>JAAWXA010000011.1:6036399-6636399 GCA_038090715.1 Florisuga fusca | reverse complement strand
GGAGAGAATTTTGTAAACATAATAGTTTTGATTAAATATAAACCCTGATGTGTGTCAGCAGGTGTTTAACATAAGTTGGCTGGTAACGTAATTTCATAATTTTGCCTGGAAGTGCCTACCCCTAGAGGTTAATTTCTTTGCCTATTAAGACCTTGTTATTTGTGTCTGGTTTGTATTTACAAAACTCACAGTATTTATAAAAACTCTTCACCTTTGAAATGAATGGAAATGTTGCTGTAGTTCACTGAAAAGCACTGCCTTAAAAATTTGTATTCAGAATGTTTTCATAACTATAGTTTGTATTTATTCAACCCGGATACAGTTAAAAAATAAAATAATTTTTTTTCCAGTGAAATTTTAATTTAAATAACTTGATTATGTAGGTATCTGATGCTGGGGTGATGAGCACTACCTCCTATTTATAATAAATTATTGTAATGAACTTAGATAGTCCCATAGTTGTGTGTGTTTATATATAGAAGAGAATTTGTGCACCATAAACAAGATAGTTTATCTTTGTTGCAGTCAGCTCGGTAGACATGTTGCCTCTGGAATGTTAATAACCACCAATTTCTATGTAGTGAAAAGTGGAATGCACAGTATTTAGAAATACACAAAAGGAGAATTTCTTTTCAAGGACAGTAGAAGAATAAAAATGCTTAAGGGGTCACTAATAGCAAGAAAAACCAACCAAAATATAATCCTTAAAAGCAGGTACCTTACAAGAGGTTATGAAGAATGTCAACCAATCTAGTAAATCAGGAAAAGTGCATTTGGATGTAAAGATGCAATTAGATAGCTAAAGAACAAAGGGGGGGGGGAAATGAAGAGCAAATGTGAATTTTAAGACAGATTCTGATCATGTTCACCTTCCCATATTTGCAGTATTATAATATTTGGTTTTGATTCATGTGTAAAGACATGCCAAAGAGACTTTCTTCTTTCTGCAGAGACCCTTGATACAACATGACTGACTGATACCACGTGGGAGAAACAAATAGAAGCCAGAAAGGTGAGTCAAGTCCATTTCTATCACCCCAAATTTACTGCTACTATGAAACCTGTGATCTGGAGAGTTTCATTGCTATGTTGGAGTTTTGTTGTTCTCAATGCTATGAGAGTTTCATTGCTGGTGGAGGACCTACACACTGGGGTCTTAGCTCCAGGGACTCCTCATCTTAAAGCAAGCAGTGCAGTGTGGGGAATCAGTTTCTAAAGGTAATACTTTAACATGAGCTCTGTTTCCCACAGTACAACTACAAAATTCATATTTTCTTGTTGGCATAGAAATAACTACTTTCTATGAGTAGGGGGAATGGGGAAGGAGCAAGTTCTGTCCCAGCTACATGCCAGAATTACCAGTGCTGGTTGTCCTACACTGTCCCCTGTCTGAAAGAAATGATCTACCTCATGGGTTTTAATGCAGTAAAAGCCATTAGAATCTGCTGACTGTTCACATGGTAGCATATGGTTATATATTTTTTTAGCACTATTTAACCAATGTTTTCTGACGTAACATTTTCTCCATGTTTCCATTGTTTAATCGAAGTTTTCTGACATCACATATATTGGACATTTGCTAGCGACAAATTTCATGCCCAAGACTGGAGCAGAGAAGCAAGATTTTTGGAAGATTATGCCCACCCTCCCTCTCTATCTTCTTCTCTCTTTCTCTGTTGCCCAACAGTTTAATTGCTGACAGTCAGAAAGATGTTTTAGCATAGGAGGCAGAGCCAAGTCACGTGAAAATTTAGCTATAGCAGAATTCTGCCAATATTTAGCCAAAGCACGAAACTCTGCAAATGGAGCCTCCAAAGACATGAGGTACTGGAGTAGTTTACATTACTAACATTCATCACAGACTACAGGAGTCATGCCATCTCTGTTCCCAACTGGGAAATAAAACTTGGGCACCTTTCTGAATTCACTTTCAAGAAAATGCAAGGCTCAGCATTAAAGCAGTGAATTGGTGCTTTAGTCTTGTCATCTACACCAAAAAGTTTATCAAATGTCCAGAATCTGGAATCTCTGTATAACCCAAGAGGAAGGGTTTTCCTTGTTCAAGAGAATTTTTCTGTGCAAAAATAAGCCTGACTCAGGGAGAGGATAATAGCCAAGGTAGCACGCAGTAGGTTGCAGTAGCAATCAGGTCTGCTTCCTCCACTCCTGTGAACATTTCTAGAGGTTTTAATTCCTGCAAACATACCAGCCATCCCCAAGCCAACCCATCCTCATCACTACAGCCACTGTCAGTGGCTTTTCTGATTGCCACTACACTGAAATGATTGTGCTGCCCCTTTACAAGCTTTCTTTACCTGTTGGGGTAGAAACTGGGGTGAAGAGCCTGGGCAGTAACCAAGAAATGTGTAGATGCACAGGTACTCTGAGACTACTAGAAATGATGCAGGCAATTTGCAAGTGAAGGTTGTCCCTGAGCATTGTGAAGTTTGCAGCTGACATGGGGAAGAAAGAGACAACACATTGTTTACTTTCTTCTATGAGATTAAAGTTTCATGTGGCTTCAAAATTTGTCAGCTAGTAGCTATACTATCAAACCTATATAGTGTTGCCTTGATAAGTTGCCATCGGTTTGGAAAGTTAGAAAAAGGCCCAAACTCAATAAACAAATATTGATACAATTTATTGCTACTGAAGGATTTATTTTGTTGATACTGTCAGTGTTAGTGTCTCATCTGTCAACTCTGCAGCCTGAAAAGTTTCTACAGTGAATTACAAAAACTCAAAATTTCTTTCCAACAGATGTTTGGAGTATTGTAAGTGCAGAAGGACAGGGAGAAAGTGAGATCTGCACAACAAGATCTATAGCAGCAGACCAAAGAAACTGGCTTGAGCAAACAGAGTTTCAGCATTGAAAACCTCAGATCAAAGTCTTTTTGCATCTGGGTGACAAAATTTAACAGCCATTAAACCTATGCCACTTTGGCAAAGGTCAGTAAAATGTTTCACCTGATACAGAAAAGCTCTGATAATGATGAGCTTATAACAATTGCTTACTGTTCCTTGCTGAAGCCTGGCCTCTGCTTCTGAAGCATTACCTGAGCTTTGGCAAAAAAAAGGCTATGCAGCAAAATGCATTGTTTTGTATTGTCAGATCATTTTGACTATACACCTCCTCTCGTTGAAATTATAATAAAAAATAACACAGAATCACAGAACTGTTGTGGCTGGAAAAGACTTCTAGGATCACCACATCCAACCATCAACGCAGAAAAAAAAAACCAAAACAACAGACAAATCACCATCCCATTAGATCATGTCCTAAAAACAACCCAACAACTACCAACAACCACCCAGGCCTTTGTCTTATCCAGGTTTAAGCTGTCTTCAATTAATTTAGAATGAAATACTCATTTCTGAGTATGCCATTCTTTACTCTCTGAGGGTGGATTTACCACATGAAGGACGGACTCTGAAGAAGTCTCTTCCAGTGTTCACTAAAACTTTGTGGTGTGCGTTGAGCACATCTTGCTTCTGGCCAGCTACAGCCATATATATACTCAACCTTATCAGCTCAGTTATTCTGTTCAAGACTGGATTCATGTAGACTTTTTTTCTAGTTTATCCTATTTCTAAAATAGATGCAATTGAGAAGTCTGAGGATGATGGCACCAAGATAGTGGAAGGATGCTCCTTGCTTCACCTTGATACATAACAAATAAATAATTTCTGTGCTTCAGTGCTTGATGCTGGAGCTTTCAAAAGAGCTGAAGTGAGATGGGTGTTTCCAGTCCAGCTGACATGTTCTTCAGAGTTACCAGCTCCAAACAGCTCTGTAGAAGCAGGGGGGCTATCTTCATGCTTGCTGATGCCACAGGGCATGTTGTCCCAAATTTGAGCTCTTCACTCAGTGTACAAAAAAAATACACACAGGGACCTGAGATTTTTGTTTATTCCAGTTCTGTGCAGGACTGCTAGGCAATGGTTCCCAAAGCTAGCACACCTTCAGCATAATACAGTAATTTTCTTCTGTAGAAAAAAGAATGCAAAATCACCTTCTCTCTAAGTATACTGATATCTTTTGCCTTGGTGACTGGCTAACTTGTCTTTCACCTTCACTTAAAGTGGTTGTACTTCTACTTTTTACTACACATGCTCAGAGGGTATGGGGCTTTCATGAGCAGGGGGTCCTTTGAGCCTAAGGAAGGGTTTTTTTAGCATGCTAATGAGGTAAATTCACAGTAAGTTCAAGTAGTCAGTGCTTTCTACTGTCCTACTTCTTGCAATTAGTGCTCAAGGCTAAAGGTATTTGCAGTTAGTATCTTCAGCTCCTCTTCACACCAAGATAAGCTCAGTAAACACCCTTTCCATTGATCATGCTGACCTGTCTTTGTTGACATCAGGGTGGTAATGAAATTGTACTCATATTAGCCCTTTGGAAATTTAGGAGAAGTGTCAAAGAGTTGGTCCTTGTAAATGCTTTATCACTTTTATGCTATACTGTATATGGACATCGATTTATGGCTCTCTGTGATTTCTTTGTACCGTTCATATGTGACAGGTTTGCCATGAGTAAGTGGCTCATATGAGCTAGTGACATGGAGCTATGGCATCCTGGTCCCTCCCTCAGTCCCCAGCAGCAGGACAGGGTCATCCTGAGCTGTATTACTGGTACATGGCAACTGGCTCAGCCCATCCTCGTGAGCTGCCACTTTAAAAACTCTTATCTGCAATGATAAAATCATACACTGCTGCTGCTCTTATTGCAGTGCTAACATCTATTAACATTGACACTCAAGTAATGAGCTGACTGCAACAATTAATTTCCATGTTTCTGTTGATCTGGGCTCTGGAAAACTGTTACACTGATTCTTTATGAACATCTGAGTACTGGGAGGGGGGAAGAAAGGAAGTCCCCTGTTTTGGCACTTTTACCTTTCTGCCAAATATTGCCAGGAGGCCACTGTCTTTGGATTGCTTTCCTGCTTTCAAGTGCCAGAAATTTGATATAGTGTTATTTCATGGTTCGGTGAACACAGGGAGAATTGCAACCAGCAGTACATTTTTGCAAAATCAATGTAATCCTCACTTGATTTCATACTGTTTCTGAATTCAGTGAAACAGCTTTGGTCTGTCTCTGTTTCATGATGAAAAGTCATTAACAATGTTACATGGAGACCAAAAGATCAGTGAAACAGGCATTGAATACTAAGATGAGTGTATTTATTGATTGATTACATTACTATTTTCCCAATAAAGTAATAGCATTAAATAATATTGCAACACTTAAAAAAAATCCAAACTCACTAAAAATGAGTGATTGAAAACCAGGTTTTCCCAAAAGGCAGGCTGCTGTCAGTTCCTGCATTTCTGTTTATAGATCTACATTTGAAATCACTGCTCTGTTTGAAGGGATAGGAGACTGCCCCAGTTTAGTAAGGAGCTTTAGGCAGAAGAATAGACTGTGTGTTGGTAACAGTAACTAACAACAGCAATCAATAACAAATGACAACCAAAAGATAATATGGTCTCAATTTTTGTAAGGCCATTGGATCTGCATTTTATGTACATGGGTGTAGCCCCACTGTAAATAATTGTGCTGTATCAGTTTATATTGAGATTAGTGCCAACTGCTTGCAGTAGACAAGTGGGAATTTAAAGCAAGCTTGGCCATCATCTTGCCTCTTTTCAGCAGCTGACAGAAAGTCAGGAGGGGTGTCAGGAACTGCAAAGTACCCAGGAAGTTACAGGATTTACCCACCTGATGCAACCGTTTGTGAAAGAGGCTGCAAAAGGAGCAGCAATGATGCAAGTGCTGAGACCTGAGGCAAAACAGCCACAGCCTCCCAGTGCCAGTTAGCATGGCTGTACTGGGTTAGGGGGGCTACACTGCTTCTGGATGTAATTAACATATTCAAGTCAAATTCTAAGTGTCCCAGAGATTCTTGGTCCCTGTGATACCCTTTGCCTAACACACACAAAGCCTTGATGAACTCTAAATAGTAACTGTGAGGCAGCTTCTGCAACTTTGAGATTAAATGACTCCAGCAAATATTTGTACTGAAAGCCATACTAGGGAAAAAGGTTTTCTGGAAATTAGTAATTATCTAATCATCTAATCATCTCTGCCAATCATTTCAACCATGGCAGTGCTGCTTAAAGCCTTAACACTGCTCAGGAAACACACATGCAGATGGATGTCTGCTCTGGATAACATGAGAGGCAGCTGAGATTTATGTCTGGGGACTGGTCCTCCATTTCACCTCCAGAGTTGGTGTCCTGGATCAACCTTGCTGTGTTACTGTCCCTAAAGTATACCACTCTCTTCTGAAGATCCTTCCCACATGTGCCTATACTCAGGCATGTCTGATATGCCCTGTATGCAAATTTATCACCTAGTAAATAGCTAAAGAGAGGAAAGGGGAAGTTAATTTGGCTTCAGGTTGCCTCATAAAATAGTTGATGGTGGCTTCAGAGAGCGTCTTCAGCCAACCAGGCTGTAGATCTCAAAATTAATTTTCAGACTGACTAACCAGTCTCTGGAGGCAGTTACAAAGGAACTAAGAAGGATCCTTTATGTTGAATTTGATCTCAATCATATTTTCTAACAGTTTGCTTGGAGATAAACGTGACAAGCATTTAAGTCACTTGTTGGAGACCACTACTCCACTGGAGGTGTAGCCACAGGCATGAGCCCGTGTCAGTGCAGTCAAAATGGGAACTCAGCAGATTTTCAGGAGTGACAAGTAGCAATCTCACTGATAAGTAGTCACTGATTTTGGAGAGGTGGCTCCACCTTTTTCTGCCTGCTCTGCAGTTTGCTCTGGAGAATGTCTTTCAATGCCATATTTCTTTATGTCATACAAATTCTAAATTTCAGACTGTCATGGAATTTCACACCCAGACTGAAGAATTGCAACTTGATGCATGCTTTAGCCTTATTGCTGCCAAATCCTCCAAATAAGTCTAGAAGTAACATAGAAAGAGAAAGAACATTGAGCCTGATCAGCTTCTTGATTTCGTCTGGTGTAGATCCACCAGAAAATCTGTGCTATCACTGCACAAGGAGAAGTGTAAACAGACATTGACAAGGACATTATAAGTGCAACAAAATACAGATTCATTGCATTTTTATTACTATATTAAAAAAGAAATCTTCATCGAGGAGTTCTTGCTGATTTCATTCTACCTTCACTACTGATTTTTCTTACAGGTGTCTCCTTCTTAAACACCTCCAGAGATTTTTGAGAACTTGTTCTCTTTCTGTTATCTACATTTTATTTTCTTTAGAAAAAGGAAAATGCTTTTCCTTTTTTTTTTTTTCCCTGTGATCTTTTTCCATAAAGTCTAGCTTGAACTTTCTTTCAAATTTACATTATGTAGTGACTTTAATTTCTCTAATTGCTCTAATTTTTAATGTGAGCCTCCTGTTCACTCTCATCCTTCTAATTCCTCTCTTTCAATACTCCTAGCAAAGACCTCTGTAAAAGCCATTTGAAAATGAGGAGATACACAAAACCAATGTCAGCCCTCAATTCTTCAAGAGAGCAATTTGTAATTTCTTGCAAGGGCAGAAAAGTGAGTTATTTTGTTTTATTAAAAATGCAAAAGTTAACAGCCCTGTAAATGGCTGGGAAGAAAATTGCTGTGTTCAGGTTATCAGCAAAGCTTTAACTCAACAGCTGTGCACAAATGGAGAGCCTGGCTCCAATAACTGGCCTGGTGCATCTGGGGAAAAATCCATAGGGCAGATAGAAATCTGCATAATCTGCTGAATGTGTCTGGCCTACTCTAATTAACTCTAGTTAATGGAAGGGGAGGGGGCACTTCACTCCAATATCTATAGTAAAAAGACAAAAAGCAACCCCTGGAGATGTTTGCATTGTCTGTAAGTGGTTCTACACAGAGAGCTAAGCGTAGATCATTGGCTAAAACTAGATGTAGAATCCCACTGAACAAAAGGGAAATAATAATCAGACAACATCCAGAGAGTTACAGGCAGCCAGTTACAAACAGCACCACCTGGCCACCCCTGTAGTCATCCTTTAGCTTCTGGTTGAGTGTTGCACACTAATTGCACCTTGTGGTTTTAAGAGTGGCTGCAAGTCACTGACAAAAATAATATCATCTGTTAGAATCATCTCTCTGGAAAAATGCATGTCTTTGCATTTTACAAAACTAATTAGTTGGCAATAAGGTCTGCTCACTGTGGTAACTACCCCTTTGCAAATGGCATCCTCGGTAAAATACTGGAAATATTTGAGTGGAAAATTTGTTTTTGGCTTTGAGAGTTGAGGGAAATAATCTGGCCCTCTTCCTTGTCTATTCTGCACTGTGCAAATGATCTGAGAGCAGAGCCTGCAAGGCTAGCCAGGCAAATCTAAGCTCTGTGGCACTCCCCCTGCACTGCTCCTGTCCCTTCCCCGGCTTAAACAGCAATGCTTCCTCTCTCTTTTGGTTCTGTCTGCCAACACCAGGTACTGTTTGGCTTATTTGCATTTAATTTGGCTATTTCCTACCACTTTTTGTTCCAGTATGCTGGCATGCTCTCAGAGGCACACCTGTGTCCCGTGCTCATTGCTGTCTCCAAGTGCAGACTTGAGCACTTGAGATCAGGAAAACTCTGGTAACAGTAAAGAAGTTGGTAACATTTTTTCTTCAGTCTTCTGAATTGCAATATTCAACTTAAAACATACCTCTTCAAAAGGATGAATAAAAAACTTGATTCCTTTGTCAGAAAGAAGAGTCTGATAAGATTTAGCAGTATCACCCAAACTGAAGGCATCTAATTCTTTCTTTCAGTAAAGCGATGTAAAAAGATTATTTTCACACCCCTGGGAACTGTTACAGGACTGCAATAATTTCCCCATAGAAATGGAAATATCCCTCTTCCATACCTTCTGATGACTACAGTTCTGGCTGTCAGTGGAATGAATAAAGAGAAAGAAAAAAAGGGGTGAGAAAGAAAGGGTATGTGGGGAACCCTCCAAAGCACAAAGTCACAGACTGGGACACCAGAGGGCAATGTTCTCTTGTGATATGGGTTCAGGATAAAACCACAAGCCTGAAAATTCTGCATTACTGGCAAAACCTCTTTTGAAAAAGACTACAGGTTTGAAAAAGTTTACAGAATAGTGTGCTAAGTTATACTTCAAAGCTTTGCATGATGGGCAGGTACTGGTTACACACAATGTTTTTAAAATTAATTTTAAGTTTTAGAGTGAATCATATGGGCTATGTCAGCAGACATACAGTGTCAAGGAAAGCTGAAACTTTCAAGCACATACGTGTTTAATGTAAACGTGGTATAAAAAAATCTCTCTGTATATTGCCTTTTTTTCTTTGAATGTACAAAATACATAGCTCTGACCTCAGCATAACTGTGAAAAAACTGCTTGTGTAATGCCTCAGTAAAAATTAAGGTCCTAATATGTTAATAAGCATATGCAGCATCAGAGGAACCATTATTATTCTATGAATCTTTGATTCTATGATTAAAAAGTCAATATTGCCTCACTTTCTTGAGTAAAAATATTCAAAACAGGAGTGGCCCCTTCTCCCCCTGTGCCATTTCCACAGTGGGTTTATTGACTTCAAAATTAAGTGAGCTGAATTGCTGCAACTTCTCCCTTTCTTCCAAATGAAATAAGAAGGCATGGTGGTTACCTGGTCAGGGCCATGCCAGAGCCTGTTGGAGCCCCTGGGAAGATGTGTGTGCTCAGGCAGAACCTGGGCCCTGGGCTACTGGCAGCACTCCTGGGTAGTCCTGCTGTGGTGCAGTGCATGGTCATGACTGTCCATCTACACTTCATTTAGCAGAGTGGGGGGGGGGTGATTTGTTTTTAACTGATTAATTATGCCTGTTAAATGAACAGACACCTTGTGCAGAAATGAAAGAGAAAGAGGAAATATTTTATGAATGGCTTCAGGGGCAGGTGTGAGGGCAAAATCCTCAAAAGGATTGAAGGGTCACAACGTCATGTGCTAACTTGCTGTTTTGTGTGGTTCTGTGGAGCCAGAATTAGTCACCTAACCCTAACCCTAACCCTAACCTAAAATAGGGTCTGCAAAATGGTGGTCAGATTTTTCCCAAGGGGCTGGAACAGGTGGTTGGAAATTAACTTACATAATTTTCTACAGAGACTGATGGACCTGTCTTTGTCCTGAAAGATCTTAAAACTATATACCTTCTATGGGGAAAGCCCTAGTCCTTTGGGCAGAGGTACAGTGTCCATTGAGGGGGTAGAAGGAGAACAAGAGAAAGCCTGGAGGAAGGGAGAAAATGTGGCTGAAGATATGCAGTGTATGGTTGCTCAGCTTCAGAAGACAAAACACAGGGTGTACAAGTCAGGAAGGTTCAGTGTTTCTCCCATTGAAAGAAGAGAATTCAAGAGAATTTATCTGATAATGGACTTAGAACAAACACTGTCTTCATAGACATTGTGAATGCTGGGAGCTTACACTGATTTGTGGAAATCAATCCAGTACAGAACTTACAGTTAGGACTATTTAACAAACAGATATGACCTTTGTTTTAAGGATTCATTACCCATGAACCTGTGGAGCTGAGAGAGACTAGAGGGAAAGCAGTACTGTGGAATTCCTTTGTCTCTGTACTCTTCCTTAGGGAGCAGTTATGGGTCACTGATGGAGACAGCCCTGCAGGAGAGATGCTGCTGATTTGAGCTGGTACAGCTATATCTTAAAAAATTAATTCAACTTGCTGTTGCTTTCCCACCTTGAACTGAATAATGCCATTTCCCATTTTCTTTGGGCAGAGAAAGAGAAAATGTGACTAACTTTAAAGGCTAGATGTTATTTGGTTCTTCTGCCTTCCCCTGTCACCCACAGTTGCATCAAATTCACATTATCATTTTGTCTTAATTATTGTATTATCTTCTAGGGGATTTCAAATATCTTGTTGTGGCTTATGAGCTTCACTGACCTCACTTGTGTGCAAGGATTATATCAGAAACTTTGAAAGACACACTAATTAAAGCTGCAGATAAATGGAAAGGGGGATAAAATAGAATAAGCCTTGGTCAAAAGCACATTTTGTCAGGCTATCCTTACCCCTGTTTTATCAAGGAAGATTGAGAGGAATCTTCACCCAAATGTCAAGAAAAAAAAAACAAAAAAAACCCCACACTATTTTGTAGACAAAAGAGGCAGATCAAATCTATCTGACCTTGAGCAAAGCTTTTGATGAAGTGTCATATGGGAAATTATTAGCTAAAATCGGGAAGATGGAAATTATTACAGGAGCTGAGATGTGGTAAGGAGGTCTCTAAATGAGAGATGACAATTAGTCCTACTGTGAGGCAAATGATCAAGCTGGAAGAGGTTACTAGTCAATTTCCTGAAGGACTGGTCTCAGGACAGATCTTGTTTAATCTTTTCAATAAAGACCTTGGCATAAAAGACAAGAGCATGATAATGAATTTGGCTCACACATAGAGGAAGTGTCCGTGGTCTACAGCAGTACTGAAGCCTGGTGTGTTGATATGGGGTGATCTTGAAGACCAGAAGGAGGCAGGCCAAGGGTGCACATCTGGGTGCTAATGGCATGAAACTGCAATAGGATCTCAGTAGTGAGAAAGGACATTTAGGAGAACTTCTTTTACTAAAAGAGATCAAAAAGTGTTGGGTTACTTAGCAAAGTGGAATGATGGCTCTCCTGGGGGTGGAGAGGGTGGTTATCTCCTTTAAGCATGTCCAAGAGGAGACTGCTGGGATGTGAGAGGAACTTATTTAACTAAATGATGTGACAAAGCTATCTGGGGATAAACCAGACACAAATAAGTTGCAGCTGCAAAGTGGAAAGATTTCTACTATCTCAAGACTGAGTGCATAGAGCTGTGTTCTAGGAGGAAGAGTAAGTCAAATAAATAAATCAATCAGTTTTCAGATGATACTTAATGTTTTTGTATTATTGACTATATGATAATGCCTTCTCATAATGACTCAGCTGGACTCAGTTTTTCAAAAGTCCTGTTCTGGTCATATAACTATTTCAATTATTTGGTTATAGTCCATTTTGCTTTTACTCAAAATATACTGAATTCTTTAATTCAGATAGACCAGGTTCAACGGAGACAGTCGCCATCCCAAATGGCTGCTAGAATAATTAAGATACACTCCCCGGTAGGAACTGAATCAGGTCTCATATCATCCTTGAAAAAAAATCAACAAATAAATGGAGGTAGTCAGAACCTTAATCCTTTTTTTCTTCCAGATTCTTCTACCAGCATATTAGTAATGGGTTTTTTCCTTCAAGCCACACTGAGATAAAAGGTACACCAAGCTGGCATAGCATCACAGATTGTAAGGCCAGAACAGATTGCTTGGGTCAGCCAGTCTGACCCCTGGTATTTTTCATGGATATGTGGAATGTTGCTTTCTCTACCACTCCTTATAATGTCTTGTCTGATACCAATGACCTGCAGAGCTTTCCTGTCCCTTAGAAGAAGATTTGAATGATTTCTGTATAGCTAAGAATTTATTTTAAATTTTGTAGTATTTTTCCATGTTTATGAGCTGTTCTCAAGTTAATTTATGTTCCTAAAATACTTCACTCAAAGTCATTCAGTGCTGCTGGCATATTGGAGACTAAGAACTTTTCATATGGTACTTATTATTCCTTTTAATATGTAGTTTGTTAACCAGAATTTTTGTCATGATATGTAGTAGGTATTATAAAGCTGGTGTCATAAAGCTTTTGATGTTGCTGCTGTTCCCTGACTGGATGGGTCATAAGCTTTCAAAAAGACTTGAAAAAAACCCCAAAGCAAAACACTGACCACTTCCCAAACACACACTTCAGTATTCAGAGAGGGTTTTGTAACAAATTTCTCTATAGGCAAGTGTCTTTAACTCCAGAAGTGTTTTGCAGACCAGCATTCATTGAAAATGATGGCTGCTGCTGTGGTGTGGGTAACACTGAAACAGGCCTGGGGTTTTACTCTGAACATTCAACTGAAGGTATTAAACTGCCTAGCTTTGCAGTTTTATAGCAAAGCTAGTAGCATTCTTAGCCAAAACTTTTAATCATCAGTTTTGGTCATTCTTAATCTTGTCAGCTCATGAGAATATTGCTTTTTTTTTCCTCTAATTCTTCCCTTGAACAGATAGCAATCACAGCTCCTGCTCTCCCATATAATTGCTACTATGTTGTATTTAATGATCTTGATATGTGGTCTTCATGACACTGACTTGCACAGAAGCTAAACAAAAAAATCAGTATATGACAAGAAATCAGTATATGACTTTCTCATATATAGGGAAAGTGCATATGGGTGTTTTATGTAGATTAATATGCACACCTAGAAATACAAGGTAAACTAATTCTTCATTGTTCTCAAATCATGGGCATGATTAACACATTCAAAATTAGAATCTTGTTTGTTCAGTTTTATATGGGTATTGAGGAAGTAGGGACAATGGAAGAAAATTACATCAAATGCTTATTTGCGGCAGCTCTCATCTCATCAGGACAAAAATCCCTGCAAGGATATAGGCATAGTTGCTTGTTCTGCAGAGATTCAGAACAATACTGATTAACATCTGTGGAAAAATAGCAATAAGACTTCATGGCACAATTCCATGGTATCTTTGTTTGTTCCAAACAGTGCAGCAGAACCAGAATCCTTTGAGGAATGGAGAGAATTAAATAGTGGTGGATTTTCTGTATGGGAAGACCAAGATTTTCTGTATAAACAAACAAGAAGTAAAGCAAAGTGGAAAATGAGCTGATGAAACTGGTGGAGATTTCCAAGTATGGAGGATTCTCCACTTCAGCATATCAAATTTTTAGATAGTGTGCTTAAAGTCTCCTTGGGATAACCTGGTAGTGAAGATAAGTGTCGAATTCAAAGATGAAGAGCTGAGTGAAACCTCCCAATTACATATATTCATTTGGACTGTATTTGCATGTCTTTGACATGCTCCCATGTCTAAAACAGTCAAGGTGACTTCAGCGGCCACCTAAGAACGTTATTAGACAGTCACATCTGTGAGCTATGCTGTCTCCTTGCTCCTACAGTAGCTTACTACTTGCTTCAAGTTCTCCCTAAGTTCATGGATGACTACATCTCCAGCTGTGAAGTTTTCCAAGGAACTCTTGACTTCTGACTGTAGCCAGAAGTGCAAACCACCAAGGGCTGAGCAGCCAGGCTCCAAAAGTTAAGTGTGATGCTTAGGGTACATAAACTCTGGTTTTGAAAGTTTTTTCTTACACTTAGGTAGTGGCATTCCTGAGGCTTCTGTGTATCTGAGAGCAGTCAACTGGCTGTGCCCTGCTGCAGTGTGAGGTGGTGGCATCAGTGCCTGTTGCCAGGAGAAAGCAGCAATGATGCCTCCAGACCTTCATGTCAGCTATGTGGCTGTTTGGACATAATCGATAAAATAGAGGTTGGTTGGTCAGGTGTTGGGGAAAGGTGGCTTTTGTCCACACAATTATTCACCTGCAGTACAACAGCTCTGCCAAGGTTCATGCTGCCTTGGAGTTTTGAACTGTGTGACACGTGCATGCTGTTCTGCTTCTAGCTCTGTCCTGGTTGCTTAGACCATGCAGTAGTTACTGCTGGCTGTACAACTGCAGGGTCAGAGTTTGATTGCAGGTGGCTGCCAGACAGCTGCTGGTTAAAGTAGAGTAAAAGCAAGAATCAATTCAAACATGTCCTCTGGTCACTGTAGAATTATACCCATTACAAAGATATTGGAGCTGAGGGACAACATTCCAGATGCTGAATTTTCTCCCTTGTTTCTTCTGCTTTGTCTTTTCTAGCATTCACTTTGTTTCTACATCCTTGAGTGTTTCTCATTGCCTCCTGCCTTCCTGTTATCCTTGGTGCAATATGGTTTTGTGCTTGAGAGGGTGAGAGAGGATGATGATGCTGGTGCCAGAATCAAATATTCTCTCAGAGGCTTAAAATTATAGCCTTGTTGATACTGGCTGCTGCTGCAGTTACCCACAATACAGACAACAACAGGAGCAAGAAGGAAGGCAGTGAGTGTTTAAGGATGTTCCACATCTCCTCAGAAAAGAGTTTTATTTGCAGACTGCATAATAACTGTTGATGACATATTTCCTCCACCTCTTACCAGTGGGAATATACCCAAAACATAAAGTAATACCTCCCAACAAACACCAACTGAAGCTTGCTTTGTTTTCTCCTGATCTTCAGAGGCTGCAAAATGGCAAGCTTTTCAGACATTCCCCCTGTAAATCCTCTGGTCTTTTTGCATTTAATTCAATATCTATGCCCATAGGTTTGGATTTACAGGGATTTATGGTTTATTCTGTTTTGTCTCAGTATTTCAAGTTCTTGCAACTCAGACACAAAACATTTGAGGGAGAACCTACAGAAACAATGTGCACTGTAAAAAAGGCAGGCCCTTCTTGTGAGGCTTCACATCTTGGAAGGATTTTTGTTCCCTGCTACAGGGGGAAAATGACTCCTTGACACAACTCATGGAGGCAATAAGAAGAGTCATGGTGCTCAGAGCTCAGGGTAGTGGAGAAGTCATTAGCACAGCACATAAGCTGCTGGCAGTGGGTCTCAGCTTCCTCTCCTGTGTGTCATTTCATCACACTTGCTCCACAGGTTCCCTTTTTTCAGTGAGGATGCTGCTTGCTTTCTGTGTTGGTTTGATGCTACTTTTTTTTTCTCCTTGTTCCTTGCCTTAAGGCCTCTACAGAATAAACAGCAAAGTGCCAGAAAACCTTGTCTTCACATATACTTATAATAAAAATAGATGGCACCTACAATGAAAAATAATGCAGCAGAAAAGAAAATGGGATCATTAATTTTAGGATGAAACCTGGGCAGGATGCTGCACTTGCAGGCCGATGCATTGAGGTGTGCAATAGATGTGTTAGATGTGATATCTGATGTCTCATCTTGAAGCCTTAAGTCTATAAATGTTTGGTCCAGCATACTTACATAAGATCAAACACTGTTTGATAATTAATTTCACAAATAGCAAAGAACAATTAGTGACTTGAATGTATGAATATATACACTTTGCTATCTCTGTTTCTCAGACTAAAGTCACTTGGGCAAGATATATGCAGCTCTTGATCTTAAATAAGTCTTAAATATTAAGATCTGAAGCTGGGAGTGAGCATGAGTAAACAACATAAAAGTTAAAAACTATTCATTTCAAGTAACATTTGCAAGTTAAAAGCATTCATTTATTTGTATAATTTTTTTTTTTTTCACCTTAAAGTACTGAAATGCTGATTAATTTGTTAATGGTACTGAGTGGGTGTCTTATCAATGCAAACAGGAATTATAGCCTTAGAAATTTTGTGCTGCTGGAAATCTATTTTTCTATTTTGGAGCTCAGTAATAATGTGTCATTTTCTAGATATGCCATAAACCAGTAATTGTGCTATTCTGAGCCTGTTATGTCCAGATTAGATTAAACAGAGAAAATAAGTTCTTATCATAATGCTTCATTAAAATTTTAGATGTAGGATGATATCAAATGAGATTTTTACTTTATTATCCACAGAAATATGACAGCAGCTATTTATCATACCCAATTAGACTGTGCTTGTGAAAACAGAAGAGTTAGCCTTCGGTCTTTGGTGTGGCTTTTCACAAGCATATGTGATGTTTTCCCATGCAAACTTCCAGCCCACAGCCTGTGCATCACTGAGGTAACATTTAACAACAGGTGAAGATCTCATGTGATTCAAAGGTTCTACCAGAAGTCACAAATTTCACTCTTGAATTAAAGTCTTAGATTTTTATGTTATTTTTGTAGACGCTTCTGTTGATTTTAAAGGAAGTGGAAGATTAGCCATTCATTTCACAGTTAGGAGTGTCAAACTCTTAAAGCACACTTTGATTTTCTCCTAAATCTACCCTTTATGCATGAATTTCCACACTTACCAAAACCAGCCTGGAAAGCTCTTGGAAGGAGAGTGCTCTGTTATAATGATAGCTATCACTTCTGTAAGTAAGAGGGAAAAGGCTCAAGGGAAAAGTCTCACTCTTGGGCAGAAGCTCCATAGTCTTTGCACAGCAGCAATTCTGTTAAGCAATTAAACACCCATCCTTTCATCTGTGATGTGCTTTCATGTGTTCTTAAATTTCATAAACTGCCAAATTAGGTATTCAATAGTAAGTGGTAAATTGCAGTTCTTATTTTAACAACCAACAATTAGTCCAGCAAATGGTGGGGTTTGATCTGCCAGAGCAGTTTTGGACATTAACAGACAAATAGGGAGATAAATGATCAGAACGAGTCTAAGCTCAGAAATTTGCCTATTGTACTGTTAATCAAAAATCTTTATGTGGTCATATTGCTGCAATGTGATAGTCCTGAACTGGTCCTCAGGCAGCCAGGTCTGCCCCATGCTTGTCATTCCCAGTAGATGGACCAAGAAAACGGGGGACTGTTTTTTCACTGCAGTGTGGGCTTTGGCTCAGTCTTCCATGCAGCCAGGAACTTATTTGTTTCCTGGTCTGGAGCTAGATTTTCTTTTGGGCTTCATTTTTCTTTTGCCAAAGCCTAGAAATTTTAGCTCGTATGCAGCTGTATGGGTCCCTTTCGTGAGCTGTTCATCACTGGTTGGTTGTCATGATTCCTACCAGCCCTTGTAGCCCAGTTTGTTTCAGTTTGCAGAGATTCCTCGGTGTACATCCTGTCCCAGGATGGCATTATTCTTAAAATATTACAAGAAATTTTATTTAAAAATATAAAACCCAAATTCAACCTTGGAAATGCATGCAGCTCCCTATCTGGCACATTCTGACACTAGTTCCTTTAGATCAGCATCTTTTAAATAAACAACATTTTGTTCTGCATACTGACAATCTGCGATAAGTTCTGTTACTACTGAACAGAAAAACACATCTGGTTATCCTGATATAAAAAAGACCCTGTCAGTGATAAACATTTATCTTTTTAAACCTAATCTATTCAAGTTACTCACCTGCCGGGCAAAATATCTGAGATGTAAACAGGTTTCTTGTAAGGAGCCTTCTAACAGAATGTGTTAGTAATTTACCTAATTCCTTTCAAAGACATACGTGTCCAAGGAAAGCAGCTTTAGTTGTTTTTGGTGATATCATCCATTTTGTGTGAATGTTAACACTGGGGATATGCATTTCTCTGCATTGGTAGTTGTCCTTGTCTGCTGTTCTTTTTTCCCTTTTTTTTTGGAGAATCATCTAGCACTTGAGAACAGACCTACCTATTTTAGAACCTTTGATGGCAGGTGAGCAGGAAAGAAAGAACCTCCAAATGGTGCTCACGTGGCATCACTGGAAAAATACCTTTTCAATAGACTGTGTCATTAAAAACTCTGATCTTGGATTTACATCTTCATGACAACAAAGGATACGTGAAGTATGTCATCACTGAAATATAGAGCAATAGTGAGACTATCAAATATACTGAAGTTCAGTTTGTAGTCCTGGCACTTTAATACAACAAGGGCATTTTTACCCTTTGTGGCAAATAGATCTTGGAAAATTTCTGAGATATTTTTAAAAATTAGGTTTATATGGGAAACTCCCTTTAAGTTTACTGGTAGGCATAAAATCTAATGGCTCTAAACATGCTCTAATTTAAAAAATATAAATGAATTCTTAGGCTCATTTAAGTGAACAGACTAATTCCTCTGCATTTGCAATCTTCAGCTCAATCTGCTGATAAACTGTCACTGAACTGAATTTCATATCAGTTACCACATGGCAGTTAAAACAAGGAATATTTTTCTGAACCCTGCAATATTGATGAACTTTACCTGTTTTTAATATGCCTGTGTGTGAATCCTTGCTGGAACAGGAGAAGAGCTGAACTGCCTGGGCTGGCAATGTTCATACTGGTAGCATTTATATGGTGTATTTTGCATGATCAGACCCTTTTTTATGGTATAAGTAATTATCAGAGATTGCTTTCATTTCCAACAGATTAAAGGATTAGGAATTAAATTTCTTTGCTTCTCAGTGAAAAAAGTTCTGGTTTTTAAATTTATTTTAACTAACATTTAGTATCAACTTCTCAAAAGAATATTTTAAAAGTTCAGGCTTCAGCTCCATTGCCACTGAAAAAACTGGTATATTCTCATGAATTATGGGATTAAAAAAAAGATAATTTAAAAAACCCCACTATGTGCATCAGGAAATAATGTAAAAGCCAAACCCCAGCATTAGCTGTGGACAGTGTTTTCACTGTGTTATCATGGAAGTTGTTGTGTACGTCATTGTGCACAGAATCCTTCTAGCTTCAATGAGACTTCTGGGAAGAGTTAATGCTCATTCAGCTAGTTCAGGGATTGTGTCATTTCATACGATGAAGCTCTAACAAAGACATTTGTACAGCCTGTCATCAGGTTAAAAAAATACTATATATTATAATGTCCCAAAATGTGTCTTACACAGAGAATCTTTAGTAGTTTGATGGGCAGGAAGAAATGCATGTAAATATTATTGATAGTTTTTAAGCAATAATTTGTATCTATAAATATAATTACTTTTAATAGAAGGAAAGGACACTCACTAGTCCTTTTTGTATGAGTAGCTCTTCTGTTTTTTCATTCACATATTCCACCATTTTCTTCCTCATTATTTTTCCTCATCCTTCATCCATTTTAAAACCTTCACCTGGATTCTAGATAACCCTTTTTATACAGTTTTTTGTTTGTCTATTTAAGGTATAACTCTGGACATTTTCACTAGTTTGAGTCCTAACAAAAGGTTAATATCTCCTCTCCTGGGAACACTTGATCTTCCAATCATATCCTTACCAACCACCCCATTCAGCCATGTTCCTGTCCTTTTTACATCTACCATCCCCACGTTATCAGCTTTTCCTAGCACTCTATGATAATTTAAAAATTGAGTCCTTATTGACATATCATTACAGTGT
The DNA here is from genome assembly GCA_038090715.1 of Florisuga fusca. Classification (NCBI taxonomy): domain Eukaryota; kingdom Metazoa; phylum Chordata; class Aves; order Apodiformes; family Trochilidae; genus Florisuga; species Florisuga fusca. The sequence goes on along the minus strand of JAAWXA010000011.1, from coordinate 6,616,554 downwards.
TTATGTTAGTATTTAAATGCTATATAAATTTCTTGTTTATAGCACAGAATTTATCCTTGAACAGGTGTAGGTTTCTTTTTAAACCGTGGCAGACTGCAAAGGTGCTTTTCAGAAGAATGGTGGACAAAATGAGAATATACATCAGTCTGATAAAATACTCAGTGTTTCTTCTTCTCTTATTGATACCAGAAGCCGGAGAGGTTTTACTCTCTGAGAACTTGAGGGCAGATGCAGCGAAAAGCTTTGAATAAGACGTGCAGCAGCAGGAGGATAAACAGCCCCTGGCAGTGCCAAGGCTGCAAGGAGCTGCAGGGAGAGCTGCTGTTTGGCAGGAGGGTATGCACCAATGGTTTGCTGCAGTGATGTGCTGGATGTTTGCAGTCCTTGAACCAAACAGGAGCTCAAGTCAAGCGAAAGTGCATCCTTTTGTAAAAGGTGACCAGAGTCTCTGAGGACTTGTGTCTTGCCTGTGTGACTCAGATACACAGCCTTGCACCTTGTTGAGTTGACTCTATCACATTGCCCTTTTTCATTTGTGGCACCTTCTTAAAAGCACACTGTCAGAATATAAATTTGACATTTAATGTATTATTTCACTTGGTTCATAACTAAGGTTTTCACACAGATCACTGTGTGATAAGATGCCTGAAACAACTCTTGATCAAATGATTAAAGAGCTGCCTGAGTCCTTTACAAGCCGTTATCTACATCATGACAAAAATCTGTCTTTCCTTCAAGTTCAAGTAGACCAAAAAAAATATTGACTTGAGGTCATTGCAGGAGAATGAAAATCAATGTCATTTGGGGTCCATTGTACTTCAAACATTTTTTATGCATGTTGGTGTTATTTAACACTTTTAAATATTGAAATTTTCAAAGTAATTAAAGCACAAATACTTGAATATTGCCTTGCTCTCTACCCCCTCTTTTTGGTATGACATTATTCCCTATATTTGAGTAGAGCCTTTAAAATATTTCAGTCTCTTGGGAAAGATCCTTTTTCATGGAAAACATACTCATCACTGAAGAACTACATCAACTCCTTCTTCATCCTAGTTTGAGCAAGAAAGGTAAAAAAATCTGAGTAGGGGATAGGGAGACTGTGTTTGCTCGAGTGACTGCATTTCCAAGGTGAAGTGACAAGGTTAGCAGAACATGTACTGCTGATCCACTGTATCAAGAAGCACTGGATGAAAATACCTCCTACTTGTGTGGGTTTCCAGCACGTGGACTGGGGAAAAGACCTAGGCTAGATGCAGGAAAAAAATGACTCTCCACAAGTATTATCTCCTTCTGTTGTACCTTCAAGTAACAAGCTCCAAGGGCCAGAGTAATGCTAGCATTTGGCACTGCTATTGTCTGGTACTTTCATATTAATTCACAAGATGATTTCTAATTATTATTTTTTTAATTATAAAAGGGTTTTATTTCTGTTTATAATGTGCATACTGTGCTTCTGTTCCAAATATTTTATTTCCAAATACCAGAACACAGCCTAAAGCATCCTCATCAGAAGAGACACAATCAGCAAATGAGAAGGGAAGGAACAACCTTCAAGTTTTGAACTTAGCAGCCTACCAAACTAATTATGTTCAGGAATGATAAGGCAGTGATGAAGCACAGGAATGACAACAGAATGATGAGCTTATATGAAAACATAGTTGCTCATTCTGTAATGTGTGTGGATGCACTGAGCTTAGGATCCTGAGAAAGAAGAGAAATGCTTTTTGACATATTATATGGGTGTCCCAGACTTTAGGGTAAACAGTTACATTTGTGAGATTAAAAACTACAGGCTTCTTAGAAGCACTGAAGAGAATTATAATGACTGCTTTAAAAGTCTCTGTCATATCTCCATTGGTCTTTGTTGCTTTAATCATTGTCTTTGATAAACGAGCCTGTAAGGGGATTTTTTTTTTCTTTTGTCCTCACATATACTTTTCTTCAGTTCTGATTATCAATTAACTGCAAGTAAATGGATATAAGCAAAATCTAAATGAATTTAAAAATAATAGTTTTCTGTGACGTGGAATCAAGCTGCTGAATGTTGAGCATCTCTAGTTCTTCATGAAAACTGTTTGCTAGAAAATTTTTATTGTCTATCCTCATCATTAATTTTTTTCTGCTGCTTATCCAGAAAGTGTTGTTTTTTATTTAAAACACCATTTGAAGGTTTACTTTCACTGAGAGTAAATGTGTCTACAGAAAACTGCACATATAAAGAGGGTTAGGATCACAGAAATGCCACACTGGAAATCCAGAACTCATACTTTACTAACTGATCACTCTAGCCATTTTTAGACTTAGTTCAGAAAGCCTTTTGATGCATTTGACTCTGGAGCTTGTACCTACATGGAGCTTACAAGGAATGGGAAGGGAGTGTGTGAGAAAGTCTGGTTAGAGCCACTGCCTGAGAAGTACTTGTTTGGTTATCTTTGGTAGTATCAGCTGGTAATGAATACACTTACAGGAACAAAGACCTCTGAGCAAGTTGTGAGCTGAAAAAGCAGGTACTCTGTACTAGGACTTATTGACTTCCAGAAGTTCAGGATCAGGCACAACAGCAGCATGCAGATAAAACAGGGCAAGATCCAGGCTGCTCTGAGCATCTCTGCCCTCCTGGCTCCTGGGATTATTTATCTATATATGCAAAGTCGCTGCCTGAAAAGTGTTGGTTTAGACTGGTATGTCAAATGTTGGATCATTTATGGGATCACTTTCAAGCCCAGAACCTATGTCTCTGTGTCTTAAATCAGCCCTGATTAACCCCTTAATTTGCAAGTTAAATAACCTATAACTTTCTCTAGCTGCAACCATTATTAATCCAGTCATTGCAATATACAGGCTGAGTATGGGAAGAGGTGTGTTACTGGGAAAGGCTCACACCTGGAGGAGGCTGAGAACTCTCAAGATCCATTTTGAAGGAAGCACTTAACACCTCCTTCATGCATGGGTAATTATTTTGACTTCTATGATGAAAGGGGCCTCCGCAAAGGACTAATAACATTTCAGTGTTTTGACTCTGTATTCAGAGGTGTAATAGGTTAATGAAGATAGTTTTCATAAGTGCTTTAATTAAACTCTCCTTCTTGCAAGATGATTTGCAATGTATAAGCTATAATGGACTGCTCCCATCACAGAAAAATCTTCAAGGTGGAAAAAACCCCAACTGTTCTTTTTAGGACTTTGCTAAAGAAACACTTTTTATTATATCCTTATTTCTCTCGTTTCACTTTTTTAAAACTTTTTTCTGTGAAAATTGGACACTTTACTGGTTTTTGAAAAGAGTGAAACTATTAATCAAAAGAAAGACAAGAACTAAAAAGAAAAATAGCATCAAAGCTGGAATATTTTAACAGATATTTTATATCTTATGCCTTTTTGGTTTAAAAGGAATGCTTTCTCCCTTGAGATAGTCTTCCAGTAAAAAAAATTGGACACAACCATCACTTACCTTAAAAATATAGGATGATAACAACAATCTTTGGCTTTACTCTATAGCAGTAATTTAACAAAACTGACACTCTCCTGCTGATTCACCGCTGATACTGTCTTGCTACCAGGAAATCTTCCTAAGTTCAAAGCAAAGGAAAAGTTTGTGGCTTTGAGGACTGAATCATGGTGTGTCAGGTCCTCTCTGTTGATGCTGATATTCTACTGAAGGACTGCTACTGAAAGCCTTTAGTCAGCTGGCTAGAGAAATATTTGACAGTGTAGCCATTCAAGACAACCCTGTGTCACTAGAATAATAAAACTATCACCCAGAAAACTCACCTCTGACTCAAGGAGTTAGATATTTTCCTTGGAATTCCTTACCATGAATCAAGAGGTCTCAGTTACAACCATTCTCTTTCTTGTTGTGTAAGATAGTCTTTATAAAACACAGGGTAAAAGAAGAGAGAAAGACTGGGATTTCTATAAGTGTCTGCCTTATGCCCACTCAGATACCCCCATGCATGTACAAACGTGCAGAATAACAAATGGTTAAGATTTAGTTTTTTTCTAAATTAATTTCCCTTCACTAATCTTGTTGCTTTATTAGGCATAAAAGTCTTTTATTTGGAACCAGAGTTCCCTCCTGGAGAATGTTATCAGGTTTTGTTGGACTTTAAAAGATCACCATGGAAAAACTGGGAGAACACTATAGAAGATGTAATTTTTTTCTCTTTATTTATTTTCTTTTGAAGACATAATTTCTTCAGAAATAATTGCAACACATCCGAAACAGAAATTTCACAAGTCAGTGACAGGAAATTTGCAGCCAATGACTCTGAGGCAAAGAATAGGGGTGAAAATACTGTTCTGCTTTCATAAACCAATGCCAAAGAAACTCTCTTAAACTTCAGGGGGGTTGACTAAAATATTAGTGTTCGATGTAGATTTTATCCTCTTTATTTTTTTTCCACAAATAATATCCAGAATTCATTCTTCTGAATTTTGTTTTGCTCAGAAGAAAAGAATGATTGAGCTTCTCATTTGCCATAGAGACATGTGGCACTGCATACAGAAAATGTCATTTGTTCACCCAGTGGTAAATAATGTAGGGGCAGCCAAGACATACCCCAGCAGCAGTGGTCCTCTTGAACACTCCACCATTCTACTGGATCATTTATCTCCTCTAAGCAGGTAGGCAGCAAACTGATATTCCTCCAACATCAGCTAGATGAAACATCCCATGTAAATATGTCTTTGCTTCTTCTTGGAAATAGGCCAGAGGGGTCTTTATGGATCCTATTCTTGTGAATAAAAGGGAGCAGCTCCAGTTCAGGGACTTACAGACAGTCTTACCCCTTAGTACTCAATGGAGATCCCATTTGTTTAGTTAGCAATGTCTCTAATGCAATCCATCTTATCCTAGAATCAATGCCTGTGTTTTCTGGATGAGTCATGTTCTGAACTCCATTACTCTAAGGTGACCAATTTCATTGCAGACACCTGTACTGCCATTAGAAATGATTAATTCTACAGTAGGATTTCATTGTATCACAAGTCTGATCTCTATACCTGTTTGTATTACTCTCAAAATACTGCCGTGATCAAAAAGGGAGCACATCCAACTTGTAGGCAGAAGAATTTATTGTTAGTCTCATTGAAGCCTTGGCAGTCTAATAAAAATAAAAAAAAACAAACCCAAAACAGTTGGAACTAGGCCAAGCACAATAATGGTAACACTCATTGTCCAAAAGAACACAGAACAAGCCCTCTCATTAACAACACAATTAAAATATTCATTCAAAAATCCGAAACCTGCAAAGGTAAAATTTCCATTTGCTACCTGCTTGTTTCTCTGACACTATGGTCACTCAGGCAGCGATTCTCTGAGTCAGTAGGTCACAGCTTCAGTGACACTCCAGAAGAGGGTGAGAATATTGAGAGNGATATTCTACTGAAGGACTGCTACTGAAAGCCTTTAGTCAGCTGGCTAGAGAAATATTTGACAGTGTAGCCATTCAAGACAACCCTGTGTCACTAGAATAATAAAACTATCACCCAGAAAACTCACCTCTGACTCAAGGAGTTAGATATTTTCCTTGGAATTCCTTACCATGAATCAAGAGGTCTCAGTTACAACCATTCTCTTTCTTGTTGTGTAAGATAGTCTTTATAAAACACAGGGTAAAAGAAGAGAGAAAGACTGGGATTTCTATAAGTGTCTGCCTTATGCCCACTCAGATACCCCCATGCATGTACAAACGTGCAGAATAACAAATGGTTAAGATTTAGTTTTTTTCTAAATTAATTTCCCTTCACTAATCTTGTTGCTTTATTAGGCATAAAAGTCTTTTATTTGGAACCAGAGTTCCCTCCTGGAGAATGTTATCAGGTTTTGTTGGACTTTAAAAGATCACCATGGAAAAACTGGGAGAACACTATAGAAGATGTAATTTTTTTCTCTTTATTTATTTTCTTTTGAAGACATAATTTCTTCAGAAATAATTGCAACACATCCGAAACAGAAATTTCACAAGTCAGTGACAGGAAATTTGCAGCCAATGACTCTGAGGCAAAGAATAGGGGTGAAAATACTGTATTTGATTTGTTAAAAAATTAGTTTTTGAAGGAAAAGCTGACTGGAATAATTTTGATTTCTTGTGGTTTGTCCTTTTCTGGCCCAGTTTTATAGAAAAACCTTTTTTGTCAACTCAGTCAACTTGGATATCTTCATTTTTGATAATCCAGCCTCGGTAAGGAAATGGTCAAAAACTGATGTTCCAAACCTACCTCTTTAATGATTCCCTGTTCAGGATTTTGTTCTTTTGAATTCCTTCCTGTGTTTTCTTTGGCTGTGTTCTTCAATTTATCTCTGCTTACACATAAATATGCCAAAAAACGTATTCCATCACAATGCTCACTGAATAAAATACCCATGAAGATGTGTTCAGAAAATGGTAGCAGGGAAGAGCTGGGATCTGGACACCAAAATATTTGAGAGAAAGCCAAATGAGCTGCTGAAGTCTGACAAGATTCAACAAAGGGGAGGGATGAGGGGCATTCAGAGCAGAGATAGGCAGCATGACGTCCTCTGTGTTTTGTTAGAATTGACAAAAAGAAAGAATGTGGGTTAGAAAATTCATGAAAAGCAGTACCAAACTTTTGCACTCAAACACTCAGGGTAAAGTGAACCTGGGGAGAAAAGAGAGAAGTGCTGGCTTGGCTGCAGTAAATGCCATGCCTGAGAGAAACATAAAACAATGTAAGACCCTCTTCCAATTATTTCCTCCTCCATGCCTCCCAAAACAGAGAGAAAATAAAATCTGAATGACTTAGATAGGACTTTTTAAAGTATATGTAATTTTTTTAAATTTTTTTTTTTTTTTGCAAAGTGCCTCTGTGGAAGAGTAGCAAGAGGAGACTGAAAAGCAGGACATTGTCAGGGAGCTTTGATATTGCACATTGGGAAATGGAGTCAGTTGGCTTGGCATGGCCATATGGACAGGACTACAAACCAGGATGGTAGGCTGCAGTGCATCTTATGTATGATTTCAGACTCTTTCCTATTTGATGAAATTCATATAAAGGGATTGCTTTTTCCAAAAGGGAAAATTTACGCAGTCTTGAGAATAGTACCCAAGTCTTACAGAAAATGACTGGTTTTTGACTCCTTTTGGTGCAGACACGAGTCATGACAATTCAGTGTTTTATCCTGAGCATGTGGATTTGAAAAAAACCCACCTCCCTCCACTTCTTAAATTCAATAGCCATTTTCTGTGAGGAATCTGTTAAGAATGTGGCTACTTTCCCTAGTGGGAATCATAAAAACTCATTAGATACTACATCACTGATACCCACATAGCTGTAAGCCAGGCCTTTAATCATAGCAATATTCCCTGTCACCTTGTCTCCCTGTCCAGGAGTTTAATGAAAGAAGAGTCGACTGTCTTGTGATTTCACATGCATTTCTACTGATGCATATGAGCAAAATGTTCTGCTTTCATAAACCAATGCCAAAGAAACTCTCTTAAACTTCAGGGGGGTTGACTAAAATATTAGTGTTTGATGTAGATTTTATCCTCTTTATTTTTTTTCCACAAATAATATCCAGAATTCATTCTTCTGAATTTTGTTTTGCTCAGAAGAAAAGAATGATTGAGCTTCTCATTTGCCATAGAGACATGTGGCACTGCATACAGAAAATGTCATTTGTTCACCCAGTGGTAAATAATGTAGGGGCAGCCAAGACATACCCCAGCAGCAGTGGTCCTCTTGAACACTCCACCATTCTACTGGATCATTTATCTCCTCCAAGCAGGTAGGCAGCAAACTGATATTCCTCCAACATCAGCTAGATGAAACATCCCATGTAAATATGTCTTTGCTTCTTCTTGGAAATAGGCCAGAGGGGTCTTTATGGATCCTATTCTTGTGAATAAAAGGGAGCAGCTCCAGTTCAGGGACTTACAGACAGTCTTACCCCTTAGTACTCAATGGAGATCCCATTTGTTTAGTTAGCAATGTCTCTAATGCAATCCATCTTATCCTAGAATCAATGCCTGTGTTTTCTGGATGAGTCATGTTCTGAACTCCATTACTCTAAGGTGACCAATCTCATTGCAGACACCTGTACTGCCATTAGAAATGATTAATTCTACAGTAGGATTTCATTGTATCACAAGTCTGATCTCTATACCTGTTTGTATTACTCTCAAAATACTGCCGTGATCAAAAAGGGAGCACATCCAACTTGTAGGCAGAAGAATTTATTGTTAGTCTCATTGAAGCCTTGGCAGTCTAATAAAAATAATAAAAATAATAAAAAAACAGTTGGAACTAGGCCAAGCACAATAATGGTAACACTCATTGTCCAAAAGAACACAGAACAAGCCCTCTCATTAACAACACAATTAAAATATTCATTCAAAAATCCGAAACCTGCAAAGGTAAAATTTCCATTTGCTACCTGCTTGTTTCTCTGACACTATGGTCACTCAGGCAGAGATTCTCTGAGTCAGTAGGTCACAGCTTCAGTGACACTTCAGAAGGGGGTGAGGATATTGAGAGTAATTGGTGCCCTGGGTGCTTTGCCAGAAGGAGTTTGATACTGGTTGCAGTAATCCCTTCTTCCTTGCTCATGCAGTCTCCTTGGGGTTATTTTTCTCTGGTTTCCTGACAGAATGTGCATGTATGCTATTTTTTTTTCATTGCTTGTCAGCTATCCATATTTTTCAGTTGTCTTTGTTGTCCCTGATTCACAGGGACAGTGACTGGTAGCTGTCCAATGTGGTTTGTTTTCAAATGTCTGATATCTGCCTGTGTTGATGTTCTTCCACAACATATTTTATTCTTGAGTTTCTGCTACAGAACATAGCTTCTGGCTGTTGTTATTAACAATAAGTGTTAACCACACCACTGCACAAAAGTAAAGGAAAGCTTAAATCAATTTAGGGAGCAGTTACCTAGCTGCTAGGCAACTGCTATTACAGGTTAAACACATTAAACCCAACTCAGGCCAGGACAACCTCAGTCCTGTGGTCTGTTCTCTCTCACTACTAGTAGCAACTGTCATTTTCTCTGCAACTGGAACACAGATGGAAAGAACCTGCTGAACAAAAGTATGGGATGTGTGAAAGCATTTTGGTTGTGCAATAACTTGGTGACCTTGTGTAAGGCTCATCCTTCAGCTGGGGTTGGAGGTAGGATCCCATCCTATTGCTATGTGTACTTGTTTTGTTGGCATTGTTTCTCTCACACCCTGTATTTGTACAGGTTTATTTTCTGGTGCAGTACTTGTCAATTTCTTCAGAGAGCAATATATAAAAAAATTCAGTGGGGTCAGTCTCTTTTGAAATACACTTGGCAAGGATATTGAATGCTGGCCTGAAACCTTTTCTCTGTAATTGGGGTAAGGTGACGTTTGAGTTATGATTGTAACCTTTGTTTTACTGTTTAGCTCCCAGTGGAGTCCCATTGAAACTCTTACACCTGTAGCAAATTCATATATTAATTTCTCTTGGTTAAGCAAATGGCAATGAGTGCCATTCCCAAATGAGTCAAGATAGTTTATTATAAGGGTTTTTAGATGAAAGTTTATTTTGTTTTCTGTTCAGAACCACCCAATTGAACTTTCTTTCAATATATGTTATTCTCATTGCTGTGTAAAAGTAATCATTTAAGACAGGAATCATTAAGGTCTTCAGAAGCTCTCAGTAGTCTTTGCAGTATATTTCTATGGTCCACAACAATTACCACATGCTTGACTCCTGTTTTGTGTTTGAAAAAAGTGGGACTCCTGGTGAAGAGAGAGAGAACTATAACTCTAGAGATGAGAGGTATCCGTGGGGCTGAGGCTGCATGAGCCATCAGCAGCACAGCAGTTAAAGAATAGAATATAACTAGTATTTTCACGTTTTCCTGTCTCAGTAGGTTTAGAAAAAAAGTGGAGGTATTTATAGAAAAAAAAATGTCACCCTGAATTCTTATCTCACTGAACACAGCTAAAATACAGTAAAGCCTTTTCTTGAGCCATAGATCTGTCTAAGGTATGATAAATAGTGGGGAGGGTGAAGCATATGACAGTTCCCCTATAAAAATACAGCTTACAGAAATATTTAACATTTTTTGAATCCTAATAGAAGTAGGTGCCCTCACCTGAATACCGCCCAGTGTATTCTGGTTTATTAAAAAAATTTATATTGGCCTCTGAAGTCATGCTCACAGGTGTTTCAAATTTGGGCTTCTCTGTGCTTCTGTGTGGTTTGTTAATCATAATGCCTCCTATTATTTGTAAGCAGATATTTTGCTCTCACACAGATGGTGATTGACAGGTTCTTCTCCTACCATTTTATATGAATAATGAATTGTTTCAATGCACATGTAGAAGAGCTATCATTTTTACTTAGTTTCCATTTCCAGAATGTATTTTATCTATTTTTACTGAGTAGAAATCCAGCCCATAAATTACTGCAGTCTTTTCTACTTCTATATTCTTTTCAGTATTATTCAACATTTAGTAATTCCTCTGAAAATTATCTTAGATCACCTTGTTGGTGTTTTTGTATTCTTTGCTGTGTTTTCAGTCTGATTTTAATGGATTTCTTCTGAAAAACTAGTCTTTAATTGCAGAGATGTGTGCTTTATTTTTAAGAAGAAATATATCATCTTAAGATCTCTGTTAGGCATTACATGATATCTTTCTCAATTACATTGTCAAATCAAGTGAAAGCTTGTCCCTTCAATTCATGTGGAGAAAAATGTATTAAAATTAAGGTAGAGACCCATTTTGAAGTCTAATCTATTAAAATCAAAAAAGTCTGGGATATTGCAGAAGCTACTTACACTGAAATTCTTTCATTTTTTTTCCCATGTTCCTACTTTTCTGAATTACTTTGTGCATTATTTATGAACTTGTTAGTCATGAGTGTTGAGTTAAGGTTACCTTTTCTCTGTTTAGTTCAATGAGGAATTGAATTTATCTCATAGTTTGTGGTTACTGTTGCTATTCCAGACCTACAACCAACCCCCAGGAAAAATCAGGCTTTAGTTTTACTTGTTACCACAACTACCAGAGTCCCTTGCTATTCTGTAATTATGCAACTGAGACACTGCTCCCTCTAAATAAAGATGGTGGAGAAACTGCATAAAATGTGTTCTACCAAGTCACTTCATTAAATCATCTAAAACTGGTACCCTTTGAAACTGAGTAGGGCTAGATGCTTCTGAAGAAGATACAAGACATGCTATATAATTATGAACTTGCCATAATGAGCAATTAGTATCAGGTTTGTGAATCTAAACAAGAAGGTTGGAATTCAATCTACTTATTTTTCTCAACCTTATTTTTTTTCATACTGTTTTCTCCCCTCCCTTATTTCTCTACAGCAACACTGATTGTGCTCATTATCTTCATAAAATGCCTGTTGTTCTGACCCTGGAGAAGTTCTTGGCCTTACTATGTCCAAAAAACATATTTTAAGGCTAGTTATGCAGTAAATTAAAGTGGCAGTAAAATACCCATGAAGATGTGTTCAGAAAGTGGTAGCAGAGAAGAGCTGGGATCTGGACACCAAAAAGTGCAAAGTAGAATCACATCAAAATTCTACAGTACCAGGAGCATCAAGAAATTCAGGGACAGAGAAGCTAGGTGACGTTTCTTATCTGATTTTCTTCTTACATTTCTATTCTAATATTTCTTCTTATATTCTTGTTATATGACTTCTGATTTTTGATAGTAGAAGTGATAAACTCTCATAAACATCAGCTTTATTCCTCAGTAGTCATACAAGAAGATGTTCTTGCTTTTCTTTTTGTGATTGGAAACTGCCTCCACATTTCCAGTGTAAAACTGTTTATGGTTGGTGTTTATCCCTCTGACAAGTCCTATAATTTTATTTTTTTAAGTGTAGTTTGGTCTTTGAATAAGTTCAAAGGATGCTCTTGGATACTCAGTCAGCCTTTGGTAAAATTAAACAAGTCCAGATTTGTTATCCTCTTCTCAGAAGATCACCCCAACAACTTCACCTTTGCCTGCCTGCTGTGAAATAGGTTTGCGCTAGGAAATGGATATTTGTGCAAAATTCTGGATAAAGTTTTAGCAATATGTAATAAAATATTTTACTCATTTCCACATATTTACAAGAAATACTTTGTCTAAATATTTGTCTAAGTATGCTTTTGGGGGACTGCACTCCCTTTTTCTTCAGAGGTGATCTTCCTGTTTTGATGTGCTCTGATGTGTCTATGACTCACAAGATCTTCTAGAAATTCTCACTTTATGTCTCTCTTTCCCACTTTTCCAGTATGTAGCTTTCTTTGTTGATTTTTTTTTTTTTTTTAATCCAGGTTTATTCTTTTTATTCCTATTGACATCCTTCTGATGTGCACAAACCTGGAACTGTTCTCTACATTTTTCATTATTCAAGATTCAAGTTTTGGGTAGTGCTTTATTTATCCTTTTATATTTATCCTAATAAATTGCAGGTGCCCTTTCCATTCAATTTCTAAAGTCTCTCATCCAGTAAACTTTACATTTCTCTTCTTTTATCAGAGTTTCCTCTTTTTGAACTAAAAGGTCTCAGTTGCAGCTTTACCATTATTGTTTCGGTTTTTTAGATGAAATTATTTCCATATCACTTTGCTTGAGTTATTTTTCCATAGCTAGATTTCTTCAGTGTCCTCATTACTTGCCAAAGCAAACTTTTTTTCAGCTTTGATAGAAAAAATACCTTGGACTATTATCTCCAAGCAAATTGGCATCCTAATTAATATAATTTCTGTCTCTATATCTGGAAAGTTAGATCATTCCAGAAAACAAAAAACCAAAACCAACCTAACAGATAAACCTGTCCACTCCTGTGTGTTAGGCTCCTTAACTTTCCTTTAGCAGATCAGAAATATTCCACTGAAAATTAGCTGTGGCTATGCATCTTCCTCATTTTGGCATCATCATTCTGGTCCTCTTCCAGCTGAAATCTGGCAATAACTTTTCTCATTGGCAAGGACTGGATTCTTGCCTTCTCCCAGTGGGATCCATTTCATCCTCAAATTCAGATTCAGGTCCTCAAGTTTCAGTCTCAGAGATTCACTGAACATGATCTCCTCTGCAGCAATGAGTTTTGAAAGCAAAATCAGACCAAATTCGAATGTAGGACACATGGATGATGCATTTCATATAGATCATCAGTTGTTCAGCACTTTTTATTTAATGTTAAGGTTTCTTTTTATCGCTCCCAAATTGAGACCAGGACCTAATAGGACTGGAATAGAAATACTAAATTATGTTTTTATTACAGCTGGGATCAATTATTATAACTCATTATTTTCAGACATTCCTTGTGTAATTCTAAAATGCCAGCTCATGTGAATGCTCCCACTGCAATCGTTCCTACAGAACATTGTCTATCTGATATTCTATTCCATTATTTTTCATCATTACTTTGAGTTAGAGTTCTTTAATTTATAGAATTATGTTCTTCCCTAAACATCAGTCCTCTAGGACTGACTTCTACCTTGCACTCCTGCAGCTAGTACTTTCTTGGTGTTCAGACACATAAAAGTCAATAGAAGTTCTGCATGGGTAGCTCATGACAAAAAGACTTTGCAAATATTCACTTTTTCAAGTCGAACTTCTCAGGAGGAGGGGTCTCAGGAGATGGTAGGGCTAGAGCTGGCCTCATAGGTGTAAAATACTCCTCTAATTGATTTGTAAGGTATTTATCACCACCATACATGAGCCCCTTGCTTGCTCCTTCTGTAGATTTAAAAAAAAAAGAAACTGTTTTAATGTGAACTGAGTTGGAGAAAATACATTTGGCTTAGCTGCTAATTGCTGACAGACAAGACAAAAAAGTAGAAGCAGATATAATGGGGGCATAATATAATGTTATCTGACTAATGATTTTAGGGACTGTCTCTAATAAAAATATCCTCTACAAGCCCATCCCATGCAAGAACTGTTGTGAAGAATGTTTCTTTTTTTTCCTGCCAAAGGAGAGCTAGGGATGTGATCAAAGAAGACCCAAATAATTTATTAACGTAGTGTCACAAGCCAAATGTTTTCATTTTTCCAGGAAAATAAAAAGAGCTCTCATTAAAAGGGTGAAAACTGCTGGCTAAGGCAAAAATTAAGGGACCAGAGCTCTGGCTTCTCTTCCTGCTGCCAATAGAGCAGGCAGTTATGACTTCAGACTTACCATTTACAGTCTGATTTGCAGAGGTCCCATTAACTTTAACTGGAGCAGGTGTGCTCAACACCTTTGAAAATAAGCTTCCTAATCTTTTTGTGTTTTAGTTTCTCTATTGTAAAAATTAGAAAATAATGAGATCTAACTCACTGCTTGTAAAGTGCACGGAAATGTCCATTTCAAAATGAAAGGTACAGCAAACTCTCTGGCAAAGCTGCCCTCGCTGAGCTGGGCTACACATAACAGATGTAATATTTCAGGGAATGATATAATGCCATACCCCTCCCCTCATTGATCTTGCCCGTGCCCTTGAATTTTTCCAGAGTTTAGCTTCTGCAAGCCTCTGAGCTGAAAGGTCCTTGATGTACTCTGCTGCAAATAGCAGGATCACATGAAGTAAGCTTTAAAACAACAAATCAGTCTGAAATTGCTTCTCACTTCATAAAACTGTTTAATTTAATTTTTAGCAAAAAGCCATATGTAAACGTGACATCCTTCACTTGACACATGCCAGCCAGGTGAATTAAACTGAACATTTCATAAGTCTGCCTTTTCCAGGTTCCTGATTTGCAAGGAGCAGCTAGTATTAATGTCCCAAAAAGCTAGTGTAATGTTAAGCTGGTAACAGTTCTTCAGGTTTAGTCACATATAATATAAATATTGATACTTCATGCACATTTATCTGTATGGGATGGCTGGAAGATATATGGACTCAAAATTTCTGAAGCAATACTTGTTAGCAGATTTTTGGTTAGTATAAAATAAATTTATTTCTCCTAGGGACTGCATTGAATTTTGCATTGTAAATAGGAGGTAGATAAAGATACAGCTGTATAACAGGATTTATCTGTTAACTATCTTTTTGTGGGGATTCTTTGCTGTAAACCACTCTTTTCTGCAGGGTTTATTTACATTATATGCTGATATTGCACAAAATGTTTAACTGTTTCAAGCTTTGCAGCAGAAGCACGTTCTATGTAGCATGTTCTACATTACCTACCCTAGGGGATCCTGTTTTGGCAGTGGGGTTGGACTCTATGATCTCCAGAGGTTCCTTCCAACCCCTACCATTTCATGATTCTATGATAGCATGGCATCTTCCAACTTGCCACCTCTCTCAGTACTCTGGTGATGACACCTTCCCTGAGAGGAGGAGAGGAAAGAAACAGTCATGCCTCCATCACATCCCAAAGACCTGGTGCAGTCATAGCTGGGTGGCTCCAGGTTTTTTGCCCACCCAACCAAGCCCTTGCCATTTTGTCACAAGTGGTGCAGTAATTAACTGCTAATTCAAATCCCAAGAAACATCTCTCAGTCCTGACTGAGCTTCATAACTTTCAGCCTGCCCTTTCTTTGGCCTTACCTGACCATCTACTCTAGGAAGGAACCTGGTAGTGCCAATTTACTCCAGCATTCTCTCAGAAAGTGTTTTAATGATCTGCACAGGAGTTTGGGGTGGTGTTTCTCTTTGAGACTCAGTGCAGATAGACACCCAAAGTAACACCTGCCTTTCGGAGCCCCTGCAATCCTTTGTTCAAGCCTTGTCTTCTGCTCCCAACCATTTAGGTAAGAAACTTGAACATTTATTTGATATAGGTGGATCTAAATTACTAATTATATTTAGAAAATTCCTGTATTCGCCAAATTGAAATTACTGTCTTTATTAAAAAGAAAGAAAAAGAAAAAAAAAAAAAAAGAAGAAAAAAAAACTCTAACAAAACCAAGTTAAGCAATCCACTTTGTAATAATTAGCAAGGCTTTTAGGGGCAATGCTGCATGGTACAAGCACATCTTGGTCATTGTTCTTTTTAAAGACAGATTCTTGCCCCTCTCTATTGTGTGATTATTGTAACCATGCTCTTTTGGAAAACTGAGAATTATTTTACCTCACTACAGGCTAGTTTTAGACTAGGAGGTAACTTATGACTATATCACATGACAAGTAATGCTTTAAAACAAAAAATCCACATGTAAACATGACATGCTTCTCCTGACGTATGCCAGCCAGGTGAATTAAATTTTAAGAGAAGCTTGTTTTATTTTAAATTACTGTGGCTTGATGTATGCTGACAGCAGGCACTGAAATTTGGCTTTAGGCAATAGCTTCCAGACTCCAGGCAGGAGGAGGGAAGAGCTGGAATATGTGAGTTCTGAACCTGGAAGATGGCTGAGCTATGTATGAGCAGATGCAGAACTGTTTCTTGAAGGCTGGGATATGAATAACCATACTATGGGAAAAGTGACAGTGCTTATGACACTGGTATTATTCAGTCTAGAGAAGGAAGGTGTAAGCCAATAACAAATTCCTCTCTCCTGGGTGATAAATGTCCTCTTAGCCTCTATGGGAACAATACTTTTTTTCCCCATTCTTCTATGGGCATTTCTCTCAAACTTTTCTTAAAAAGGTGTCAGTTCCTAAGAGAGCCGCCTGAAGTACCCTGTGTGCATCCCACAAACACAGAGACAGCCCTTGAGGTAGGGAGTTTCTTACCTCCTGAGGACACATGGGTCCCTGTCAGCCCAGGTGGGGCTGGGCATAGCTGGGCACAGAGGGACCCCAAGGTCTACAGGAGAGTTCTCCATTAGCTGGATGGCTTCCAGAGTTGCTAAATCTCTACTCTTCTTGGCAATGCCCAGCGTGAGCAGAACACGCTCAACACATCCAGAAATCAAGACAATGTCATCCCTCCCTACTGCAGGCACACATCTAATTGCTTTTCTGACCACTGCTCCTCATTGTGCAGCTGACTTCTCTGACCTGCCCATGACAGTGCAGCCAGACTGATACTTTAGTTTTGCTTGCAAATAGGCAGCAACAGATGGTGCAAAACAGGTAAAAGAATTATCTGCCATTAAGGCAAACAGGGCACAAAACTAGCAAATGCACCTTTTTATTCTTATTATTTGAAAGAAAGTTCAAGGAAGTTTAATATGAAGCAAAACAGCAAGTAAATAAAGAGACACACAGATGACGAAAGGTTGGGACTTAGGAAACAAACAAACAAAATTAGATGAAAATTACTTGCTTTCAAATAAAAGCAAAGATTGCATAAAAGGCAAAAAAGCAAAAAACCCAACAGTTAAATGTATGTGGGCAGCCCATGTGCAGTTTCAGGTGGCTACTCAGGAAAATGAACAACAAGTTGAGTAATAGAAAGGAGAAATGAAATTGCAAAGGATCACAAGATTTCAAATTAAGTGAACAAATTGATGTGGGAGGTGTGCAGACCACACAATACAGTAGCTTGAATTGGAAGACAGCTTATAACATTGGTTCTGAGTGAATGGCCCTTCATCTCCTGTGGCAAATTGAAGATAATACCAGTATTTCATAGTCATTTCATTTTTATTATCACCAAAAGTTTAGGCCAATGTTCTATTATCTTGAATGTCTTCATGGTACCAAGCTGAGCTGGACAGGAAATGAATTTGGCAATTAATTTTCTGACTCTGAATAAGATGGTAAAAGGAGAAGGCAATTTTTTTAGGATTATTAGAAATTTAAGGAAATGAAAGAACCAAAGACATTCAAATAAATTATTTGGAATCAGACAGAAAATATTTAATTTTGTTTTGGATCATTTTTGATCTTTCTAAACTCCTTTCCAAAAGCTGTATTTCAATAGAGAGAGAAATGCTATTTCAGAAGAGTTCACTATTTACATTTGAAAATGTCAAAAAGTTACGGTGATTTTTAAGCAAAACATTTCTACCAATGTGCAGGGGGTTTGTGTTGCTTCAGAAAATCTTGATTCTTGGACATGTCCAAACCAACAGTTTCTCCTGATTTGGATCATAGCCTCAGTTCAAAATATGTTGGCTATTTGTAAATTCACTGAAAAAATATCACCTAACTTTGGTTTCAAAAATGCAAGCTATAACTAGGACCTGAAGCCTAAATTTTCATGAAAAATATATAGAATATAACTAAGCCTATCAATACAAAAATCTGGCATGCTGTTCTGGTTTGAGCCAGAATAGAACCAATTTTCTTTCTAGTGATTTAAATTTTTTATAAATTTCTCATCCTAGAGCCCAGCCTGGGACTTTCCCAGGACCTGCCCTGTAGCCTGAGTGGTGATGTGAGCATTGTTGGGAGACACACACGTGCAATCACTTTTGTGTATATTTGCCCATATTTCATCATTTCCCTTTTCATCACTACTGCTTAATTAAAGGTGTGTAGTTTAATTTCCATCCCAGAAGTCTCTCTCCTTATTCTCATTCCTTCCTCGATAGGGAAGGGGAGAGAGGTTAATGGATCATCTGTTATTTGTTTTATTGCCAGCCAAGTGTTAAACTGTGTTGCACATCAGTAGTGAAAAGTATTTGTAGCCTCAAACAGAATAACAAAAATCTAATAAATATAAATAGGCTAGCTGCTACTGTGTTGACTGTTTTGTTTCACATTCACTTCTCCTTACGACCTAAATAATTCTGCTGCTTAACTTCATGTTTTCCATACCCAGTGCAACATGAAACATTTTTTCTTCAGAATACTTCTTGCAAGGCATGGGGTGTTGTGGGACAAGAGGTATTACCTTAGGATGATTAGGATGTTTAGGATGATTACCCCTCATCTTAGGTTTCAGGCAACATCCTCATTCTCTGGCCTTCCCTTCTTCCTCCACTCCCTTATGAAGGTGTTTTCCTTGGAACTCTTTCTTGCTAATCATTGAAAATGTACAATTTTTACTCTGTAAATAGATACCAGCTCCTGTGAATTGACAGATGGCTATCACAGACATTCAGGAGCACAAGGAAAAAGTAGTATAAGCTAAGATAATGTAAAGTTCTATGTAGCATATCAAATAGAACAATTTTAAAATTCATATATTTAACTGGCAGCCAAATGCGCTCTTTCTAGGGACCTGATATGTGCTCCTGGCTTCTGCTTTTCTTTTGAAAACTGTCAGTCACATTCTGCATTGGCATGGGTTTATGCTTAGCTTTATCAGTCAGACCAGTCAGCATTGAATGGCATTAATGTCATCTTTGGGTAATGAAAGTGTAGATCACTATCCCAGAGCTGGTTGGGAAAAAGCTACTGATGCAAGTAGCTGAAGGCTCTTTTAACAGGGTAATTCACATTTATCATAGGGGAGGCAATAATCTATAAATTGTTTTAGGTTTTCTTACTGATGAAACAGCAAGAATTTTGTTGCTGATGGGCACAGGAAGCAGTAATAAATAGCCATGGTTGAGTACATGGGAAAGAAAAATGGTTTGCATTTTATCAGTGAAGCAAAAGATTCAAAATGTAGCCCTGGATCTTCTGCAAGTTACAGCAGTGTGAATGGAGAAAAATGTGTCTTCTGAGTAACAATGATAATATGAATGTCAATGCTGAAGATCCCTCATACAGTCTGTACTAGCTATCTTCTGGATACTCTGTCTGTGGAGGCCATTTCCTGGTGGCAGATCGCAATTACATGAAGTAATTTCTGATGAAGCAGAACTGGTCAACCTGCCAGAATATTCATGGTGATTGGACACCTTCTGGACTCTGGGATATCAGAGGATTATGTTACTTCCAGTTGTAGATTGCCTGTTCACTGCTGCATGACAACTCAGATAATATGCCACTTCCTGAGCCCTCACTTGGGCTGGAGAAGGGCCTTACAATAAAATTGTTTCAAACCTTTGAGTGAAATAAAAGTAAGAAAACAGAAAAAACAAGCAAACAACTTTCCTTTTGAACCAGCTTTAAACCAGTGTAGAGCCAAAGGTAAACATTTAAGCAAACTTAAGAATTAAATGCATTTTGAGAAAAAATGGTGTAGAATACTGCTCTTTCCTTTCTTTCATCCCAGTTAAAATGATGTGACCAGGAGGACCAATATACTCCTTGACTGCTGCTAGGGATGATGATGGTGAATTGCTATCCTTTGAAGTATTTATTTTCATGAAAACAAACCCATGAGGAGTTTCTGCTCTACAGCTGAAGGATGTCAGTATCTGTACAAATTTTCCATCAAGAAGAGTTTGGTCAGGATTCAGTCTTCATCATCAGCTTCTTTAATTTGATCACTGGGATATTTATGCATTTATATACAGTACATATATCTGTGTTTGTATATATATATATTTACAAACAGTATATATATGTTATATATAAAAATGTATATCATTATATATATTTATACACAGTATTCTATATATATTTACATGTACTGTATATTATAGTTTCAGAGTTACAATACTTTATCCAGTAAGCTGTGGTTCAAGGAGGAAGACTGTGCCAGAGAGCTGATGGGAACAGGGAAGCAGAGAATTTATTGAGGGAATTTTTTGTGGGAATGGACTCTACTGTATTTGGGGACAAGACTTTTTACAATAAGCTTGAGGTTAAAAATGTGCTCACTGACACAGAGATAATACAGAAGTTGTTGTAAAGGTGGCTTACAAGTCTCAGCCAAAGCCAGATAAATAATTTACAAGTTTGAAACTGTTGGGAAAACTGCCAGGTGTGTACAAGGGAATGAGAGGGAAAGGAGATGAGCATTTAGAGGGGATGGTGATTGCTCCTGAGTGTCTTCACAGGAAAGTGAACATGTCCCAGATTGAAAAAATTTTCAGCACATCTCTTTGTGAATGAGGGTCAGGAAGAAGGTGAAACCCAGGCAAGGAAGCATAGGGTTGGTGAGAGATTGGATGCCAAGCTTTTAGGGATTAATGAACTTGTTTGAAGGTACACAGAGTAGATACCATTGCTGTGGGGGCAGCCAAAGGGAAGGGCTGTAGTAGCTGGGCTAGCCCAGGCTCAGGGTAAGAATCACAGTGATGTTAAGGAGTCACCACCCAGTTCTCCATCCTTTCTGTGTGCTGTGTGGTCTGTGAGTTAGCACCCAGAAAGTGTGGCATCAAAGCCCTGCTTTGTGCTAGCTCCCAAGGGCGTGTTGTCTGGTGGGAGAGAGTTTGAGCACAAAAGTAAGGGTATTTGTCTCTGTTTACTGAGACAGGATGGTTGATACTCATCTTGGGTGAGCTATGAGCTATTGAGGAGTGGTCATTGTGTCTTCTCGTTACTCTCACTTTTCATATAGACATTCAGCAGCACCTGCTCAGCTCCTGTTTTCAGGACATATAGGTATGGTGACTGTACAGCTTTCCCACAGCTTATGTGTAAGACCTCAGGATATGCTCAGTGAAGACATGCTGTTTGCCCAAGCATTTGATATGACTGATCCTTCAACAGAAAGCAAGCTAGGTATTACGTCTGAGAGACCTACTTGGAGCCAGAGTGTCACTCAGATAACTCTTGAGTGAAATCCTGGGTGACTTTATTATCACTAAAATAGGTCTCTGGTTTCTTTCCAGATACCTAGAGAGGTATTTTATGTCACACATCACCAAGCTTGCTTATGGTTGGTTATGTGGTCACTCAGGATTTTTTCATTTTGTATGACCAAAAAAGTGTTCAGTTCTGCCCACCATGTGCAGTGTAATGATTATGATATTTAGTTACCTGGTAGTTGTCTGTAATTATGTTCATAGCATGATATATAACTGCCTATGCTCATTTAACAACTTCATTCTATTTGTCAAGGCTCTGTCCTTATTTTTGTATTGTACAAAGCAGGGTCAGAAAGAGTGGAAAACCTGGTGTTGCTTTATCCAACATTCCATTAAGAGATGTACCCACCTAGCAGCAGACTGGGTGGCTGGCTGCTTATCGTCCTAAACCTTGCTATCCTGCATGACTCAATGGGGTGATTGATGATTTCACTTTATTTACTGAGGCTAAAATTATCAGACTCAACTTTAAACGGAGCTGGGTGGAGGACATCTGAAGTTGGCCAAACCAATTTTGACAGCATTCCAAAGAAAAGAAAAGCTCCTTTGGTTCTTTCAGAAAAATAGATTTCTTCACATCTGCTACACTAATTATTTAACATCAAATTCTGTTGCTAAAGACAAAGTCTGAAGGAACAGGCAGCTGCTGCTGTAGGCAGAACGTGGGAGACCGGGCTCTACAGCAGTCTCTAAGTTGGGAAGTGAGTCGCTGATGCAGCATTTTGCTGTTCTAGACTTACCAACAAACTAAGGCACCTATAAACATATATTATGCACACAATTATTTAATTTTTTATTAATTATGTAAAAAAACCCCATAAAACAAAATAACAGTTTGGAATGCTTGCAAAGTATGGGATAAGGCAGACAATCACAGGAGAGTGAAAAAACTAAAATCTGTCTTGCTATTAGTCTGGGGGCAGTATCCAGCTCAGAATGGCTCTAAATCTCTGCAAATGAGAAGGTTGGAGGGCATTTCCAGGAAAGAATCTCTGTCTTAAAACACAGAGTGTTACAGATCTACAAACTAGAGGAGGGTAGATTTAGATTGAATGCTAGAAAGAAGTTATTTACCATGAGGGTGGTGAGACACTGGAACAGGTTGCCCAGAGAGGTGGTGGAAGCCCCATCCCTGGAAGGCTGGACAGGGCTCTGAACAACCTGACCTAGTGGGAGGTGTCCCTGCCCATGGCAGGGGTTTGGAACTAGATGATCTTAAAGGTCCCTTCCAACTCCTGTAATTCTATGATTCTATAAATAGACATGGTGGGAAGTGGGATATCAGCACAAACTGACCTCTTTGGCCCAGGCTGACTTGGAGGGGCTCCATAAGACCTGGATGATTTACAGTGCTAAATTCACAATTGAAAACATACACTAGATGATTTCACATTCATCTACCATACCAAGCAGTGCACCTTGCTAGATAATGACAGAGAAGTGCCTGTCATATATTCTGTCAAATGAAACGCAGTCCATATCAGAAATGTATTTGATAATTTGCTCTGCATATTTACTGGTTAAATAATCTTTCTGCTCCATTCAGCTGTTTCATAGCTCTGAAGCATATACCTTCCCCTGTCCTCCTTCCTTTCCCCAATAAACCTGACTTTACAAGGAGACATTTTTCAATATTGTAATACTTACTTTCTTAAAGGAATCTTAAAAAATTGACTGCCTGGCTTCTCATTTTTTGTTTCAGCATGGCACACATACAGTTTTTACTTTATATCCTTTATAGGATTTTGCATATATTTTTGAGGGAAAAAAACCCCAGACATTTATGACTCAGGACATATAAATTTTTTTTGTGAGGACAAAAAGACAGTTACAACCATCAGAAGCTTGTAACTCTCAGCTATAGAATCAAGAAGAACCCAACATTTACATCTGCCTCTGCCTAGGATGTATGTTATGCTGGGTGCTATGTATTGAGT
Organism: Florisuga fusca; assembly: GCA_038090715.1. NCBI lineage: Eukaryota > Metazoa > Chordata > Aves > Apodiformes > Trochilidae > Florisuga > Florisuga fusca. The sequence continues at coordinate 6,593,204 of JAAWXA010000011.1, read as the reverse complement.
GTGAAGGTACCTCTGCCTTATGGTAGGTGATGCTCTGAGTTGGTTCAAGGTGGCTGTTGCTGAAAGCTCAGGCACCCAAAAAGCTGGGTAGGTAGCTAAACTTGTTTTCTATAATTTTTGTATTTCTAACACAGATTGGCTCTTCTAATATTGATGTTTAGTGGCTTCAGACCATCACAGCTATAGTGATAGTCATACCTTGCCCCCTCTCCTCAGGAAGGGAGGTGACTGACCACACTGCTGATTGTGTACAATTAACTCTAAGCAAGCTATTGCACGTACCAGAAATCATCTGACTGCAACAGCATGGTATCTGCTTTGGTTAAATTCTCCTGCTTCTTAGCAACTTCTACATTCACATGGCACTCTGCTCTTCAGCTGAGCAGGCTGGTTTGGAGTTAGTATGGGTATAAGACCACTTGGTGTGCTGTAGAAAAGCCTGTGGGCAGAGCTCCCACAGTTGCCAAAGGAGCAACTCCCTGCAGCAGAGGTATCCAGCTGATGAGATGCATTATCTGGAGTGCACCCAGCATGGGGACAGAGGTAAGAACATAGCTGGGGTGCTGTATCTGGTTGTGGGGCCCCCACCACAAGGGATTCATAGGCAAACTGGAGGAAGCTCAGCAGAAGGCCACCAAAATGGTAGGATCTGGAGAGTTTATCTTGTGAGAAAAGGCTGTGCAAGATGGGCTCAGTTACCCTGGGAAAAGGAAGGCTTTGGTGGGGGCTAACAACAGCCTCCCAGTCTCTACCAGGAGGGCATGAAGGAGATGGCACCAGGCTGTTCCCAGTGCTACATGGCAAGTCAACAAGGAAAACCTTTTTCATCCCGAGGACAGCCAGGAACTGGAACAGGCTTCCAAGGGATTTTGTGCCATCTCCATCCGTGGAGGGCTGCATGACCTGACGGAGCATCCAGCTCTGATCCCAGATATTTATCTGCTTTGAGGATGAAGCTGAACTAGAGACCTCATGAAGTCCTTCCAAGCCTGCATGGCCCTATGATGTGCTTGCTTCAAGACAGATAATGAACTCATTAATGGAATCCAGTTAGACATTGCATAAATAGGATTAACTGGGTTTGACAAACAGGATGAGAAATCTACAGATTTGCCAGCACCTCAAGTAGGTCTATGGTTAATGAATGAGAGATAGGTATAACTGGGCCCAACTAACACCAGCTTCAGACTTCTCATTACTAAAAATTAAAATTGTTAAAATTAGGCATTTAAAACTATTCTGATCTCCCTTTCCTTATTGCCTTGCCAAACCTAACTGAAGAAAACATTAGATTTAGATGGGGGTCGGTATCTGACAGAATGGTAGTTCAGGAGATCCATATTTTTGCTCAGGTCTTTTGTGCCCTGTCAATGAAAATGGATACAAATGAACAGGATTGTATAATTATTCAACTGAATAAGTCTCTTGTTCTTTCTGTACGTAAGATAATGCTGGCCAGTGGAGAGGAGAAAGTTACTACCTTGCTACTGGGAATTCAAGTGGAAACCAGTGTAGGAACAGCAATTTAAAACTATTTTTAGAAGCTCTGTGTTTTTTTAGCAATGAAATATGTTTCAAGTACCTGATGCCTTTTTTATCTGTCAACATCAGAATAGAAATAGCACAGCCATTTGCAACCAAAATAAAATAAGCCTCTTGAGCCCCAAACTCCCACCTGCCTTTACACACTACATGTATCTTGTGTACCTTTATATTTTGTAACTATTTTGTAACTATGTTGTAATTACGATTACCTACAGTTACAACTATGGCTATAGCTATTCCTGTTTCTACTAGTGCTAGCTATCGCTACTGCTTTTACTATTCTTATTACCATTATGATTTTGATTACTTCCCTGGCTGTAATGTGTATATCAGGGTGATTTTCAAAATGGACATGATTTCTGAGTCAGCAAATAAAGGCTTGAGAAGATCACAACATCTTCAGTTGCTTGGTAAGTTAAATGCTAACTTCATTATTTACTCAGTATCTTTGAACAGATGCCAGTTGTCATCTAAAAGGGAGTGACATGCCTATGTTGTTATACCAATAAACCATTTTTTAGAAAAATATCAAAATTTAGATGCAGAAATACAGAAATTGGTGGCAGAGTAGGCCCTCTCAGTGAGCAGGTGTTCACTATGCAAAGTGAGGCATCTGCTGAAGTTGTTACCTTCATTTTCAAAACTCCTTCCAGTCTCTGCTTCCTATCTCTGTCTTGCTGGAGGCCACTGCTTGAGGAGCACAGGATGTGATCACAGCCTGGTCAGCTCCAAGAAAACCTGCAGCATTAAGTTCAAAAGTCCACAAAGGCAGTTAACACCAGCCCATCTGACTTTTACCTGTGAGGGATTAACATGTGAATCATCTCACAGCTGCTTGCCAGTTTAATTTTTACCCCTTTGTCACTTTTCCCATGCACAGGCTTTCTTTGGAGAAGTTAAATTTCATTTATTTAATTCTGCTATGATTTATTTGCAACTGGAGATTTTCTGTGACTAGATTAGGTAAGTATTTAAACCTTTTCTGCAACCCAAAGATGTCTCTTTGATGATGACTACTGGGCAGTCTGTATGTCTGACTCCTAAATGCTCTCTAAATAATCTTTCAAATGAAAATGCTGGTGCTAAAACATCAGAAAGGAAAGAGATACCAATACTTTCAAATGTAATTCTCATAAACTTCTGTATATTAAAGGTGTATCAAGGTGTTTCCTCCATATAGTCTGTCCCAGCATACCAACTCTGCTAAAGCAGGTGAATACTTCAGCAGTCTAACACCCAGTGTGCTGCAGAGCAGTGCAGGTGCACACTGCTCCACAGATGGGTGGCAATGTAAAATCCCCAAATAGGTAGAGAACCAGACTGCCTTGACAGAATTACATATTAAATGAGACTAACACGAGTCTCTTGACTACTGAGATACATAGAATTTCTATAGTTTTGAAAGTTGCTGCCTTGACACAAATTAGAAACATGGCACTTTTGCACTTAACTGTTATTTCCTCCCCCAAATACAGCTTCTGTCTTGGCCCAAAATATAAGACAGAAAAAGTCTTCTGGGGCAGACTGGGTCCTTGTCATTTAGTGTCAACTGTAGATGCCTTGGGTATTGCTGGATATGGAGAGTCAGCAATTGTCTTGCTTTATTCTTCACAGGGTAAGAAGATACCATCAGAGGGTCATAGAATCATAGAATGGTTTGGGTTGCAAGGCTCTGACCTGTGTAAAAGGTATAGCTATTTCCAAGGTATATTTTAGTTTCTACTGCTGTATGCTTATACACCAGATTAAAACAGGTCATACTGTCAGTCTTATGGTTGAGTGTAAGATATTCTGCCAGTACAGGTCTCTCAGCTACATGGCCTATGTAGATCTGAGAATAGCCCTTGCCTTTGGACTGGGCTTCTGCCTTTATAAACATCTGACCCACTGTGCCTTTTCTATCCTTAAGATATTTATTTTTTCTGTGTGATACAGTGGCAACCTTTGTGTTCTTGCCTGCATGAAGCTGAGGGTCTTTTAGTCTACTCCTGACTGCATTTTATAACAGCACACTTGGAGAGGACACTGGCCACTGTGAACTGAGTAGTGCTTGAGTATACTTAACACTGAAGATATCAGTCTTCAGTGATTTAGTATAAAAACTTGGCAGGAATAAAAGCAGTAAGAACGCAGATAATTGGATTTTGAAGTGGCTTTGACACTACAGCCATATAATAGGCTTGGTAAAATCTGCTGTTGATAAGCTGATATCCCTTTTGTTGAGAGCTGAAGACATCCCGTTTTCCTGAAACATTAAAGGAATAAATGGCTAAAATCTCTGAAATTTCAGTGGCTACATGATTCATGTTTATTATTTTCCCAGGAAGGGAGTCTCTGATATTCACCCAGGGGAGACAGGAAAAAAAAAAAAAAAAAAAAAGAATACTATGATCATGTCACAGTAACATAATGAATGAGACAAGCCATTCACTCCACCAGGGACAGGCACTCTTTAGGTAGGCAATCCATAAATTTCTTTCATTATGTTTGTCAGCAGTCATTTTTAAGGGCTTCTTTCTCGATTCACAGGTTGTGGTTATTGGTAAGCTCATAGCTGTGCTGCAGATGTCATTGAGGCTTATTCATTGAAGCCATGTCATAAATCTTGGGTTTCATGTACTGGAGCAGAATAATACATAGTATTTTTTTTCCCATAGTAAGCATGACTTCAATAACTTAAATGGAAAATGTAAGATATAATCATCATGCACATGCACCAGCCACACTGACTTGGGTACTTAAACTGATGCAAGTCAGTGACAATTTAGGTAACACATAACAGCTCTCTGACACTTACCTTGTAGGCATGGAACAGAAAGGCAATCACAGCTCTGACTTACATATAGTAATTTCTGTGGATGCAGCTGGTGTCAGAATTACTGTAAACTTGTTCCAGATACAACTTTTCACATGGTCGGCTGCAGTGTCACTCCTCCAAATGTAGCAACAGAGTTAAAACATCTCACTCAATCAGTGTTGTCTAAAACTATCTGAAGAAACCTATGCTGAGGGTTTGTGATGTCAAAACTGTGTTTCACGGCAAGGATGCTTGCAGGACCTCAAGAATGTGGGATGATTACTAGATTGATGATTGCTAGAGGGTGAAAAAAAGACTGTTGAAAAAGTGTACTTTTAATGCGAGCACAAAAGGTAGTTCATATATTTAATCAAGAAAATGCCTGTAATTGCAATACAGAAAAAAACTTTCCTAGGATACAGTTCTCAACTGTAGGGTAGAAGGTGAGGAGTCTAAAGTTTTTTCTAAAATGTGGTGTAAAATATGAGTTCTTACATAATCAGCTCTAACTATGTGTATGCACGTTTTCTTGTAACACTATTTCCAGTTCAGGAGGCTTTATAATTACATTGCAAACTTGGCTAACGATCAGCTTCTTCCCTGGAATGAGTTGCACCTTGTAGTGAATCTCATAAATTTAGTGGATAGGCACATAGATCAGAGTAGTAATTTATATCTTGTCTGTTGATCAATGACACTGTACATTTGCTCCCTGTTTACAGAGTAGATGGAGTGTTTTGGATCTGTGGAGCTCACGCTTTACGCTCCCTGCCAACTATTCTTTTTCATCCTGAGCATATTTCTTCTGTATTTCAGTTATGGGTTTAGAAACAAAATAAAGCTCAGATGAGCTCCTTCTGAAACTGCTAGTTCAGCTGTTCATATCCACCTAAGCTCTCCCCACAGGCTGTCAGAAAACAAAAGCATTATCTACCCTACTGTGTAAGCTTGGACCATGAGCTTCTGTTTAGATCCCAACTAATTTCATCCACTTAGCTTAACTAGCTTAAATCTGGAGTGGGTCAGCAGGCTTCACAGGTAGGAAAACAGATGTGCAGGAGAATGTGTTGATATTTGTCTTCTGTTCTTCCAACCATTCTGGAGGAAAAGGATTCAAATCACTTGGCTTGGAGAACGTAAGCCTAAACACAAACACAAACTCAAAACACAGAAATGTGGTGCAAGTCCATGTGCTGCTGGTCACAATTTTTGAAGAAGCTGAGACTGTCAGATCACTGTTTCACCAGGCTGGAAAATATATCCTGCCACTGATAAGCTATTTGAAAGACCTGAACTCACAATGTGGTGGAAAGCTATTCAGAGGATAGTGTTGCAGTACAGTTTGGACTCTGTGCTGGCTACATAACATGTTGCAGGCAACAACATGGTATGCTCTGTTTGTATCTCATGGGACCATAATGGTGGCAGCTTCCTGCATCTGCTTGTAGGAGAGCACTGGCTTTGAACAAGCTTTGGACATTCAGGCTGCCCTTTGACAATATTCTGGCCACTCAAAGTTAATTTATCCTTTCTAATTCTGACCTTTTTTTTTTTTCCATATCTGGTTTCCTCCTATTATTATGTGGAAATATTATTCTACCTGGAAAGCACTCGTCACATTCCATCCCTGCCTTCCTGTACAGAGGTGCCATCCATTACAGTATCTGTACTTTTGCGTCCCTGCAAGAACGTGACTATTCTCAACACAGCAAATGTGTTGAAAACATCAGCTCCCCAGTGGGAGCATAAACATGGGACAAAAAGTTCAAACAGAAACGTAGGTCTCTAGACAAGAAGTTGGATGCCTGGGTCAAGGTGGTTGTGGTTTCAGCAGTGCTACAGACATAGAGCTTTCACTGAAATCCAAACCAGGAGCTTTTAAGATGACCATATTTTAATGCTCTTGGAATTTGACAGGCTGAGTGTTCTTAAATATGACATTGTCTGATGTTTAAATGTAGCAAAATCCCACAAGTTTCTAGCAATATTACTAAATGTGAGAAGCATAAATCTTTCATTTAATTGCCTTGTTCAGCCACTTAAGGCCCATGAAGATACTTATTCTGTCACTACTTTTCTTGCCACAGGGAAGTTCTGATTCATCATCTTAGAACTGTCCTTTAAAATGCTCACAGATTTGATTCTAATGATGTCTTCCTTCACTTGCGGAAGGATTATAAAAGCCCATCAGTGATGCACCAACACTATGGAGAATAACATTTGTTTCAAGTTCCATTTGAATTGACTGATGTTAAACAAACCAGTGTCCCCAGAGATGTCTGAATTTACTCCCTCTGCTCAATACATTAGGCCCATCAGAGAATTCACGTATACTTTATACAATTTATGTTTTTGGCATTAGAAAAATGAAATATCAAATGTCACATATTAAAGCACTTGTCAAAACACAAGAGCTCAAAAGGATAATTTGAAGATGCTTAGATTATTTACTGAAATGTCACTTTTTTTAAGATTTTCAGCTCTTGAAAAACACAGTTCTTTTTTTAAAATATATTTTCTATTTATTTTGCCACTGAGTAAAACTTTCTTAAGTATATAATGCCTTCAGTTTCACTGATAAATGAAATAACCTGGTGCAGAAGTAAAGCTGTCAGAATCTATCTATGTGCTTCTCAGCTACTCTGCACCAGGGCAGCTTTGTGGGAAAGTGTCACTGCCAAGCTGTACTTTCACTTCAAGCTGAAAATTTTACTCAGTATATTCTATCAAAAGCTGTGCACAGAATCTCTTGAATAGTTCACCCAAATTACCAGTGTCTTCTGTATTTTGCTTATTTGAGTAAATGTAGAATTTTTCCTGCTCCTGTTGATTCTAAAGGCATCTTCTTGCTTTCTCCAAAATTGTTCTGGGAAACAAGACACTGTAGAGGGGAAATCACTTTAGTTGGCTAAAGAGATAGAAAACGGGCAGAGGAAGTAATCGAGGGCCTCTGAAGGATTAAGGAAAATAAAATCCTGATGCAGAGAAAGGTATTTTTGATAGCAATAGACAGGAATAGTTCAGAAGCTGGAGGTCCCTTTGTTTTAGGGAAAGGAAGAGTTGCAGGGAGGCTGAGGATGGTGTATCTTTCTTTGCAATGTAGATTAAGATGTAGAAGACAGATCTTTCAAAAAAACCCCAAACAAACAAACCCACAAAAAACCAAAAGAAAAAACAAAAAAACCCAAACAAAAAACTACAAGAAACCCCACAAAAATAAAAAAAATCCCACCAACCCCAAACAAACAAACAAACAAAAATAGGTGAGTTTTTCCTGACTGTCTGTAGTGTCAATTTATGGTAGCACCTTGCCTCACAATACTTCTGAAAGAATATTTGGTACATGCCTATTAATGAACATATAATTTTTAAAGAGTAGTCTTTGACCTTGTATACCCACTGTTGAATGTGCTGCCCAAGTTTGATTTAAACAGATACTTATGTTAAAGAACTGACTAGGAAGTTATTAAAATTGGACCTACAGAGCTCTAGAAAAATCAAGTGGTCAAATGTTTAGATTTAGGACCTTGTAATTATTTGATTAAATATCAAATATTTATTAATTGAAAAGGATCAGGTAAACACAGAAGACTTGTATATTCTGTAGGGTGCATACTGATGACCTACACAAGAAACATTTTTTTCAAATTTAAAATGAAGTCCTCAAAGACCTGCAAGAAATTATAACCTCCAACTTGAATGTCTGATTTATTTTCTTTTAAGTTTAAATATCTTTATCTTATATAAATTACAAATCAATACTCAGAACACAAGAGATTCATTAGTCTTATCTCCTGCTCAGCATTATACTAAATCTCTCATTATTATCACTTGTAAAAAAATTCTTGCTAATGAAAGTACCTCTTCAGGTAATTTCTTCACAGACTGGGATCTAAGATTAATGGTTATAGCTCAACAGACCATTGTGAAGTATTGTTTTAACCATTCTGAGGAATGATAGAGATTTAATTAATTATACCTTGCAAATGATGTGGAGTAAGACAGTGTTGGTGAGAGATTCATTTTATCCTACAGAAAACTTTTTGGTTTTTTTTCCTAACAGTATCAAAAAAAGTAGTACAGCGGTACTGTATCAGCGGTACAGCGGTAGTGGATCAAGGGTTGGACTTGATGATCTCTGAGGTCCCTTCCAACCCAGACAATTCTGTGATCTATGATTCTATGAAGTGTGGCCAGCAGGTCGTGGGAGGGGTGATTCTCCCCCTCTACTCTCATGAGTCACTGGAACAGGTTGACCAAAAAGGTGGTGGAAGCCCCATCCCTGGAAGGCTGGACAGGGCTCTGAACAACCTGATCTAGTGGGAGGTGTCCTTGCCCATGGCAGGGGTTTGGATCTAGATGATCTTACAGGCCTAAAAGTTCTATGATTCTGTGATTTGCTAACTAGTATTGAGATACCGGTATTTAAATATATATGTGAAATATTCAGTCATTTGATTGGGTTTACATTTCATTATGCTCAATGACACATTCAGTCTAGAAAGGCATGGCTTGTGGTTAGAAAAAAGGAGAGGATAAAATAAAAAACTCATTCTCTAGCACTGACTGACCTGGCCTTTTCCATCTTGCTTCCCCATCCTGTCCTCATCTGCCTTTTTGAATCTTAGCTGTTTGACAGAATGGTGTATGGCTGGTGCTGTATTATTTGACAAATATATTTTGTTATAAACACATATGGTATTTTAAGCCATTTGCATAAAAGATAAAGCTAATAATTGTGACAGCCTCATGAATTTTTCATGACCACACAGGCTGTACTTTTTTATAATGGAATATTAAGGGAAGTTAAGAGATTGGGAATACTTGGTGCATCTATAATTACAAAGTGCTTATTATTTAGTACTTGAACTAAAATGACAAAGCTAATTGCAGTTGTTTGACTGAGTTTTTGCTAATTGGCTTAAGGTACCTTAACAATGAAATATATTCTGAGAAAAGATTCTTAGGGTAATTTTGAAATTCAGGATCTTTTCAGATGTCTGAAATTAGATACAGGTGATTAGATAGCGACTGGTCAATTGCTGTTCAAATTCTGTTTTAAAAATCCCAGTGATAACAATATGATTAAACTCTTTTACCTGTAGATTCTGTGTTTAAAACACAGTCTTACCCTTTTTGTTTGTTTGTTTGTTTGTTTGTTTTGTTTGGGTTTTTTGTTTGGTTTTTTTTTTTTTTTTTGTTTGGTTTGGTTTGGTTTTTGTTTTGGTTTTTTGGTTTTTTTCCCCCTGTAGTGTTCTGTAGAGTCTCTGTGTAAAGGAACTTCTATTACTTAATCCCAAATACTGAGTGAAACATTCTAGATACCCAATGAGACAACAACTTAAGATAGCTTTTATTATTTTTTACCTTTTTTCATATTCAGGCATTGAAATGTTCTAGATATCTTGGTTAGTTCTTTTTTTTTAGTTGGGAGAGAGTTTACTGAGAGAGTTTGCCATTATGCTACCATTTAATGGTGGTCAGAATTATTAACTGTGAAAAAGGAGTCATGACTGTGCAACTGTAAGGTGATGAGTTGGTAACTTGAGAAAAAAAGAAAAAAAGTGCAAACCCTACTCCTATGCAAATTATCAGTCTTGAGTGACTATAAGGCTGTTTCGGTTTTGGGATTGATTTAATTTTTCATTTTAATGAATCATGAACATTTTCATTAATATCTTTCCAATTGATTATCTAATATCTAATTTTCTGACCATATACTATCTAATTTCTTCCCTTAAAAGAAACGTCTCAAGTTACCATCACAAAGGACGCAATTGCAAAACACTGGGGAGCTTTCAAGAGCTGCATGAAATTGAAATTTCTAGGAGAAGGGATCCTTCAGCTGAGACAGAAGTGACATGCAGGTTTATTTGGGGATAAGTACTTGTGAGCATGTGGAAGAGAGAAAGATGCACACAGAGAAACTTGTGGATATTTTTCTAACTATAAAAGAATGTTCCCTAGCAGTAGCACTCTTTTTTACATGAAGGTTTTGCCTGTTCTTCATACTACCTCTTCATAAAATGGAGTTGATTTCATAATTTAATTTGCTGTGTTGTAACAGTCACAAAGCCCAGACTTTTAACCTGTTTCTTCATCACTTTCTTTATGTAAAAGCATTTTTAGTCATCAGTTTTGAAGACACTCATGGGGACTGCATTCTGAAAATAAGGAATATGTATCTTTCTTCACTTTTATGTAGTAACGATGATGAATTGAACAGGCAAATTTAAAAGTACAAGTTTCCATCTAGATCTTTGCAGTCCCCTTTTATTAAACTCTATCACCTCACAAAATAAGGCAGTACTACTGATCAGGGAGCACAGAGTAATGCAACAGGCAAAGTGACTTTGTATTTTTTTGTTGAATGTCCTATCAAGTACCTTGTGCTAGCATGTTAGACCAAGTCAAAACTCTTTGATGCTATGCCTTCTGGATGAGTGATTTGAGTTTAGGTAAATTGTGCATTCATATTTATGCTTTAAACTTGATATGGCATATAATGTTCATGTTTTGATCACTGCTCCAGTAAACACAAACCCTTTTTTTTTTTTTTAATTTTACAAGTAAGACACAGAGTTGCAAGATTGTACTTGACATGCAAAACAACAAAATAAATCTTACATAAAATGTCAGCTTTCAATAAGTTATACACTTCACATTTAAGATGCTGACATCTTAAATGAAGTATAGCTTAAAGATAAGATGTTAAAAAGGAAAATTATAGATGTACAGTGAATTTCTTTAAAACTATCACTTATCCCCATTCCATCACTGTAGCTGTCATTTTCTCTTCTGGGTTTTATTTTTTTATACATATTGGTCATAAAGTGACCAAATTATGACAGAAACTGCCATATTTAAATAATCCTTCATAAATGCAGAAGATTAAATATCTCCAAACTCAATGAATATTTGAGGTCACCTATATAATATTAGTTCTGACTAATATTGCTAAAAAACTAAGGGCTCTTCTTGAGTTGAAGGACATTTCATGTGGGTTTTTCCTTAAGTATGTGTTGCACGTCACTGCTCTGTATTACAAAATTCTTTTTTCTGACAACCAAACACACCCCATATTGATACACACTTTTCCGTCCTGTGGCTTTAGTCCAATACAAAGCCCTTTTGTTCTTTTCACCCTGTCACACTAGCATGCCAGTATCATAATGTAGTAAATATAATGTATTTACACTGGCTTATCACTTCAACAGGTTGTTTTGAGTTTGTAAGAAGAAAGTTCACAAATGATATGTGTTCAAATATATCTCAATAAAGAGGGAAACTCAGAAAATTCAGTTTACTTCTGCTTGCATGCAAAACTTTACTTGTCCAGCTCATCTGTATCATACACAAAGGCAAGCCATTTGCTCCAGTAGTGAATGCCACTTCTCTTAACTCTTGGCATTTCCTAATTTCATTTAGGATGGAATCAGGAAATATAGATATATATGGAAATATTTATAATACTCCAAGATGCTAATGATCATCTTCAAAACAAAATCAGGAAATCCAGGCTCAAGCTTCCAAAATCAGCCAAAGTTTTAAAGCTATTTCCAAGCACTATCAGCCTTACAGTGCAGGATCCGAGTCACATATCAAGAGATCACAGAGGTCTGAATGATTTCAGCCGATGGCAGGATGAATGCTGGACACAGTTCTTTTCCACTCTCAGTTACATGAGAGGTTGGCCAGTTCTCTTTCCAAAACTAGAAATTGTCAAGTGGGATGTCAAGGTGGCTGATATTTGCTGTGTGACTGAGTAGTCTTAGTCGACTGTTCTGCATTTGGGCCAGTAACCCTATACAGCTCTTTTTGACAACTAGTTGCATCATCCTACATTAGCAACTAGTGGTTCTGGAGTGAGACACAGGCAAAGTCATACAATCCTGTGGACTGTGTTAGTAGCTCACTTTCGTTTTAACTTTGCTCATTTGATACTGGAGAATACTGGATTATGGACTTTTAAATGGTTTCTTACAGTGGCAGCTATGGGGGGAAGACAGGACTGCATGTGGGGGTGACAGTTGATACAATTGATTGATCAATATCAATTTAAACTCTTTTTGACACTTGATTATAACTATCTTGAAATTTAAAAAATCTTCATTTTAGAAAATGTCCTCCAAGTCTATGAGGTGCTCTCTTTCATGGATGTACATTTACAACATTATCTATGTATGAATTTAATTAATATTCAAAAACTTGTGAATACTGGATTTTACCATGTAATTCTTGTTAAAAGGGTGAAGATATCATTCAGTAAATCAAAAGCAATCCTAAGCTGAAATAGGATTTTTACTGTTTAAGCTTAAATTATGTGGTTCATTTGACAAATTTTGCTTGCTTAATTGACTTCCATTGCATCATATATTATCTTAAGGGCACCTTGAATTTCTACGGGCCATGATTCACTGTCCCCAGAGGTCTGAGAAATGTTTTATTGATTTAAATAAAGAGTCTATCAGAGCCAAGAAATCCACTTGATTTTTGATTGAATGCATGAACTTTGCAGCAACTTGCTGAAGTTCTTAAAGTAGGAGATATTTTTTGAGAAATTACTCAAAAGCCACTAAATCTTTGTGAAATTATGCTCAGGGATAATTAATGAACATGACAGAGAGAAGATGCTTAAGAAATATTTTAAATGAGTCATCATCACTTACTAGTTCCTACATATATTTTGTAAATTCCAACCTCTATCTTTAAAAGCTTCCTGCAAGACAGGTCTCCTGTTTATGCTTTTGACTGACTTAGGTGTGGCTTCAAAATGGTCTAGTTATAATTTTTAGTGTCAATGATAATTCACTGATCCTTTTGCCCATACAGTATCACCCTACTGGTTCCATGACCAAGGAACACATACAGAATCGCTGCTTTTTAGAAATGCAAAACGTATCTAATATTATATGAAATACAAATTTTGCTGCATAACCTGTGGCAGATCATTTATGGTTATGACAGGAGGCTTTAAAGAACAGTTTCAGAAATACAGAGCATGAAGGAAGGATGCCCTCAATCTTTCCTGTGAGTATAGCAAATGTATATTGAATATTGCAATATATGATGAAAATGCATCTTTTAATACAGCCTGAATTCTGATGTAGGAGAAAGAATTCCTTTTAATCCATTGACATTCTAGAAGTCAGAACAGGGTTCTTAATTTCTATGGAAACCTGTGGCAATTCTGGTAAACCGTGTTAGTCAAAACCCTGAAGTATTTGGGCCAGAAAAAATTTCTTACTAGTTCTATTTACTGTACTGTTCAGGTTTCCTTGTTCCCAGTCAGACTTTGGTTCTATCTTCCCTCAGGCATCATAATTCCTCATTGAAGTGAAAATGTCAGATTTCTTTCTCCTCACTTAAGTTCTTTATTATTCCTCTTTGTTCACAGAACATACTATCAACTGGTTAAGAGAATATAACTTCTTTTATTATTGTTGCTGATAATCATGTGTTTGGGATGCATACTTTCTCATGTTCCATTTTCTGCTATTGGGCTTAAATCCCTTTTTTGGAAGATAAGCTACTTAGCTGTAGCCTGACCAGTAGTTATTTGTTTTGTCCTTTGTCCCAGTTCCATTCCTTATTATTATGTTTAGCCCAAATTTGCCTTTCCAATATCCAAGATATATATCTCATTTGTTCCAGTTGTTTCTTTTATGCTCACCCATATTTTTACAGTCAGAGAACAGCCTTTCAATTTTCTTATCCAATAAAAATATATAACAAATCATATCCAAAGTTTTATGTGATTTCATAAAGGTAGAACACACATATCTGAGAGGCAGATGGTTGACAGGATATTCATTGCTTTAGCACACAGGAGAAAATATTACAAGGGATATGATTTTACTAATTTGTAGCTTTGTTAGTCTAGCCCACATGGGTATTGTTCTCAGAGTAACTCAAGAAGTGCAATTCAGCTTTTCCTTCTCTTACAATAATCTTCCTATTAGAACTTAATTCCCATATTTAAAAGGCTGAACAAGACTTCGAATCAAACAAGCCTTTTCTCTGGCTTCTTAAGAAGATTCCTTTCTTGTATGACTCCTTTAGCCTCAGTATATAAAGTAAAAAATGTAAGTAGAAAAGTGTTAGGTAATGCCACCTACCACATGAAAGTATCTCATCCTATACCAGGAAAGATTTCCAGATAATCTACAAATCTTGAGGCTGGGCAGATAAACTGTTCAGCAGGAGAGATCTACTTACCATCTCTGAAAAATCTGCCTGTAGAATATGGTGCTTCTCACACACCATAGCTTGCCATTGCAGATAGAGGAGGGAGTTACCTTTTAGTTCCACTTCTTAGTCCACTTCTTAGTCTGCATATTTTCATGCAGACTGATAACTCACTCACTGCATATTTCTAAGACACATTTTTTAATAGAAGGATACCTTGTTGAGTTACATAATATCTCCAAAATGGCAAAGGAAATGCAGGTTGGTTTCTTGTCTGCATTGGAAAGTCAATTACTTCACCAAATTCCAAAGAATTTCTTCACCAATTGACTACTGTGACCTTCCATATAGCTAGCAAATGGCCTTTGTCCATCTAATGTCCTTATGAATAAAATCTTGAAAAACTGATAAGCAAGTAGAGAAACTGACTAGTCTGAAAATTGTTTACTACAGTCGGTATTGATGTGTTTGAAGGGCTGGACACATAATTTTGCAGTCCCAGTCCCAAAGAATCAGAAGAACCTCTTTTTGCCAACCTGTAATTGGAACTAGTTTTAGTGGTAAAATACAAATAGTCAAAGATAGAAAACATGGAAAAAATATCCTGAGATATTGTAACCCTGAGTGATTTGTAGAGGGGAATGTTAGGAAGATGTACCCAACAAGACTGTCCCTCCAAGTTCTTGCTTTGCAACTTCACAATCCATATAACCACTGAAATTTAAATGAAAGAGGAGAAACTACAAATCTGGGGAGAGATTTCTTTCACCCACAACCTGAGCAGAGGGCACATTACACTCTGTCCCTGCCCCTTGCAATCTTCTATCTCCTATACCACTACAAACTGAAAACAGTGTAGATTCTGTAAAATATCTCAGTGCACTTCAGACCTTGCTGCATCTGACTTTTACTTTACACTGTCAAAATGCTGACTTCTCACAATTACTCTCTTCTAAGCAATTAAAGTGTAAATTACCAGTTCCTGCAAAGAGTGACAGACACTGTGTGACGT
Organism: Florisuga fusca; assembly: GCA_038090715.1. Classification (NCBI taxonomy): domain Eukaryota; kingdom Metazoa; phylum Chordata; class Aves; order Apodiformes; family Trochilidae; genus Florisuga; species Florisuga fusca. The sequence goes on along the minus strand of JAAWXA010000011.1, from coordinate 6,577,662 downwards.
AGAGCTTCTATGATAACAAGCAAGGCTGCAGAGAAGTCAATTACCTAAGACAGCCAGAACCCAAGAGACTCAATTCATTAGTGTTTTCCTGACCTCCAAATCATGATTTCAGGTCTATCCCTAGGGACTGTGAAATGTAGGAGAGGCGTTAAAGATAACATCTCAGGCCCTCTAATAGAGAAGATATTTATTGTAGGTAGGGAGAGGAGGTAGATCTTCTCAGTCCTCTCTCCTGGGTCTACTCCTTCTCTTTCTGGCACCCTTTCTATGGCTGTTCTATGACCCAGATAAAGAGTTTTGGAACAGCAAATACAATTTCTTATATGTTGCTAAAGATTAACAATTGGACTTGATGATCTTGAAGGTGTTTTCCAATCAACATAATTCTGTGATTCTGTGAAACACTGAATAAGGAACTGCTCATGTACATGACAAGAAGAGCAAAATAAAAGTGCCACTAACAATGATAGCGATCACTCAATGAGGAATTGTGAGAAAAAAAAATTAAAAATATTCAAATGTTCAATAAGGAGTAATAATGATTGAGGAAACAAGAAATCTTGAGTAAGTAAAAATTAATGTTATGATCCAAACCTTCTTTCAAGTATGCTTACATTGAAATTAACTGATTTAACCAGACACAATGCTGATTGTATAGCTCAGAAAAATGAAAAACCTATGCACTTAACAATGTGGCATTATTTTCCTGAAAGCCAACAAAAATAGTAAATAATTTGCAAGAAAAATATTGCATTAGCTCATTATTTATCTCAGTATTTTGTCAACTATTTGACAGGGATGGGGAGATGAAAAGGCCCTATGGATACTAAAGGAAAATTATTGTCACCTAAATGAAAAAACTCATTATTGTCTATGGCATTCTTGAAGGCAGAAGGACTTGTGGGAGTAAGAAGGAGGTTGTAATGATGGGGCTGAGGCAAAAAGGATAATCATGGTTGTGCTGTTGCCAAAATGATGTGGAAAGTTCACCTTGAAGTGAATACACTTATCAGCTGTCTGAAAGGGTAGGATAGGCATGAATGAGTTTGGAAGTTGATTCAGATACTTAAAGACAAGAGTCTCTTGCTGGCACTTAGTCAGCTTTGCTGTTAGGGCGTCATTAGTTGACCTGAACTGCAAAGTCCTTATCTGAGCCTGTGCTTTGGAAGTGTAGATAAGATATTTTTAAGCAAAGTCCATTTCTATTCTTTTCGAGTAAACTCTTCTAGTCTGAAGAAATTTAATTTCCCAAGAAAGCTACAGAAATATGGATAATTTCTTGAATATGCCCTCTTTTTGCTCCACATCCCCTTTCACACTCAAAAACCATCTGTTTGCCAAGAGCTCTATGGGAACTATTTGCAATACACGCACAGCTGATTAAAATCTGTGCAAGTGCTGATTGTAATAGGTGCAGAAATTTGACACTGCATATTTCTAAGACACATTTTTTAATAGAAGGATACCTTGTTGAGTTACATAATATCTCCAAAATGGCAAAGGAAATGCAGGTTGGTTTCTTGTCTGCATTGGAAAGTCAATTACTTCACCAAATTCCAAAGAATTTCTTCACCAATTGACTACTGTGACCTTCCATATAGCTAGCAAATGGCCTTTGTCCATCTAATGTCCTTATGAATAAAATCTTGAAAAACTGATAAGCAAGTAGAGAAACTGACTAGTCTGAAGAAATTTAATTTCCCAAGAAAGCTACAGAAATATGGATAATTTCTTGAATATGCCCTCTTTTTGCTCCACATCCCCTTTCACACTCAAAAACCATCTGTTTGCCAAGAGCTCTATGGGAACTATTTGCAATACACGCACAGCTGATTAAAATCTGTGCAAGTGCTGATTGTAATAGGTGCAGAAATTTGACACTGCATATTGCCTTGCAGAGGTAGCTGAAGTAGTTCTTTTCCAACCACTTTTGTAACAGAAACTCTTCTTGATGCTCTGCTTAAATTAAAAGTGCAGGTACATTACACCCAGCTGTGGTTAACACCCCTGGAGCACCTGATTGTGGGATGTCTTCTAGTCCATATCAGTGCAAAGAAAAACAAGGTAAAAACAAGGTCACTAATACTTGTCAAAGGCAATGAACAAAGCTCCTATGAATGCATGACTGCATACAAGAAGGTTAAGTGCAAGATCCAGAACCTGAGTCACAGCATTCTCCAATAGCAATACAAACTGAGTGACAATTTGATTAAAAGCAGCCCTGCAGAGAAGGACTTCAAAATGCTGGTGGATATGAAACTGAACATGAGCCAACACACAATGTGTGTTTGAAGCCCAAAAAGACAACTATATGCCAGGCTACATCAAAAAAAAAGCATGACCAGCAGGTTGAAGCCACAGAAATTACCAGATGGATGAAGCACCTCTCCCATGAGGACAGGCTGAGAGGGCTGGGGTTGTTCAGCCTGGAGAAAGGAAAGCTCCAGAGAAACCTTATTGTGTCCTTTCAATATAGAAAAAGGTCATGGAGAAATACTTTTATCAGGGCTTTTAGACAGGACAAAGGGCAGTAGTTTTAAGCTCAGAGTAGAAATAGATTCGATAGACAGAAGAATGTTATTACTATGAGGGTGGTTTTGAAGCACTGGAACAGGTGGTCCAGAGAAGTTGTGGATGTCTTGCCTCTGGAAGTGTTGAAATTCAGTGTTTAAAGTGGGGCTAGGAGCAACCTGATTTAGTGCAAGATGTCCCTTCTCATTGCAAGAGGTTTGGACCAGGTGATTTCTGAAGGTCCTTTCCAATCCAAATCATTTTTTGATCCTATGAATCAAGGGCTGTGTCCTTATAGTTACTGTTTTTTTACCTGAGTTATCCCATCTCATGTACTGTGCTAATGTGTCTACTTTTTGTTGTTGGGCTCATTTGCAGAAGCTTGCCTGGATATTTTCACATAGTATTCTAGAAGACACATTTGAGGTTTAGCTTAAATGTCATATGTCAAGGGCCTGACATATGAAAAACCCTAATATGACACTACTATCAACCTTGTTTAGTCAGCTAGTGTACTGATTTTGGTACTGAAATTCAGAGGAGCCTGACTAGCTTGGGTAACAAGAGCTGAGAACATAATTCCCAGAGATGCAATGAAGTTCAGGCGCCCAAGTTATTTAATTCAATATTAATGCAATCTCCTGCAATGGAGCAACTGCTGTAAGAAGGAATTGTACTATATGCAGGAATGACAAAAAAAGAGACCTTTTACTGCACAGGGCTGATAACTTCTGACTCCCTCTGAAGTCAACAAGATGTCATAGCTGCTGGGCATGAACAGATTCCACCACCACCATGCCAACTAAACCATGTTCTGAAGTACCATGTCCACATGTTTTTTGAAAACCTCCCGGGAAGGTGACTCCACTACTTCCCTGGGCATCCTGTACCAATGCCTGACCACTCTTTCAGTAAAGAAATTTTTCCTAATGTCCAATCTGAACCTCCCCTGGTGAACCTTTAGTCCATTTCCTCTTGTCCTATCACCCCTTACATGGGAGAAGAGGCAACATCCTATCACACAGTTGTAGAGAGCAATAAGTTTTCCTCTAAGCCTCCTCATCTCTAGACTAGACAACCCCAATTCACTCACCCTCTGTCATTTCATGGTCACTAAGCACAAGATGGCCTCCAACTGCTTCATCTCCCACTAGTTCTTCTCTGTTTTTGAACAGCAGGTCTGTCCACAAGGCATGTCCTCTGGTAAGCTTCCTCACCAGCTGTGTCAGGAAGTTATCTTACACACACTCCAAGAACCTCTTAGACTTCTCCCTCTTTGTTGTGTTGTATTTCCACCAGACATCTGATAAATTGAACCCTCCCACTAGAACAAGGGCTAATAATTGTGAGACTGCCATCAGCTGCTTGTGGAATGCTGTGTCTGCCTCTTCATCCTGCTTGGGTGGCCTATAACAGACTTCCAACAGGATACCTGACTTGTTGGCCTTTCCCCACATACTCAGTCAAAAGCAATTAACTGCATCACAGTCATTGAGCTCTATCTGATTAAACCCCCCCCTAACACACAGAGCAACCCCACTGCCTCTCCTTCTGAAGAGCTTATATCCACCCATTGCAGTACTCCAGGCATGAGAATCATCCCACCATGTTTCTGTGGTGGCAGTAAAATCATATATCAACAGGCAGATCTCAGAAGCAATTAAGCTCAGTCTTCCTGGAAAATTATCAGCTTTAGCAAAATGGTTTGGGTGTGTGCATTTTGGCAGGCTGGTGAACCTTGTTTGCCTCTTCTGGTTTCAAGGTCTTCCTACTGCCTGTTCCTTTTTTGACAGGGCCTCAAACATGGGGTAGGAACACCTTGTTCTGGATGCTGCTTTCCAAAATACTTATTGGAGAGCACACAACAAAAATATTTTACCACAGGTGAAAACAAATATCCCTGAATAGCAATTTCAAACAATTACTTGGATTTTTGAAACATTCTGGTTGTGTGTTTGTTTGTTTCTTTTCTTTTTTTAGACACTCGGGAATAATTTGTTGAACTCAAATTATTTTTGAAAAAACATTAGTACGTGACAAAGCCATCTGGAAGTACTATGCACTGCACACAAAACCAGTGGGATTCACCTATAAATATTCAGTAGTGGAGGTTGTTCTCTAAATTTTAATTTTGCAACCCAAACACACAACCCACGTCAGGAACATTATTAAACAAATGAGATGGTTCAGCAATACACTTTTAGAGCCTGGGTGTTTTGGAAATCCCTTGAAATATCACTATCATCTTTGGCACTTAAATTCTGGTAAATACCTGGCCCCGTTTTCAGATCTATCTTTGCTATTGTGGGGGATCTAAAAAAGGTGCCTCAGTCAGGGCTGTTAAGAGGAGTCCTGAGGCTCAAGTCATTACACTGTCATACAACCTAAGGTACAGCAGGAGTTTTATTGGTGTTTTATATGTAAAGCTGACTGTTGCCACAAGGGTTTCCCAGATCAAATGGAACCAAGGGACCAACACAGAAAAAGTAAATTCCTGGGGAAGAATATGGCTCAGACTCTTCAAAGGCACATATGCTGCCAGCAGTCCAGATTACTAATTTTTAGTGCCAGAAGAAAACATGCATAACATCCCATTCTGAAAATTATTTTATTTTTATGCATCTACTGTGCACGTGTGAGTAATGTAAGTTTGCTCAGAAGAGCATTGGCTCTGACCCAAAAGAGGAGGGAGAAAGTAGGCCAAAGTTTTGCTGCTTTAAAGAACCTTTCTTTTCATATTTCAGCAGTCTTTCCCCACTGAGGAACAGAGAATATTGAAGTACATGTTTGTAAATGCTACATGACAGATGTTTTTTTATGCTTGAAAATTGTCATGTTGTTGATGCAATAAGCCTCCCTCAAAATTCTGGGATTCAGTGCCTGAGGTGTTTAACCTTCACATGTGAAGAAGCAATTCCTGCTCCAAAGAACCTGTACATGAAGAAAGAAAAAAAACAAATTTAGAAGACTGAATTTGGACAAGATAAGATCACTGTAACAGATACAAAGAAGAGTATAATTTTAAAAAGAAGAAAAACATTTGTATAGTTTCACATCTGGTTTGTTTAAGGAAAACCCATTAATTTTTAGGGAAGGCTTCACCTCAAGTAGATCTAAGTGAAATCTGAGGCATTTCAGACTTGTAAGGATGCTGAAGAAGGGACAGAGTCCATTCCAGTACCTAACACAGGTGCAGCAAGCCATATCTGGCAATGTCTGTTCACCTGTCTGTTTGTTATGGAAGGAATTTTAATCTTATAGTGTCACCTCAGCTTGGGTGTTCTTTCATCCTTATTTTGTGACCTGTTATTGCTTGAGTCACGTAATTACAAGACTTCTGGTGACACATCCTGAGGGTTGGAAAGTTCTGAACTTCTCCTGTAAGAGCGTGACTTCACCACTGTTAAAATGTTTCCTTCATTTTTTGTTCATATTTTCTACAAATGAAAATAAATCTATCAATATTTGCTTGTTATGTGACTGGTTGATGCTTTCCTAATGATTCAATTGCTGTGTCCAAACAGTCCTCTATAATGGTCCAAACGCTGGCATAGTTTGTGTTACAGAAACATGTTGTGGCAAGAAAAAATCAACTCTAATCTTCTATATACAGCTCAGCCCACAGGCCCTCACAGATACTAATAGTTCATTGACATGTCATAATATTGCAATGTGAGAAAATAATCCTTTGACTTCTCAATTGGGAAATATCACAATAGACTGGCTATGAAAAGCATCACTTGCAAGACTCTAATAAAATATGAGCAGAGTTATTACATCTCAGATCATCTATATGTATGTAGCAACAACACTGCATGTCTGACAAGCATTCATGATTGTACCCTTTCATCAGGCTTAACCACCACCAAAAGCTGGGATGCAGGAAGAAAGTATTAGCAGTCAGAACCTTTTCTGCAATCTGTCATACATGTCAATGCAGTGAAAGACACGTCTGAGCTGGCAGTGACAGCACAACTGAACAGATATCACGAGACATGCCCTTCACTTTGCTGACATGCACTCAGCATACACCGGAGCACCACCCAGTAGAAGCAATTTCTGTCCTTGAGCATTCCCAGCAAAGGGACGTGTTTGTATCCCAGCACCTGTGCTGTGCTCCAGGCTCCAGCTCCTGATTAACACAATGTGAGCAGCAGCCACAGATCTGCTCTTTGCCTCTGTTGGAACTATGGTGTGCGACAAAAACCATTTTCAATTCATATGAGTAATGAGCATTACTGATTAGACTCAGATAAATTATTAAATGCAGATGACTATGAAATATTAAAAGGAAGCTATTATACATAATGTAATTGTCACGTATTAATAATCAGCATTCATGTAATATCTTTCTCTGCCTGATAATGTATTTGGATATATAACAAATTTTAAAGGAGTACAAAAAGTAAGGATAAGTGGGAAGGGGTTTCATTTATTAAAACAAGAACTAGTCTTGCTAATAGCATTTGCAAAAGGGACCTTTCTTCACTGTTAACTATAATTTCTCCCTGGTCTACGGTGAGAACATGCTGGTCATGTCATCTCAAGACTGAGTACTGCTGTCATCATTATTGTCTTTGAAGACACCACTTTATTGGACACATTTGGGGAGAAGAAAAATTTTGATTTGAAGTCTAGCCCCGTCAATTGATTAGAAGCTTTGGTGAATACTGAGTGGTTTTGTACTAACAAAATGAAGTCCTTGGTCACCTGGGAGTTTGTCTTGACAGTAAGTACAAGCAATGGGCTTGCTTGTTTCTTGGGCTTCTTCTAAAGCTCTGCTGTACCAGGATCTGATGAGTCAGTGAGTCAGATGCAGCTTTCTCTCCAGGCTTGATGGGCTGAGGACATGATGCTGCTACAAAACCACATTAAATTCAGTTCAGAGTTAGAGATGGTTGGAAAAAAGAGAAAACCTTGGTAGCCATCAGATCAGATAATACTGGTTCTATGGAAATTTGTGTTTCTGGGGAGATTTGTTGTTCCTTGTGAATTTTACAGTGGGAATCTGGCAAGTAACAGGAACAAAGGTCAGGATATCTGGTTCTCCTCAGGCCCCCTGTGCCTCTTGTCTCCCCAGGGGTGAGAAACTTCTGTCTTACTTGATGTTGCCATCCTATCTTCTTTCTGGGCTGGAGTTATCCCACCCTCCAGCTGGTGTGGAGTTTTCCCAGCATGCCAGCACTGAGGATGGGCACACCAGTCTCTGGGTTCTTCTGGATGAGATCAAGGGGTGTCACCAGGGAGAAGATGCAATGGAGGATGAGACTCCAAACTGGGAGGAAGGGTTTGTAGGACAGCTCTCTCTCCCTGTCTGCAGTGAAAGGGGCAGAAAGGAAGCAGAATTCTGGGCTGCAACAAGAGGCTGCTGGTCCTTTGCACCATGCTGCGGGGTGCCCAGGCAGGGAGGTAAAAACTGGGTGGGCAGAGGGAAGCACTACATTTAGTTTTAGAAAAACACAAAGCCTTCCAGTAACCTGTTCTCTAAGATTACTTCCATTTTTCCAAAACCAAATTTGTTGGGAAGTCAGTGTATTTCAGGATTTGGCCTTTTGTCCATACTCAGGAGGGAAGCTTAAAATCGTGTTTCTGTTGTTGTTTTGTTGATTTTTTTCATCAGGATGGACTTTCCTGTTTATCTCTACTGTTAGTGTTAGCAAACTGTGTTAATTTTTGTTTTTATTTTGGAGAAGCCCATTACAACAACCTCTGTCAAATGCCAAGGAGCAATCACATCTCTGTGTTACAGAGTAGATTAGATGCTTCAGGAGGTAAGGCTGCATTCTCCAGAATTACCCTGTGAGAAAGGAAACTTTTGAGGCTTTTATGTTTGTTTTTGTGGTCTAATTTTGCATGTTGTAAAAGGAGTGTCACGCTCAACCTTGCATTCCAAGATATTATTGCTTGAAAGCAGATACTTAGGAGACTCAAAGAATACTAATATATAATATCAAATATTAAATAATATTAAGTTTCTAAATTTATAAACTGTAACATCACAGATTTTTTGGTAATAGTAAAATATTACACTTACAAAATAATAATAATTTAAAAAATGTCTTTCCTGGAGGTTGGAAAATCTTCTTTCAAGCCTTTTATATCTCCTGAGTAAATGTGTGCAGTTATAATTAGACAGTTTTGTTAAACACGTATTATGTAACCAAAAACCTGGAACAACTCCAATGCCATTTCTCTCTATTGTGTAAATATATAATTAGGCAGGATTTTTTCCAGTGCTGCTGCTGATTACATTTTCCTCGGTCATGCAAGAATGGGATTTTTTTGCTCTCAGACATACCACAACCCGAGCTCTACAACAAGCCCTGACACAACATATTACTGTTCCACTCCCAACTGATAATTCTTTGCCCCCTATGAATGTCTTTGATTGTTACCCTCTTTTAAATGAAGCAAACCCCATGTGAAATCTGACAAAAAAATATCAGTCTAAGAAAAGACTAGGTACTTGTCATGGCACTGAGCACAGGGATGACAGTTCATGTTATTCCACTGCATGGGGCAGGCCAGAGGGGAATAGCTTTGAAGACCAGATGATTCAGTTTCTGAGCGTGTCAAGGTACAAAACAATGTGATGCTACTTCACATACTACCCCTTCCGAGAGGGTTCAGGGTGCAATAGGTGCCATGGCTGTGCTTTAGGAGTGCTTGAGGAAAATAACACAGATGATTTAGGTTCTGCCTCTTGCAGCCCTTATTTACAGAGTGAAAGTTTGGTCGTGAACTCTATTAGCCTTGAAGACTAGAGAGGGAAGCTACTGATGAATGCTGAGCTGGGCAGGCTGCAGGAGGAGAACTTATCCTGACTACCTACATCTGGCCCACTTGGTGGGAAATTATACCTTCAGACAGTGAATGCTTCCAAGGCAACTTCTCCTCACACAGACCAAAAGCTTCTGTGTAAGCTTTGAGACATTGCTGGTAATGTGTCCTAGAATTAAAAAAAAACTGGAAAAGATGACTTGATGGGAGCATGTCAGCACAGGAGAGAGACAAGGTCTATTTATTTTTGGCATAAATTTTTTGTGATTTTGCCAAGCGCTTTCTAATAGTGGATTTTCATGTTTAGAAATATTTTTGAAGATAAGTGAGTAATTTTGAGGATTCACAGAGCTTGGGCAACATTTTTATTATTTCTGGCTTTGACTGTATTTCCCCAAGAAGATGTGACTGTTAACTATCACTTTGAAAGATCTTTAGCATTCAGGAGGAAGCTAGAGCTCTTTTAAAACATAATTAACATTTTAGTGAACCTCTGAAATAATTCAGGCATATATGAGCCATTAAGAACTTAGTGGAAGGGAATCTATCACCACTCACCAGTGAAATAGAGCAGTGTTGTGCTCCAGTGTATTTCAAATGGCCATTTTTAGGCTGGTTGCCATTCTCATTTCTGTTGCCCCATAAATAAACTATAACACTGCATTAAGGTGAATGCCTCTATAAAATATTAAAATCAACTCCCTTCCTGAAGATCAAGAAGTTATAAAGCATTATGTGTATAAGTTTTGAAAAAGTAGAGCTGTTGCTTCAGAGAAAATTAGGGCTTATCTCAGCAGTAAAATTGATCTTTAAAAATAATATTACTAAACTTTCAGAGATTTGTACTCAGGTTTAAATCATCATTTTTTCTTTAGAAGAAAACTACCCACCTCTAATCTATTACAATTTTTTGAGCTAGTGAAAATAACGGAGTTTAGTGGGAAAAAAGTTTATGTAAACTTTAAAATAAACGATAAAGTTCATTAAGACTTTATGAAGTGATCTCTTTGTCAGAAAAGTACCTTCAATGCCTTAAAAATTCCTCAGCTATGAAAGGGCATGTGCACAGTCCATTTCTTTAAACTGTGGAGAGCTAACAACAGTGTATGGCAAGTTCTACAGTATCGATTGTTTAATTATTAATTGTATCAATAGGACAACACTATAGGTCATTAAGCCTTAGCAGAGTGAAGTAAAGCAGTACTGAGGCTGAAGAAGAAAATCTTGGAAGTTTCCTAGGACACAAAATTGTTTCAGCTAGTCGGTCCCACTGAGGACTGAAACTCATCAGGTCTTAAAAACTCAAAGAATGCAAGTTTCCAACTTTGATTCATTGCTGATGTCTGCCCATTGCCACGTGCAGAGACAGCAACGAGTTACCTGTGCATTCCATTGCCTTCCAATGTAACTGCAGTTGTCATTGTAGAAAGTCCAATGGTATCCTTGCTCATTGTGCAGAGATGATACAACAGCAGAGAGAAAGCTGAGTGGAGGGCACCGAATGGAGAGGAGAAATGCCATTACACAATTCTATATGGCTCTAAGGCAATCTCATTTCTGTCTTCCTCCTTAGCACGCAATAAACAAATGAGCTGTCCCAGAGCAGTTTTTTGTAATCCACAGGTTTTGGACTTCAAGCAAAATCTATACGACTTATTTTGGAGAGGTGGGTTTTCAGAAAGCCACAATTAGATAAGGTTGCTTTTTTATTCTCCAGCTGTATATTCTGACTCAGCTCTTCAGGTGAGCCTGCAGGTATACATGTGCAGCAATGATCTTTGTGACCATCTGTACTGTTGTGGCTGGATGTCTTAACATTTTCAGAGGTATTATGTTAAAAGTATAAAAATTACACGAGGTAAAATACAAGGTGAAAGCCAAAGTGATTCACTCATCTTTCTGAGATGTGGGTTTTTGGGGCTCAGGGAAGCATCATTTTCACATGCCTGTTTCAGGACTTTTGGACTGAAAACCCAGGAGGATCCTTGTCCATTCTATCTGCTCTCTTCTGCTTTCTTCACCATCAGTAATCCTTCTGTCAGGCAAAGCATGAAACCATTTGACTAAAAAAGCTTCCCTGCATTAACTGTCTTGAGAGCTTAAGGTAGTTTCATTACCTGAATGGAGCAATTCACCTTAAAATAACAGTGTGATGTTTCCTCAGAGAGATGAAAACCAAAGCCTCATCTGTCATAACTAATAAAGGCAGAACTTACTCAGTCAAACAGTCAGCAAAGACCTCAGGGGAAGGGGAACTAATGGGATTTATTAAGGTGTTGTTGTTGTTGCCTGAACATGTGTGCTATACAGCTGTTGAATTAAAACGTGCCAGAGCATTCTTGCAGTGATGCTTTTTGTTGTATTTTCTTATCAAATGTTAAAATCTTAAAAAGAAAACGCTATTCATGACACTGAAAAGAAGTCTGCTCATTATGAAAGGCTGAAACAATGCACATCAATGAGCATCCACCTGACCCTTGTTCTTATTGGGAATAACTATATATGTCTGATTCAAGATAATATAATTGACTGCAGATGATCAAATTACTGGGCTTTTTTTCCCCCATATTTCTTGATTGACACTACTGGAAGGTCACTTTATATCATAGTTATTTTTGCTATTATAAAAAAAACGTGAAAATACTCTTTTATAAAAATGATAAATAGAGCTTATCACAGAAATTGTTTACATACAAGTACTTCTGCATCCCAATTATTCTGCTCTCAAATTCTCCAAAGTGAAGCAAACTACCAGAGTGTAGCACTTACCAGAGAAGATTCATTTCTTCATCGGGAAGAGATTCAGCCTCCTGTAGGAGTTTACAGGAGGGAGGTGTCTGTGCATTGTTCTCCCTGATAGTCCTCTGAGATCTTACTAAAGCTGGTGGCAGCACCTTCGTCTGATTCATGGACCTGGGGTGCTTCTGGTGTTACCTTGCTGCTGGATGCACTGGCAACACATCTGGAGAGCAGATGCTGTCACTTTTAAAGAGGGTAGCAGATGGTGGTGAATCAGGAAGGTGCGCTCCACCTCTCCTGGCCCTGAAGTAGCCCTGGCTTTATCCACAAAATATGACTCCCATTCTGCCATTTGTGATTTCCAAAAAGTCAGTGCAATAATTTAAGTTGCTGCCTTTCACTTGGCAAGATTATATCTTGTGCCTAGAGGAGGCTTTGCCCAGCACCATGGCCTGGGCTGTCTGTCAGTACAGATCCAAGCCCCAGCCTCAAGCCTGATGTTTCAGAGTGCTGGCACAACCTACTTAGCAGAATGCTTGATTTCAGGACACTGAAATCAATTAACTAGAAGGAAATGTTCCACAATTCTACAACAAACTAGAAGAAAAAGTCTCAGGAGATGAAATTCCCAGAAGCTGGCACACGACAGTGGAACTCACAGGAGGTAAAAAACAGTCCTGGATTCTGCCAGTGCCAGCACTTCGTACAAACCACAATTTTTAAAAACTCGTCTTTCCTTCAAAACTAAAATTCTGCACACACCACATCATCCTCCCACATGGCCACTCACCCACAGAAACCTTAAGAAGGGCAAGGCTGCCACCCCAAAATGGAAGCCTATAAAATAACTGGAATGCTACTCGAATAAAGTGGGAAAGAAGATTAACAGAGTCACTGATCTTGCCACTTCTCTTGTGGTGAGTTCGGTGCTGCTCACGTTTGCATGTAAATAGCTGACTCTGTTGTACAGATTTTGGGGTTCAATTGACCTCCAAGAAAAAGCTTCTGATCAGCACTGTGGAAAATATGTGAATTATAATCATATGAAAATACTATGGAAAAGGATACAAACTAAAAGTTTTTTCCAAAAGCCCAAGTTCCAGAATAATGAGGTGAAATGAGATTTGTAATTAAATGTGGACACTGTGGTCTCAGGAGAGAATCCAAATGTATTTATTCTTTAAAAGATCATCTGAAAGTAGATGAGGGAACTAAGTATCAACCCATGGTCTGTAATAAAGACAAATTTAAACAATATATTTTAACTGGAATGGCATATTCAGCATGGAAGTAGAGTAGATCCTTAATGGAATATGAAAATAATGTACAACTGAAATAAAATATGGATGTGTTTTTGTCACAGGTCAGAAGATATATATTAAGAGTCTTGTGGTGCATGTGCTACCATTACATCAACTAATTATTAAGTAAATTACCTGATATGGGTAAAGCTACACCTGTATTTAGTTCTAAAGTTTATTTCAAATTACATCTGTTATTTCAAATTACATTACCAAATACATGTAAAACGTATCAGGAAAAACAGGAAAGGAAGACAAGGCTTCTGCAGATATTTTTTGAGACATTGCAGGCAGTATGTGACTCCGTTTCCCCATTCCATGAGTTTCATATGAGTTTCTCTTCTCTTCTCTTTTCTTTTAATAGATTTTGATGCTGAAACCCAGCATAACCTAGATTTTAATGGGAGCAGATGTTTGGGCTGTAGCAGTCTCCTCTCTCTTTGGCTGTCCTTTTTTAGCCCTCTAGAGTGGGATACTGGATATTTTATTTCAGAAACTTATCATCAGCACAGGACAGCTTGTATTTCCTATCTTCTCTGTCTCTTCCATTTAGAACTACATAATAAATTCAGATTAATTTGTAATCTTCAACAGCAGTTCAATTAAAATTTTATGCAAGTATCAACTGAACATTTGCATGAGATGATAAAATTACTTCTATAATCCTTCAGGACTCCATAATGGCCTACTTGCCAGTTAGGCTTTAGCTGGGGGAAATTCCCAGATGCTCCTACAGAGGATAAGGTGATAAATTTTCAGGGTTATTCTTTTAAGTTAGCAGCCTTGATATCAGGAGTAATGGCATGCAAAACATTTGCTAACTCTCCTTTTCACACTGGTTTTGACAATAATTACAAAATCTTTCTGAGGGATTGTCTGAAAACTGATGAAAATTACAATAGAGGCCAAAGTCCAGGCACAACATCACTCACCTGTAGCACCATAGGGTGTGAGGATGAGGAGATGCAGGGGGACATAGAGACATCGAGAGTGGAGCTCATGAGAGCAGGGGTTAAGACAAGTGGATGTTACCCACTAATAGTAAGAATTAGTCAAAGCAGGACAAGAGGAAAAGGTCTCAAGTTGCTTCAGGGGAGGCTGGAAAAAACAAATGGAACTGTTACCAAGCACTGGAACAGGCTGCCCGGGTAAGTGGCTGTATCACCGTCCCTGGAGGTGTTTAAAACACTTATAGATGTGGTGCTTAGGAATATTGTTTAGCACCAGACTTGTTAAGAGTTGGGTTAATGGTTGGACTTGATGATCTCAAAGATCTTTTTCAAACAGAATGATTCTGTGAAAAACAAGGAGTTTGAAGGGGGCAGGTTTGTATGTGTGTTTTGCTACTCTGAAACCTTTTTGTGCTTTAAAGGGGAAGGTGTGAGGTAATAGAATAGCCACATAAGGACTATATGACCTCCTCTTATTACAGTGTCACTGTAAGACTTCCTGTATCTTTAGGGGACATTTATATTGTACTGTTATTCTGCACCCATATTCATGTATTTAATTCACTTTGGTGAGATTTATTCACAGAACCTAGAAGGAAATATTAATGCGCTCCTAGCTATTTTAAATATAACAAGAGTAGACAGAATATAAGAATCTTTTCCATGTAATGTTCCTTATGCCTTACACATAAGCTACTTGCCATTTCCTTCCATAATGCATGGTCCTAGGAAAGAGCTGGTGCTTCAAAAGGGAAAAAAAAGAAAATTTCCTGATGTTCTGAGAGCCAGAAGATGGGTAGTCCCGTGGCCTTCCTTCCAACTCACCCTCAGTAGGGAGAGGGGTCTTCAGACCTGCTGAAGCTCCAGTCTCTCTTTCAGCCTGACAGGCTGGGCTCCTGATGCCATTGGCTCTTTTTCCACTCTTATGTTTTCTCTTTCCTTAAAGCAACAGCTTAAACAGCAATAGCCCTTGAAAAGATTCACCCTCACTGTGCCCATGCATTCACATGTAGTTAAGTTTTTATGCAATGTAAAGCAAAAATGCCAGAATTAAAACCTGTCCTCTGTGAAAAGTGGGAAAAAAAAAAATGTCTGTTTTGTAGAAGGAACCAATAAATTTGTTTTGTTTACTGCATCTTAAACAAACTTCTTCGTGCCTCTTAGAACTCTTAGGACTATTGCTATGAGCAGTATTGCTTAATACAACATACATTAAGGAGCAAATCCTCATATGAAAGCACAGCCTCATTTAGATTATGCTTTCATGAATCAGAAAAATTATTTTAAAAGCTTTTTGAGCCCCTTCTGTGAATTGAATTGATTCCCACAACATTTTGTTCAGAAGTGCAATCAAAATCTGTTAAGAGCAAGACAAGATCTAATTGGCATACTTAAAATTTTTTAATTATGATGAGGAGATGGCAGTGTATTTTAAGAATATGGTTTCAAAAAAAGAATGGGGGATTTTTCTTCAAGAATTGTTATAGTGGTTAGTTAGCTCTTTGAAAGCTTTAAGAGTTCAACTTCAAACTTGAGTGTTTGAAGACAAGAAGGAGATTAAGTTGTTCTGTTGCCCCAGAAGATGTTAATTACTAATATTAAATAGAGTAGATGTAAAAATCTTGCTGCTTTTTGTATTCTTGACTGTTTGCGTGAGCCCAGTACATAGCCAGGTTTCAGGAAATGAAATTATCTAGGTTCTTGTTTTCCATAAATAATAGTACAGAGAACAGGACTAAAATCCTCAACAATTTGACTTTCATTGTGTCTCCATATGCAGTCAGAAAAACACATTTACTGCTGCAAGGATAATGATGCACAGACAGTTTCCTGGTGTTACCTTGGACATTCATTTATCTGTAAAGCCAGATTTTATTATTGTTATGGGAGGCCTCCACCTGAGCTACCATCAGTTGTGTGGAGGTCAGGCATCTTGCCTGCGACAGCTGAGAATACCAACCAGATGTCACCTCTTGGAGTGGTTCTGAGACCATTTCCCAAAAACGAGACATTCTTGACTTCCTGTTGCTGCTGTCCTGCTATGTCCCAGAGGGTTATGGCTGTCAGCGATGAAAATCAAATTAGATACCCTTAATCCTATTAATCCAGCTCTATGGCTTCACATGTCTATGCTATAAACACCTAGACAAATGTTGCCTTTTTTTTTTCTTTAAATGTAATCTGGGTCATCATAAAGGTGTTAGTTTTAAGTGCTCCTTTTATTTTTTTATTCAGACTGAAAGATAATGATTCAGATTGTAAAATTATTTATCTCTGTTATAATTTGGCATAAACCAGAATTTTTTGTGTGAAATAAATCCATCTTCTGTTAATGATCTGTGCTGCAAGATCTGGAATGGTTTCATACAACTTCCCCAACCTACTGGTGTTTCATGACTGTATCTGTCTTGTTAAATCATGAAGTTCTGCCAGAGTTAAAGGTCTAATGGAAGTCACAGCAAAGTATTCACAAAGCAAACTTAATAATTCAGGTGTATTACTCTAGAGTAAACACTTCCCATTTGCAAGTCCCCTAAGACATTCCTTGTACATCCCTGTACAAAGAGTTCAAGCCTACTGTCAATAGGCAGATTTGTTTGCTTTTATTGTCTTTCACAGGTCCCTTAGGAATAGTCTAGAGACTTGCCCAAGGGCCCACAGATAAACAGCTGAAAAACCTCTCTAAGAAAAACCAGAAATTACCCTTACTGACAGACAGCACATTTTAATCAACACAAATTTACTTTGCAGGTGCTATTGGCTAGATCAGTCTGTTACTTTGCACATACAGACCTAAAAATAGGTCTTTCCTTTCTGGAGGACAGGCAAACAGTTCTTCTAATGAATGGAGGCTTTGCTGACAAGACTGATGTTTCAAAGCACAGTTCCCCCTCAAAGTCTCAGGTAGGCAGGAGATCTCTTTATCTTGGGTTGCTAGAAGCAACACTAGCAGCATCATCCTGGATTATGCTTCCTCTTACATGTGGTACAGGCCATTGACACAGGGACCTGTGACAGCCCTGGTGCTTTGAAATGGAGAGACAGCAACCACTTTACCTTGGCTTATTGGATTTTTTGAAGATCTGGCCTCAGACTAGAACAAATATGTTACTCTAATGACAGTTACCTTTTTAAAATCCTATTTCTACAGATTGTTGGAGTTTTGTAACTGAAGATGATCAGCCATGCAGACTGAGCTGATGTATATAATGTAAGTAAAAAGGAGGAAAATGTAATTAGAAATGTGTGTCTTTTCCTTGGTTACTTCTTGGTACCAGAAATGGAGATAAGGAATTATACATTTAGACTGCACATTAGGAAGTATTTCTCTACAGAGTGGTCAAACACTGTAAGCAGATTCATAGAGAGGTGGTCAATGTCCCATGCCTGTCATCGTTTAAGATCCACTGGGATCTTAAACTTTAGGTTAGCCCCGAACTGCTCAGGCACCTGATTTTAAAATGTTAACTATGACCATTCTAGCTGAGCCCTGAAAAAAACACTTAAATTCTACAAAGTAAAGCTCAAAATATACAGAGACAGTCAGGATGTCAAATAGGAAAAGAAAAATTTCTAAAGTTTTGTGAGATGGCCAATTCATGTACCATGTTTATACTAATGGGCTGTTGTACTTATCCAGCTGGACACCTGCTAGTGTTTTACTTTTACTAACAAATAAATAGGTTGCAAGAAATTTTCTAAGGGAAAAAATGATCTACCAAACAAACAAACAGAAAACTGGAAATCCTGGGGACAGCATTGTGGTCAGTAGTAACATTTCATTTTGTTCACAACAGTTTATGCTAAAAAAGAAAAATGTATCACAGGGCCAGCCAGTTTCATTCACACTGTTATTTGTGGTGTGGTTGGTATACCTTTTTATGTCCCTCCTCCTGTTGCTGAGATGCTCTGATCTCATTTGGCCTCAAGACTTGGTCTTTTAAATACATCCAGGGATTATAAGTCCAGCACTTCCCTGTGCAGACTGTTGCAGTGCCTGACAACCCTTGAAGTGAAAAATTTTTTCCTAATATCCAGTTTAAAAGACATGTAGGTGTGGTGCTTAGGGACATGGCTTAGTGATGGACTTGGTAATGTGCTAGGTTAATAGTTGGACTTGAAAATCTTAGGGGTCTTTTCCAACCAAAAAAGATTCTCACATTCTATTCTGTGATTCTCTTGGGAGGCTGCCCCCAGCGTGGGGCTGGTATCCCACATGTCCCTGGGATGGAGGTGTCCCTGCTGTAGGAAAGGGCTATTCCTGCCATGGAGATGGGGTATGGAGCCCCTGCTCCTCATCTCAGATCTTAGCAGGGGAAGGGAAATATGGAAAGAAGTAAAGTAGGCCTCACCTGCTGTGGGAAAGGTTTGGAGGTTATTGCTGCTGATGGAGCCAACACATTGATGTTTGGTGTTTAAATTCCATCAATGCATTTTCTTCTTTCTGTAATGCAGACTCTGCTCTTTTTTTGTTGTTGTTTTTTTGTTTTTTTGTTAGCAACGGGGTCTAAGAATGAAACTGCTCCTGATCCCTGGTAATATGGATGCTACTCACAGCATTTAAATATATTACACTAAGGTAAGGTAATTTTAGAGATGTCTCTCACAGATACACAGATCTTCAATAAGTTATTAATCTGTCCTCACTTCCCAAGGTCTCCAATTTTTTTCATAAAGTGATTACAAAATTCCCCCAGGAAGTCTGTCAGTAAGAACTAAATCAGAAGTGTCAGCTTCTTCTGAGGGCAATTCCAACCCCAAAGGAAAAGAACTGTCACTGAGGAGCAGAATCCCAGCAGGATTCATCATCTCAAGTCAAGCTGTGGGTCCTGCCTATGTGTTAGGGTACATAGGACTCTTTTACACCTGAGCAAGTGCATCTGTAGGTACCCCCAGGTCTTCTGCACCTCAGGTGTTTCTGCATACTCAGTGGAAATATTTCCTCTTTCTAGTGTGTCATTCTGAGTGCCTCCATAATTCAGTTCCCCTCCAGTAGTTTCCTGCCTCTTCCACATAAATTAATTTCATTCCATCCATCGCTCCCACTTGGACACTAAAAAAAAGCAAACACTATCTCAATCCTTCATTAACCTTTTTAGAGTAAAAAGTGAAAAATAAAAAAATGCAAGATTTTGTGGTTTTGAAGTTTTAGAGTGGAAAAAAAAAAATAAATCTTTTCAGTCACTCAGAAGCAGGACATGGACCTCCCTGATGACAATTAAAAGCAAATGTTTTTTCTTGTTTCCTAGACAGAATTACTTTACCAGATGGCTGCTGGTTTTTTTTGCTTTTTTTTTTGCCATGGCAGGCCAGATCCACATTTCTTTGACTACTGTACCCTGGCAATGCATCACTCAAGACATTCCTTTGATCGCTTTTCCAAAGCAGCAGTGTCAAAGGCTATGAATGGTGTCAGCCCTAGGTTGACACAAGGATGAGGTGCCATAGGACAGGCCCATGTCACACTATGGAGTCCTGTGCAAAGACAACAGAAATAGCCAGCAGGAAAAATTGCAGTGCCCAGAATGAATCAAATTTTCCCCTTCTCTTCCTTTCCTCCCTTCTTGATGAAATCAGGAGCGTAGAAATTTTTATTATACGTTAATAGATAGGAAGTTTAAACTAATTACAAATTTGATAGCCTAAAACTGTAGTCACAAACATGTCATAAAAGATCTTTAAGGTATGTCTTTCTTAATTGCACTCTGAATCTGTGCCAGAGGAATACTGTCTAAATGGAAGAACTCAGTTCTCTTGCTGCCTATTTATTATGTCTCTCTCCTTAAATTAAAAGAAAAATCTTGAAATGCAACTGGATTTGATTCATACAATGTTACCTGTTACATGCTCTTGTTTGCTGTTGCTCACGTGGCCCCAGGCTTGGTCCATCAGGCTTGGTGTCTCAAGGGGATGAGGAAAATGGCTGCAGCCATTTTTTCAGGCAAGGCTGAGGGGAGAAGAAGGTGGGTTTGGAGGAGATGGAAGCCAGGTGGGAAATGTCCAGCTCTTTTACAGGATGCTTTTACAGGAGTGGTTCAGTAGCCAGGCTCCAACAGGCTCCAGCAGGGATGATTCAGAAAACAGAAAGAGCTCTGCCAGGAGCTTCTAAGGTAGAATCAACAGCTCTCATTTTACTTCTCCAACAAAACATAAGTAGCCGGGTTGGACTAGATCCTATTTTTTCTTAATTTCAGTTTTTGTTTCCTCCTTGCCTCTGTGCCATCCCTGAAAACTGCAAGTGGGGAAAGTTGTATTGTTTTTTGATCACTTCTAATTGCACAACTCATATGTTGCTAAACTACTCAGTTCTTTCTCTTCTTGAACATGTTTTCATACCTACCCTAAATTCCTTCTCTTGCCATACATATTAGCTGTTGAAAAGTTTCCTCTTATTCTACATACATTCTACAGTGTTTAGCATAATAGCAGTAGATTTTCCTGTTGTGTATTACAGTACTGGAAAATGTTTAAATATTATTCCCAAAGCTGAACCTTTTTATAATCACCTTTTCTGTTCTCCTTAGTACCTCAAAATAATTCCTGAGCTGAGCCAACTAATATCGTCCTGCTTAAGTGTTTCTGAAACCACTTCAGTTGTGTGTGCACCAAGGGAAGGTTTCCTCCACACTTTCTTCTTCCATCCCTGTCGTTCAATGTTTCAGTCCAATGGTTTTTCCATTTCTGTTTCCAGTAAGCTCATTTTAAAGTTCCAAATGGCTCCTTACACTTATATCTTCTATCCATTACTTTCATTTCCATTTCCTTTCTTTCTTTTACCATGTCAATATTCATATCAGGATGTGACACTGTCTTTCAAAGCACAAGTGACATCCCATTTTTCCCCCTATGGATCTGAAAGGTGTAAAGATGCCCCTTGATTTCTATAAAAAAATTTGTTGTTTGTTTGGGGATTTATTTTGTTTTCTTTTTGTTGTTGTTGTTGTTGTTGGCTTTGTTTTGTTTGGGATTCTTAAATTATTTTTGTTTGTTAGTTTTGGGGTTTTTTTTCCAAAAGAGAATCTTTTTTCTTTTTCATATGAGAGGATCACAAATTCCCAAACATAAGATTCCTCAGAAGAAGAAGGGTCTGTTGATTTAGTATTCTACAGGATAGTTCAAACCAAAACATAATCCATGGATGAAAAATGAGGTATGTACGGCCCATCTTTTCTTAAATGGCAACTTCCTAACTGGACTTGAAATAAAAATTAATTTTTAATGAATTCTTTTGCTATCTATGTTGTATCCTGAATTTATATGGATCAGTACTTCTAATAAATTAGTATTCATAATTCATTTCCAGACCAATTGGAAGAATAATTACAGCTTTCCTAGGAGAACAGGGGTAAATGTGTGCTCCATTACAGTGCATTTGCAAAGTCTGCTTTCCAACGGGATATCATGAAGGCACAACAAATATTTCAAACTCTAAGGAACCATGGCATTAACTGCTCTAAGACTCAATTTTCACAATTAAGAACTTAGCTCAGAAAAAAATGGTAAGCAAATGCAGGAGACTGAGCCAAGCACAGAAGGGAGTTCTGAGAGAAAATTTCAAAATGAGAATACCTCAAGGGAGGAGGATAAATATCAGCATGATGGGTTGCCCACCAGAGATGATCAATCATCACAGAATCACAGAATCATCCCGGTTGGAAAGGACCTCTGAGATCATCAAGTCCAACCCTTCATCCACTGCCACTGTAGTTACCAGATCATGGCATGAGTGCCACATCAGTCTCTTTTTAAAAATGTCCGTGGATGGAGAATCCATCACAGCCCTGGGAAGCCCATTCCAGTGTCTGATCACCCTCTCTGTAAAGAATTTTTTCCTCATTTAAATCGTATGTACTTGTTGCATCTGTGAGAAAAGGCTAATGATTATACAAAACCCAAAGGCCAAAGAAAACTTTGCCTCAGATTCTGCTTTATAGTTTATTTATTTATGTGCCTAAGTTCAGAAATTGCATTGCATTTCTCTTCTGCCAGGTCCAGAAAATTGCCATATCCTGCGAGCAATGAGATAATGTCTTGCTTTCAGAAATTCTCAAGTTCAGAAGATTGAGCCTGAGTTTTTCGCTGCTAAAGCAAGATTCCACCTCTTGAAGACTTACCTGTTTATATATGAGGATTTCCCTTCTATGAAATAGTAGGATGATCAGGTTTAAAACCAGGTAACATAGGAGTTGCAGGAGTTACCTGTTACAAATATGTTATCTGCTGTACTTAACTTTTTGTCCATGGAGCATGAATCATACAAATATAGTTGCCGTTCACAACTATTTACTAAATAATAAATAAATCATTTAATAAAAAATTCTATCTGTGAACATTTCACTATAGCTTCTCTGTTTGCAATAGATGGTTGGTCACTTGAAACAAAAATACTTGTTCAGCTTCCTCAGGTGATGGAAATATTTCTGTTTTGGTACAAGTAAAAAAGAGTCAAAAGTCTGCCTCAAAGAGTACTCAGTACTTCTAAAATTAGCAGTTCTTCAGTGTTCATAGCATTAAGGCCATGTATTCTACATGCTTCAAAAGATAATGATGAGAGTAATATTAATTAAATGTTTCTTGGGTTTTGTCAAAAGTGGTAGTCCCAGTACAAAGTGATTGTAAAAGTTAATTTTGGTGTTCAGGGCTCTGCTGGTGAGGGGCAGTATTATGACAACTAAGGTGCTGAAGAAAGGTAGAGAGGAATATTTTCTTCACAGAAACAATTCTCTGTGACCATTTCGCACTTCTGGTGTGGTTCTCATTAGAAATCTTATGGGGTCACCACTACACATGGCTGGGAGAGAGAGGGAACAATGCCACAGCAATGCTTTCATCTTTACTGCCTGCCCCTGTTTATCCCTTATGCCTACAGGGTGGCAAGTGGGGAAGACCCAAAGTCTGCAGACACCTCTGCAACCAGAGGTGGTAGTGGGAAGGGATGCTCCTCCTGCTTGGAAGGATCAAGGACTGTTAGTCAGTGAAAGAGCTCTGGAGAGTTATGCTTCACTGAAGGTGTGCAGTAGACTATACATAATACATGAAGAATATATTTTATTGTCATAAAATCAATCTTCAAACATATGAAGTTCTACAGCAAATATTTATGAGAGGTGTTAATTTTGTGTCCAGTGTATATTTCTCTTTGTTTTCCATAACTCACTGAAATTTCCCCTGAGATGGAAATGCAACTTTTGGCCAGGTGAACTTTGTATAAACATATCTGAATGCAGAGTGAAGGCTGTTGTTTGTTTCCTTCTTTTGCCTTTTTTTTTTTTTTTTTCCTGGGAGGGGGGGGTTGGGAAGAGGGGTAGAGTGGGGCTCAAGTGGTAACTGAGCAAAAGTATTGTTTTTTCCTGTAGTGTTGAGAATCACCCCATACTGACAGCCCTGGGAGAGCAAGGTTGCCATTTCTGATGAGGCCAGCAGCTGCTGGTGCACTGAGATGGCTGCAGGAATGTCTCAAGAACCAAGATTTCTAGCATGCCAGGGTGAGGGATGCAGAAGCAGTACCACCCCATTATGTGTTTAGATGTGTGAAGAAAAAGGCTGGGGATACTCAGGACATCTGGGAAGGAAGGGTCAGTCCCTTCTCCCTCACCCCCTGAAATATGAGACAAAACTGAAGAAATGTGCTCTGCCAGAGTCATCTTTCATTTGACCAAATTGCTGTAAGCCTTTAAATTATCTGCTGTGTCATATTGATAATAACTAAATAATACCATATACATTGTCTTAGGGAAATACATCCCCTCAACCACTTTCAAGGAGGGAAGAGGTTCAGCAGTTCTCTGAACTCTATTTGAGAGGCTGGTCAGTGAGGTCACAGTACCCTGCTGCATGCTATGTCATGTTCTGGACTGTTAGCCAGATTGTAGTTGCCAGTTAGTAGTTGACTGTTAGCCAGTTTATATCTCTTTAGGAAATATTGGCAAACAATATCCTGGTACAATTTTCTCAAGTTATTATGTATGTGCATAAGTGCAGCTGAGACAGATAAGTGATCCCACAGATCACTTCTGCTACATGGACATGAGCCCTGTCTAAAGAGATGACCTAATAAGTGCTTTTCTTCCATCAGTAACTATCCAGGTGTTAGTGAAAGAGTCTGAGCAACTCCTCAATATTTTCTGTGGGCTGAGCCATCAGGCTAACATAGCCACTGTACTTTAGGATGCAAGTTTATGCCAGAATACATATATCAAAAAAGTATGATTCTAGAACAAAAGTGAATAAAAAGATGAGCAAGCTCAACCAGCACAGATTTCTCTGCATTTTTTCCTACTTTTTTTTTTTTTTTCCCCCATATAGGAAGTCATCAGAGTTATATTTTTCCTGATTAACACATTCCTTCATCAACTATAATTGCAACCATTAAATTAGATTGCCTCCTGTTAATCTTCCACTGCTTCAATCCTGTTATGCAGAGAAATAATGTAAACTGTCAGAATTAGAGGATGCAAGTGCCAATCTTGAAAGTAGAGAAAAATATTGTTTTAATAAAAAGCCTTTCTATCATGATGAACCTTAAAGCAATATAGGGATGGCATTTTCTTAAATCACTAGAAATATGCATTAAAAATGGGAAATATTTTCATTAACAGGAAGAAATAAGCATCATATCAAAGCTGATGGCATTCTCACATGCATCATTTGTATAGCTCAACAGACAGCTTAGAATTAAAGGGAGCCTCAGGCAATGAACTGGAGAAGTAAACAGGAACACTTCAAGTTTTAATTTAACAATATAAAGTTTGTCCCAGCAGTCTAGCCAGTCTGATTAATATCTCTTTGAACAGAACTTGTATTAAGACAGTTCAGGGAAGACACAGCTGGATTTAAGAGGCAAAGCATGGCACAGCTGCCAGACCAGGCACATAATGGAGGTGAAATACCTCCATTAGAGCTACCTTGTGTTAAAATATGATATTAATCTTGCAGTGAGTTTTAAAGATCTCATGATCTGAGTGAATATAGGAGCTTTTACAGAACTGAAACATTCTACAGATCCTCCTGTGACTTTTTGAAGACTTTATCAAAGATTAATTAGAGCTACAACACATTTAGGGAAATATTGCATTTTTAAATGCTAAAATAAATTTTAAACTGTCCTTAGTTTTCTAGAGGGTAGATAAAACCAGTGACTTGTGGGCTTAATAATTGATATTCAGTACCACTTTAGTCCATGGTCAATCAATTCTTTTCTTTTAAATTAGAGATAGTAAGGGAAAAATGGTTATTACTAGAACAAGCAGAATGTTGTTAACTGCTGTGAAGAGTAAGATACACACACTTAGAGAAATCTACTCTTTATTCTCCACTTTCTGAGATGGGTTGGAAAAACTGGCATTGGTAGATCTTATGAGTTGCATGTTCATTCAGAAAACAAGTAACAGGAACAACAAAAAAACCCAAGCCACCATCTCCTCAAAACCCCACCAGAGTATTTCCATAAATCCTCAGCTCATACATTTTCATCCCAATATTTCTTAATAATTTTTCACAGAATGTGTTTTTTTTTTTCTCCTGTAGGTTATGATGAAGATATTATCAAAATTCATGCAGGGTTCCATTGGTAACTATTATTATTGTAATAAGTATATTCCTGCAATACCAAAGGTTCCCTTGGTTTTTTTTTTGTTTTGTTTTGTTTGCTTTTTTTTATTTTGTTTTGTTTTGTTTTGATTTGTTTTGTTTTGTTTTGTTTTCAGGGTTATCCAGGCTATTTCAGCCTCTGCTGTCCTTTCCTGGTTGCAGGGACCTGGCAGTCCTCCAACTATGGCCTGGAGGGATTAGTTGATGTCCTCTGCCAGGACAATTACTTCTGTTGCCAAAGGGGTTGAAAGATGTTTAAATATACAATGTATGTTTTTATGACCTTACTTGTCTGCATATCTAATTACAGTAGTTATTAGTTGCCTGGTCATGTTCTGCTGCTAAGAGCAAAAGTCAAAATGAAGTCAGCGCTCCTGAATTTGGGAAAGGTATACTACATCCTCTGCTCAGGTGTGGCCACGTTTTGAAGGAGAGAACCCTGGGTCTGGGTAGGGGCATCTCTGGGATCAGGTCCCCAGCTCTGGTGCTGCTGGTTAACCTTGGCCCATCCAAGGATGCAACTCCATCCTGTCCCTTAGGGGGTTAGCTGGTTGGGGAGAATTGTGAGGTTCCAATCAGTGGAATTTTCTTTGCCTCAAAACCCCCAAAAAACGGATCTATTTAACACAGATAAGGACTGATACCTCCAAGGTGAAGAGGACTGATAAACCGGGTGGATGTGGCAAGCGGACCCCCTGGGAGGTGACATTCCTGAGGTCCAGTCTTCAATGGCCTTGTCAATGGTGAGGAGGACACCTTGAGTGAGCTGGGTGGAGGTTCTCTCAGATGGACCTCAATGGCTGTCTGAATTGAATAGGACATCTCTGGCCTTCTGCTGATCCTGGCAAGGAGATCTGGAAAAATCTTTTCCTCTGAAAGGCGGGAATTTGGGTCCATAGAAGCAACACTGAGGTCCCCATTTTGTCATTGTCCTTCACTGACCCAATATCCTGGATCAAGCCCTGTCCAGGATCGGAATGCCATCTGGAACAAGAAATCCTCACTGGCTCCGTGGTTGTGACTTTCTCTAACTCCCTCATTCTTTTCTGTTTTTCTTTCTTTCTTTCTTTTTCTTTCTTTCTTTCTTTCTTTCTCTCTCTCTCTCTCTCTCTCTTTTCCTTGTATCTTCTCCTTTTTTGCTCTCTGTCTCTTTTGCCTTGAAACATATTTGCCATACCTTCATGGGGTTATATCGCTTTGCTTTTATCTAATTGTCAAATAAAACTTTGTTTGCACCTGACCCTTGGTGGTTGGACTTTACATCTCCCAGATCCAAAAATTTAAAGTTACCTTGAACTGTAACAGGACTGCTGTAAGCAGAGACTGGGAGGGAGGCTCAGATGCATGCCTCTGGTCTGTAGCATGGTGCTTTTAATATAGGCAGCCCTGGCCAGTTGTGTACATAACTTAGATGATGACTGACAGCACCTGGAAAGGATAACCACTGTGCTGGAAGTGAGGACAGGAATAAAAAGTAGCTTCTCTGTGGAGTGCTCTCTATTGCAGAATGTATTATAGCCATACCAGTGACATGCCCGTAGATTTAAGAGAACAGAAAACAGAAAAAAAGGGAAGGATAGCAATGAGGAATTGGTGAGTGATGAGAAAATGAGGCAAGAAAGAAGACATAGAAAATCAAAACAGCTATGGAAATGCATGTGGGAAAGAAAGGATAGAATGAAATGGGAGAAGAAAACTTCGCAAAGATGCTGAGGTAAGTAAAGTGAGGATAAGAAAAGTTATTCAGGGAAGAAGAAAGAGGGGAAAAGTTAGAGAGAGTTGGAGCAGTCTACTGAACAGAAGAACAAGAGATCTGCCTGTGCTCCCACTTGTCTTCTTCCAGGCATGTCCGTGGCCCTCATCTCTTCCACCCTAAGCTGACATCATAAAAACCCAAAAGATGCTCTCTGTAGTGCAGGAGCCATCAGGGACTGAGTTCCTTATCTGTTTGTAAATGCAATCCATCACAGAGGGAAAGATCTGCTGGCACCTGCAGGGTGAGACACTACTGATGTCTGAGGAGGCCACCAACACCACAAGTGCTTCCTTCAAGATGGTTTACCTTTCTCATTCATTATTCCATTATGCTGTCAGTCCAACACTAGCAATATCTGTAGAACACAGGATCTTGACTGACAAGAAAAGGCTTGTCTGTGGTGAATAAGGCATTTTTTTCCAAGGAAATTCTCATTCTGTGTGCCTGTGTCTCAGTCTGTCACATCTATTTCTAAACTACCTTGGGATCTGAGCAAAAAGTATATTATCACTTAATTCAATGAAATATTTTCTAAAGTAGTACCTATATGTGTTATGGATGTTATGTTTATGTATGTATTATCTTGCAATTTTCATGGTAAGAGTTATACATTTGCAATCTAATTACAGAATAATTTCAAGATAATTGAAGAGTTATAGTGGAACATAGAGCGAAACACTAGAGAAAATCACTGTTTGATTCAATTTGCCCATCGTTTTTTATCTAAAACTGTAAGAATGTAATTTCTTATGTTATACTCTCAAAAGCATTTTGTCAAAAGGAATTCACTGTTCAGATTTTGAATGAGTGTTTAAGTGCTTTTCTTCTTTCATCCCAAAAACTTTATATTGAGTCATCCCTCTAAAAACCACGAAAATAATTCTGGTGGACATACAGCACTTCAGCATATCTTCCACTGCTTTTTGAGATAAAATGGAGATGGAAAGTAGAAGAGCATCCTTACATGGTGTGGTAAGGAAGAAAAAAGTGTCACAGTGATTTATAGGATAACCAAGGTATATGCAGTTTTTTTTTTTTTTTTTTTTTTTTTTTCCTTTAAAAAAATAGAGCTTTATGCTTGAGGCTAAGCTTGGGACTGCTAATTAGGAATTGTCAGAATGAGTTGCAAGTGTGGTGAGACCTCTGTAAGTTTATGCAGCTGAAGCAGAACAAAACTTTTCCTACACATAGATAATTGAATACGATTTACCTGCTGGGCTTTGCATTATGTTTTAAAATGCTTTGAGTTGCAGTGAACTTCATGGTCATAGTATTAATGAGAGAACTGTTACCTACTGGAAAAACACTACAGGCAATCTGTAGTGAGCACCTCTGTTATTTCTGCCCTTTCAGTGTCTTTAGGATCTATGTTAGCCTGTTTAAGATCAGCCTGTTTTAGAGGCAGACCTAACACCTGGTTCCTAATGGCCTTACTTCAGGCTGGGAGAGACAGAGCTGGTGTTGAAGCTATGAAAGTCTACATGGTAAACCATGAAGTGGGGAGATCCCTTTGAAGCATTGTTTTGCACTCACAAATCAAGGTGCAGATGTGGCACAGCCCCATGTTGTCAGTAAAAGGGGTAAAGGTCCTAGCTGAGGCCAGGATTGGACCTATTTGCTACAGATGCAGGTTGGAAAGCAGAAATCAGAGGCTCACCAATGCCTTCCAGCAGAATGAGCCAGACCTCTGCCAGGAATGAGCTCTGCACACCTGAACCCATCACTTAGGATGCACATCCTCTTCCTCCTCCCTGCTTGCTAAAGAGGTGCCAACAAGTTTATCAAAAAAATTACACTGGTGGACTGTAAGTGGTTTTTACCAATCCCTGCTATCAAACAGCCCAGCACGTACACCAAGAGCTTCACACAGCCTTCTGTCACAAACAGCATTACACTCAAGGAGAGGACTAGTGATGTTACTTCTACTGGCATCACAAAACTTCCCACTAAGCTTGGGGAATATGAAGGAAGGGCTTCCATGGCCCTTCACCTCTATCTCTGATCCTAAAGAAGACTTGCAAGGTGCTTCTTGAACCTGAGCAGCTTTTATGTTATTCTTAGGCATGAAAATAGAGGCATCTAACCCACACACTACAGAAGATTTCTTACACTGTAAATATATGTACTTAAAAAGAAAAAAAATATCTCCCAAACCCTGAATACATTTTACTCTTTATGTTGAAATTTTAGCCATGGAAAGGGGGAAACTGAAAAGAAGCACTGATAAATCACTTATTTCAGAAGTGGAAAGAAAATTTTAAAGAGCTCAGAAGATTTGTACATGGAGCTATTTTAAAACTAACAACAGAGTGATGACATATTGCAACGAATGCCTGCAGAGTTAGAAAGCATAGGATAAATCAGTTTCAGATGGATGATAGATATATTTTTTTAAAAGTGTGAGTTAGAAACCTAAATCTGTCTTTCAGACATGACTAAAGGCACATAGAGAGACAGCTTTTTTCAAAATGAGACTTGAGCTTCTGAGTTACAGACACCTTTTGAAAACTGTTTAAATATAAAACAGTTTTCTTTGTAAAGTAGAAAATGTGAGAAATTTGAGATAGCTTTAGATGGGGAGGTGTGTAAGGAGCTTTAGTCTGTATTGTTGAGATGAGACTTCAAGAAAACACATTTTCAAGAAAACCTCAAGATTTGGATAAAGGATCTCAGGCTACTCACTGGCATTCCTCTTGCTCATTTCCCCAAATAAGTAGCAATAGAGGTAACAGGAGGAGATGAAAACATGAAGAGTAAAAAAAAAACAAATGAAGTTTAGATTAAGCACTAAGCAATAAGGAAATAAAGCAATTTGCTCAGAAATTCAAGCAAATCTTCCTGTGATGTTCTCAAAGAAAAGGATATTAATAAATGGGATGTGTACCACTTGCCAAAACTTGTGTGTGTACCTTGAAACACTCAGGAACATTTTCAGGGACACTCCTGTGGGAAGTGCTGTGCATCCTCTGATCTCTCATCACTTCTTCTGTGTCATGTGCTCTGGCCTCTACAACAGAGAATAAGTCAGCTTTAGTTTATTTAGTTATTAAAGAATGAATTATTTTTCAGGTTCAAGAGATATTGATGCATTTTCATGTATTATACTCTAAGAACATTTGTTCACAAATTGCAACCTCTTTTACCACTCAGTTTGCCAATACTTTGTGTTCCAAATCTATAGATTTTATGGCAACTCTGTGATAGAAACATGGGCTAATTACTCCCATCCCAACATTACAGAAGCACAGCCTGGACACTATTAGAATTATTTATCAGAAGGGCACAAATCTTGATTTCCTTCACAAGGACCAAGTAAAATTAACATTTCCTTATGAAATCATGTTTTCTATATACACCTGTACTTTTGAAATTCATGTAGTTAGCACACTGTGTTAAAATCTCTGTTGAAACATAATTTGAGAATATTTTTTTAAGGAGTAGAATAATACAGAAGAAGAAGAAATCACATTTGCAGTGTTATAAGGCTGGTAATTCCAGTCAATTATGTATTGCATGCTTGATTCAACACTCCAGGTGGTTTTTTATTTCAAGATTTTTTTTTGAGCACCTATATACATATGTAACAATAATTTTAAAGATGTGTTACCACAGTGTTTATGGGTAGTTTCTCATTTTGTGTTTCTGTTCAATATGGACTTCATTTTTCCCTGTATTTTGACAGGGCTTCAATGTAGAGGTTATTTTCAGGAAGCCATCTTATGGCCAGGAAAATTACAAGACCATTTAAGATAAACAAAGTTGAATAATCTGGTTACATCAAATACAGAACACAGAAAAATAAACCTCATTGACTCTAAGGCAGACATTTTCAGTAAAACCAGCCACCCACAGACACATTTAATCACCTTAGTAAAGAGGATTTGATTTTCTATGGCAACTGAACATCTGTCAAATTCAGTGACTTTCTGGATGCTTTAAATATTTTGTTCCAAAATGGATGTCCATAGCACCTTTTGAGTAAATATTTGATGTTCCATCTGCCCCAGATGTGTTCTGCTACCAGCTTTGTACTGCTGAGATTTTTTAGAGGAAAATTTTAAGCAAATTGTAGAATACTCTGGCTATCTGTGATCTTTCACATAATAAGATTAAACTGTGTCTAACTTTGGTGTTAAAGGGTGATGACCTCTAACTTGTTAAATTCAGATGCATAACAGAGTGAATTAGTCAGTTTTCAAAATCACTATAGTTTATTTATTTATGACATTTACAAATTTATGAATATTTTCATAATTATGAAAATTTATGAATTAGTATATTATCATTTGTATTAAAATTATTTTATAGGAAACACAATTTTAAAATAAAACTTTTAAATTTATTAACACTGAATCTTTTGTCTCTTTACATACACATAATTCTATGCAGCATGAATTTTTAAAAAGTGAAGCATAATTATTCTAATATCACAACAAGTATTCATACTGAATCCAAATCAGAAATTACTGACGTAAAACGAACAGTTTGCTTAGAAGTCAGTGTTCTTCTAAAACTTGTCTATTCTTACTGTGATCAGTGCTCAAGTCTCATTTGTACAAAATGGAGAAGGCTAGTTTTGCTTCTTTTAAATTTTATCACGAAGTTTTAATGTGTCTTTACATGTCAGAATCTAAGAAAGTGCTCTATCAGAACTGCTGATTTGGTATGATATGGACAAATTCCTCCCTTACATATTCATTTCCACCTTTGTAAGTAAGACAAAAATTTGATCCACAACATAAAATTAAGTGAAGCAAAGACACAAAGCGTATCTCCTAGCTTGAAGTAAAATGACATTAAGCAATTTTATTTTGGGCTCAGTCAAGCATGCTTAATCTAAAATATAATGCTGTCTTTTCAAGACCAGAAAAAAATGTGTAGATTTCAGAGACATTTATGTTCTGCTTTTATGACATATATTAGTACTTCAGCCTGCTGGAAACACTGGTGTAATGCTCTTCTCAGTTGGGACAGTTTCAGCTTGCTTCCATGGACATGAAACCATTCTGGATAGATTTGAAGACACCTTATGGTGGGTCATTTGCAGTTTCTCTCAGTGACACTTTTTCACATGCATGGGCATATAGCCTGTGAATTGATAGCTCATTCATGACTATGTTAAGAGTCAGCCTACAAAGCTGCTGGATCATTGATCATCATCTGGATCATCTCTTCTACATGATTTTACATTTTTTCCACTTTACATTTAGTTCTAGTTAGATTCATTTTACAGTGTGTTACAAAAGGCAGAAAGCATTTCTCAGGAGAGTGTTACATCCAGTGTATTGACTAAAGCAGGCTCCTTGGGAAAAATAGTATATTGTCACAAGTTCCAAGACTGATGTTAATATTTCAGACTGAATTAATATTTCAGCCTTACTGATGAACAAAAGATCCAGATAATAGAAGCTGAAGAGAGTCAACATGTACACATACACACCCACCTCCCTCCCAGGCACACATCCGCTCATGAACACATTTGAAACCTAAATCAGTGGAATTCATATTATGACCACTGCTAGCCCTCAGAAGTGGCAAAACAGGGAAATGAACCTCTACATTCATATATCACAATTATTTTATATTTTTTGACTCATTTACTCAACATACTGATCAAACCCAGTACAAGCTGCTCTCCATGTTGGAGACAAATATTCCAGATATTTTCTGCAAAATACAACTATACCGTGGCAAATTTTGCACAGGGTATTCTAGTTATTTAAGCAAGGTATGGCTTTTTCTTGGTTATGAGGTACAACAGTTTCAAATCACTAGACCAGTGGATCTTCTAATGATCCATACTTATAAAATTTAAAAAATTACTTGTGTCTGTAACATTAAGCAAGCTTGTAATTTATGATTCCTAGTTCCTTTTAGGACTGTCCCATCAGCTATTTCTACTGGATAGTAGCTTCTCACATGGAGTCTTTTGCTTCATTTCTCTGCTGCTTATTATTGTGTAAAGAAATCTCTGCATATATCCTCTATTATTATTTTTTTTTTAGGCTCCTAGGTGCCTTCAAAGTGAAACACTGTTTTTCTGCTGTTTTTTCAGACTTCATTTAAAGAAAGATTCTGTGACTAGGATGCTGAGGGACAGCACTTTGCTTGGCTGTTCTTCCCTGGTGTGCCATCTAACAGAGCCAGCACAGATTAATCCTGACCTAGGACAGTGCTCACTGATTCACTGATGAAGGTAGCTTTGCCAAGTGTATGTTAAAAGGCTGGAGGATGAGAGAATTTGATGAGAGGGAATTTGATGAGAGATGTACAAATTATTCCTTCTAGTTTTTAAAGTAGTGTAGACTCATGCTCATAGAACAGCTTAGGTTGGTAGGGACCTCAGGGACTCTTGCATCACTCTGGACTCACTGTACAGCTATCTTCAGCCTCAGGTCATATTGATCAGGGCTTAATTAATTTAAATTTTTTAAATCTGCAAGGATGGATATTCTACAGCCTATCTGTCAGCAATCAGTTCATCTAAGATGCAGACTACGCTGTTTTTCTGCAGTGTGAATACAGACGCTATCATTTGCCTCTGAAGTCCAGGCTCACATCTTCTATGAGATCCTCTGGGTAATTCCCATTCACTATTCTATTAACTGGTCTGATTTTGCATATTTTATTTTTCAAAGGACTTTGTGATTTTCTTCACTTTTGCCTCTGACAAAAGGCATAGTGAGTTCATGCCACCTACTATGAGCTACCATCTGAGCCATCTAAACAGATACCTGCAGTGAGCTCATCTCATATAGTTAATGGAGAAGGACAGCATCTCTAGCAAGTACCTTTACCTGCCCAGGCTCTGACAGGTTTGAAAAAAAAGGTATTTTCAAAGTAAAAAAATATTAACTATGTTATTTAAATAAGCCAAAATAAAGTGTTCTGATTTAAGGAACAACTGCTTTTTTTTACTGACAGAAGCATTTGTTACATTGGCCTGAATGAACAAATTCCATGAACTGCATTTTTCAAGAAATGAGAGATTTAAGGCTTCTGCTCTGCCTGAATTAATTTGACATAGTTAGAGATGAGTTTTACAGTTCTGAGGAAGTTAACTACCTGCCTGATTTTTACATTGTGAAGAAGTATAAAGTAGATTTTATCTCAACTTTAAGAAAAACATACTGTTATGTAAGCAGACTTTAGAGTACTTTTTTGAATGAAAAAGAGGCTTACATATCTGCCAAAAATGGTTTGCTGAACCAGGACTTTAATTAAAAGAATTTTAGAATGGCTTTATGCTGCAATACAAAATAAACCATGTAGTTGTGATAATTGGATTTGCTCTACAATTTTAACAAATTTTTTTACTTTTGTGTGAAGATGGAAAAATCATTTCAGATTAATAAATAGCAGAAAAGAATCAGAAAGAATAAACCTTTATAGGTACAAAAATTGGTAAAAAGAGATTAGCATAAATCTGCTATATTATGATTACATTACCATCTGACTTTTTTTATTTCCTTTCTTTGGTACTATTACTGATTCTACCTCTGCACTCTCTGTCAGCTGAATCTCTGATATTTCCTTTAGAAAGCAATGAAGAAGGCAAACGTGAGTGAGGATCTGTGAACTGACTGCAATGATGCTTCTTTGCAGGATCTCTGTGGACAGTCCTGTTGAATGAAATTCATCACTGGGGACAGACTAACAGCTGGCACGCTGAACAGAGGATGGTTTGGCTCCTAGGGTCAGGGTACAGGGCTTCAGGGTCTGTGTGCTCTGTTCCCAGTCTCTGGGCTGCAGCCTGCCATGAGAAACTGCCCCTCAGGCAAAGGGGGGTCTTTAGCCTCTGAGATGCTGCTTGTAAGTGAAGCAGGGGAGGAGGTGTGGGGGTCACCCCAAAGTCTCCAAAAGATTAAAATATTTTCTTTTGTCCTCAGTGGCCCTTTCTATTCCATCTCAGTTACATGGGAAGCATGAAACATTTTACTACAATGGGAATTTATGTGCAAATGAGTTTCACATTGCATTGAGAAGCAGATTCAAATCCCTGAAGTGCCTGGGAGCCAGACCTCCGGATCAGGTTCTCAATGGCTTTTGGCAAGTGAAATTCCTTAGCACTGGGCTAATGTTGCTAATGCTGTGATTCTTCACACCCAAGAAGGAACAGGTTAAATTTTGTCATAGTTCTCTAGCTTCCACATCAGAAATAGCAGCCCAAGAATAATCAACACCATTGATATGTGATGAAGAGACTTATGTTTATTCACTTTGTATACAAATAGAAGCATTGTCCCAGTACCTCTAAAAAAAAAAAAAAAAAAAAAAAAGCGCTTCAATAATGAATATTTATTTGAAAATGTTTTTCGTTGTGGATTCTAAGTCAATGGTACATAATGTTTGTCACTTGCAATGGGACAACAACACTTGTAGGTATTTCTGAAGATAAGCCTGTATTTTCAGAAATTTATTGAAAGTTAAGGAAGAGTGTTAGGAATTCTAAAGCCTGATAAGTCCTCTCCCCCAGCAGAGCATATGACTGCAAATTTGTGAGTGTATCTCTCCACCCATGTAAAATATCCTGTGTCTAAATCATGTGAATAGACTTTCTTCAACCTTACTTTCTGCATGTCTGCATACAATCAGATTTTTGATTTGTACAGTGACCATGTTCATGCAGTGATCCAGCTTCACTTGGCATAATTTATGTAGAAAGCCTTCAAAACATAAGATGCACAGTGTACTACAACTACTTGGCTGATTTTGCTCACTCTGAACAAGATTCAGGGATTATAAAGATGAAAATTCACTGCATTACTCCATTGTAGTGACATAAATACTACATTAGGATACTTAGGAGGGGAAGGACATAACAGAAAATATCACCAGGTCACTCTGTAATATTTTCATGCACCATGTCTTGAAAATTGTGTATAATTCTAGTGCAGCCCTCTCAAAAAATTGTAGGAGATTCAAAAATAACACCGAGAAGGCTGATGGGGGTGATCACGGATACCAGACAGACTCTGTGTGAGGAATGAGTAACTAGACTTCCCTGGCTGGAGGGAGATGAAGGGCAGTTGTATGGCAGATGTCTCTGAGATAAAGATGGCAAACAGAAAATGAGGTTGCCTGGTGCCTGAAGTGCCTTAGTGCTTCAGGATCTGTAATGCCACAGGTTTGCTGTTTGCATCTCTGTAACATTTCACCCGAGCTGCCTGTAGTCTTGCAGACAGTTTTTCCTTTCATTCCCATGCTTTTATTCTAGTGCTGTTGATCTCATGTCCCTGTACCCGCAGACCTGATGCTGTTATGCGGATTCTCATGGGAAGTGACTGCCACTGGTGTGAAAAACTTCCCTGCTTACCCCTTTTCACTCTTGTTTCAATTATTTTATTTTGTGTGTGTTAGGGAGTACCAAGTACAGTGCAGAACAATGCAAGTTACAGTCATTTAAATACCTTACAAAAACACTACCCACAAATACATGTGCACAGGGACTAAAAGCTGATCAATAGTTATTTCTGACACCTCAGTAGCATGCTCCAACCAGTGCTAATAGGATGACAAGCTGAAACACCAATAGGAAGTTTAAGCCTTAATTCCCATGTCAAGTACACAATATTAGGGAAAAGCACAGTGGGACTAAGGGAAAAACCATCAGGGGCATTAGGGGAAAAACAATGCGAGACTCAGGAATTAGAAATGGGGCCAAAGTTACAAGGTGAGGAGGTAAATGCTGCAACTGAGGCCAGGTACTTTCTATCACATCTGCAGGTTTAGGGGAGCTAGGAAAGACTTGTCAGGATGGCAAGGAGTAGATACAGATGTATGTGATCTAAATAACGGGGAATATACATGCTGTTTTGTGGTAATGCATAGCAGAGAGGTGAGTTACAGTCCTTTTAGTGCTTTGGTAAATTCAAGCATGAAAGAGAAGGTAGCTGCTGCAGTACTGTGGCTGTAAAATGTCACCATGTCTCCTGTATCTAACATGTCCAGACACAGCTAAAGGGGTAACATTCTTCATTTGCATCCTTTGTGAAAAGAGCATATTAAAAGGACCATGGACAATATTTTAATTCCAGGTTCTTGCATATCTATCTTGAGGTAGAAGTGTGACTTTTCTGACAGTTTAACTTAAAGACACAGGAACAGAGACACATTTCCTTGTGGGGTATTTTTGCTGGAGAGTTCCCCTTGGGAACCAGAATGCACTTGTGACAAGTCTCCAGTCTGTCAAAACCAGCCATATCAACTATGTGAGCAATACTGGTACCGACCCACCAGGGAATGTTCACTCAGTCTATTTTCCTCTTCAGATCACACAGAAGCTTAGCATGCAGCTAACACTTTATTGTGTAAGAAAGCAGAAGTAAGTTTCCAACCTGTTCTTCTCCTGATAAACTCATGAATTTGCAAAGAAATTTAAAGGTTAAAAATTTCATTTTAAAAGTGAAGCAACTGTTACTGTAAATTACGTTGGGCATTTATAATGAAAGGCTGCATTCCCTCCCTGGTTACTCAGAATAAACCTTCAGTGCCTAAGTAACAGAAAATTGGTATGCCTGAGATGCCTTCAGTACTACAAGGCATGTCAGAAGGAGCTCAGTAATATGCACGTATTAACACACCATTAGAAGGCCCCTTGTGTTCAGCATTTCCTCTGGAAAGAGAGAGGGTAGAGTTTTCAGATGGATGAAAGGCTTAATAGCAAAAACTCAAATTATTTTTGTTGAGTTTCTCCCTTTCTTTCTATACTTGACTGGGCAGAATGGTCTACAATTATATAAATAAGGTTTTATTAATACATCAGGAGCTAAACATCTCAGTGGGGCTGGGACACACAGTACAAGAACTCCAGTGGGTGTTTCCTTAAAACTGGCCAGTCCCTGGCAGGAACAGGGCTTGGAAGCAGTAGAATCTGCTGTGCCTTCAGGCTGGCAGAATAAAGACAGCATGAGAGACAGGCAGGGGAAAATACTGGAGATCTCACCCTGGCTGTCATTGGATGTGAAATTATAGATTAAAATGTGAGATGCTGAGGACCATTCCAATGAAACAGTGCCTCCCCAGAATCCTGAGCTCTATTATGAGACATTGGAAAATAAGATGAGAGACTGTGAAAGTGAATGGGCTGCATTAAGTTATTCAGGTAGCATGATGATGGAGTGTGGATAGTGAGATGTCCCCTCTGAATCTCAGATGACCTCTCACATTGTTTGCATCATTGTTGTACCAGTGTTTCCAGACTAGACTGTGGCATTCTGGGCAATCTCTCTTTGGACTATTTATAGGTTTGGTTAGATACTGGTGGGGCTGTGTGTTTTCCTATACCAGGCAAAACACTCCATTTTGGAGGTCATACTAGTCTTTTGAAATACTCTTGAGCACATTAAAAGAAATAAGAGCAAGCCCTTAGGCATGCCAAATTTTCTTAAAGCTATTACCATAGAATCATAGAATCACAGAATGGCTCGGGTTGGAAAGGACCCTAAAGGATTCTTCTTTGGTTTTGTAAGACATATACAATTTTTTATACACATTCATTAAGTTAAGGACATATTTCAAAGCTTTTATTTCCAGCAATATATACAGATGCAAAAACAAGCTTAGTGATGGGAAGAATAGGACTAAGAATGTGCCGAGACCAAAGGGAGAGGATATGGAAAGAGAGTGCATGCTTCATGCCTTGGAGACAAGAGGAAAAAGGATTGTATGGCACTAATGGAAAAGGCTTTCTTTTGTGTTCCGGATACAGGCACTGTTGGGAAGCAAAATGGAATTTGAGCCAAGAAGCCAAATGTAACAAGGAACTTTCCTGACGTCTCTTGTAGCAGTGATAAAGGGGAACATGTTAGAAATACGTTGTTTAGTAGAAAAAATAAAGAACAGCAGAAGGATATGAGATTAATGGAAACAAAAGACATTTCAAAGTCTGCACACAGAACTTACAGAAATGGTCGCTGAGAAGGTAATCTAGAAAATATTGAGTCTGGGGCTTCTGGAAGAACTAACTCAAACAAATGGATCTTATGCAAAAGAGAAGAAAAAAAAAACAAAAACAGAAAAGTGAATGACATGGAAAGTCCACCTGGCAAAATGATGCATATTAAGGGATTCTAAGAAAGTTCAAAAAAAGCACCATTACATTTATTCTGCTGCTTTAGGATGTAACTAGCTCAGAGGTCAGTCTCCAAGGTCAATTACTCTTTTATTTGCCAAGGCAAATGCCCCAGTATTTATAAAAGGAGTCAATATGAAGACAAATATGAGAAACCAAAGTTTGTTATACCTGGGTAAGGCTCGGATTCATTGAAAACATGGTGTCATTTTGATAAAGTGAGGCAACATCTCAGGGGTAAAAGGTTTGATTTATATTATTTTGTGGTCCTAGCCTGAAATTCAAGTGAAATGAAGCACAACACATGCTTATCTACAAAGGCAACACTTAAAGTTAAGTCAGATCAAAAAGCTAGCAGGTTCTCAGAGCACAGCTGCTCAGAGAATCTAAGGAAGTGCATCTTCATTTAGA
This sequence comes from Florisuga fusca, assembly GCA_038090715.1. Classification (NCBI taxonomy): domain Eukaryota; kingdom Metazoa; phylum Chordata; class Aves; order Apodiformes; family Trochilidae; genus Florisuga; species Florisuga fusca. The sequence goes on along the minus strand of JAAWXA010000011.1, from coordinate 6,537,552 downwards.
ACCCTTTTTTTAAAGCAATCTTCATTTTTTTGTGCTAGGTGCTTCCTAACTTTCCCCATTTCAGACAACAAACAGGATGAGATAGCTCAAGAAAAATCGGTTTTCATGTTTTCTTTTGCTTTCCTGCAAGAGTAGCATCATTTTGTCAGGAAATCAAGTTCTTTTAAGATTTTCTGTAGACATCAGGAAACAGTCAGTCATTCTCAGAGAACTGGAGATGAAACATTCCCATCCCCAAGACAAAAACTGTTGTCTCTTAAGCTAAATAATTTGTCTTGTAACAGCAACCAATGCTTAATAAAGCATCCTCTACTCTTGGGAGGATGGCAGAATGTAAGAGGGTCAGGTCTGCTTGTCACTTAGGCAGCCAGAGGTCCTTGGATACTGTAAAATAGCTTTCATACTCCACTCCTCTCAGCTCTTGCAGCAGCTCCTTTGGTTGAAATGTCCATAAACAAGACCCACCTGAACTTTTACTGTTATCTCCCTGACCTGATATCCCAAGTGTTATTTAATACTTAATGTCCCCTCTGCTGAGTTCCTTTGGCAGCAGTTGTTGCCTTGTGGCATCAGTGTACCAGGGACAAAACCTCTGAAATCTGCTTCAGGTAGAAGTCAGGTGGAGAGAGCAACAAGCTGGATGTGAAGACCTCATTTTTTTAGTAGTGATCACTTGTATTCTTCTATTTCTATTGCTCCATTGAGAAAGAAATGCTGATATCTAACCATAAAGATCAATCAGCAAATGAAGCTCAAAAAGGCTTCATTTGGACAAACAGTAAAACTGTGTTTGATGTCAGACTGCTGCTGTCTCATCCAGTAAACACTCCCAACAGAGGCAAAAAACAAGACCCGCAACAAATGATAGTATTATCAAATAGTTAACCTAGAGAAGCTTTACCACTAACTAATTTCAGCTTCCTTGTGAGCCACAAAACCTTCAAATGTCTGGGTTTCTCTGGGTGTTTGTATTGCAGGAGGTGTCTGTGCATGGACAGAGCATGGAAGGACCTTCAGATGTTTTCATTTCACATTCTAGCTATCTGTCAAAAGCTTATTCAAATTCTGAATAAAAATGAGAGATGGTAGAGAACCTGCTGACACTTTGCAATAAATATCAAGCAACAACTTAAATTCATTGTAAAGACCTATTTCATGCTGAAATCCTGCTACCACTAGAGTTCTGCATCCATTGTTATAGTGCTATTTGGACTCCTCAGCTTGTCATAGATCAGCTCTTGCTACACCTGTCCCAAAAAAAAAAAAAAAAATTTTTAAAAAAATAAAAAAAATAAAAAAAAATCTATGTATTGGATAGTATTTAGATACCATGTGGTTCATTCACCAAAGGGAACCAAAATCAGATTTGACATAAGATATCACTTCTCTGAAGTCAATGTAAAAGAATAATCTTTAAGGAAATTTCCATTTATCATCCAGTTTTTATCATGTTAATTTTTAATTCATTGTTCCCCAAAACTACTGAATGACACTTTTCCCAACAATTTGAGAGGGGACAGTCAGTGCTCTGTGAAGTTCCCACAGATAGAAACTGATAAGCAGGCAGATATGGTGAAGGGGGATGAAAAATTTCAAAAAAGTACATAAACACTTTGTTTGCACTGTGAAACTTTATTTCTATTTTTTTCTGGTGTTTTGAAGCTACTTCATAAATACTGATGAAGTAAGAATTCTAGATAGCAAAGTAAGTATTATTAGCTTTTACCAGTAACATTTTTACCTTTTTGTTTATATTGAAAATCACCAAAGTATGTTTTTAAAACTTGCATCAGACTGGTGTAGGGTTTTAACTTTTGCATAATTCTTTGACAATCAGTTCAAGGTAAACCTAAAACCCCACAACTTACTGCCATTTTGATTTTACTTCCTTGATGTTGCTATGCCAAGATACACAAGGGAAACATTTTAGATAATGTAGTGAATAAATGTAAACACTATAATTACTGGATATTATGGTTCACCAATTATCCAGATTAAATAAAAATACCTTGCTACATCATACTACAGAGAGAATAGATTTGACAAAAGTGTATTAAACCAATGTATCTTGGAGTATGACAAGGAGCTGCAAAAAGAAGTTCAATATTTTATGAGAGATAAACAATTTTAAGAGATCCTGAAATTTATAGTTTTACTTCTAAGATTCACTACAAAGACCTCCAAGCACCTGGTAATTTTGAGTTTACATTAGGTTCTGTCAGGGTAATGGCAATTAAGACAACAGTGACTCAGATCATGTGCATGGATCAGAAATTAATTCAACTTCCAGTGGAAATATATTGTTCTTCACTTAACACCAAACCAATGTCAATGCAGCCTTGACCAGGAAATAAGAAACTTAGACTGACAATAGGTGACGATACATCAGATCATGAGTTTATAACCCTATATGACTCCTTGTTTGTAACCCTTGACCAACCTGTGGGCCTAGAATTATACAAAAATATTTTTACTGTTTTCTTAAACTATTAAGTAAATGGCTGAGGTTGCCCAGGTAGGTTATGTAAGCAGTGGGTTTTTTTGCAGTTTCAGGGAAGAAGAAAGCGTCAACTCACCTAGTGGACTAGAAGGAGAATTCAGTTATCAATCTGGCAAAATCCCCTGCAGAGACACTTTCTTTCACTTAACACACTGGTTTGAGAGGCTGAAGGAGAGTCAAAAAAAATGAATGAAAGTTTTTGTTGGTTTTGCTTCATTTAGAGAGCATTTTTAACATCTACATTTCAACAGGGTACTATATCCTCTTTCTTCCCCACCTCCTTGTAGTCTATGAGATTAAACAAATTAGCATACTCTACCTCTGGAAAGCAAAAGCAGTAGCTCTATTTTGCAATGATTTCTTACTCTTGTTGAATTGCTCATTCAAAATACTGCAACTGCTTCCTAAATTTCATGTTATCTGAGCCCTAATGTGAAATAGAGGCAAATTCAATCAGAATTACATTTGTCCATCGGGCTTCCTTCAGAGATTAAAACAAGGTCCCGATTTTAAATATTTCTGGATCCAAGGATCCACTGTATTCTTGCTGTAAATATTTTAGGGCACTGACCTTGCATAATGATCTCTTTCAGAAACACTATTTCCAGATACCTAAGCTCTGGCTTTTCCAGCAACACAAACACTTTGCTCACAAGAGTGCTTTAGAAAATCACACCTGTTGCCCTCCCTTAGGCACAAGGGCTTGTTTCTGTGTTGCAGCAGTATCTGCTTTGGGTTAGGGTTCTACATGACTTCTGTGATCCTCACTCATGATGGAAAGTAAACAGCCTGTGCTGCATAAGAGAGTGCTAATGAGGCTGGATGAGATGCTGCTGAGATTGGTTAGGAAGGCTGGATGCTACTTAAGATCCATGAGTGAGGCCAGGAGACTGATTGTGGAATCATAGATAAAACTCCACAGAGGCAATTCACAGTCCCACAGGAGCAATGAAGGAAGAGCTGAGTTTTTTGTCAAGTACATTAATGTAGGACCATTACTTCTCATTGCTGAGGCTTAACGCTGATGAAATGAAGGAAGGTAAGACAATTTCTGCCAGCTAAGTCCATTGCAGGATATCCTGTTACTCCAATGTTCATTTTGAGGGAAAGAATGTATGTTTCCCACGGATGTTAGGGCAATGGGGCATAATCAAAAAGCCTTTCATGGTCTTAATAGGGACATGTCTAGCTTTGGAAATAGACAATATCTCCAAACAGCACTGCACTATCAGAAGTGCAGACTTGCTTTTCTTTCTTTTTATGACATACCTCAAAAACATTGTCCATACTCTGTCTGCTGATACTGCTAGGGGTGAAGAACTGTAGGAAACTGTTCTTCAGAGTGATGCTTTACATGGAAACATCAGAGGTCATAAAAAACTAGTCATGGTGATTTGCTTGCCTCTGTAACTATCTCTGCTATGTTAATCATGTGATCAGAGGCTATGCCTTTATTAGTAAATGATGGTGACCAACAGCAGAAGATTCATAGCATGAAACTGTTTTTGATGTGAGCACAATATACATACTACATAGATGTGGGGAGTTTTAAACTGGTAACTGTAGTCTGAGTTCTGGGACTGAAGCCTGTTCAAGGCTGGGGTTGCTGATATGTACTCCCAGAATACCTTTTCCAGTTTTGCTTATCCAAATGGACTTCAGGTCTGCTCTCTGAAATTACCCTGCTAATGAAAATGAAGTAAACAGGAGATGTCTGGGAGATGTACACTTGTTCTGAACCAAAGCACTAATAGAAGTACACTGATAAGAAACCTTATGATTTACTACTCAGTGAGAGTCCTAGGCTTATTTTAGAATGAAAAGAATTAGAACAAAACAGTATGCTTTAGTTTGTATTGCCATTTTCTTGGCCTATTACTTCTAAATATAAGCTTCCAAGTCAAAATCATCTTGGTATGTAGCTATTTCTAATAAGTTGTTTTACAGGTAACTTCATCAGTAACCAGAATCTTGTTTAATTGGTCAAGAAAAAAGTCTGAGTTCACAACAAAAAAGGACTTTTTTCTGAAATGACAAAGATATTTTCTAAGGAGGATTGAAACACATTTGAAAAACTGAAAAACTATATTTTTATGCTTTAAAATATACATCATGAAGTATTACCCTGACCTCAATTCCATCAGCAAAGTTCATTGTTACAATGCTGCTGCTTTCAGAGGACTTATTCTGAGGAAGAATGTATTCTGATAACTTTGACAAAATACAATGGTATCTAGAGGACTGCCAAAGACAATCTTTTTTTCCAGAACTCAGAATTAAAGATACACATACACTTAGTCTGTGAATTTCTGGTAGAAAAACATGTACCTATTCAGTATTATACTGTGAAATAGCAACATGCCCTTTGATTTACAGTTCTACAGCTTAGTGTAGGTTCTTTAACATATTAAAAGATACAGCAGAACTAAGTTGATTTACATATGCCCCAGAAATTTGAAGGTAAAAACAGAACTGAGTATTCAAAGTAAGTTTTTAATACATATATTTTTATTTTTGGTCCTATTTGTGTTTCTGTGGGCAGTTGCTGTAGCTCCTTGAACTTCTGTTTCCAAGCTACAAAACCACAATTTGCTTCAGATAGCTTACAGTGTAACTCCTATTCAAATACCCAAATCTACTCTCCTTCCAGAAATAAACTTCTCCTGACACCTGTGGATTTATACAATGTTCACAGAGTTCAGCACACCTCTCTCCAAGCTATTTGGTACAATTTTTCATCATTAAATGTTGGGAGACAAAAGAGAGAAGAAAAAAATGTTGGGCTTCGATATGTATGAATTTAACAAAAGCCTTTTCACAGATGATAGGCCAAGATGTTTTCAATAAATGGCCATTTTCTCTCCATATAGCAATTCTTCTTCTATAATAATAATTTATATTATTAAAAGTAGAGTCTGCTGACAGTAGGTTAAATACATTTATAAATTACCATATGCCCTGATAAAGGACAAAGGAGTCCAACTTCCTATGGGAAGATTTGACACATTTATGGATAAGAATGGAATGATAAAATATTACTAATGACAAGTAGATCTTTCTTTCCACTAGCTAAACAGTGAAGGAATTCATTTTGCTTTGTGCTTTTCTACTATTTCCAGCAAATACCTACAGTCAATATTTGGATCTCTTCAGAAATGTGCTCCTGACAGCTCTGAGCAGACAGCTTAAGAACTTAGGTTATAGTTATGGAGGTATCATCAGAAAACAGCATACAGTTTGTTTACAGAAAAACAAATTTCTCTTTGCATTTTATGGGCTGTATTAAGAATGCTGAAAGCTATTTTGATCCATCTAACATTTTTGGAGATAATGTCCACTTAATGCAAGACCCAGCAACATTTTGTTTCTGAAGACAAATAAACATTAAACAGCACTTTCAAGCATGTTTTCAATACGTATTGTCATTAACATTGGTACTGTGCAGTCTGAATTGAAGTCAGTCTCTTAATGTTAGGTACACTGCTCTGTCATAGCACAGGAAACAGTAATGTGCAGGGAAAGAGCTATCTCACTCATCCTCAAGGGGATTTATGCCAATTATACCAGGTAAGAATCTCTCCCATAATGTATGGATGTTACGGAGATACAAAAATGTTGCCCCCTGGCACAAAAGGCAGCATAGCTTTAGAAGTAATTTGCCTTTACCTCCAGCTGTAAGATGACATTTTTTTTCTGAAAGACTTTCAATAAAGAAGAAAACCTGAGAATGTGTTTTCCGTACTAATTTCAGATCAGACCAGATCAATGTTTTTTCCTTTAAAAACCAAGCTGCTACATCGCTGCTCTCCTTCCCACACTACTTCTTATTCTTTCCTGCATAATAATAGACTCAAATCTAGCTCCAAACTAGTGATTCAGGTTTTATTTACCTATTGTTGTCAGTTGTACTGCATCTTCAGTCAGTGGCTGTCAGCCCTTATGGAATGTCTGCTGGCTGCTAGCTAACAATCGTGTGTGGTTTTAAAACAAATGAGCCTGATTCTCTTGACCTTGCCCTGGGGAAAAAAACCTGGCGTTTCATACTCACCCTACCCCACCAGGATGTTTAGTACGAGTCTAAATAACATATAAGTGGTGTTTACTTTTTTTTCTAAGGTGAGCTTTGAGGCAACTGTCAGCCTGCATTTACCTCTATGGCTTTGCCCAGCTCTTCTTTGCACATGAAACCTTCTTAAGTTATATCAAATATGTGCTGTAGGTATACTGTTGCATTGCTGTAGAGCAGGAAATGGGCCATAACTCACAGAAAATGCTGGATATATTTGTGTGACAAAATTCAAAATTCATTCCTTTTGTGACTTTTTTTAAGGTGCAAAGTCCTTACATGCTAATTCAAGCACCATTTTTCCCCCACCTAAAAACGATAGAGAGCATCAGAGAAGTCAATCAGTTCACTGAAGGGGGGGCATCCATGATCTTCACAACCCCATTCTCAAAATGATAAAGATTCTTAATACAGTTCACAGTTGGTTTTTTGTTTGTTAGGGGTTTTGTTTGTTCTTTGTGTTACTTTTTGTGTGTTTTTAGGGTTGCTTTGTTGTAGGTTTTTTTTTTAATTTAATTTTATTTTAGTTAAGGTTAATTTTCTCACTGAAGACCTATACATTTTCAAATGCTTGTTTAGACATTTCCTCAAATTAAAAATACAGTCTCCCAGGTTTAACTTGATTTTTTTTTTTTTTTTTAATGAGATCTCTTTGCCAATAATTTTGAAGCAATATCAAAACTTAAACTAATTTCTTATGGGAACGCTCAAAACCAGAAACCTGTGTTATTTTGCTGCACATTCTAGCTAAATCTATAGAAACCATCATCTTTACTCAGTTATTTCTTTTTTTTTTTTTCCTGTAGGCAAAAGGTCTATGTTAATGTGGAACTGTGATAAACAGTAAAAATTGAGTAGAAACATTTTACCTTTTGATCTGTGTTTGGATGACTTTCTGCCTGTGTGCTGTAAGAAAAGGGCAGCTTTCCATTTGTTTCAGTGGGTTGTGCACGTGTCTCATGTATTCCTGGTAAACTAATGTAATGTCATGGAGTTATTGTAGGGGACGTGAGAAGGGAGGTCACAATGAAACCATCCTACCACGAGATTTGAATCAAGCCCAGAAGGCAAATATTCTCTATTATCTAGCATATTTTGCAGCTGATGTCTTGTGCAATGGTTGCCCTTTCCGTGTTTCAGTCCTGTTATAAGAATGTAGAAAGCTGCTCTCCAAGGCCCAGGAGTCTCACAGTTAATTAAAACAGTCAGGAAAAAAACTCTTGTTCCCCTGGTTATGAATTTCCAATCTGGAAAAAAAGTGACCTGAAATGAAATAGGAAAAAATACTGGATGGGTGTTACTTAAGCATATAGTTTTAGTGCATCTCATGCATAGTTAACTTCCATTCTTCTTCAGTGCTTCATGGAAACGACACAAGGGGTAGAGCTGGGATAATTCTGCAGCCACATTTCACCTGCTGACAAGTTTATAACACTAATTTCTGGAGTCTGAAAGTCTTCAAAAGTCAGACTGAAAAAAAATAGTTTCCTCTTTCCTTTTCTCTGCAGGCTCTGTTGCACTGCATTGCACTGCGTATACACAGGCTTACAAGTTAAGGGCTGAAGTCCATATAGATCCATGCTTGTAAAGGTCAGCTGCTGAAAAATTTGGGGCAGTGCTATTATCCCTTTAAGATCTCAGGGAGGGAGACAATTGCCTCTTTGGGGGTTCTGAAGGAGTTTTAAACTAGGATAAAGCCTGGATATCTGGGATTTAGGATGGGAAGTGGGAGGTGATCTAGGAAACCTAGTTGCCTGTGCAACTTTCCAGGCTGGTCAGGCAGCAAAATGTCATATTAAACAAAGTTGAACAAGTCCCTGCTTGGCAGCCTGGCTGGGAGACTGGATGCTCCATCCCCTGGGAGGGAAGCAGGTTCAGGCCACAGAGATGAACAGAGTGGCTGCTCCACACCTTTGGGAAAATTGTATTGAAATAGCCTGAGACTAAAATAGACTTTCCTGGGCACTATGCTCCTCCCTCATGTACCCCTGCCCTGGCTGCCAGCCCCAGGTTTGGAGTGGGCTGGATGCAAAAAATACCTCTGCACAAACTTCTCCCAGGAGGAGACAGACACAGAGCAGCCAAAGCACACCAGGAAAACCCTGCAGAATGTAAAGCTAAAATGTCTGTATATAAAGAAAAGGGAATATAGGACATTCACCTTGGGGCAGGTGTCCAGCAAGTTTAAAGTGGGTTGGTCCTGCTGACTTCTTCAGTAAGTTTTACAAACTCTAGATCTGGCCCATTAACTTCCAACTGGCTGCCATGGCATATAAACATCCTAAAGTGACTGGAATGTTAAAAAGGAATAAAAAACTTGCTAATTTAATTGCTTTTGCTCGTACCTTCAAGTACAAATATTTCCTCCAGGGTTACATCTAAATCTTTTAAAGCAGTAAACTATTCAACACACTTATTATTCTCTGCATGAAAAGGGATTTTAGTTTACCATGAATGTGCTGTTTTATAACTCTCTATTTCATAATCTTTAACAAGAATAGAATGGAAAGGAAATTAACTTCTGTCAGTCATGTTGTTTTCTTCTAATTCTCATACCTACAGTAAGAGCAAAAACAGACCAGCTGTTCCAGTACCTTGTATTTTCTTTTTCATGTATTATCTTTCCTTTTTCTTCTTTAAAAAGTTTTGTCCATGAATACGAAGGGGAAATGCATTAAGACAAGTGAAGCACAATTCATAAAGACACTTAACATGGAGAATTAGATTTTCTGCTGGACCATGACTTGTTGTCCTAATTCCTCTCCAGAGATTGGCATATTTTTACCATGAGGTCTCAGTCTGGACAGGCTGGGACTTTGCTTTAGCATGTGCAGGGTCACCATTCCAATATCAGAGCATTTTCTGGGATGGAAAGTAAAACACTGTAGAAAATTAGAACTGAATCCATGTTTTTGCCCAGAGCTACGACTGAAGAGCTGGTTTTGTAGTTAAAGATATCTGTCCCTTCCTTTTCATGGCCTCATCTCGTTTTTTCATGTTTGTCTCTTAGATTTCTCAGGATGCTGGCTTATTTGATATAAAATATCTGGCAGACTCTGATATGGAGGAGACACACGGCAAGATGACGTGAGTGCAGTTGATCAACATAAGGGTGGCCCAAACCCAACTGTGTATTACTTTATCATGGCTTACTGGGATTTTCACTACAGGAAAAAGTCGTATCTCAGGAGTTAGGGGAGTTACCTAAAAATTCAGGGTCCTGGGGTCAAATACCTGCTCTGCAGCTGATTGTTGGAATCATCTTAGGCCTAGATTACTAACTGTAGACCTAAAAATTAAATTAGCACCTTAACTAACCTGGTAAAAATGAATTATATCTTTGTGGTAATTAAGAGAAGACTATTGCCTTCTAAAGAGTGATAAAAGCTACAACCTCTGTCCTTGTCTGGCCACTCTGTTCTCATCACAGTTTCCCTGCTTACTGCATGACCTATTTTTTTTTCCTTTCTCTCATATATGCATGCAAATCTAGCGTATTTGCCAGTACATTTTGGTCTCCTAACATCCTCAGTTCTGTAACTCAGAGAGGGAAACCTGCTTTTCTGTTGCAAGTGTTGATCTTAGAGGTCTTTTTCAACCATGAAAATTTGCTGTGATTCTGTATGTGTGTAAAATGCACAGGCGTCTAAACCAGTCCTGATCCATCCCCTTGCAAGGAGCAGCTGAGAGTTAAACTGTTGCTCTGCACCTCTGTGATGTTTCAGGGATGGCCCATCATGTATCTGTTTCTCTTATTTATCCTCACTCTCTTAAAATATGCCCAAACCTTAAAACCAATGAAGTGTTAAAACAGATAGGGATGCTGTAAAGGTGGGAGCAACAATGCTTTCTGATAATTATCACCTTCAGGACATGCTGGGTCACTTTATATACCAAGAACACTGAAGTTTAGTGAGATCTGTCTGGAAAATGAACTTCCAGAGAGAGAGTGTGCTTGAAACCAATATGGTAGGAACACTTAGGCATTGCTCATGTGAAAAAACTGAGCATGAAAACAAAGGAAGAACACTGCTACAGTCCAACAAAAGAAACTAGTCTGGCACAGCAACTAATGTTTCTACAACAGGAATGAAATCTATCACCATGTGCTGGGTTAAGGCAAAGGCAGCATTGTCATTCTAAATATTTGTTTTGCTTAATTTAATTTTTCTGAAATTTTAACTTCTAAGAGCAAATTTGTCCATGATGGCTCTGTGCTTGGGGGCTTAAAAAAAATGAAGTTTTCAAGTGCTTTTGAACTTACCACCTTCTGGCAAGCATATTCACTCAAGAAAGCTCAAGAAATAGGGTAATATTTTAGAAAATAACAAAAAGTGAAGTCAAGCTGGAGGGCCATCAGAGTATCTGAGACAGATAGGAGGGAAAGCACAAGCTGAGAGGAAAAAGACAGCCCTTGGGAGCTCAATTACGGTGCCCTCCATCCAGCTTACTGATTTTCCACAGCTGGCCTTAGAAAAGCCTCATCTTACCCTCTGTGTAAATCCAGGCTGCTGAAATCCAGAGACTCAGCCATGATATAGGCATTGGCTTTTGCTAGAATCTTCCTAGAACTGGTCTGCGTTGTAATACATCTTCCAACTTTAAATCATAAGGCTTCCTACCTTCTGAGACATTTCTTAATGTTCTACAGCAGAAAGAGGGATCCAACAGCCCACAGAGGGATCAAATGTATTTGTTTAACTTGGAGGAAGCTGTTAGGATAGTATTTGTCTTGTTCATATTTAAAGGGTAGTTTAGATCTTCTGGAGGTACTTTCATCTCACCATTTATTCCTATGTGAATGGTAAATTTTAATAATTAATTTAAAGTTTCCTCTGCAAAGGTATTACTTCAGTTCAAATCTTATCCTGTTAATTACCTTCTCATTTTGCACATCACAAAACTCTGTTTGATGGTAATTCTCTTGATCCATGTTAGAGTAAAAAGAGTGCTCTATCAAAAAAGTTTTCAGACGTGGACACATTGCTGGCCCAGAAGAGTCTGCATTTTGCAGATAATATTTTAACTTATGATAGTTCCTGGTCTGGAGTGAAAGTGCTGGGGGAAAATACACTTATTAAAATGCTAACTGAGTGTCTCCTCTGAAGTAATGATAACATCATCAAATTTCAGAACCACTGGGGCAGCTAAAGCTAGAGAATTGATTGACTCTCTTGCAAAGTGGCTCTAATTCAACTAATTAGATGTTGAATGGGTGTTAAAGTTCAGCCTGATTGATTCATTGCTTTTTCAGCAACTGTACCCTTCTCATTTAAAGTTTCTGAAAGTTAAAATACACCATAGTCATAGGTAAAAACATGAAATAGCTTTGTGTTTGAATACTTATTTGTAAAAATGATGCACCTGGCTGTTTACAGGGAATATAAAGCCCAATCATGCCTGTTCCATATAGAAATTTCCTGATATAGACACATTTGCCCAGACAATTTCCTTAAAGTTGACAAGTTATTAGGTAAGAGATATATACTGCATGCTGGAACGACCTTCAAATTGTGTGATCCTGAGGATCTGTTAGTGAGCCTAATCACAGCAACAAAAAACCTTGGCACATACGCCCCAGTGGATGCCTCAAATTTTGCCTCCCTCCCCAAATCCAAGGCACGCAGGATTTATGTCACGCATCATTAGAGCACCTCCCCAAGCCCCCTTTCCTGCAGGGAAGAGGCCCAAGGCAATGCTGTCTCTAGCACTCTGCAGCAGTTTATGCCAGGCAGATCTCAGACATCAGACTGTGGTCTCACAGGGATTTCTTTGGAGAAAATCCCTTCTCAAGCACATCTCTCCTGTGGCTGCTTTTCCCTATGCTGTACCACCACTTTACAAGCACTGGAGTTAGAGGGCTATGGAAATAAAAATGGACTCAGGTATTATTGATCCAGCTGGAACTTAACTAATTTTCTCTTGTGAGGTTATTTTTCAACTGGGTCCATTCCCCAGTTCAGGTAATTGTGTGGCTGCATGAAGTGCTGTGCTGGCACTAGGGGAAGGACCATGTGGCCTTCCCAGGCTCCTGCAGCTGGCACGGACAGGTTTGCCATGGACTGCTCTCATTCCAGGTACCTAATGAGGCAGAACCCCATCAGTCCTCCTTTTTTTAATGGTTACTGAGTTGCACCTGGTACCAGAAGTAAAATGAACTATCAAAATATCTTGAGTAAAAAAAAAAAATAGTACTGAAACACTCAGCAGAGCTTAAACTCCAGAAATATGGTTTATTAAGAGCTTCATATTGTATCTACAAGCAGTGACTACCAGTTGAGTAGAAAAAACTTAGAGGTGTCCTTATTCCTGACAATGGCTAGCTCTAAGGACAAAAAGGTTTTTAACTTACTCTGAAAGAGCACATATGAACTGGTAACACCACAATATGAGAACCATAGCAATGTCTGCAGAGTAAATGTGTACTTGAAATGTTACTAAGCAAAGTACAAAATAAATCCTGGAAGAGTTTAATTTTGTTATCACAAGTAGAACTGCAGTCTCATTAGTACACGGAGAAGCAGCAATGAAACCTCCAAAGACAGACAAGCATACTCTTAACATCTGAGGTGAAAACAGCCATGGGCACAGCACTGGGACCTTTGGAGTTTAGTCAGTAAAATCCACCAAGCAGGGGGATGCTTTGCTCCAGACAGACACCTAGAAAGGGCAGAGAGTGCCTGACACCCGTAAGTATGATGAAGAACTCAAAACATCACAGAGGAAGACCCTGAGGGAGAAAGGCACACAGAGGTTGCTGGTAGAGGCTGCTGAAAGCAGAGGGGGGTCTATACATGCCAGGACACTGAGAGCACCTGGGAGACACGCGAGTGTAGATGGAAGGCATTGCATGGCATGTGTGTGCTTGCTGGCAGCGTGCACAGTAGGCATTGAAGGATGGCAGCAATGCTCTTAGCTCGGAGGAATTCATCCCCAGAGAAGCAGCTGGCCTGATTATTGGCTTGAAAAGAAATGGAGCAGTAACTATTTTAAGCTGGACAAAGATGCATTAGCCAAGCAGCTGCTGGGAACAATGAAACTCACACTATTAAAAACCAGAGGCACTTGAAGGTAAAAGGGTAAATCTGAAAGTGGCAGTGGGGAGGTTGTCGCCTGTGGATGAGTGTTTGAACTGTAAGTGTGTGAGTAAAGGGTACTGGAAAGTTTGTAATGAGATCAAGCAAAAACTGTGTCAGCCCCTGCTGTACTACAGATCATCTGAATGGAAAAGCAGAGGACCATACCAAGTATTAAGAACTCCGCTAGGAAAAATTAAATTCAACAAGGTCCACAGTAGAGCTGAGAGTGCACAGAGACCCCAGTCACTCCTGTGGGGTACATCACAGGCATCAGTGAAGGGTTATAATTTTCCACAAGCTGAGGATGTGGCCCCCATTACCACCTGGATATTTGGTGAGGATCAGGGGAAAGTGGAGTTAAACAGATGAAGAATGACAATTTGGACACACAGACAGTAGATAGCCCTTGGAGCAATAATGCATGTAATTTTTTCTCAAAAGATAAACTTAACAGAATGACAGAGAGGGACTGTTTTAAGGCACTAATATAATGCCTCAAAAAGTGCTCTAGAGCATACACTGTGTTATTTTTGTACATTTACTCTGATGAGCCACAGCAAAGTATTTAATATTTCCATTTTGGCTGGTCAAAGCGAGGCTTGGTTTTGGCCAATAACCTTCCCAGTGTCAGAAATCTTTTTATGTTAATTGTATAAAATTCACACTGTCTACACAATCTGTTTATTTTCCCACGTATCAAGCCACATGTTTAGCTGCCCTTGATGCTTCTCGTAAGGTTGAATTAAGACCAAAACCCAATTTTTCTTGATCTAAATCATTCATAAATATAAATAATGAGCAAAAGAAATGACAAAAGCATCAATATAATATATCCTTTTCAAAATCTGTCTGCAGAACTTTTATTCTCTACCTCTTCTGTAGTTGGATCATTGCCTTTGGATCTTGATTGGTGAGTTTGTCTTCCATCAGTATATTTTAAAAGATAATTTAGAAGTTACTGGGTAAAATTTGTACTAAGGAATTCAGTGAAAAAATAATATTGATTTTAATGGTACTCTAGTAAATACAAGCATGAAGATTTTTCTAGACAAATATTGTATAGTTGACAATTATACTCAGTTCATATAGTTATATATGAAAACTTGCATTCAAATATTTTAAAGTTGTAAGTTTAAGAAAATTTAGTTATGCTAAGGAGAGCCAAATCCAACAACCCTCTGACAGAGGTGAGGCTACTGCAGACCTACATCCCAGGTCCAACCAGTAGCAAGACTGACCAAGTATTCCTAGTAGGCAGAGACACACGTGTACAATATGCACATGTACACACACAAATCCACACAGGCAGACACATGGGGAACTCACATGAGCACAAACACAGCTCCAATGCCCTCATCCTTCTCATCTCTTTTGTAGTTCAGGATAAAGCTCCATCAGAGGGAATATATGCATATATATGCAATATGGGTTGCTCCAGCAGTTGCTTCACTGCCCTTAAGCTATATTTCCCCTTGACAGTAATATTACTTTGATGTTTTATGAGAAATTTAAGGAGGTATAAACATCAATATATGAGATATGATCTGACATTACAGTAGAGAGGACTGGACAATAGGAGATGTAAGCAAATATATTGAAATGGAGAAAAAAATAGGGACATGGTAAAGACTTCATTTTAAAAATGAGGAATGCTTTCCTTTGGTAAAAGATATCAGTCATTTCCTGTAGACTCAGAGCTGACCATTTTCGCCTCACATATTTGATGTCTTCATTACTATTACTAAAAAAAAATTCTCAGCATCAGCAGAAATAAATAATTTCATAGTGGTTAAAGAAAGGAATGAATTCCACCGTGTCTTAATCTTTCTGCCTATGTCATCACCTGTATTTCTAGTCAGGGCCTCTGCCACACATCTATTCTAGTTTCTTGCAATGATAGATTGAGAAGTTTGTAGGAAACAGTTATATACAGAGCTGCAATTTAGAACAGCAGTGTGTGCTTGGGAGCACACGTTCACTGCCATTGTTCAGACGTCAGGTCTCAGGCTCCCTGAAAATGAAGTGGGTTTGAAAATACAATTTTTAAAATAATCTCTTCAGCATTCTCTCAGGTACAAGCCACTAAAACTATGCCAGCCAAGGGGACACAGCTAACCTTGTCATCTAAAGTGTGGTATAGCAGTGAAATTTTCCTGGTGAAATCTTAAGACTCTCCTGAAGAAACCAATTTGCTGAAAATTTAATTTGCCTTCCATCCTGTTGTTTTTATAGTCACCCAGCAAAGAACATTTGTACATGTTTGTACATCTCTGGGAAGACTTGATCTTATGTTGTCACTGTCCATAAATGCCTAAGAGGAAGAAATTGTGTCTCCAAGAGTAGGACACATCAAGGATAATCATCACTTTGGAAGCAACCTGTTGCCACAGTGAAATCCAAAGCCAACCCTGCTTTTGTGCTGCAGAAGAGCTGTGGCCACCATGCCTGCCACAGTTTGCTCCCTCATCATCTCTCAGACAAATAAACAAAAAAGTGTAGCATTGGAAAAGCACATCATTTTACCCTTGTCAGCTTTGAACTGTGGACCTCACAGTCCTGTATGGGTGTAAGAAAAATGTCCCCTGTCTCTCCTTTACATGCCTGCGCAAAAACATACCTCCATACAATGTATTAGAACTGAACAGTTTTCTCAGTCTATCTTCTTTTGAGAGCTAATTCCCACCTTTTTTACCCACAAAAATCAAGCAAACCCCAGAGATAAGCATAAGTTTTTTTGGACAAGCGTTCTAGTACCACTCTATTTTGAAAAGGCAAGGTACGTTTTTTACTCATAACACTGCAAAATCTAAGATGCATGAGACCAAGAGAAAAGAAAATAGGGCTTTAAATTTAAGTGTTTACTATGGGCATAAAAAAACCCAGAATAGACAAGAAATTACTAATTTAGTCATAAAATGGAACTGTATATCTAACATTATTTATATGTTTTAATTATTTCAGGACAAAATTGTTGGAACAAGTTTTATAGCTACTAGGCTCTATGGGAAAATTGGATAATACATAAAAGAGCTAGGTAATGAATGCTGCTGCATACAGGAATGAGCAAAGCTGTAATACTCAGATAGAAATAGGGAAGATTATATTTATATTCTTGATAAATACACTGTTCAGTAGTGATCCAAATTAGTAACAATGCCATTATGGAAAGGATGGTCACTACAAAAGACCTTTCCTTAGAGAAATGTCCCTCATACTTATTTATTTAAATATAAAGGGACTTTATTTCTGGTGCAACACAGCACCATTTTTTTCTCATGCCTAATCTCTAAACTTTCTGGTGACATAATGCAAGCTTTTTGTCATGTACCCTGTTATGATGGAATATGTATTAGTAAATAGTATCTGATAGCCCTGCACACAAATATGCCCAAGATTGGTTTAGTTTTTTTTTTTTTTAATTTCTTTCATCAAGACTGAAAATAACATGTCCATTATTTGAAGAGTCATCTCATATTGGAAAAGAGAAAATGAGATATTTATATCTTAAAAATGCAATCTATAAATAAAACAAATTATATAAAGGCACTGATGAAATTGTAAAATCCATAGTGTTCATGAATTGGTGATATTCTTGTGCCCATGTTAATGAGATGTGAACACTTCGTGGAGCTCTGTTGTTATTTGAATTTATGTGTTGACATGGTTGCAAAATCCCTGAAGATTTTTTTATCACTCTTGATATATTTATTTATATTCATTACAGATTTCTTTGCATTGCAGTTGATTGCATAGAGGAAAAAACAAGAATGTAAAAATACAGCAGGGTGGCTAAGCAGGTGTCAGCACAAAGATACTGAAAATACAGAAGATACTTTTTGTATTTCAGGTTGGGATTTTTTTGTTTCGTGGTGTTTTTGTTTTGGTTTGGTTTGTTTTTTCTTTAATTTTTTATTTCAATGTTTTCATGTTCATTAGCATCCCACTCATCTATTGGGAAGTATTCCAGCCCATGCACGGAATGTGGACCTAGACAATCTTTGAGCTCCCCAACCCAACCAAAATATTCCAAACTGAGACTGATGCTGCTTTCAAGGAAGGGAAAGATGAAAGTTGCAGTGTCAAATGTAGAAAAGGCTTCAAGGTGTCAGAAGCCATCTGAGTAGCAGTTACTAATTACCAGAAAGTTTAGCAAAATTAATAGTTTTCAATTCACTGCTTGATACCACTTTCTATGTGACAACTCTGTCTTTTCAGCTCAAGAGTACTTTTACTCTTCAGCAAATGGAACAGAATGGAGAAGAGATCAAAGAGGATGAGAACAAAGTGTGAAAGAGAATAAATCAGGTGATTATCATAATCAAATGGGAACATACTAAATTACCTTCTGCCTGACCACACTGTTTTCAATCTTTCTTTTGAACATTAAACAGGAAGAAATGATTGTGTAGTTTTAGTATTTTTACATGGCACTACATTACCTAAGCAAAGTAGAAAAAATACTATAAATAGGGTATGTGGTTTTTCAGTCCATAAATATCCAGAAGGTACTGACTCCCACTGGGTTTTGGTGGTGTTTTGTGTTATGAATCTGGCCTTTTTCTAAAGCTGTGATTAGGAGAGAGTAGCACAGTTGTCAGTGGTATCATTGATGGATAACTGCATTGGTCTGATAGGCAGAGGCAGTGAAACACATGGTGAAACTTGTGAAACAGTGTAAATTTTGTAAAAATTAAGCAGAGCCATGCTGTAAGGAATGAATGCTGCTGAGACAAAAAAACCCAAAAAACCACACCAAAGCCAGAAACAAAACAAAACCAAAACAAAACAAAATGAGGAGATAAAAAGAGAATGCTTGAGGTAGAAAATTAGAGCAAATTCATCCATACAATATTTTCTCTACAAATTTATATGGAACTCAACTTTTTTTTCTCAACTTTGATTATCTTGGAATCTGCATGTATTTTCACAGCTGTTTTTTTTTTTAGTGTTGACAGAAGGTCAGATCTGGTAGCCTATATGCTAAAAACCAGATTTTCACCTACATGAAGGCCATTTCACATCATAGCAGTTATAAACAGGGAGAAGACTCATAAGAAACTGAGTACATTTCTGACTCATCTTTTTGATAGTCCTAAGAACAGTGCCATGAAAATTGATTATTACTGAGGGATTTCAAAGTGAAAAGCATGATTGTGATGTGGGAATCAGTCTTCAGGGTAAAAGAATGGGTGGCATGTAAATTAATATATACCATACAACACAATACAATACATATTTATTTTTCAGATTTTCTCTACAAATTTGCAAATAGTCCTCTAGTACTTATTTAAGTTTTATAAGATTTTTGACATTGCACTGGAAAGTTTTGATCATTCAAGCAATCAAGATGCTGTACGTTCTTTCCTTAAGCAAATTATATTTGTGGCAAGGTCAGACTATAACTAATTGAACTTTAAAAGAATAATTGGCTTGAAAAACTTAATTATTTGAATGCCTTTGGAATGTATCCAAGTAGAGCAAATCAATTTTTTTTTTTTAGCTCATATTAAGTAACAGTGCCATGCTATGGTTAAAATATATACCACAGATCTCTTCAGACTTACACCATTCCTTGTAGTTTGTGAGAAAAGGAAGATTTTGCACTGGGTGAAGAATAATGTCAGTAGAAATTAAGGGGAAAAGGGCTTTGAACTATATTCTGAGATACTAGGTCAGAGTTTTAGGACACCAAAAGGTATTCAAACCAGTATCCCTGAAATCTGCCTACCAACTTTTTCTCAAATACTTGTTTTTTTAGCACTGTCTTGGATTTCCGTTTGCCAAACTTTTAATAATTGTATATTTTCTAAACACTTTTATCTCTTACTAAGTTTAACTAGCAACCTAAACTCACAACACAAGAGGTTCTAGAAAGATGTCTCTCTTTTCTGTGTATTGATTTGTGAATAATTATTGAAGCTAGTTGGCAGAGAGTCACATAAATGTGCTCATATTTTTACATAAATTTTTTTTTATCAATAAAGTAACAGGACTTAGCAGTTTCAAACACCTGCCTAACTCTCATAACCAGTTTCTCTTTCCTATGTAAATTTTTAATATCCCCATTGTTTCAAGAGAATAAATTAACTCTGTCTTTTAAACATGATACAGTCCTTGTTTAGAGACTGTATCATTCATTCTTTGTGACAAACTTTCACAGAGGCTATGAGGATAAAAGGCAACAGGCTCCAGCAGAAATTCCACAAAACATCTGCCAAAAACCTGGCACTTCTAATTTTCTTCCTAAGAACTGGTTTTCTCCCTGCAGTTTGGAAACTGTCTGTGTTCTTGGTGACTACACTGCACTGTGTGTTTGCACATGCTGCTCCTTCTTCTCTCCCCCCTCATCACACAGCTGCACTGCCAAGTGGTACCCAGGGAAGAGCAGTGCTGCATGCAGTGTCCAAGCAGGCTTGCTTTGGGCCAGTGATAGCCAAGGTCCAGCCCCAGGAAAGCCTTCCAGTACAGAGGAGTGGTCAGAGGCAATGGATACTTTCAATAAAATAGGATGCAGGCCAGAAGCAGAAATTAATTTTTTGCCTCTTCCATATATGAAAGCTTCTTGCAACATGAGGCTGTGGGATGGGCAGTGATGGGACTAGAGAAATGCTGTGAGATAACTCAACAGAAGCAGCAATGCAAGGGTCTTTGAGGAATAAAAATAAAAACATGCAAGCCCCCAAACTGGACAAAATAAAATTTCTTCAAACAGTGTTTTGAAGGATGCTGAGTGCTATGAAGGGAGAAATTAATCTAACAAACTGGTATCCTTAAATCCAGACTCTCCCATGGCTGCTTGTTGTCAGAGCAGCTGGTGTCTGCATGCCAAAGGGGATGTTTTCTCATCAGGAGCTGCTTAAATGTAAAAGAACCACAATTTTTCTGCAGTTTTGAACTCATTAGTCACTTATCAAAGATCTGGACCAATGAAGTGAGATAGATCATTTCCCACTGTTTGGGAAAGATACTAACCAGTACCTCTGGGACAGATTTTGAATAGGTAGCTAACTGCTGAGAGAATTTTTGCCCTGTTGGCATTTACTGATTTCCAGGGTATCATGGATTGCCCTCCTTCCTTCACCCCTGCTGCCCTAGTCTGACAAGTCTCAGACCTACAGAGTGGGACTCATGTCTCTGATTCCTGCATCATACTCCCCTGCTGCACTTTTGTATGCTCATAGCATCATGGCACAGACCCTCTCCAGTCCAGGGACTGAGATATCTGAATGGATAACAGAGATTTTCACTTCATAGCAAATAGCATTTGACAGCTGCCTTTTGTTTGACATAAATCTTCTGTTCTCAGTTTTCAAAACAATCTGTGTTTCCAGTGATGACATGAAGCACTTCTGTATGTTCTGGCATAGAACTTTCCATGATTTTCCATTTCTTATCACCCGAACATCCTTCTTCATAGAATCACCAGATTGTTCTGGTTGGAAAAGATTTTTAAGATCATTGAGTCCAACCATTAACCTGACTTTGATTAATCCAGTGCTAACCCTTCTTCCTAAGCACCACATTTACATGTCTTCTAAATACCTCCAGGGATGGTGATTCAACCACCTCCCTGGGCAGCCTGTTCCAGTGTTCAATAACCCTTTCAGTGAAAAAATTTCTTCTAATATTCAATCTAAACTTCCCCCGGTGCAACCTGAGACAGTTTCTTCTAGTCCTGGGTCTTGTTACCAGGGAGAAGAGACCAGTCCCCACTTTGCTACAACCTCAAGTTGTTGAGAGCATCAAGGTCTCCCTTCAGCCTCTTTTTCTTCTGACGAGATCACCTCAGTTCCCTCAGCTGCTCCTCATAAGACTTGTTCTCCAGACCCTTAACCTCTCAGGAATACAATCACTTCCCTAGTCCTGATGGACACACTATTTCTGATACAAGCCAGGATCCCTTTGGCCTTTATGGCCACCTGGGCCATATTTTTCAAGTGTTGATTTGCTAATACATAAAACCATACCTCTACTTTCAGGAGTCTGTTCCTGTGAGTGTGCCTTCCCTGGGGTGCAGTGCTCAGCTGACACTGCCTACGTGCTGTTAAGTGCTGAGTACTCTTTGCCTGTGAGCTTTTAGCAAGTTTAGAAATTCTTCCCATGTATCTCAAGTTTGTAGAAAGGCCATAATGTGGGATTACTATGTTTTCAACTAAACTTCTTTCAACCCCCAGAGAATGCTCTGCTGGGACGATGTGCTGCAGCTCAAGGTAGAACCTGCCAGTGCCCGTGCAGGCTTCTCATGCTTACATCAACTCTTTGTGCAAAGGGGCTATAGCAATCCTATTTCATCTTTGGCAGAAAAATGTCTCCAAGCAGTGTGGCAATAGATGCAAAAAATCAGATTTGGGAACCATTTTGTGAGCAGACCAGAAATGTTCCCCAAACTGGTTAGCTCAGCTGGTAGGTGACAGTGGCATTGATGGGCCCCTTGAACCCCAGGTACTGTGAGGTTTTTCCTCAGTACTACACCTGCCCAAAATAGCCCAAAATGGAACTTGTAAGACAAACCAACACGTACCATCAAGGAATTTGAAAATAACACCATTGTCAGGGATGCTGTTGCAGGGCAGTATAGAAATGGCCACTGTGAGCCTTGCCTTGTGCTCACTCTCAAGGTATCTCAGGAAGAATGCATATGAAAATAAACTGGGAAGTTCAAGCCTTGTTGAAGCAGATGGTTTCTGAATGAATTTTAGCTATCACCTAAACCAAAGTCCTGAAGTCAACTGCAGGCTACTTTGCTCCTGGCCACCTCTATAGAATCTTGTGTTAGTTGATACTTATCTCCCTAAAACTGTTTAAATTAGTCCTAGATGGGCTGGATTGCTGTCAAAGCTCCTAATATCAGGAAGCAGCTGTTGGTTTTGCAGATCCAGACATTTTCTGGATCAAAAGAAAGACACGGAAACTAGTATGGCTCCTTTCAGGCAGATTAAATCCATAGGAGATGAGATATGGAAGGGAAAGAATAATTTTTCTCTGTTCTGGGAAAGATGTTTTTAAAAAACATCCATCAGATAAACTACTGGATTGATTTTCTCCAATTTCTGATAATTTTACAAATACAGTTTTAAAATGCATTTAATTTTAAAGCAAGACCTTTGTTCTTGGGAGAAAAGACAGAGAGGAGAATAAAGGAAAATTTTATATGAAGAAGAAAATATTTAGCAATACACGTTAAGAAACAGCAAGGAAGATAAATTTCACACTATCTTGGTTTAAACACTTTGTGTCTCTTCTCCTGATTTCTGTAGTGCTTGGCTTCACTTTTATCACCATGTCCAACATCTCTCTTCCTTACCCCTGACTTCACAGCCTGTCAGAGGGAAAGGCTGGCTCAGGTGACCCACGTGGGCCAATCACAGCACTCTTGCCCATGGGTCTCAGTATAAAATGGCTCCTCAGAAATTAGTCTGCTGGCTGGGTTGGGGTCTGATTGTTTCTCATTTCTCCCTCTGCTGCTCCTCTGTTGTGTTTTCTCACTGGAGGAGAGGATTATGCACCCAAACAGGTCACCTTCCCTTGACACCCCCCCCAGGTACTACTGGTTTGTCTGCTCCAAGGCTTTTGTGGGCAGTCACCAGGACCCCCCTCTACTGTTGAGTCCACTTTGGGGTGGGTTTTATTTTTTGTCAGGAAGCAATTATGAACTGAGAAGTATGGGTTCTGTATTTGCATATTCATTTATATCTTTGATATCTTTTCATGTTTATGTCGTTCACCATCATTATTATTACTATTTATTACTTTGATAGACTTTGCCTGCTGGACTCTTAATGTCTCTCTCCCTTATTTCCCTTTTATCTTTCCCTGGGAGGTTATTGGAGGCATAACAGAGAGCACCTGTCATCTGATTTTTGGCTAAAACTGAAATTTCCTTAGAATAAGATTCTTCCTTCTTCAGATATAGAGGACTGAGGTTTGTATCCATAGGAATAAACTGTAAGGAGAGATAATTAAGACTGAAAAGAAAAGGTCATTTGTTCTTCCAGTACAGGTAATGGTATTGAGGAAAAACTGCAGATGCAGGAGGAGGGATAGCCTGAAGAACTGAAGGAGAAATAGTGTCATAGCCTGAAAAATGGGTAGTGCAGAAGCAAACATGGCACTCCTGTTTCACTGCAGAGTCACTACCCACATGTATAGCCTCTCTTTAAGAAGTTTTCTATTTTTAATGCTTTTAAAGTGCAATGACACATCTAAATGACTAAGCTTTGGGTCATCTTTACCATATCATCTTGAGGCTTCTTGTGTGATCTTGGAAAAGTTGCTCCTTTAACCTATCTCTCAGTTTTAACTCTTATCTGTGTTTATTGACACTAAATACATGGTACCAAAGTACTCCTGTAATTTAATGATGAGAAAGATGAGAGCAGACTAAACATATCTCGACTGGACAATGCCCTCTCCTCTATATGTAACCCAAAGACACTGCAAGCTGGTCTGAGTTGGATCTAACATCAGCACAGGCAACCTCTACGGGTCTCTCCCAACCCAAATTACTCTGATCCCATGGAATGCAGAAGAAAGAGAAGAAGCTCATGAAACAGATTCTTGGAGCACTACAACTTCTGCCACTGATATTTTAGGTTTCATAAATAGTAATGTTGCTATTCCACTGCAGTCAATGCCAGTATCTTTAAAGTAACACCAGGCATGTAGGCAGTAATGAAAACATATTTATTACTTCTAATTAGACGGAATTCAGTGGGGATAACTACACCAATGCTCAAATACCCTTTTTTTTTTTTTTTTTGTACCAGTCATTCATTACTAGTAAGATATAGAGATGAAGAAATGCAGCAGTGCTCAGATATTATCTTTTCATGTTTCTATTAAAAATTTTTGCATGTGTTTAACTAAGAATCCAGTGAGTTTACAAGCTCATGCAAAGACTTACTGCATCAATTTATAATTTTCTCTGGCAAGTAAAGCTTCTGGGAGTTTCAAGTGAGAGATACCTGCAAGTTTTATATGCACATAAATTTAATATGTTGCTAATATCTGTTTCTATTTAACTATACAAATGCATATATTTACAGAGAGAGAAGGAAAGCAGATAAATAGGGAAAGTGGAAATACATATAAAATCCAACATGTGTCAATAGCTACTGCACAATATTTCAAGTATTTGCCTTTTAAGTAGTTCTGGCAAGCACTTGCTAACATGTAGTGATTGTGAACACCTTAGACTTGAAGACTCTCATTGTAATCATGACCAAAATAATCTATTGAATATTACAAGCTGGGCAGAAGTGTTTATAATATAGTTTTTAAATTTCCGAGAAGACTTAAATCATTTCTGAACACAAATAAATAGACCATCTTACTTATGTGTTTTTTAAAAATTCCACCTGTGTCCTTTCCTGATTTGTTGATTCTAAGCATGCTGATCTTAGGTTTTCAATTTAACCAAAGACATCATATTTACAAGAAGGATATAATAATGTGTGAGCTTTCCATACAACTTTAGACTGATGTAGCTCTCCTAATCTGTCTGGTTTATGCTGAAGAGACAGTGTAATTAATTTGTCCTTCTCAACTGCTTTCACAATATCCCACAGGATATATGGGCTAATTTCTTCCATGTTGCTATAGAAAAAGTATTATCTTACAATATCTCCAGCTGAGATATTATTCCACAAATCCTTTCAGAATCTGAATTTCACAAGCATTCCCAGAGAGCTGCAGATAAAGAGAGCCATATTTGTAGGCATTAGGAAGAAGAAAATGAAACAGAAAATACACACTACAGTAGAAACTCATGTAAAATTAGTCATCAGTACATACCCCCCGAAGAAAGACCAGTTGGATGTGGGTTTCCAGAAAATGAGTACAGAAAAAGAATTAACAAGTATAAGACAATACTGTCTTCATGCACAGAGCACAAACTTCAACCTCTGCCAGGGGAGAATCATTTAACAGCAACATATGCTTTTATTTAAGAGGAGGATAGATAAGAGACACACAAAATGCCATCTATATTAAAAGTAAAAAAAAAAATCACGATTAAAAAAAAAAAAAAAAAAAGAAAAAAAAAAAAAAAAAAAAAAAGACAGGCAAAATTTCTTTTTCTGCAATTTTTGAGAGATTTATGAAGAAGTTTCACTGGAAAAACCCTCAAGACCACACAGTTCTTATCATAATATAAATATTATTGCAGATAAGCAATAACAGTTTGGGCAGGCAGCCTAAGTTATCCACATTCAAGAGGAAAGAAAATGTCATGCTGGAAGGCTAGAGGGGGTATGGGTTTCAGACAATGGGCAAATATCTGAGAAAAGGGTTGCCTAAAATCTGAGAAAAATTTTCGTGATCATACACATATTGAAACTAGGGTAACATGGAAAATAATTGCCTCATTCAAATGCAGAATACAAAATGCACTCCTGTGGTATTTCTAGTCCCTTTTATTTATGCCTTACACATGTTCCCGGAAGGAATATTTCCTTGAGAACTTCCCTGTGAAGAGATATCCATGCATACACTCTGACAAAAAAACATTTTTTGCTTGTAGAATCCCTCTGAGAATGTTTGCACAAGTCTCTTTGTGATCCTGGGCCCATCCACACAGAGATGAAAACCCTGGCGTGTAGCTATGGTGATGAGTAGGACACCATGAACAATGAAGAAGTCTCAAAGAAGAAACACTGCAAGTAATGAGTGGAGGAAAGGGTTTGTAAATGTCTTGTAGTTTAAAATCGGTTTCCAAAGGGTTATCATTCAATCACTCTAAATGACAAACATGGTTCTAAAAATCAAGCTACAAGAGTAGTTTCACAGGTGTATATATAGTAATGCTCCATATATATATACATATATATATATTTTCCCCCTAATAATAACCATCCCTTGCTTGTGTAGGAATGGTAGGAGAATCCCCCCCTTTTGATGTGGTTACTCTGGACTATCCTGTGGGTGTGTGAGCACTGCCAATTCCCCTCGCCGACTGTCACAGGGAAACAATAGCACCCATTGTCTTCCAACCACCATAATAAATGGCCCAAATTCAGTCTGGGTGAGCAAGGGACACAGTATGAACACCACAGACCTCTGACACTGTGCTTCATAGATAACCCTCAGCAGCAGCCATTATATGTGTGTTAGGTGCTGAGAGGCTTCCCAGTGGCTGGAGCTGTGCTGGAAAGATGGGGAAGAGTGTGGGTGAGCAGTGAGGGAAGGTGTTGGTGGCCCAAAACCCAGGGCTCCACCCTTCTGCAACTTCAGCCCTGGCAGACAGCAGCACAGGGAAGAGCCTCAGCCATGGGTCAAGACCTTCCCTTGTCAGAGTATTTAAACACTGTGTCCTGGCAGATATCCTAAATGTGTGCCCAATGTCTGCAAAATGGCACTGCTTTCCTAAGCAGGGGAATCTCTGTGTGTGTGAAGATTTATATATATGTGTATATATTTATACACACATACAAATACTTTACCCACTTTAACCACTTTGTAGTTAATTCAGTTCTGAATAGCAAGAAAATATGCTGAAATAAGAAGAGTTTCTCTACTTTTTCTAAGCATAGCTTTCCCCCTCCTTCATGGGCTGTAAAATCTCAGAGTCTAAACTTAGTTGCAGCGTACTACCTTCACCAGATATTATGCCTGCATGATTTTGGATAAGTACATTCTGCACCTGTGAAAAAGGTAAAAATGTGTCCCTGCAGGCTATTCTTCATAATTTTTATATAAATATAATTAATATATTATGATGCCTACAGCTGTGCACATCCACTCTGGGGTCTGGAACATGAGGGCAATCCTAGGAGACATGGGCTAGTGGGGAGGTTGTGGAGGTGTCAAAGGTTCAGTCTCATTTTCATACAGTGGCTCAATTCAGTGCCTAGGTGTCACCATCAGTTATGTGCTGTTTTGAGTTTTAATGGTGCCCTTCAAGTTCTTGGAAAAACAGGAAACATTTAAAGCAACAAGCAGAAGAGGAAGTTTATTATAAAGAAATGATGGTTCTTCTCCAGTGTTGTGGTAGTTAATTTGTTTCCCATGTTGGTGTTTGGCAGGCTTTTGTCCAGAGGCAATGCAAATTAAAGGGTAAAAGCTGGTTCTGCTGCTAGTCACATCCAGGGGGAATCTTGCTCACTTTAGCAGACCTGGTGTGCTCTGCCTGCCAGTGCCAAGAGGATCTGTACAGACTGGGTGATGAGGATGTGACCTCAGGTTTATTGTAAACTGATAAAGGCAAGAAGACAAGAAGCGAAAACTGAAAGGTCTGGCAACATTTCTGTGGCTTTTTGGTCTTATCAAACAGTCTGAATTTAAAATGCTTTCCCAGCAAGAGACATCTACAGTATCTAAGAAAATATTTACTAAATGACAAAAATGCTGTGAATTTAAGTTCTAAAGTGTATTTCAGTTTAGCTTTCTCCTGAGCCAACTGACAGCAAGACAAGTCTTTCTAAAATGGTATTTGTTGTGTAGTAAGATTTCTAGCCTGAGGGTTAAATACTTCTAAATTTTATTATTTTTTAAATGCAGAGCTACTGTAAAATGGCTGAAACCAAGAAGGAATTTAAAGAAATTCACTCCGTTTGATCTGCCTCAATATGATCCAGAATAATGCGACAAGCTTTATTGCACTTCCTGCACTACTACCAAGACCCAAATCTGGATTGTGTCCTCTGCTGAACTCCTCTGTTCCACTGAAAGGCTCAGAGATACTTCTTTCCCATTTTACAGCCAATTGAGGACTGTCTTGAAGAAATACCCTGAGTAGGAAGTTCTACACCACGAAGGTGGTTGGAACTGGAACAGGTTGTCCAGAGAGGTGGTGGAAGCCCCATCCCTGGAAGTTTTTAAGGCCAGGATGGACAGGGCTCTGAGCAACCTGATCTAGTGGGAGGTGTCCCTGCCCATGGCAGAGGAGATGGAACTAGATGATCTTAAAGGTCCCTTCGAACCCTGAAAATTCTATCATTCTATGATTCTGAATACACATAGGAAGAAGTAGAGTTGGAGGATTAGCTGCTAGGAGGATTAGCAGCTACTAGGCTTAGTGATTGGCTGGAAGTTCTGGGGGATCATGGCTGCACCATTCAGAGGCCTGTGAAGGAACTTCCAATCTACACTAAAGAATGCAGGACACATTTGTGCACCAAAAGCACAGTCATTTGGAAATTACACATGATATGCAGATGGTCCAGAGTTCTGCTTATTTAGGACTAAATCAATAGCAATGTACCCTACATTTAACCAAAGGTGTGAGTGTGGGTGTGTGTGCAAAGGAAGGGTCTCAGCTATATCAGTGAAGATCTGCCAGAATCAAAGGAGATGTTGGTTTGCTTCAGGTAGTTTTCTCTCCACTTTGAAGATAAAATTTACAGAAACGTTTTCCAATGATTGCATTGTCCCCATGCGGTCAATAGTTTGATATGGGCAATATTGCAAAACATTTTAAGCAGTTAGTTCATACACGTGCAGAGCCAGTCTGCACTGTGTAGGTCACTGCTGCCCACTGAATGAGAGCCTACATTTAGGTCTTGTGCAGAGAGATGATAGACTGAGAGTGCTGCCATCAAGAACTGATTTTGTGGCTAAGCTGATACGATCAGAAATACCTTAATCTAAATATACTTGATCACTACTTCAACTGAATATCTGCCAGAGCAGAAGGGAGGGGTTTTTCCTCCCTCTAATGTGCAAACCCTCAAGTGAAAAAGATGCAAAGAATGTGATAGGCAAGGGACAAAGAGGAGAATAACAAACCAGTTTTAATACTAGATCTAACTCTTATCTGAATCCAATGACATAATTGCACATTGTCCAAACAATTCAAAAAATGTGGGAAATAATTTAAGTTTGACAGTCTTGAAGCTTCACAGAGGGCCAAAATTCCACAGGCTGCATCCAGCCAGCAGGTGAAAAAGTCTTTTAGAAATCTGTACTTATACGGTTTGTTAACAATCAGACAGAATTTGAGAATTTTGGTTTTTTTGCCAGTCTGCAGTACACCAACACGAAGAATTAAGCCATTCTTGCTGCAGAATGGATAAACTGATAAAGTCTTAATAAATAGTTTAACAGATGGTGTAAAAAATGTTTTTTCACAGTAAGCAAAGCAACAGTGACTTGTGCTAGATTCCTTTAAAAAAAAACCAAAAAACAAACAACAAAAACAAGTTCTAGGGATTGCAAAGGATGCCCAAGAATAATACAAAATGGGCAGCCAGGGAGCAAGGCAGGAGTTCAGCTATACTCCATCCCCTTTGAAATAGTAAAAGGGTGTTCTTTCAGGTGTCTGCATGATGTATAGGAATAGCTGTTCAGGTGCCTGTGCCTGTCCTGGCCTGGTGATGTGTCTGGGTGGTACTGGGCTCAGGAAGCCATAAAACTGCAGCCACTGCAGCTGGCTGTGTCCCAGGTCACAGTGATATTGGTGCTAGGAATGCCTGGCCCCTGCCGTGCTCACAGGCACTGACTGGGAGCTGGAAGCTGGAAGCTGGACTGGCTCGATGCAGACCTGGGCATAGAAAAGGGGGTGGAGGAAGCAGATAAATGTGGCTGCAAGAGTTTCTGCTCTTTCTCCATATCCAGTGAAGTTTTCCTTCCTCACTGTGATCTGTATGTTAAAAGAGCTCTGTGTTTCTCCTTCATGTGTTAATTATCAGAAACACTCAGATTGGATCCACCTCTCCTCGCAGTTGTGTTCCCATGGGCAATGCTGTGAGAGGCCATCAGTTTTGTTTAACATCTTTGTAAATAATACAGAGTTATTCATAAACAGCTCAGCCTGGTGTCACACTTTTCATTACAGTTCAGTGTTTGGTCCCTTGGCCAATTCATAACCAATTTGCTACCACTTGTGATCAACACAAACAATGCTTTCCTGCACACTGTTGGAAGGAAATGTTGGTATTTAAGAGAGGAAAGACAGAGATGCTTAATTCAAAACAAGAAACCAGAGCAGATACTATAAACAACAAAACTGCTACCATCAGCTTAACAGGGCAGCATGTATTCAGTGTAAAGTACCTTACAGAGCATGACAAGGATTTATTTCACATGTATTATCCAGGGCAGAGCAGGCATCAGTCTAGGTGAACCTTGCTTTCAGAAATGTGTTGGCAACATCCAACCAATAAATTTTCTAATAAAGTACAAAGCACTTCTTGTGCATGCATAGAAGATCCAAACAAGTTTGTTTTCTCTTGAGGAAAGTTTTCCAAAACAATTTAAATAAAGCTCTGCTGGTTTTGGCTTTCATAGAAACTTTCATGAGATTTTATAGCACATTCTTTGCCAAAATTTATCTAAATTCTGTGCAGGTATTTTTTCTCTTCCACATACCATTTCTGTCCAGAAAAACAAAGAAATTAGTTTATTATGCTTTCTTTTTAAAAATACAGTTCTTTTTATGCTGATTTACATCCAGCCAAATTACATCCTCTTTATTGAGGCTGCAGATGTTGCAGCTTAAATAAGGACATGGCTGATGTCTTCTGTATTCAAACTTTCATTAGTCAAGATGCTCATAGGTTTCTTTCTCTTCATATTTTACACATTATTTCATTACTGTTTGTAATCAAATTAAGCAGATGGCAACTGCCAAATTCACATTTATTACTTACTTTGAATGACAAAATCCAAAATGCACTCACATTGTAATATTGGTTGAGATACTAATTTCTGCAGTAAGGCTTGTGCTAAAGGCAGGATTATTGCTTATCATTAAAGTGTTTACTGAACAGAGAAATAACATCCTTAGAAGATGCTCAAAGGCTCAGTTTTTTACTAATTCTTGTAAGGATACCTCATTGTGCTGTTCAGGTATTTCATTCTTGAGGATAAAAATGGGCTTAGTGCACCTTTGTGAGGGGCGTGTTGGATGGCCTCATGCAAGCCAACGGATCGCCCACCTTGAGAAACAGCTCTTGGACAGGACAGAAGTTCACGGGTATTTCAGAAAACAAGAATGTAATACTCAGTGTTGTTGACATTGAGTTAAATAGAAGTCCACTCCAAGTGATGGCAGAGCTGGAAAACCAGCAAATGATAGATATTTTTAACAATATTTTTGCACTTTTATATCTGTGTTGAAAACAGTGTGTTTTTTTTCTTTCAGTCCTCTGTAATCATCAAAACCTAAAGGTGTTTCAAAAATTCTCAATGATCCTATTTTTATTCACATTTCAGAAAGTATGTTTAAAGGTTTGTATTCTTTTGCTTTTCATGAAACCAACATTATAGAAAAATATGAAAGCTAAAATAAATCTGAAATGTTGACAAATATTTTTGATAAGATGTGTTAAAAATGCAAAAATATTAAAGTACACACAAAAAAAATCCAACTAAAAGTACTAATTATTCTGTTTCCAGCCAGTCAGTTGTATCTGATTAGAAGTGATTATTCTTCTCATTAAAATTTCAAATTTTAAATGTATTTCAATCTATTGCCTGGCTGAAAAATAAGGAAAAAAATACAGATAAATCTAATGTAAACAAAATTTTCATATAATTTTATGTCTGGCAACCTTTCTGCTCATAAAGTAACATAAAAGGTGATGAGATACTTGAGAGGCTACATATGTAGATGGGTATAGATGTTTCCATTTTCCTGAATGATTATTGTGGGGTTTTTTGACAAAACTAAAATTTTCCTTTGTGAAGTTTCATGTTTGTGAGAAGAACATGTTTCCACTTGAAAATTACTCTCATGGCAAGCTCTCAAATGACACTGATTACTTGCTTTCTGCCCATCAGTTTGACTGAAAGTATTACTATTACAAAGTTTCCTTCTGTGCCTATTAGCTGTAACAGCTTGATTTAGAGTTTGATATTTGTCTAATTTTTATTCCTCTCTGCTTTAAATAAAAGAAAAACTGAAGAAGCCAAGTGAAATGAAAAAAAAAATCACTTTGAAAGTAGCAGCTTCGTTTTTCCTTCTGACTTTATACAAATCATCTTATGCTTATGTAACACCACCAACCTCCCACATCATAAGCTCCCTCCAGTACAAACATGTTACATGTATTCACTTTCCACCAGTAATTTGCATGTTTTTCTTAGAGCAATTTTAAGTTTTGCCTTAGAGATAAACATACCAATGGACTTCTTGACTGTCTTTATATCCAGAAGATCTCTGTGTCCAGCAGATCTGGATCAGTACTGTATTCCTCCACTCTTGGTGCCTCCTAAGTGTGTGCTGGGAGGTTTCACCTGTGGCAGCACTTGGCTGCTATAACATCAGCAACATTTATGTGGCAGATAACACCTGCAAATAAATGAGAGGACATTTTCATTCTGATGGCAAGCTTCCTGGCTACCATAAGTAAGTGTAGAACTAGTGAATCAAAAAAGAGATTTCAGAGCACAACAAAGGTCCTAGTTTCTGATAGCCACTTCCCTTCCCAGTTTCTCCCAGATGCTTCTGCTGTTGATGGTCAAATTCTGCTTCCCAGGGGCAGTGGCTGTGGATACCTATTGACAAACCAGCAACACCAGGGCACCAGCCAAGCTGCCAGCCTCAGGGGGACAGCAGTGGCCGGGCCATGAGACCATTTTAGGCGAATGCAGAGATTCTTGTCTCCCAAATACTGCAGAGATGCCATATGCAGGATTCACACATGGAAACAACATTTGGATAAATATTTAGCAAGAATTTAGCTAACCAGGTAAAGTGCTAGAAGCTGGAGCTGTGCAGTACTAAACTGTGTGTAATAAGAACTGAATGGCTCAGATATATTGCCAATAACTATATATGCAAATGTTAAACCATCATGTTTTTTCCAGCCATTGATATTCAAATATTCTGAATTGGATTTTCACAAAGCATCTCAAGTTTGAAACAAATGGCTGGTTCATATAAAGCTCAGTGAAGGTCACAGCAAAACAAAGAGGAAATAAACTCCCTGTTTTCTTGTCATAGCTTACAAAATCACACTCTATTTCTATTATCCATTAGTGAATACACAGAGCTAAAGATTTCACAGTCAAGCAGCATGCTAGGGGGTGGAAAGAGCTAACCATAAGAGCCTTTCTAAAACTATGTTTACAAATAATTTATTGCTGAAAGATAATCCTTGAGATTTATTTGTCTGACTGAAATATATGCAAGCTAAACCCAAAATCTTTACGGTATAAATACTGTCATTTGCACAGCAAGTGATAATTTGTGTTAAACACAAACAGAAAACATTTTTTTTTAGAGATTTCATATCATTATTTGAAAGTATGCTTGTTTTCTATGCTTCCAGGATAAAATTAAAAACAATATAGCAGGCCCTCTGGGATGGTAATGTATTTTATTGATAAAATTTATTAAGGGCAGCCTTTGTGAATTCATCCATGGAAATTTTCATTAAGGCATTTAATTCTCTTTATCTTAGATATTAACATTTTCCCATGGTTCCATCTTTATGGAAATACAGTATCAGGCAAACAGTAACTTAACAAAACAACTGAATTTGGTTTTTTAACTACTGATTCTTTAGAAAAGCAGTTCTAATGTTCTTACAAAAATTATCATTATCTCATGGGTAGGTTTTATAACATGGCCTTATTACATGAAATGCAGATTCATCGAGATTACTTACATTCCTAAGTGTAATTCTGTGTCTTACATGACTGAAGCCCAATGTGGGCCCAAGTGTGGATCACCTGGAAGGCAGAAGGGCCCTGCAGAAGGACCTGGACAGACAGGAGAGTTGGGCTGATTCCAACGGGATGAGGTTCAACATGGCCAAGTGCCGGGTCCTGAACTTTGGCCACAACAACCCCATGGGGAGCTCCAGGCTGGGCACAGAGTGGCTGAGAGCAGCCAGACAGAGAGGGACCTGGGGGTTTCGATTGACAAGAAGCTGAACATGAGCCAGCAGTGTGCCCAGGTGCCCAAGAGGGCCAATGGCATCCTGGCCTGTATCAGGAACAGCGTGGCCAGCAGGTCCAAGGAAGTGATTCTGCCCCTGTACTCAGCGCTGGTGAGGCCACACCTCGAGTACTGTGTCCAGTTCTGGGCCCCTCAGTTCAGGAAGGAGATTGAGGTGCTGGAGCAGGTCCAGAGAAGAGCAAGGAGTCTGTGAAGGGACTCCAGCACAAATCCTGTGAGGAAGGGTTGAGGGAACTGGGGCTGTTCAGCCTGGAGAAGAGGAGGCTGAGAGGAGACCTCATCACTCTCTACAACTACCTGAAAGGAGGTTGGAGCCAGGGGGGGTCGGTCTCGTCTCCCAAGTAGCTACCGGTAAGACAAGAGGACATGGACTTAAGCTCTGCCAGGGGAGGTTTAGCTTAGATATTAGGAAAAAATTCTTTACAGAGAGGGTGATCAGACACTGGAATGGGCTGTCCCGGGAGGTGGTGGATTCTCCATCCCTGAAGGTTTTTAGAAAGAGACTGATGTGGCACTCAGTGCCATGATCTGGTAACCACAGTGGCAGTGGATTAAGGGTTGGACTTGATGATCTCAGAGGTTCTTTCCAACCCAGATGATTCTGTACCATCATTTGTAATAAATGCATCATTTTTTCTTGACATTTTTATTTTATGTGTTCAAAAATGTCTTTGTTTTTGAAACCTCACTATTCTTGTATGACAAACTGTATAATGTAGTAAAAAAATTTAAAAAATCAAAGTTTAATAAGTTCAGGAAAAAATGGTCTACAATTTATTTTTTATCTTACTAAAAAAAAAAAGAAATTAGAAGTAAGAGTTCAATAGAAAACAGCTAACTGAAGTGCTCTAAAAAGCATTAATCTGACTAATTCTTTTCCTTTTCAAAATATTATTCTAGATATATCTATTTTTCTCTTGTGGCAAAATAGCAGTGGATTTATATATAATTTCAATTTTGACTTTTCTCAGAAGGTGAAAATATACTTGAAGCAATTTTTTTTTAATGCAGAACAGTAACATTTACAGTTTGGGATTCTTTATGGACAAAGCTCATATTCTCTCCTTCATTTGCTCATAAGCTTCCCCTTTCAGTACATTTTTATTCTAAAATCTTAATTTCAAGAATGTAATCTAAAGCACTTATAAAAACAAAATGTTCATGATGCTTTTTCTAATTCCATGGCATATTTTAATTAGGATAATAAACTAGGTAATCTTAATATTATACTAGTCATATTTATTAATGGAACACCTATTTTTTATTAGTAGTGTTCAATAAGCCAACTTTACATATCTTTAAATAGGCTGAATGCACACTACTCTAGATTTAGTTGGAAAGGGTATCAGCCTAGGAACTCAGTTCTGCAGGAAGATTTGCTGTCATTAGATTCTTTTAACCATGTAGGATACCATTGATTTTGAATTTTTTTTTTCCTGTTCCAGGCTTAGGAACATATGGCAATTAAACTCATTCAGTCTCTATTCTACCCTTTCAGAAACAAGCTCAATCAGCATATCAACACTTCCCACCCCCCCTGCTATTAGCATTTACAAAGAGTAATTTACACCCAAGCTTGGCAGATTCATTGGTACACAAGCTGGCAGACTGTATATGAGAAGACATATGCAAGTGACACAAACTTTTCAATAAGGGTATTTTTGGCATAATTATTATTTAAAAAGTGAATCACATAAAAATTAGATAGAATCCTTTCTCAAGACTAATCACACAAATCAACTGTGACCTTATGTATTAGCCTGCCAGAGATGTAGGGAAATGTACAGTTTCACTGCATTTTCTTAGAATAATCACTGCTGACACTGCTCCAAACGTACAATAGCACACAGAGAACACACCTAAAATGGACCTCTACAATCTGAAAGGTTTATTCTTTGAAAATAAGATAGTAAGGTAAAAAATTTCTCTATAGTTGAAGTTTCAAAGAAAATAAAAAAAGTCCTCTTAAACACCATTGGAGGATTTGGTGTAAAACTTTTCATTTACTGTTTCATTGTATTTTTTTTACTGTAACTATCATTGCTTTCTCTATGGTGTGTTTTACAAAGTGCTTCAGCATTCATTTTACAGGCTGCTTTGTTAGCTGTTTATAATGACACCACCGAAGAGTAATTTTTTTTTACTATTTTCTCCCTGTTCTTAGAGCTTGGTGAGGAAATATTTTTCCATATCCTTTATCCCATCACCAAAAAGAATACCCAATTTTTGTAATGTATCATAACATTTTGCTTCCACACTACAGAAATATTTTAGTTTTTGAAAAGACTGTAAAGAAATACTTAAAATACTTTTCCAATCATTTACTTTTCCATTTCTTGCTGTCAGCCAGGGGCTTTTCTGCTGGAGGCAGAAGATGCAAAAAGGGTGAAAGCCAAGACACATTTGGGATCTAGCTCCACATTTGGGCTCTCTAAACCACTTCTCTTGTTCTGTACTCCGAAATTACTTACCTGCTGGATCTTCCATGCAGTAAATCCTAGAAATATACACAGTCATTGCATACCATACACAACCTTGCCACGCTGGCACGCAGGTGCTGAGCCAATGCACCAAATTTCCAGAAAAGTCCAAACAAATTTCTAAGCTGCCACATTACTAGGGCTACACGCAGTAAATATTTTCTAAAGAGTCACTGAATAAGCTTCACGCAAGGCATAAAAAGTGGGCTGGCCCCCTTGCTAAAGCTATTTACTTCAGTAGATAAGTGTTATTTAAAGCAACTCTTATAAATCTCCATAGCAGAGGCTTATGACAGCCATCAAATTTTTTGATAGATATCCTGCAACAAATTCCTGGGAAGATTTTTTTCCTTGCATTTTAAAATGTTGTACCATATGTCAAAAGATCTATGGGCACATGAGAATTCTAAATTTGTTTTAAGCAAGTCAGTTTTATATGAGGATCTCCTATTAGACAACTGATAGAATTGGAAGAAAATAACTCATAAAAGATCTTGCATTTCTGATTCTTTATGTGTGTTTTTCCTGAATATAAATTGTTCTTATAATAAAAAATTGAGTCCTTTTAACATCAAAACTTTCCATGCTTTGGATCGTTGCAGCTAAAACCACACCTTTAGTATTAACCTACATTAAACTTAGTGAAAAACATTCCATTGTTCAGAAAAGATCAATGGAGTGTTATTTGCCCAGGCTTAGTTTTAACAGCACACAGCTGGGAAAGAGGCACAGAACCTGTTTTGAGGGCAGGTTTTTGTCTTTATTTATCTATCCACAATAAACTTGAAAGCTTTATCACTACCTGAAATCTCAAGTATTTACCTCAAATCAAGCCTCTGTGACAGTCAGCTGTCTAGCACCATACACTGTAATGTCCTGGGGTTTTCCAGCCCTTCTGAGGCAAACTATTCTACAAGGAACAGAACATACCCTCAGGATATGGCCACCAGGGACACTTCATGCTTTGTGCAGAACTAGTTGATGGCTCTAGGGCTCCAGTAAGGATTAAAGTACAAGTGTTTACTCCATGGACCAGTTACATATCAGAGTCTGATGATGTAATCTTTATTTATGCTGCATAATGCCTCCCAGTGTAAAAAGACTATATAGTAGTGTTGTTAAACCCAGACTAGAGTAACTGCTTAATGGATGTATTACAACAGAGAAGCCACGGAGAGTTAAGTGCCCAACTCTTCTATTTTAGGTTGTTTCAAAATCATCGATAATATGAATATGGCAGATTGGGTTTTTTTTAAGCTAGGAAATCTCTGAAGGTGTTAATGTGTTCCTTAGCACTTTATCTTTTCTTCTGCTCATCTGTATTCATGTGCAACTGAGGCTGTATAATATGAGACTGTGCAGTAGTGGTCATTATAGCAGCAGGTGGCTGCGGTGGTCCTGCTGAGATCATGCTGATGACAGGGACTGGGGCCTCTGCTGGCTTGTGTCAAAGTCGTTGCAGAAATGATGATGGCTACAATGGCTTGTGCTACTTGAGCATCTATCTAGACAGACTTTGTGCTGTTACCATGGTTTCTGAAAGTTTCACAGGTGGTTTGTTTTTTGTTTTTTTTCCTTACAGCACATTTGTGATACAGAAGATGTTGTAAATTCTTTGGGCCAAAGACTGACTTTGGGATCCATGTCTGAACATACCATCTAGTGAAATGGATTTAGACTGTTACAAACTATTTTATCAGTTCAAAAGGTAATTTTAGATAGAGTGAAACAATAGTCTGCATAATTGAAGGCCAGACTACAGGGAACAAGATTTTATCCTCAAGGGCTAAAGATCTACGATTCTGTGATTCTTGCACAGAATTTACCATTTCTTAGTCTTCTCTTTAGAACTGATTGAGAACCAGAATTGTGAAGTGGCTAAAGGGGTCTATTCTCATTCTCTTCAAAATAATTCTTATAGAAACTGACCCCCCACATAGTGGTTTAATAGGAAGCATTGTAGTGCCAAAGGGTGCCAAGACAAAAAGCATAAAAAAGACTTGACTATAAGGAACAATACATACATATTACTTGCCCAGTGATGGTTTGAGATCTGTATTCCAACAGTATAAGTACATGTGAACTGCTCAGATGCTTCATACAGTTATATTTTGATTCTAAATCCTCCCCTTGTCCAGACATGATGTACAATGTGTTTTAGCAAACAATTCTGTTTTATATAGCTCAAACATATTACATCACTGCTGACACAACATGATGTGTCCTGACAGGCTTGAGATGTGATTCCATGTTTGTCAAAGGACCATTCTGTATAGCTGAATACTGCATTAAGTAATTTTAGGGTAGTATGTTTTATATGCTTTTTTTTTTTTTCCTAAATGGAAACAAAATAGAAAATAGGAAAATCTTCAAAATCTGTTGTGAGAAATAATACCATAGCTACAAATGTGGAGAAGTAAATCTATTTGTCAAGATGAAATAGAATCAAAACCAAGTCCTTCCAATGTCACTCACCAAAGCTAATCCTGACCACATAGATGCTGTTCTACATGTTCATGAGCTGTTCATCCCCCAGAGGAGAGGGGTTCCCAGCCCACCTGCTATGCAGGTGCTGAAACAGAGCTGTCACCTTCAGGCAAACACTCACATAAGCAGAACAGAGACATGCCTAAGTTTCTGGTACAACAAAGTGAAAGAGCTACAATTTTATTTCTGACACTGCTGCTGCTGCTATCAACACTCACTGCTGTCACCTGTAGGGTTTATGAAGTCTAACCAGGTAGTCTTTCTACACCAGTCCTTGCCTTGTCCTCTGTAGCCTGGCAAAAGCAATAAATATGTTTTTTTGTCCAAAAAGGTATATTGTTTTTTTAATTCCTCCTTTTAAGGGGATATCAGTTTTAATTTGTAAATTGCTCTTTTAATGAAAGTCTTTGATTCACCTGGGGAAGAAGGGCATTTAAGTGACCAAACTATAATGATCTTGCCTATGCCTGAAACAGTGGTCTAGACTCTTTTTATGATGACTGAAGAGGAAAAAACATTTTTTTGTGATTTCTATTATCTAATTCAGAGATCTGCCTGAATTTCAGATAATTTGCATCTCAAAAATTGCTTTTTTTGTGTGCCAAAAATCTAGAGCCTGAACCCCCGGCTCTGATGATGACCTCTGTGCTTAGAAGTTTGAAGTTATGTCAAAAGAACCTTCTGGTATTCTAGAAGGACTAACGACTATGTACACAAAAGTGAAACATTTAATATGAGCATAAGGTAGAAAGTAGTTAATAGTAAGCTAATTATCTTTCACCTCTGTTGTATGCTTGTTTCCTTTCTCTTCCGCAGATGTATACATTGGAGTTTTCAAACAGAAGCTATCACAAGCCAAGGCAGTCCTTTTCCAGTTTCTCTCCAAGTAAGCATCTCTCTTGAATTCAATTCATCTTTTGTGTGAACTGGGACCATGGAACTATAAACATAGAATTTTAAACCTTGACAACAGTGTTTATGTTTTGCCACTGGTTTTTATCCTTTGCCTGTAGTGAGTGACACACTAAGTGATTTGCACCAGTTATTTTAAAGTAGTGCCATTCCAGTAAAAATAAAACAAACTCCAGAAACATGGCATTCTGTTATTCCTTCAAATATAAATTTTAAATTAAATTGGTACTTTTATGGAATAAAAAATTTTGGTTTTAGTTTGTCACATGATTTGTTGCATCTCCTTGGGCATACGAGTTAAAGGGTGCTGTATATTACATGTGACTGAATTTTCTTTCTAAAAATATAGCCTGATGATGCTAATATAAGACAATTCAAAGTAAAATATAATAATCTTTCAAGCATCCCCAAACAGCAGTCTTGAATACCATTGCCAAGAATTGCTCAAATGAAGCTTTAAACAAAGAAAGGATGGATTTTCCCTTCCATCTACAAATATGAAAGGGTCTCAGTTTTTGCCAATATCCTGGTGGCAGATGCTGTGTTATTCCCCCACAAGCCTCCCGGGAGGAGAAAAAAAAAACAAAGGGAATAAGGGGAAGAGATTTTAAGGTTGGAGAAGACCCCAGAAGAGGTTTACTGAAGTTCAATTAAATATAAATGGATTTAATGAAATAGAAAAACTAACACAAACACCAACATAAGGTATGTAAGCTTACACTTTGTTGAGCTTACATTCCTGTATTGTTATATTCCTTATATTCCCTGTTGAGCAGCAGCAGGCCAAGAGGGAGAAACCCCTCCTCTGCACAGCTCTCCTTTTATAATGTGCATGAGGTGAGTGGTGTGGGATACACCTGTCCTCCAGCTTGGGTCCCTTGCCCTGATTTAAGCCCACAGCTGACTCAGGGTTAATGGCCTGAGTGGCCTGTTACTAATGTCCTGTTCTCCATGCCTGGCCTCAGACTCTTCCCCAGTGAAACCCAGGCAAAGAGCATCACCTTACTTTTTTTTTTCACTATTGCTTTGACTTCTTATATAAAAGTTAGTTGTTTGTGTCTGTATGTTGTGATTAGCCAGGCTTACATTTATTTACATCTATCCATACTTGCTAGCACATCTTTCTAGGTGTTCTAGAAAAACAGGGAGGACTATGTTTCCATGATCCAGACTGCATTTCATCACTTCTGGCTGTGGAGATGCTGGTGAGTGCAGCCAAGTTGGTGGAGAAGGGAGACAAGCTGAGGTGACCTACACCCCATCTGTGCTTCTGTTTTTGTGTATTTATCCAAGCAGATCACCCAGCAGGTGCTGCAGAAGTCATTATTCTCATTTAGTCTCGAGGAACTGAGAGTGCAAGAACATCTCCTGATGATATATTGCACAAGAGTGAAGGACCCTTGCCTTCCCTTCTTAGTGCTGTGCATTTATCAGCACAGAGTGCAGTAACACAGTTGCTCTTCTAGTGAATGCTGAGAGCAAATTATCATTGACTGACTTTATCCAGTTCAGAATGTATGAAGAAAATTAATTCTTAAATAAGTGTAAATGGTACTTCTACCTGACCATGTAGATCCAATTACATGACATGAAGATTCAACAAAGAAAGAAGCAATTGGAATTATCTGAGAGATACTACTAAAAAATCATCCAGTTATGCTTGGTTCTAATGGGAAACTGTGTTCCCATCTTACATAATGTCAGCATACACTTTGGGATAGTGTTATATATTGGTAGATGAAATTAATATTTTGTATAGATTTTATATAGAAGACTGATTATGAGAACAAAAGTTCTTATAATACTCCAGCACTGTCATGGAAGGAAGATTACTCAGTCCTGTTTTAGCCAGCTAATACCTGCATATCTTTTAAATAACTAAGGTATTATACATTGCATCATCTCTTACACTTGCAATATAATTTAAGATAGGGACTTTTGTTTCTAAATATCCATTTACAGATGATAAAGAAACTTTAATAGACTTGCCTTAATTTGTTCAGAAAGTCTGTGAAAGAGACCTAAATCTAAAATCTTGGTTGCGGATAACCTTTTGTTATCCTCAATAGCCGTGGAAGTGAAAGAATGGATTCATATAGTTTCTTCTAACTCTTCACATAATATAAGAAAGCTGTTATTTCTACTAGTAAGACAAATATTGCATTGCTCACTCGATCAATATTTTCATATTAGTTTTTTTTTAAAAGAACACACAACATTTTTTGTTTATCTTTTTATGGCGGATGAAAGATTTCAGCTTTTGCTTCATACTTTTGGAACTCCACATAGACTTGAAAGTGACAGTGTTTCTGTCTTCTGAAACCTTCTAAATTAATGTTTACCACTTCTAATTATCAAGTTACATAGCCATCTTACAGTTAATTGGAGTGTGGTTCTTACTGTGAGTGTAACACCTGTCATGATAAGAAGAGGATTTAGACAGCTCTGAAAATGAAAATATGCTGTTGCTTCTCTCATTAAACCATGGAAAGATCTGCACGACAGTGGCTTACATAAACCAGCAGGTATTTTGTTAGTCTATTAAGTAATCATTAAAATAAAATAATAAAAAATAAGTGTCTTAGTTCTAACACACTGAATTCCATTTCAGCAGAACTCATGTCTTGTGTATAGAGTACATATCTCAGCAATGAAAGCAGACCAGAGAGGGAAACCTGCTCCAAACCCAGAAAATCTGAAAAGTGGTATAGCGTTAGTGTTGTGTGTTAAGAA
This sequence comes from Florisuga fusca, assembly GCA_038090715.1. Taxonomy (NCBI): domain Eukaryota; kingdom Metazoa; phylum Chordata; class Aves; order Apodiformes; family Trochilidae; genus Florisuga; species Florisuga fusca. The sequence goes on along the minus strand of JAAWXA010000011.1, from coordinate 6,494,453 downwards.
AGACAAAGAAATGCCTCCCTTAGTCCTACCATGACAAAGAGTATACCCTGTTGACTGAGACATTTGATTCATTTATGACAGTGGGTGACACACATATAGTAAGTTGCATAAATGTAACTGAGTCTCATCACAAAGGTGGAGTCTCAGGCCACCAGCTGATACACCAATATTTTTTAAAATCTTCATTTTGAAAGTCAGCTGGGGACAGAAGGAGATTACATCAGGGTAATCTCTCGGGGGCTAGAAATTAACCTATATGTGTATGTCATGTATGTAAATGTTCTGTATATTAATGCTTTAAAGTACAAATAAAGCTATAATCCTGATTCACTAAGTTAGGGTTGTTACGGTGTAGATAGTGGCTGAAGTTAGTTTTAACTTAGTTAAAAAGAAAATTAATCTTTGTTATTTCTCTGTTTCTTGTCTGAAGGTAGAAGCTGTGCTCCATTTAAAGGGGGAAGAAGTGATGATTGTACCCTCTCTATTACACACAACCCCCTATAGGGAAAATTATTTCTTGGAGGTTTTCATTTGTTTTTTTCTTTCTGGACACTACCTGATAAAAAGTTTCCTTATCACCCCATTCTGTTTTTCATAAATTGAGAATCACAGTAGTTTGTGTGTGATTTTACTTGACCTGAATCAGTAGAGATCCACTGTGTATTGGTTTGTCCTCATAATTTAAACATAAGATACAATTAATAGAAACCCCATAACCACAGTCCAACTATTAGGTAAATAACTTTTAAGATAAAAGTGGGCAAATACAGTGTTGGTTGTATCCCCAGACAGCAAGATTCTGGGATTTTCCATAATACTAAAGTCAGTTTTTAAGGGCAAGTTAGATATTCATGTCAAATATGAGACAAATATGTTTCCTTTTACTGATTACTTACATGACCACAGAACCAGGGCTCTGAAACTGAAGATGGACATAAATTCACACAACTGGAGAAATTGTGTTTCAGGACAGGAAAAAAGGTTTTGTGTTAAAAAGAAACCAAAAAAGGGCTATTATTTGTTCTCTAGGGATTGATTAACTGTGTCAAAGGCAGTCAGCCAGCAATCTCTCAGTCTCTTCACTTCAGTAGGAGGTAATGAAATTTAATTAGTGAGAAGAGACAGCTTTCACAGTAAGGAGAGGAGTGGAGAGAAAAGCAGAACATCAAAATGCACAGCAAATAACACTTTAGAACATAACAATCCCTATTAAAATTGAATTAATAGGAGATGCTCTTTGGCCCCTGCTCTTTGTTTCAGGGCTTTCTCATTTTAAATAAAAACCTGAAAAATTAGCTAAAGCTATATTTTTGTTATTTAGAGGATGAGGCTTAGTTTTGCTAGGGCCCAGGGCACAAGTACAATCCTCCTCTTTCACAGTTGTATGAATCCTTCTAAGTTCAGGTTAATGTGTTCACAGATTTTCTTTTCCCAGTAGAAGCAGTAGGGGTTGGTTTTTTATTTGTTTTTCTTTCCTTTTTTTTTTCTTTTCTTTTTCAGCTTGTCTATTTTATGGACTTATATGCCCTGAAGTTCAAATAAACTGGGGTTTAGATTAACCCAGGTTTTTATGTGCTTGAATCTCACTGAGAACCCCCAGGCAAGGTTCGGTAAAATGTGCATTACTAATGCAGCTACAAAGGTTCAGAGGGCTGGACCACAGAGAAGCACTATAAGCCCATGCCTAGGGTCTCAAATTCCTTGCTTCACTCAGGAGTGAAATTCTCATTAAAAAGAGAGTTCCTGGAATTGCTGTTTGCATGCAAGAGCTTGGAAATGTGAACAAAACATTCTTGAAAGGGTGAAGCATGACAGCTGTCCAGGGAGGTCAAAACAGATCCCTAAGTGACATCCAAACCTGCCCCAGAGGAGGGCATTCCCTCCAGCCCAGCTCAACCAAGGAGGCTTGGCCAGCTGGGCAAGGAAGGGATGATGGGCTTGAGGTCATAAAGGTGGGAGTAGGAACATCTGCTGCTTGAACACCCATCAAACTGGAACCCATCTCAGTGCTCTCTCCAGGGTGCAGACCAGCCCCACAGCTGAGCCCTGAGGGCAAGGTGAACAAACAAAGCCTGTGGTTCATTAATAGCATGTGCCTTCTGGGAACAAACAAACAAACAAACATATTCTGAAGTATTTTCTGTGCACTGATGTCCTTTTCTTTCTCTCTTGTTCTTCAGATAATCTACCAAGATCCATGATAGTTCTCTACATTCTGAAACTAGAGACATTCTATAGATTTATGTGTATAGAAGCATTAGCAATTTTTTCCAAATGTCACAGTGTGTCAATTAACCATTACTATTTTTTTAATGCCTAGAGTGGAAATAACCACCTTTTAATTCCTTCCCCTGCTACAGAGGGAAAGAACCTCCATGGATTTAATTGTCCAACTCTCCTTGAAAGTTCTGACTGAACCATCTTCCCCAGAATGAAACACTGCAAGTCCTTGTGGCACTGATGTTTAAGAAACAGCAACCCCTGCTTCCCAATACCCTGGGCAGCAGAGAGACAGCTCCAGAACCAGGCACCCCACAGCTGAAGGACTCCTGATGTCCTTGGGTTCCTCAGGAGGAATCAGGAAACTGATGCAGCTAGGACATAGCTCTCTGTCAAAGCTTGGGAGCATGGGAACTTCTACACTTCATCTTATTCTATCCTTAGATTTTACTGCAGAACACTAATTCCAGTCTTGGAACAGAGCTTTTACAAAAACAAACAAACAAAAAACCCACAGACTTTTTAAACCTTGGTTTTGTTTTAAGAGACTTGAAGATGAGTGTTATTTTTTACACAGCAACACAACAAACCTCAATGATTATTAATTCCAAATGATGACTATTTTACCTTAAAGACATTTAGAACTATAGCTTTCATGTCACTTATATATTTCTGAGGTACTGAGAGGAAAAACAAAGTAGAAGATCAAAATACTGAAGCTCATGCTTACAGTTAAGTATACATTTAAGGCCCATCAGAGTCTCCTATTCCCTTTCCTTTCTCATACTAGATAACATTTTATAACTTCACTTGATGCTCATGTTTTTAAATAGGCTTTTGAACCTTTCTAGAGAAATACACTATAGGAACATTACTGTACAAAACTTAACAGAAGAAAAATGAGTTCAGGAAAATTAAGGAGAGTATAAAATCTACTTACTGTGTTCAGAAGACAGGCAAAGTCCAGTCTGTCTCTAGTTAAAAAAAGGCCTCATTTTGCAGGTAGTTGCGGGCTGAACCTCAAAACACTATCAACCATTTCAGATGGCTACAAAGAAGAACCTCTTACATTTTTCCACTGTTCCCTACTTTTGTGGGTCTTAAATCTGTTGCTGATAATCCTTCCCTGGACCACAGTGTTTTGGGGTCCAGTAGGTGTTCTTACCAAGATGCAAGAACAACACTCTGAAAGTTGCCCTTAGAATCAGTCCCTCTTGGTGCTAGCGCTCCGGAGTCAGCTATCCTCTTCCTCAGGCTGCTCTAGAATGAGCCCTGCTGGTCTCTCAAGGCTCACCTTTTATTGGTCCCCCAGTTCTGCTCATGTGCAGTTGGGGACAGCCCTAACTGGGCACAGGTGGGCTTAACAGGAGCTCATGCCTTCCTCCTCCTAACTGCCAACACCTGATTGTGTTCACCTGGTTGCCTCTACATAAGTCTTTCATAAAGTCAACATTTATTTTTGTTGTTAGTGCAAAATGACACTCAGAAACTATCACTCTCCTCTTTGTAGGGAGTGCTTAGATCTGCCAGCTTGCTCAAAGTAGTGCAGCCATTGATCATCCTACCAATTTCTCCTGAGAAACTATATTAAAAAGGCAAGTGAACCGGAATAAAGAATAAAGGATAGAATATTCAAGCTAATTTCATTAAAAATTCAGAGCAAAGACTAAGGCCTATCAGAGCAGTAAGGAATATGTGAGCTAAACTAAACAGATGAAAAGTGTAACCTGGATTCCACTGGATTTCTACACTTATCTCAAGTGCTGCATTATATACCTCTGCTTTGGGCCTAATGAACCTCTAAGTGGGAGAATAGCTTGCTCAGAAACCATGAAGCTATGGGAATCAAGGATAGTATTAGAAAAAAGTCCTTATGCTCTTGACTGAAACTTCAAACTGCAATACCAAGACCGCCATTTTCAGAAATGTGTGACACTTTACAGGGTAGACAGCAAATCAAGTTAATTGTTCATCAAAGACACTCAACTTAAAAAAAAAACACCAAAAAACCAGCTTTTATTTAATGCTATACAGCTTCCTCTTGAAACAAACCTGGTATTTCACATTTCCCTGGTATTTCTTAGTTCCCTGTAGATATTCCAGCATGCTTCAGTCCTGGTATCTCCAGAATGTATTGACTGAGTTGCAAACCATGGTTATAAACACGAGAGAGAATACATCATCTGGGATCATTTCACCAACCTCAAAGACAGTTGTAGAGGGAAAGAGGAAGGAAATGAGCCTTTTTACTTAAAAGAAATAACACTTAGGTTAGAATAACTTAAAATAAATAAAATAATGGCACTGTCTTTCCAGTGTTGTACTTCATCCCATGGTCTAGAATCTCAGCTATACCACACGTAAATGAAATTAACTCATTTCTCACTTCAGCCTTTTTGCAGCTTCTTTCTACAGTGGGAAAAATTTGGACAAAAAAGCCTAAAGGTGTCTCATCCAGCAGCTTCCTGTGTCATAAGGTTGTCTATATTTTCACATGGCATAACACTTTGCAAAATACATCAGAAAGCATCAGCACTCAAGAATAAACTATGAGAACATCCTCCAATAAACTGTTCCTCCTCTGGAGAAAGCACGAGACTAAGTAGCCTAGTACTTATGCTGGTTATGTTGCTCTACATGCACCTGAGAAGCACTGAGGTATTCCATTAGGGGATGTGACATAAGAACTTACACAAAAATAGAATTCTATGACAACTTTAGATATCTCACAAGTAGAATTATATTAAAATGCACCAAAAATATTATAATCCTTCCTTCAGATTCTACAGCAAGAGATGTAACTGAATTTAAATGACAGATCTGAAAAATAAATTTATGCAAATGTTCCTATGAGCCATGGTTTACAATATAAGCCACAATTTAAAATCACCAAAAATATTATTAGGAGAACATAGGCACATTAAAACAGGCTTTAGGTTTTATTTTGTTTTGTTTTCAGATTTTTTTTCTTATGGTAGAGATCTAATGCCACTGTAACAAAAGTCTGATTAAAACATAATCTGCTCTCAAATGCCACCTCTCTAATGTACTTTTTGAACTTTAAGTACACAAGTACTGTTGAAAAGTTCCCTACTCATTTTCACAGTGCTCACACCAGTCTTTCTAATTTTCTTTCTATACATTTTAATCTAAACCTGCAATATCAGAAACTCCTCATTATCTATTTTCCCATCTATCTACGTTGTTTTCAGGAGCACATCCGTGCAGCATACTCAGTAACAGAGAGTCTGTGCACTTTAATACTCCAGGTTATATATTTCCTCAGCTGATGTATATGAGCAGAGCTTCACTGATTTCAATTGCATTATTCTCACACTGAGCAATAAGCCCCTTCAAGAGACTCTAGTGTGGCAATAAGTCCAGGACAGATGACACTCTGCAGGATGGAGTGAAAAATATGCTCTAGAAGAAGTCAAATGAGAATGTAGTGCAGTTTTTCATTTGTTTTCTTTCAGAACTGAGTCTGCTTGGGATTTTGCAGACTTCTTCCTGCAGAGTTGAGGTGTTGGTTGTACTTGGACAACAGATGTTCACTTAGCTGCAAGCCTCATAACCCTAGGAAAAAAAAAAAAAAAAAAGTTTAATCTTCTTCCTGAATTGTAGTGAAGCTGATATTCAGTTGAGGAACTATCTGTTGAGAGAGAGTATCTTTCAGAGGAAGGTGAAAAAGGTGAAAGTAGAAGGTGAGCATAGCAGCAGAAGACATACAATTCACAAATATCTTTAAATTCTAACCATATTAAGAGACCAAGTTTTATGCGAAAATACATGTGGGTGTTAGAAGTTCAACAACGAGGCAAATTTGTTCAGAAAACTAGTAGCAAGATATGGAAGGTTTGAGAGAAGTACACATTATGGAAGAGCTCTGGAAAATGAGCTTTCTACGTCTTGCTTTCTGAAATTTTTTGGAGGTGTAAAAGGCTGAAGAAGAAGCAAAATATAGTAACATTGCATTTCATTTTGTTTTGGTTGACTGCTAAGGGTTGACATACTGTCCTCTCAGTAATGCCACAGATTCAGAGAGTTTTGATTCTTAGGTCTCCTAGTTGCATTCTGCAAATGACCCAAACCATTGAAGTTCACTTCAGTGGATATTCACTTTAGTATAGCAGCACTAAATCCAGTAGCTAAATCAGGCTTTCTTAGGATCTTATCTCCCAGATTACCTTCAGCTGTGCAATTAGTTATTTGAGAGATTAACACAGTGAAACTTTGGGTATTTTCACACTGCCAATAACCAAGCTTCATTTGGGCTGACTAGAAATCACATGAAAGAACAGCAAGAATTTTACAGTGAGAGAAGAAGATCTCTTTGCCCTGCTGATTTTTTTTTATTTTTTTTTTTACGTCAGCTGGCACTGACCAGGGTAAAAGTGAAAACAGCTTAAGAAAATCACACTGTACATCACAGTGTTACATCACACTGTAAACTGAAAGATTCTTGCTTTTCTTCTTTCTGTAATTTTCTTCCTGCTCATTTCATATGTGGATCAGTTTAGTGTCTGATAATACACTGAGTAATCTACATAAGATTAGAAATACTTAGCATTTCACAGGGAGTTGTAAGTTTCTCACAGATACCTGGCAGGAGGAGATCTAAGACAAAGAAAGTCAGTGCTCTTTACAGGTGGAGATTATTATGTTCTACATAAACATAATTAGAATAATAAATTCAGCACTGCTAATTATTATTTTATGAGTACAAATAGGTAATGCATACAAATTAAAGTAGTATTTTATTCTTTGGCAACCAAGAAAGTCAGCAATTACCAAGTTATTGAGACTTAGATGACATTGCAGTGAAGAAGGGCAAATGGGTCAAAACCAGTAGAAAAAAGGAAAGATAACAAGGAAATGTAGAAATGTTTCCTATCACTGTTTTAGTATACTACAATGAGAAAAAAATTGTCTCACTAAAGTAAAAAAAAAAAAAAAAAAAAAAAGGAAGCCAAACTCTTTAAGGTATTCTATGTACACTGTATTGATTAATGATTTTACTTGTTTTACTTTTTCTTACTTTCATTTTGTGTTGATCTGAAATGTCAGGTTTGTTCTATCCTTGTTCCTACTTGTCTTTGTGCATTTTCAGCCTTTGGTCACATTAATAAGATTCTTACACTGTGCATTTTTTTGTTTCTTTTCATTTTACTGATTTCCATGATTACTTCTCAGTCTGAAATTCAGTAGCATTCAATTTACATAGCAAAAGGCTTAATTTAAATAATACATTCCAGGGTATCAATCAGCCATTGTTCACTGTATCTTTGTATTGCTTTTAAAGAGACAACATAAGAAAAGAGTATTGATAGCATATGAAACCACCTCACTAATCTTGATTTTGCCTGAGTCTGTTAAATAGAATAAAATAAAAAAGTACTAAGACTAGAGAATGGGAAAAATGATCTAGCTAGACTATACCGAGTCTATGATTAATATCTTTGGATTCTAAGCTAAATTATTTAGGCTGGTGGAGCATTTGATGATGTTTGGAAGTAGCAGTGGTCTTTCAGTACTGGATCCAGTAATTTTTAAATTTCATCCATGCATTTCTGTTGTATTAAAATTTGGAATGTTTGATTTTCAGATATATTGAGGTTGTTCCATTCACTGGAGAGGGACTGTTTGCAAGGGCCTGTAGTGATAGGTTGAGGGGGCAATGGTTTTAAATTAGACAGAAGTAGATTTAGTTCCCTGGAGATCTTCAAGGTGAGGTTTGACAAGGCTCTGAGCAACCTGATCAAGTTGAAGGTGTCCCTGCTTACTGCGGGGGATTGGACTAGATGACCTCTAGAGGTCTTTTTCGACCCAAATTATTCCATGATCCAAGTTGCTTCCCATAGGCTATATTATTTTGGACAGAAAGCTTTACTTTATTTTGCATTTTTACATGGTGAAACTTTGAAGCCTGAAGCCCCAAGCTTTAAATTCTACAGTTAGACAAACCATAATAGTAATGCCATAGGAATTATCGTTTTCCTAGTTATAGGAAATAGGATAATATATGTCCTTGATTAGGAAACAACAGGAATCTCAAACCACACTTTATGGATATCAACTACTTTTTAATCCTCATTATGATATTTTCTGCCATTATTTGATCATATTTTAAATGTCTATTTCTACACTGCTTCTGTAGAGTATCACTGTTACTAGAAGTCCATAAAGATGGGAACAGATGTCACTGCGTTTCACGTGGAGCTCTTAAAGATTAGCATACATACTCCCACTGAGTAATTGAAGCTTATATACGTAATCACCTGGACACTGGACATATGGTCCACTTCTTGACATAGGTAGTATCTGTCAAAGTGAATTTGATAGCTCAGGAGTTGCAAAGTCTTTAGGCTAGACTATACGGTCTTAGCTGAGGTTAGGACATGATGTCCTGAAATAAAATCTTTAAAAATAATTTACGGCTCCACCTGAGCTATCCAAAGGATAAAGCTATGAATATAAATAGATAAAGAGAACAAACATCATAGCTATAGAAGACCACACAGCCAGGAAGAAATTCGTGAAAATCAATACGAGGTGCAATTTATATTGGAGATTTTAATATTTTGTGTAAGACCTTGAAAGCTATCATTACATGTGCAACCTTGCAAAAGATTTGACAGCAGAAAATCTCAGAAATATTCAGTAATGGTTTATCAAAGAGAGGAACTTTTGGTTATGCTCAGACAACACTGATAAACTACTCCTTTTTTTCTTGTCAGTTGATGCAAAAGATCAATTAAACCAATGCTTGCAAAGTGTTTTGGAGGTGAAAACAACAGCTACATGATGCTATCATAATAATGATGCAGTCAGTGAATTATTCCACACAGCAAATCTTCAGTACAGGAAAAAATAGCCAAGAAAAAAGAAGGCAACTCTCTTCATCAGTGTGCAGGAGAGTAAGATAGGGAACTCCTGCTATCAGGATTTCCTGTGCCTCCTGTGTCAAGTCTCAGAGGGCTCTGACTTTGACAGACTGATAAGACCCTGCATACGTTTGTGGGTAGCTGTAGAGGATCACAGCTGCAGAGATACAGCCCCAGATGCTGCCCAGGAGTCTGCCACAGCTCCAGTACAAAACTGCATCCCTGAAGAAAATGTTGCAGGCTCTTTAGCCCAGGTCAAAGTCCAGGTTTGGAACCTGGCCATATGCAAACTGTTAAATCCATGAAACTGCCCCTTGTAAGATGGTGGGTATGGGGGCACACCAGCCCATCTCCTGAAGTTTCTGGGGCAGGTGAGCCACCTCCAAAGACTGAACAGCAAAGGAGCCACTTACCTCCCTCTTGCTAATCTGCTGCACCTCTGTGGACACCAGCCCCTGCCTCTGAAGGCTGGGGAAGGTTAAAGGGCTCAAAGGACAGGGAGAAGGCCTGGGTCTCGCGAGGAATACAAAAATCACATTAGAGCATTTTCCATTGCACAGCACTGTGATATAGGCATGCTTTCTATTTGGGAATTTTTCTTTTTGGTGTTTTAATGCTACCTGCAATAGATTAAGTTTCTCCCCCCTTTATTTCATAATGACAATGCAGTTTCTTAAATTTAAGTGAAGTCTTCTAAAATTATGTATAGTTGAAGGATATCTTTTCTTAAACCTGACGGGGGCTTAATAAATTTACCTTCTGCTCCTAGACAATCCCAATGAAATTATTCACACCAATCTTGACTAAAAATTCAAATCTAAAAAATATTAGTCTGTCATGCCTATTTATCTAATAATTGATGAGTTCCTAGATGGCACCTAACTCTTCTTCTAATCCCCAAATATAATAAGAAACTTTGGGAGTTGATGTGCCAGTGTTGGCATATTACTTATAAAGCAGGAAATTGATTGCTATTAGCTTACTTTTTCTAATAGACTCACATTTATCTAAAACTCACATATAAGCAAAACTGTCAGCAAGGTTTGTTGCCTTTTATTTCTATATTGAAGAAAGGTCTTCTATAAAGCAAGAGAAGGAACAAAACCTGGAGCATGTGGATACACATGCACTGTGCCCCTTAGCTCCACGAAAAAAAATGACTAAGAATGTGTGGGATAATTCAGATTTATAATGGTATTTTTATTTTCCATTTAAAGTATTGAAAAACCAGTGTGAAGCTAATAGATTCCCTGTCACACAGATATTTAATAGGTCACTTACAGGAGTAAGCTCAGCCAGAGGATCAATTTAATGGCTGGGGACAATGGGATTTCTCTTCCTCTTTTTAATGCTGTCAGCAACTACAACATCATCATCACTTTCAGAGGCAAATATAAACTTTCCTGAATCAGTGATTCTTTAGAAGAACTGGGAAAAAATTGTATGAGCTTCACTGGTGACTCCCGGGGGATCCATTTGGTCTGCTGAGAAGCTGTCACCTGACTCATACATCTGAACAATCTGTAAACTGAAATCACTGTATACAGTGCTATGAGCAAGGCTATCTATTTTTCGTGTCACAAATAGTATATAATTAGAACAAGATTTTCATCATCTGGAGAACTTTGCTCTGATTAACAGACTGACTCAGCTATGGTGTTGTGTTTTACCAGTCTGTCTAAAATCACCATTACAACTCAAGTCACTTTTCTCAAAATACCTGTGGTAAGGCTGTATGTACAAATAATTAAAATTTCAACAATAAAAATAATCAAATCTTTCCCTTATGTCAAAAGAGTTACTCACCTGACATTCTGAACCTAATGGATAACTGAAAAATATTTTTTCACATATTATAAACATATAATTTATGTGTATATATAAAACACATAATTGAAAAACATAATTTTTGCATATTATATTTTCAGGGATAAGAGCAGAAAATGAAGATGATTCTAAAACATGATATTCTAAGGCTTTTATCTGCTCCTTGGAGAGATAATTTCATGATAACTCAAGTTAATATAGTTGATAGATTTTTTTGTATGTTAGGATAGTTCAATAAAATGGAATGTGTAAGAATTAATCTTTCCAAACAGGGCTGAGGGTAATGTCTATGTAAGAAGGTATTCCTTGTTATTTTTTTTTACAGGAATTTGTTTTTGGAAATGCTCCTACTAACAAAACAAGATTTTTTTTCTAAATGCTTCTGTAATAATATATTCCAGGCACTGTATACGAATGATATTTCTCATTTTAAATGCAGGAATTTGTTAACACACACTATAAGTACAATAATTTTACCTATTGAAACAGTTTTTTATAAAATGAACTTCCTTCATAGAGGGTTCTTTATTAATAAAGTAGGATAACTGGGAAGTACTGATTTTATTTAAGAGAAACACAGAGTTTCCTTTAAATTCCAGAATGCACAATTTTTTTTACATTTATTCAAATTATGCCAAGGCATATGGTCTCTGTATCTTCCCAGATGTACTTTATTATTTGTTTCTAATGTAAGATTCTCTATTAGAAAGACATGTGGGAGTGTGTTGATTCATCCTGCACAGGACAGAAGACAATTTATGAATTAAATGAACATGAACTGTTTGAATCAGTCCATTGAGAAGAAGCCACTGCTTCTAGTCAGACTTTCACACTGGAAATGTGTGACACAGTAAGAGAATGCTATGTTTCAAGGCACAAGCCACCAAGATCTGTAACTTATGTTCTTCAGGCTAGAGTTTGATTTTTGGTCTTTTTTAAAAGACCAGTTCCCAGACTGGTAAAAAAATGGTGAGCACATGCACTCAGGTTAAGAAGACCTTTGTAAGACTTAAACCTACCTCTCCAGGTCTGCTGAGATCCCCAGCTATGACACTGAGGTGGGAGAATCCTCTCCTTCCTTTTTGTGTCAAGAGCCACAAGATACAGAAACCTCACTGAACCAAAGGGACAGCAAGGAAGGTGAAGAACAGTAGAGGAAATACTGAAGAAGTTGGAAACCTTGGATTCTACTTCCTATGTCTAGGAAAGCTTGTATTTTGGCCATTTTGGCCATTTTAGCATGAAGGCCTAAATAGTATGTAGTAAAACTTTAACTGAAGAAGTTAACACATGTAATTGTGATTATTTGGTTTAATCTCTTTCCAGAGAGTCTCTAAGCCAGAAAAAAACTTGTCACTGGTATCCTGGGAAGAGAGATGTACTGAGTCTTTGTAATACTATCAGGGTTTTGTGTACATAATTGTTCCTTTTGCCTAGTTTCAATTCCCTGGACTGAGTCACCATGGAAAAGAGAAAGAAAATTCAGTACTCAAGAGAGAAAATTAGAAATGTTTGATTTTATTTTAAAGCAGGTACCTGCTTTTCTTTGCTCTAGCTCAGGGTGCATCAGGCAGCTGAAGAGGAGATTCCCTGCAACTTAAGGTGAGAAAAAATGCATTTCGTGCAAGTGCTGAGTGTTCTGAGTTTGCTGTTACAAATAGTTTTACCAGAAACCATGTAATAAAATATTATTGATTTGTTTGGTTGCTTTTTCTTTAAAAAATTATTCACAGCATGTTTGCATGTGTAACAGAGGGAAACATGCTGTTACAGTACTGATAAAAACTCCAATTGCACCAGTTGACAAGGAAAAGGGATTCCAGTTTAAGCTCCCATAAGTATTGAGATTAACCCATCCACAGTGCAGTCCCTTCTGAATGAAGTGGCAGTAGCATTATCTCAGCAGATTATTCTTGTTACAACAAATTTACTCAGCAAGCCCAACATAAAATGCTAAAGTTGTGTGTGTTCAGTCATAATTGAAGAGCAGCAAAAGAGCACATTAATTGTTCTTTCGATGCCTGATTTCAATCTAATTGCCATGAACCTTTCTGCCAGGGTTATATTTCCATTTCTCTAATGATATTAGTTGTCCTAGACAGGGTCCCTTCAACTTGATTGTGACTTTATTACTGAGGCAACCAGATGTGTATTGAAAGCAGCAGCCATTTGTATTCATCTTTTCACAGCCAGCCTGACAAAGCTGTGCTTTTAAATAGCATTTTTCTTTCATCTTTAAAAATGAAGTCTATAGGGAGCAGTAGCAATTTACACCACTTGAAGATCTGAATCAAAGAGCCTGAACACCTAACAGGGAGCAGGGTGAAAAGAAGCAACAACCTAAAAAACTCATCAATGACTGAATCATGTGATGAAGGAATCCCCAGTGTCTGACAATACAGCTGAGGCCCAGTTCTTTAATTAGCACTGTGCAGTCAGACTCCTCTTCTCAGTACATGGCTGAAGAGAAGGAAACTAGATGTCTTTGTTGCTTTCTGGCATAGTTACTTGAGCATCTTCCCTCTCTGTCACATACAGCTCCTCAAAGGCGTACAGAGAAGGGGTTTTCAACCTCCCAGTCAAATCCATGGCAAAATGATAAATTATGTTCTCTGTGAGCAAGCAGAGAATTCACTGTACTTTAACATTACCGTTTTCTTACGGATCCTGGGGTTGGTAATCTTGCCAGAGCCTGGGGAGAACTGAATGGACATTATTGTGGCTGGATGTGATACTGCTTACATCAAAGAACTGCTCTGCAAAAGCAGCTTTATTAGGCATGCATTAGATGCCTTTGTTAGGACCACTTCTAATTTTTGACAATTTGCCTTTGCAGCCCCAAATTTTTGTCCCTTAGTTTGTATTTATGTGTGATGTGCCCTTCTCGGATCAACTATATGTTAGTCAAGTATTGCTTTTCTAATAAATAAAATCATATCTCCACTTTCAGGAGGAGTTTACTCCTCTGAGCATGCCTTCTTGGGGCTGCATTGCTCAGCTGACACTACCTTCATGCTGTAAGGCTTGTCTGGCCCATCTGAGGCTAAAATCCCCACAGTCCAAAGCATGCACACAGCTCCTGCCAAAGTTTGTGCAAGAAAGTGCTGCTGCTCCCAATGTTCTGCCCAAGCTGGGAGCTTTATCATCTGCAGGAGCCCTCAGCTGGGAACAGCAAGCAGCTATCCAGGAGAGGTGATTGCTGCTGAGACCACCTTTATCAGTGTGTGTACCCACATGTGTGCACAGGTGTGTGTATGAGACCCATATACTGCCTGTAGGTTAAATATGCTTCTCCTTGACAGCATAATCCTTAAACCCAGAAAGAGCTCTGAAATAGTGCCCTGGCTCCTCCCAGGCGCTGTTGTGACAGGCACTGCTTTACTGCTTGGCTGTAGTGCCATCCTCAGTCAAGGACCCCATGGTTCTGTCTAAGGTTCCTGCCCCCCATCTATGACCCTGGGTCATTTGGCTAGATCAGAGTGAAAAGTTCTCACCTCAAAACAAGACCTGATTTTTGCCTGTTTTGGATCCACCCCACCAAATTTAGAAGGACAAGCATGTGTGACACTCCTTCTCCAACATACAGCACTGTCTGTTTCACCAAAACAGCTACAAGCACTGTCTGCTTTCACAAGTCTGTGGTGTTTTGTTTGTTTGCTTGCTTTTTTTTTTCAGTGTGGATAAAATATTATCTCAACAAAATAGTTACAAGGGTTTGGATTGGTCTTTTTGTTGTTGCTTTGGATTCTTTGGGTTGTTTTGGGTTGTGCATTCTTTCTTGTTTTTTTTTTTTCTTTCAGCATGAACAGAATGATGTATTTTTTCCTTCAATGTAATCTTGGAAACAGACACTTTATTTGGGCTGAGACATTTTAAAAAGAAACAGAAACAAGATACAGCCAGAGGCAGATACTAGGCATGGAAAGATCAGCCTAAATTTGTAATTTTTATGAAGTTATGAACAACAGAAAACAGCCATGGGATGGAAGTTGTTGAGCAGCTTCTGTAATATGTGTCACTGCCTCTGCCTGCAATGTTCAAACCCAGGTGTGCAGGACTGAAGGCACTGCTTCAGTGTGTGCCTCAAATAAAGGGACTGTAGGCACTTCAGAAGGGGAACAGCAAGCAAATGACTAAAAGAGTCTGTTCTTAATTACAGTTAAAGGACCTGGTTAAATCAGTTTGGTTTTGACCCACTGGCTGGATTTATGAAGCTGGAGCAAAGGGAGAGGTTGGGGATGTAACTGAACACAATGCTGCAGTAACCTTGCTCTGGTCTGGGCTCTCACAGGCAAAAGACCACTGAAATTCAGCTTTCATTTCTCATCTGTAA
Organism: Florisuga fusca; assembly: GCA_038090715.1. Lineage (NCBI taxonomy): Eukaryota > Metazoa > Chordata > Aves > Apodiformes > Trochilidae > Florisuga > Florisuga fusca. Next base: position 6,479,189 of record JAAWXA010000011.1, on the reverse strand, counting down.
AAACAAACAGACCTAAATGACCTGCTTCCCTCTGTTTCTGAGCAAATCTCTGACACAAAGAGCCCAAACTGAGTGCATCAGCCAGTGCTGGGGACAAAAATGAGAGTGAAAGTGAGAACAGCAGAGTGAAGTTCCAAAAAGGGGGGCTTCTCCCCATGCCCCCCATCCCAGCTGCACTTCTAAGGTTGAGCAGCACATCAGGGTCCTGAGGGCTGCAAAATCTGCCTTAGGCTTGGATTATGAGGAAGGGATTTAAAATACCATGTGTTTTAGTTCTGAGAATTTACTTTAAATCTTATCCTTTTCAAACTAAGCTTTCCATGTAGGGAAGAATCTCTTTAAGCTTTTGTATTTTAGCTTTTGAAATCACTGAAGCTCATTTTATCTTCTACTTTTAGTATGCAAAAATGTTTCCTATATATAAGGACTTGTTTGGTCCAATCTTTTTGAAAGTAGGTTTTGTGTAAAAAATACATATTAAAATATTAAGAAACACCTAATTATTTTTAGAGACTTACTGTGTTCTCTTACATTATCCTGCTTTTAACAAATTGGCAACATGGAGTGAAAGCAACTTCCATTTTCTCATGGTAGAAAAACTTCATGCTTTTCAATTTGTCTTTGTATTGGACAGAGTAACTTTAAGAAGGTGCAGTAAACCTATTCTTTAAATTGAGAGTAAGTGAAAATGATGACTCTCATAAAAATGTGAAGTGAGAGCTATTTCCTGCAACAAGTTACTATATTTGAAATGTCAAATTAAAAGTTCAATAAAAAAGAAGAAAAAAATTTTTGCATGTTTTTCAGTTCTGAAAATGTTACTAGATAATTTTACTGAGGTAAAGAATTTCTAGTCAAAGTCATCTCTTGGGAAAATCCTCAACAAAATGCTTTTTTGTTTTTCTTCAGTTACTATTAGTGATACAGTATTGGAGAAGTTTAGAAATTATTCTATCAGTGAAAGTCCAGTCACAAACACTACTACAGCAAGACTAAGAATGAGCCACAACCAGCATATATTTTTAACAGCTGGTAACTGCAAAATAGTTATTTTTAAGAAGAGATTTTAAAGATAGTTTTGCCTCCAAAATAATTCTGGAAATATTCAGGCATTAAAGGTTATCTGCAGTAAAAAAAGTTTGTGGAAGCCTTAACCAAGGAGGCAAAATTTTATGTCTACAATATCTCCAGTTTTATTTGGTGCTATAAAAGACTATTACAAAGCTTGTTCAAATAAATGAGAATCTTTTGGTCCTAATAGAATTTTATTCATGCCTTCAGTTTTTGATTTCTGTGAGGAGAAAACATGTAGTTAACCCTGTTCCTATATATGCTGTTGAATCTATTTCTTTTTATATGATGGTAGATTTAATCCTATACTATTAAATCCATATTTTGTTTCTTTTGCTTTCCTTTTTGGGAAACATTGTCAATCCTGTTCTTCCGCTTCCTGAAGTCAGTGCTGATCTATAGCAAAGTACAAATTAATTATTTTCGTTTTGAGCAATCATGACATTATTTATTTTCCTTTTCACTGGAGTTATATGGCTGTCATTTCCAGGTGGCTTATTTAACACAACTTTACTATTTTTTAATGGGTAGACTTGTAACTAATATAGCAGTAGTGTTGTTGCTTAAGGTGTTAGGGGTTGTTACTTAAGGTGTGTGCTAAGGGAAAAGAGCTGGTCTTGCAAATATCTAATGTTTTATGATTATTTTGGCAGATTAATCAACTTAAGCTCTTCCATTTAATCTTTCCCATCTCTACACCATTTTTTTTTCAAGCAAATTACTCTATTAAATCATGCCTATATCTGAATTCACGGCACTAATTCTGAGCTCTATTTTTTTTAAAGTGACAGAAGATCAAGACAAAAAGTAGATTCTGTTGACTGAATTACATTAAAGGGTGGCCTTGGGAGCATGAACTTTGCTGGAGCTATAATGGGTGCACTAGTGTATAAAATTTAAACTTTTCTCTGTGGATGAATGTCAACAATGGTTTGCTCTTTTCACAAATGATCAAGTAAGTACACTGCTGGCTATGCAGAAAACATTATAAAAATACCCTTTTCCCCTCCCAGAATATCCATCTAGCATAGTATCCATCACCCACAGTGGTGACAGTTTTCCACTTGCCCCTGTTGTTATAGTGCTGCTGATGCTTAGAGAATGAAGTTTCAAGGGGTTACATTACCAACACATCTCTTTGAAAATCTACTTTCTTTGGGCTTTACCAGCTGCTTTATCCTTCAAAAACCCAGTGTGGCAAATTGGAACAGATTGGGGAAAACAAAACAAAACAAAAAAAATCCCAATCATCTGGGAAATTTTAATTTTGAAGAACAAACTTGTCAAAAACCATGCCAAGCTATGTTGGTGTTGATGAATCTTCTGATCAAGTAATATTTCAGATCTTGGCTCTCTTCTCTTGAGGCTTCTCCCTTGGGCAGCCAGCTTTTGCCTATAGTTATGGGACTCCAAAGGCCATGGAGCTGTGAGGTAGTACAGTTTTGTTTCTGGCTTGATTTAGGGATACATGAGTTTGCCAGGACCATCCTGTGGGAACAACTTGCTGGGAGCAGGAGGAGCAGAAGAGAAGGAAGAAGGGATAAAGGGATGAAGAAGATTTTCAGATTTCCAGATGCTCTCCCAGGGATATGTAAGCTGAAAACTCCAGACACTTCACCCATCTCATGATGGATTCACACCACTGCAGCAGAGGCTGCCACCAGTGGGATATTAAAGTCATCTTTGCCAAAGCTGGATGGAATTTATAGCATCCAGACACCAACATTCCCAGCTCTGAAGTCAGCCCCATACGTACCCCAGAGCTGTGGGGCAGAGGAATGAAAGCCAGAAGTCTTGTATCCTGCTCCCTTGGAAATTCTTCTGTCTAAATTTGGGATTATTTTTGCCAGAAAAAAAGAATGACATAGAGGCCTATACAGCAATATTTTTTTTATTATTTTTTATTTGTTTTTGGTGAACAGAAAAAATTTTGATAGTTTCCTGCTTTGACTTGTTCTTTGATACATTAATTCTTTAGTCCCCCTGTGGACCAACACTCATGATTGGCAGGCTTTTGGGGCACAGTCCTCAGGGAGCAAAGGCAGAAGGAACAGTGGCCACACAGTCATCACAGCACTAAGATGACAGAAGGATGCACTCTGGAACATTTTGTAGCTAGATTTGAAATACCTACTATGATCCTTCTCACTTCCCACAGTCTTTCATGAACAAGATAGCATATTTTGTTAAGGTTTCTCATTTAATGCTTTCTCATTACCCTTCCACCTTCCTGTAATTGTGTTTGTGTGAATGAGTTGCTAACCCAAACAAAAAGCAGACTACAAAGAAATGATAAGTGATGCAACAAAAAGCTTCACACAAAATTGTACCAGAATGAAATTCTAGTGCTCATTCTGTCTTACCAGAGTGTATACTCTCCTTTTCTTCTTCAGCAGAAGTGGGAACTACTTTTTTTTTTTTTTTTTAGTTTATTTCGGGCTGTGGCCTGAAAATATTTTGTGTACATATATATGCCAAATATATTACTTAAAATTAAGGGTAAATAATTACATTATTATCAGTGACATTAAATTCCATTCAGCACAAAACCAGTTTCATCTGTAAGTTGTTTCATTATTTTTGACCACAAATATTTCTTTTTTTTTCCTGAAGACAAAATTATAATCTAGTGTGTGAAAAATTAATATATGGTACCAAAATTGCTCTGTCCCATACTCTTAGGAGTTTTGCAACAAAGGTATAGCCATATATTTTAAAAGATTGTACACTGTTTCATGAACAGGTATCTGGAAAAGTATTAATGGGGGAAAAGAGTTTTGAAACAAGTTTTTAAATGTATTTCACACTTTCACACATTTGTCTAGTTTGAAGAATTAATCCTGCTCTAATTAGCAGAGCAATACAGGAAGCCTTGATCCCTGTCAGCAGAAAGAAGTTGAATTTATTTCAACTTAAATCTGAGAGGGGATAAAACATGTAATTTCATATCATGTGATAAAAGCTACAAAGTTTTAATGCTAAAAATGGAAATAGTCTTTTTAAAAAATGCAGCTGGATGTCTGGATGGCAACTTGCTCCTTCCCATGACAAAAACAGAAAATATGAAAAAACATCATATTGATCAACCTTTTATTTCTTCCTTGCAAACAAAGAACTATCTGGAAAGCACAGAGCTGTGCTTTTTTCCTAGGCCTTTAACTCCTTGAAAACAGTACAAGACACATAGGTAAAATCACTTACACATGCTTTGTTTATTGGCAATGATAAAACATTTACAGCTTCAGAGAAGAGGTGGCATAAGAAAATATTACCTGAAAGATAAATTTCTAATTGAGACCAGCTATTTTCTAACCAAGTAACTATGAGCTAAATGTTAGGTTTACTAAAACAGTGCTTTACAGAGGAAAACCGAACATTTTTAGTAGGTAATTTCATTAATCTTCATCCCAAACGAGACTGTGGCAATTTTACTGAAAGAATTTAAAAACTGAGAAGTTGATAATCCTGGTAGAAAGAAACTCTATTATAGACTGATAAAACCATTCTGGTTGCAAAAGACCTTTAAGATCATAAAGTCCAACTGTTAACCCAACACCACCATGCCAACTATACTGTGTCCTAAAGTGCCACATCCACACGATTTCTGAACACCTCCAAGTACAGTGACTCCACTTCCCTGGGGAGCCTATTCCAATGCCTGGCCATTCTTTCAGTAAAGAAATTTTTCCTAATATCCAATCTGAACCTCTGGTACAACTTGAGACCATTTCCTCTCATCCTATCAGCACTTAACTGGGAGAAGAGACTGACCCCCACCTCGCTACAGCCTCCTTTCAGGTAGTTGCAGAGAGTGATAAGGTCTCTCCTCAACCTCCTCTTCTTAGCACTAAAAAATCCCAGTTCCCTCAGCTGCTCCTCATAAGACTTGTGCTCTAGACCTTTCTCCAGCTTCATTGGCCTTCTCACTCCAGCACCTCAATGTTTTTCTGGGAGTGAAGGGTCCAGAACTGAACACAGTACTTGAGATGCAACCTCACCAGTGCTGAGTACAGGATAATCACTTCCCCAGTCCTGGTGGCTGCACTATTTCTAATGCAGGCCGGGGTACTTTTGGCCTTCTTGGGGGTGGCTGTCTACCCTGATGTGAGGACTACTATATCCAGGTCCTTCAAAAAACCAGTTATTATTGGGTTAAGAGAAGGCCCAAGAGGGTGTAAAGGGAGAGAACCTGCAGCTTTCAGGGCATGAGAGAAATGCAAGAGGAAGAGTGGTGACATCCAAACACTGCAAAGGAACAATGCTCCAAGTATCTGTGCAAGTGAAAAAAAAATGTGTTAAAAACACAGCCAACTTCTTTGTAGAGCATTTCAAACTCCATCAAGGAAGATGAGGCTCCTCCACCTCTACTTCCTCTCCCTGGAGGGTCAGAAATCCAGAAAAGTTTTCATGCATGTGCATTTATATGTTATTTTGAATACTGTAAGCAGAATCCAGGGAATTCATCCCTGCTTTAGCTATACAGCCTTGTAGGATTGCTACTCAGCTGAAACAAGCTGGGTCCCTGTTGATCTGATCCACCCATGGACAACACAGTACAGGTGCAGACACAAATCATTTTCATCAGGATCATAGTGACTTGCCAGATGAAACCAGCATGAGGCCAAACCCAACAGCTTCAAGCTAAAAACCTGTCATGTTTTCAACAAATCTTACTCTTGAGAGATGTTTCTCCCTTGAAAATAAAAAGAAATCTTGTTAAACTTCAGGACTTTTATCCCAATAGCTGTTATTCAGCTCTTAGGAGAAGAGTCCTGCAAGACTGATGAGGCTGAAATTGTGCTCTGGTTGCAAAAGCCCCTGAGAGCAGACTGTCAGGCCAATTAAACTGTGAGAAATTTCAAAGCTTGGGCAGTGGATGAAGCATGTAACAAAAAGCCTGAAGTGACTCTGGGTGCCATGAAAAGCCTCTGTGAATGGAAGAAAGGATGTTAACTGACCCAGAAAGGGAAAAAAATTGAAATGAAAAATGGTATCTCAAGACTGGTTTTTAATGATGTTCTGTGTTGGGGTAGGAGTAGGAACAGGAAGATGGGACCCATGTGGAAGTTGAATTTCATCAGGAAGAGTGAGTCTGAAATTAATCTCTATGACCTCTCAGCCTCATCTGTAGTTGCAGATAAGAGCCAACACCGAAGAAAAATGTAATAGATTTGACAAACTGTTTACAGTTTACACAGTTTAATGCAAGAACATAGTTGACATATTGAAAATTTAGCAATATAGTACCTTACATACTGACTTGCCTGCTTTATATACAGAATGTAAACAGTTTAAATAACAACTTGGATTTAGCATATTCCTATGAACTGTCACTTTGATTTCTACTGCTCTGCATGGAAACATAAAGCAAGACTCTGGAGACTGCTCAGGGAAGATGCATTACTTCTTATTGGCAATCCCTCTTAAGACTACTTGATTGGTAATTTCTCTTACTTTTGAAAATATTTTTATATCTTTTTGGACTTTTTCCTTGTGTAAGTAAATTTTATAATCATGTAGCTTAGTTGCTAATACCCTTTTCTTGAATCAGGTCTATTAAGGACACATTTTCATTGGAAAACTGCACCTGTAAAATAAATTTTTCCTTCTCCAGAGGTTCGGGACCTTTTCACAAAGGTCACAGTGTTTGCCTTTACTGATAGGAGTAAAATCACATATCCTGCTTTCGGGTACAGCTCACTCAGAGAGGGCTTTCTGTTCAAGGAAGGACTTCTGTGTTCTTCACTCTTTGATAGAGTGGTTTGAGCCCATGCTGCAGGCTGGTTTGCAGGTGTGGACACAGGGTACATTCCCCTCTGCTTTCCTGCCCAGCTTCCTTTGGGAAGCAGCTTCTGAAACATGGAAAGCTGGCAGGTAACCAGCAGAAGGGTTTGGAGAAAGCTGTTTTCACTTCTATAAGAAAAACCATTTGTTAGATTGAGACACGAAGGCATGAACAAGGGTGAAGATAACTTCTCTGCTGACTCCCTGTACTTCTGCCATATTTCTCTGAAATACTACTTGAAGAGTTCCTTGTGTCTACTCTTACTCTTCTTCCCCAGCCACCTAATGATGTGGTGGTTAATTTTTCTCACAGCATTCTGAGACTGTGATATCTTAATTCAAGTTTTTTCTCTTTCTATTTCAATTAATTTCTGCTTTTCATGTCTTTTGAACTGGTCAAACCAGTCCTCTATTTCTGCTACCCATTCATCCATGACATTCATGTATTTTCTCCTAATTTCTTTTAATATAGTAACAGATACTTATAAATCAGAGTACATTAACAAACTCTTGTTTTATTTTGCCCACAGGAAATCTGTCAGATCATTGAAGACTGAAAGTCAATAAAAGAATTCAACAAAGTCCCATCCTCCAATTAATGTTTCTTCTGGGAAAGACTCCATTACTGGATGGAACATCACACCCTAACTCATCTGTTCTTAATGTCAGGCAAAAAAATTTTATTTTCTTCAGATGAAAAAAAATAAAATATTTCAGCTGTGAAATTCTTCATGGGGAAATTTTAACAAATGTTTTTTACAATAGTTCAAGCAAGATAAGAGAAAAACAAAACAGAACAAACAAACCACCAAACCAAAACGAGAAATACCCAGAAAGTGAAATTAAACCAAATAATAAGCAACAAATCAGCTCTAGAAATTGAATGTCAAATTCAGACAATAGACTACCAATGCCAAAATAGATTATATGGATTTAATTTCTATAAAGATGTGCTGTTGCTGGAAGTGAGATTCTACCAACCTGTTTCCCAGATCTGATAATGCATTGCAGTGGAAATGTACCATAAAATTATTAATGAAACCAAATAATATTTTTATTCAGGTTCTAAAGTTCACTCTTTGTAAGATAATGATGTGTTCAGGTTTTTTTTTTCCTAGTCTCAGAATCTGTCTCTTTAGCAGATGTAATCTGACAGGGTGCTGTATAACCTGGTTGGTGAAATACTGTTCTGAGACTCAGGGGATCTAGGCCATATTCCATACTCTGATGTGGGGTCTTTGGCTGATCTTTGGGAAGTTTCTCACCTTCTCATGAGTATTCCATGGGATGATATTATCCTTCTTTGTAAAGCACCAAGAAAGCCATGAAGAAAAAGTGGTTCTAAAGTGTCTGTTTCCCTCTCAGTCTTTCTTGTGTGCTTGGTGTTTTTAATACCAAGTGGGTAATTCATTTAGAGCTCAATGACCTAATAGTAGTATCAGTGATTATGCAGATTGCCCCTTAAAAATTTTAATCTTTTTTACTCATCCTTGGAAGAAAATATTCCAGTCACTTCTGCTCATGAATGAAGTAACCTTCTGCACCTCCTGCTTCCCTCCCCTTGACACACAGGTCAGCCCCTTTCCTTGGGCTGCCCTTTTCAGAGTGCATTTCTGACTCTCTGTAACTGAGCCACTTCTTAGATACAACCTGATGCTTCCCAATAATGTGTGAGAAAAACTGATAAAAGATTTAATTTTCTAATAATTTATGTTACAAATTAATTTCTAAATCTGCATATTAAGAACTTCATGGTTCAGGTAAGTAAATGCACTAGAAATCTTGTTATAGTAACACTGATTTTTATGTTATATTTAGGGTGGTACTCATCTATTAAGTATTTTTTCATCTAATTTATATTTTTTAACATGTAACAAATTAAAATATATGTAGAAAAAAAGAATATTTCCTCTAGGGCAAATTCCACAAAGTTAATATCAGAATACCACAGACTCTATAATTAAATAAAGAAAACTGACAGAGTAGAAAATTAAAACATTGCTTGAACTAGACATGATGAAACAGTTCATACTTCATCCAAATGAGACTGAATCACTTTTTCTTGTTACTACAAATGATAAGGAGGAAAGATTTCTGGAAAATTTAGAGCAAAATGGTTCTGCTAAAATGAAGTATTTCTTATCTTCTGTGCCTGGTCTGATTAAGAGCTATTGCCTTTCCTCATTGTCTCATATTATCTCTGTTATTCAAAGTTATCAGTGACCCAGTCACTCTTTTTTTAGTGATATAAGCATTTTGTTCTGGACTCAAAAACTCACATAAATAAATAAAGAAATAATGAAAAAAATTTTGTCACATTTTTAAAATAAAAAAGTCCTCCTGTGCTAAGTCTTGCATATGAGAGTACTTCTATTTATGTTTTCAGCACTTCGGGACTTAAAGATAACAAAAAATAATATTTTTTTTTACTGTTTCCAATTTCCCCTTTTTCTTTTTTTCCCTTTCCCTTTGCCTTCCCCTTTCCCTTTCTCCTTCTCCCCTTTCCCTTTCGTTTTCTCTTTCTTCCCTTTCTCTTTCTCCCCTTCCCCCCCTTTCCCTTTCTATTTTTCTCCTTTTCCTTTCTCATCCTCTTTCTCCCCTTTCCTTTTACCCTTTCCTTTCCCTTTCCCTTTCCCTTTCTTTCCCTTTCCCTTTTCCCTTTCCCTTTCCATTACCTCTATCTCCTTTATGCAACAGATACATTAATACATTATTTGTGCACATCAGCTTAAGTTTCTAATTTAAATCCCTGACCAACAGCTTGACAAGTCATTGGAACAGAGGAGTACCAACAGGCTTTAGATTCAGAAAATGTATACCTCAGTACAGACAAAATTTTTCATCACAGTAGTTATCTTGGAGGAGCCACAAATAACAAACAATACATGATCTCTTAATAAAAGGCAAAGTCTTTAATTTAAATGAACCACACAGCCCAGTCTATATTTCTTTTATATCTTCTGTGAATTCATTAAGTTAATTAAATGGGAAAAAGAAATCCTCCTCTCATTTCTTACCCTCCTATTTTTAGACTAAACAAATTAGCCATAATTTATATCAATATGATTATCTTAACTGGAAGTCATTTCCTTCTGTGCTTCTTCCTGTGGCTTTGTTTCATAATTTGTGCATAAACAGTTATTGTTTTCTCAACATGGAAGGCTATTTTCCAAGCTCTCTTTGTTCTATTACCCACACAGATACAGACTGCTAGAGCATATTTTATGACTTGTTATTTAGTTGATTGTTTAATGTTTCTGGTGAGCCTGGCATATCTAAGGCAGCAGGAGAACTGCTTTTCTGTATTTTTCCTGTAGCCTGTTGTGATGAGGAAGGCATTACTATATCATCTCTCACAGGGACTTTCATTTTGTCATCTGACTGCAAAGGAAATCTATTCAGAGAATCAGATAATTGCTTTGGTTTAGAAGACATATATCCCTGAAGCCAAAAAAGATATTAATGCTCCAGAAAGCATGCTGAAGGTGAAGAAAAATAAAATAAAAAAAAATAGTAGACTAGTTAATAAACTCCAGGTAAAAACTGGGATTCCCTCGCAGATCATTCACTGAAACCCAAACTGTAATTTTAATTTACCAAAGGCTTTTGGGCTTGAGGTATGTCCATGGTTCCCCTCTCCTGCAAAGAGAATTGCACAAGCTGACTGAGGCCAGTTGCTGCGGGGCTGACTCAGAAAACTCCCTTCCCACCTTCCCCTTTAAGATTATTTAAATTACATGTGTTTGTTATGAATAGAATTTTTTTCTGCCGTCTTGCTAGTTGTTTAGCTGCATAATCTGTGCACAAGCACTCTGTTTTTCCAATACAGAGGACAATTTCTGAACCCTGAGTCAAGTCTGCTGTTTACATAGAAGGACATGGTTAGAATAAGTTCCCCTTTCTGTCATTTATGTGATTTTTCAGAGTGTTAAGTGATTCTAAGTAAGTGGAGGAGCTGCTGGCAGAGGTCAGATGCTGATGGATTGTCACAATGCAGAAGGCCAAGCAGTCCCCAGAAATCGTCACCGTGCTTTGTCCTCTGTACCAGTCACACCATTCAGTGAGGGAGCAGAGAGCCTACGTGTAGAGAAGAGCCCTGGAGAGATAGGAACATAATATACACATCCACACTGGATGTACATTAATGTTTTGCTTATAAATACTAAAAGTGATTACTAAAAGGGTTCAAAGACTCCTACATTCTTATGGTACTGAATTCTCAAATTGTTAACTGTAGGAATGAGCACTATAGAGAGGACACTCCTAAATCCTCAAGATTGATAACAGACTTGTCTCACACTGGAAGCAGTGCCAGTGTATGAGGCAGAGCAGCTTGGTAGTCTGTCTCTGTTACTGGAAGTCGAAGATTTTGATCATGGAAGAAAAACATTCCTCTGTCTTATAAGATTACAGATTAGATAAGGTTAGATATGGCATTAGCAAGAGTATGAAATGGCACCATGAAACCTCTGAGAATCTGGCAAATTATCTGAAGAGAATTCAGCTGTAAGAAATACAAACATCATGCTTATTCTTATTCTGGAATAGGATTCTGAAGATAATTTTATCACCCTGTCAGGTATCCTTCAAAAGGAGGAAGTGAGTGAGGGGCACTAAATGTAAAAACAATATTACTTTTTAACATTCAGAGAGTAAATATGAGTCTCTAAGTAGTCATCTTTCAAAGTATGTGGCAGGCATTTTGTAATAAGTTTATAATAAAGAGATAATTGCATTTGTTTCCAAGAAACAGCTACTGTGCACAAGTTTTTCTTCAATAATATTAAAAAACCCTCAACCCTCAACAATAAAGTTAGATACGCAAATTTCTGTTCTGATATTTGTATAAATCATCACACCCTTGTGGTAGTGATTATAATAACTTATATAAAGTTAACATTAGTAACTTACTATCCTCCAGTTTGGCAACTTTGAGAGTATCTAACATCAGTAAATAAGTTACCTTTGGTCTAGGAATGTTTAATGAGTGCTTTAGGGAAGATGTATGAGCCACTGAATAAAGGAGAGGAAGTTGAAAATGTATTGCATCCATAATCAGACAAGTTACGACCTTTTGGCAATTTCCAGTCAAACAAAGTGTTCTTTTGAACATTAAACCAGCAGAAACTGCAATTTAAAAACTATGTGACTTCTGAATTAGACGTTTTATAGCTATGGGGAAATGAAGGAGAAATCAAAGTCTTTGTGACTATTTCTTGTAAGCATGTAAGGCAAGACAAAGTTTCCTATAATGCTTGGCCTGTGGTATATTTGGACTTGAAATCTTGTTTTCAGAGGCTGTTTTCATCCATTTGCAAATGAAAAAGTGCAAATTTTGTGTGGAGGTGGAAGCTTTTGTAGATGTGAATATCACGAGCTCTGCCTTTAGGCAAAAACCACTTAAGTAGATTTAGCACTGAAAAAATGACATTGTATTCCTTCCCCATGACCTGAATCTGCTATGAATCATCCTTATTCACATTTTCATAAACATAAATTAAATGCCAAGCTATAGCAGCAGTCCTTAGGAACAATTAAAAAGCAGTTAACAAATTTATGGCTGAGGTCCACTGGTTTGATACAGCTCTGCATTACATCAGCTTTATGGCAGCAGCTGCTCCCCTTGGTGCAGTTACATCAATATCATGCTGGCACAGGAGAGAAGAACTACAACCCACTTCTGCAACATATAAATGGGTGAAAATTTAGGGTTGTTCTCAAATGTATTGTGAACCCCAGAGTCTTTCTTCTATTTCAAATCTCCTTCCAATGTGGCTGATTGCTTCAAATGGGAATGAACGTGCCTTGGGATGTGTTAAAGAGGTGTGTATGACACATAATCTTATCTCCACTGCTTCATTGTGCATTTTATCCAGAACATTGCTCTTAGCTATTCATCTCTCACACTGATGGTATTTAAGATTTCTCTGTTCTGTCTCATTCTGTTCTAATTCCCCTAAGTACTGACTCGCTACCATACTACTCTAGCTTTCTACAGTGTGCAAGTTTGGTGTAATAAATGGACATAAATGCAAAAGCAGCAGAGTGATAAATCATGTCTGTCATGCATGAATTATACTTGCTCTGGGTAACCCAAGAATGCCCCAAACAGTGTGAACTACATGGCTTTACTGTTTGAGGTCCAATGTATTTATAACCTTGTATGGAAAGCACATCTCATCTTAATCACAGTTTATTTCACCCCAGGAATATAAATAAACATTAAATTTAATCCTCTATGGCCAAATTTTGCTTAGCATAGATTTTTCACTAGTCCTCATTCTTGAGTAACTTTTCAGTTTAGACTTTTAAAAGTAGAAAGTCAAGTCCAGTCTGGTGATTACCAGTTAGTATAGCAGCAGCAGAGAGGTCTCCATCAAGTTAGCTTTCCTGTCTCAGTTCTTGACAATAGCCCATATCAAATTTAACTGTCTCCTTCTTTAAAGCCCTAGATTCACCACTCTGGTTTCTAGGTTACCATGCTTCAAATAAAAACAATGCTGGAGCAATCCAGTAGGATAAGCACAACAATTTTTTCACTGAGAGCCTTAATTTCTGCAGCTGGATCGGAAAAATTTTGAAGAGAGGAAATTATAGCTTCAAGTGTGACTCTCAAAAACTCTTGGCAGAGATCTTATTAAAGATAAGGAGAAAATAAACTATTAAGAGACGTAATAGTTGAATATTGAATTTTCCTGAAGGCTACAGCTGGGATGTGAATGGGCTAGAAAGGCAATATTTCACTTTCCTTATGAAAAAGTTTCACCTGTGGAAAAACCTTGATCTGTCACTTCAGATAACAGAGGAATTTAGGTTTGCTAACAGAGCTTACTCCCATCTTTATTGTCTGTAGATTTTATTCCAAAGCAGCAGGCTTTGTTATTTTCTAATCCTTCCTTTTTACTCAGATGGTGATAAGAACCACATTGTGAATGAACTCAGGAAATGTAAAGGAAGCATTTCATATCTAGGGGAAAATGCATGTTTCACTGATTTCACTAAGGCAAAACAAGCCTGAACAAAGAAGCTTATGATTCTGAAAGCTGGGCTTGCTTCCTTTAACAGGACTGCTCCAGGGTGGTGGGGAGGTTTTGGGGCTGCTTTTTCTTTTTTTAAACTGCCCTTCAGCTAATATGTGAGTAATTGTTGGTGGGAAGAAAAAAAAAAGGGGAAAAAAGTGTTTTTCTTTCAATAAAATGGTACTGAACATATTTAATGTCCCAGTCTGAAAAAACAGGAAGCTCAAAAAAGACATTTTCTGGGATTCCAGTTATGGCTATTATCTGGAAAGTTTTTCTCCCACACCAGATATTGAAAGAATTCTTCCACCTTCTCTCCTTAGGACTTTCACTAAATTGATACACAATAAGTACTTCTGTATAATGAACAGATTTATCAGGATTTGTTCATGAAAATAAGTACAGAGGATTGCACTGTTTAATGGTCTAGAAAAAAAAATTATCTATCAGTCCTTTAGAGTGACATTTGCCATCATACACTGTCCTTTGTAGAGCTTGCAGTCAGGTTCTCCTTGTTTTTCAGGATATCAGTGGGGAATAAATTTTGCATAGTCCTCTTGAGATTGGTGAATTTCCTCCACTGGTGGACAAAGGTCCTGGACACGCCATAGCCTACTCCCTATGATAGTTCTCCCTGGAAACGTACAGCAGTTCTCTGCCAAACTGTCTGCTGCAACCAGCTCACTCCTACCAGCTCTTCACTGGATGCTTCTACACCACCAATCTCTGCAGAGATCAGCAGATGGTGCTCAGCCCACTGCTGCTCCACCCTGCACTGCTGCTCCCTGACACCTTGCACCATGCTGCTTCTTCTGGCCACGTGGCACTGCTCCAGTCACTCTGCAGTGGGGCACTTGCCCACCTGTAGTTCTTCCCACCTGCCTTCCACTATGGTGTAGAAGTGTCCAGTGGTCAGTTGACAGCAGAGTGTTGTCTTAGATCCCTCATCCCTGGGGGGAAATCAGGGACATTCTAACCTACCTGGCCCACAGGTCCATAGGCAAGAAATATCATCACAGAAAGAGGGTAAGAATAAGAAAGCTGAAGTAGATGTGTTCCCATGCAAGTTTTCTGGCATTTACTTTTCTACCCTTATTTCTAAGTAGCCATGTAACAGTAAAACATTCACCTTCATGCTGTGGTTGTGTAATCTGTCAGTCTTGAGGACATATTTTCAAAGCCCTTTGCTC
Source organism: Florisuga fusca (assembly GCA_038090715.1). Lineage (NCBI taxonomy): Eukaryota > Metazoa > Chordata > Aves > Apodiformes > Trochilidae > Florisuga > Florisuga fusca. The sequence continues at coordinate 6,464,125 of JAAWXA010000011.1, read as the reverse complement.
AAGTATTTAAAGCTGATGTTAAAAACTGCAGGTCTGAATATCCAGTAAGTAGATGTGAGGAAATCATACCTGTTTTCTTGCTAACTGTTCCTGTTTTCTTGGCTATAAGAAAGATTAGTAAGTGAATCAGTATAACTTGTTTTACCATGTGGCTGAAATAAAAGCAGTACAAAGGCCAAAGCCAATTTTCATTTTATGCACACATTAAAAGTTAACCTGTAGCCTTTTCCACTTTGCTAAAAGCCCAGCAAGTACAGTGCATAACTTTGTGACTTGAGCTTTTAGGTGAAACTAATTTAATATTTATTAGTTCCTTTCCATGGTAGAGTTATCACTCATCACAGCTGAGCGCATTCTTTAGGCCAGCTAATAATTTGATTTGATCCTTTATCATGGAAAAAATATTTGGTGAATATTTATTTTTAAGCCCATTTTGATAGTTGAGCTGTCTGAGAATGGAGAGGAGAATTGGTTGTTATAGAATGTTTGGATGATAGGAGGAGTTATGTTTTATCAGGGCCAGATTTATGAAGAAGGTGCCAGTGTAAAGGTTCCTGTTGGAAATGGTCCAGGTGTAATATCATGGTTTGACCTCAGTTAAGCACACAAGGCATGTCTCATCTAGATTGAAATTACAAAAACGAGGGTAGTTGCATTAAAGAAGGGATAAAGCTGATCTGTGAATACTTGTGGATATCTTTCTGCTCCCTAACTTTAAAACCACCTATCAGATTTTGTTCCTTAAGGCTATTCACAAGTACTCACACATTCCTTCTCTCATTTTATGTCAGTAAAAATCTACGCTTGAAAAACAGAAAATCCCCTTTGTGCACAGATATGGTGTGTTTACAGATTTCATGATGGCCATTCAATGTCTCATGAAATCCAGGAAGGAGACATACTTGATTAATTTTTTTTTCCAGGCAGTCAATCTTAATCCCATCAAGTTAAAAAAAAAATAATCTGAAGCAAGGGAAAGATCATTTGCTATTCAGGTGTTCATAATTCATGAGAAATAATTAACTCTTTCTTGTTTTACCTTAGCTCTGTGGGATTTTAATTTTGTTTTGGCACAGTGCTTGTTGTAGTAGCCTAGAGACAGAAAGCCTTTGGGAGTATGTTCTACGTTTGTGGACTACAACACTTGGTACTCTAAATTTTCTTCATACTGATTGTCATTTGCACTGATATTCAAAGTTATAAGACAACTGATTTGCTAGACTCAACAATTTGAGATTTCTTTTCCTTCTGATTAATGTTGGCTTTAGAAAGTTTTCTGCTTCCATATAAAGCTTTCTTTTTTTTTTTTTTCTTTTTTTTCTTTTCCTAATCTATGACACATTATGATTTCTTCAAATCTTGTATTCAAATTTGGTAACTAGATATTGAATGAGCTTTTGTTCTTAGAAGTGAGTTCCCTGACAAATCTAAGTCATTATCTTGTACCCGAATTTCAGTTTTGATGACGGGTTTGCTTTGTGATTTTAGTTAGCAACATAAATTATGCAGCAGAATTCTGGTTTCATTAATACATCTCTGACAAACCCTAATTAAGTCAACAGTAAGGAAGCATAAGTATTTCCATTTGGCTTCAGTGGAAGTGTGTTCAAGGCCCCAGACCAGAATTTTTTAAACTCATGAGATATCAGCATTCTGAAGGAGAATTGCTGTGAAATCAAGACAGAGGACTTATAAAATTTTAAGGTTGGGTTTTTTTTTTTTTTTTGCTTTTGCTCTGGCTGCTGTTTCCCAAGCTAATTTTTGTTATTAAAAAAAAAAAAATAAATAGATTTGCTGAAGATTTCAGATGCACTTATCTACACCATACACCTATTTTCTTATTAAGAGCATGTAATGCTTAGAAAGAACACCTGACAACTTTCCCCAGCTGTATTTGCATAGATTGTGAAGCAGAGATTTAGTATAAATGCCAAAGGCCATAAAGAGCCATGCATGTATGGAATAGTGCAAAGCCAGCTGGTGTCATTTTTGCATCAGAATATGAATATTCTGTTCTTCACATACTTCAGATATGTGCAAGCATATAAAACAATTTAGGAGAATATGGGCATAGTGGCTGTGTCCTACCTGACTAACCACTGAGCCAGATATTTTCTCATCTGGCAGTTTACCAAGTATTTTCTTACCTGTTGCTATTTACCTTTTCACAGAAGATTTTATTGCACTGTTTTTCATTACTTCGGATCCTTTCTTGTGGAGTTTGACAGGTGGATCACAGTTTTTCATTACAGGAAAATGACATTTAAGGTAAGAAATAAGAATTCACTCTTTTAAGAAGCAATTGTGAAGTGTAGGGGTCTCTGAGCAACTCAATGGGTCTGTAAGTTCTGTCTCCTTACTCTAGATTTCATATCTTCTGCACTTATTTAATGTATAAAGTATGGAAAAATGGAATGAAAAAAGAAAATATATGAATATTTCCCCAGTCTACTTCTTATATAGATATATATGCACACAGTCATATTAAGCCATTTATTAAGTGGTTTTTATACTTTTCCTGTAAATTAGGTACTCTAACACTCGAAATTATATAAAAAAAGAAAGCTTATGTGAAAATTTATGTAGAAAATTAAATTATTCATTTTTATAACCAGCTTGGGCAACCATAAATATTCTCTTTCATAAGCAAGATCCTAACCTGTTTGCTTTTGCTGCTGTGGGACAAAAAAAAATCCAAACTAAACCAAAAACCCCAGGAGATTTTACAAAATTCCATATGTGAATGGGGTAAAACGACAGGTTGATTTTCTTTTTGAAAATCTGATTCTTCTCCAGTGACTATAATAGGCCAAATGCAGACACAGGTCTGAAATGAAATGATTGCAGTTCCCCACTGCTGGGACTTAGTAGTTAACAAAGACCTTACCCGGCTTGAGTAATTCTTGATATATATTTTGATATAACAACACAAGGCAAGAAAAGGATGGATCTGTAGGTGAAAGGAACTCTGTTCCACATGGACACCTCCTGTCTACCAAACAGTAGTTGTACCTTATAGAAGACAGCAAAAGAAGTGACTGGCAATCTTTGTCCTTCCCCACTCTTAATCCAGAAAGTACCTTCCCCACCACCTTCACGAGAGCAGCTGTGCAAATCTGGGCCAATGTCAAAAAAGCATACAGAACTGCAACAGGAACATTAACATTCCCCAGTGAATCGGCTTTGTTTTTTGGCACTCATAACTGAAGACAAACATTGGTACCAGACATATTTCTATGTTTTCCTAGTGATCTGTTGCTACTCACCAGGCAGGGTTGTGCCAAGGGAGCTTTAAAATGGATATTTGGAAAAAAATTTCTTCACTGAAAAGGTTATCAAGCATTGGAATAGGCTTCCCAGGGAAACTGTTGAGTCACCATCCCTAGAGGTACTTAAAAGATGTTTAGAAATGGGGCTTAGGGATATGGTTTAGTGTTGGACTTAGTGGTGTTAGATTTATGGTTGGAGATGATGATATTAGAGGTCTTTTCTGACCTAAACCATTCTGTGTTTCTATGTTTCTAGTAGAAGAATTTTTAATTTAACTCACGTATTATTAGAGACAGAATGCAACATTTTCAACACATTTCTCATTGGGGGTTTGAACCAACATCCCTGGAAGTCAAAGAGCTAATCCAAAACCACACTTGTTTTCACTCTTCCATGATTCTCAACTGATGACATTGAAACATACAGTTCATTTGTGGAATGTCTATTTAGTGAATATATTGAAAAAATATTTATTTATTTATTACACTGAAAAATCCGGTATTGAATGTGCAAAAATATCTAACCTACTTCTTGTTTATAACTGTTATGTTCTGATTTTATATGTTACAAGACATAATTTGCAAAGCTGAGCTCTCCCATCTCTGTCACTTAAAACATTCCTTATGAAAATGTGTAGTGTACTGCTGTGCCTTTTTTTTCTGTTGAGGTGGCATCTCTCCAGGTTTGTGCAGCTATGCCCCCATGGCTGTAACAGTGCCAGCCTGAACAATTTTGTGTCCCAGAAGATGGTGCTGTTGATATTAAGTAACTTTCCATGCACACTTCACTAAACACCTTTAGTTAAAGGTTTTATTTGACTGATAATTAAAAAAAAAAAAAAAAAGGAAAAGGAATGGAAGATCATCCTCTATCTGAGAGACACCTGACCACCAGCAGAATAAGTCAGGGTCTAGCATGTCTCCATCTTGATCTGGTTGTGTCTCTGCAAAGAAGCTCATGTGTGATGTCTCTGCTCTACCTCTCTCTTCACTTTCTGTTAGAGACTTAGTGAATGTCTTTGTAATCTACAATAACTCCCAACTCAGCAAACTCCATTGGAAAGATAAGTAATAACAGACAGTCCTTAAGAGACCCTCTGACCATCCAGTCATCAAACTTTAAAGTTCTAAAAACATTGTTTCAGATTCTTTCACACCTAGTCTAGGTCCTTCTCTTGTACCTGACATTCATGAGAAGCTCAGTCCCATGACTCTTACAAGAGAAAAGCTAAGAGGACCTCTTTGTGTTAGTATATGTTTTATACTGGCGGAAGGTTAACACCAAAAACATTAACTGTTAATTTGAAGGTGTACCATATTTTTTCATGGTGTATACAACGTATTTCAAGGTATACAAAATTATCTTTCATCTAAGTTTACATCAAGCGTGGACCCAGAAGTTATTAGTTGTTTTTGTTCATAAATCCCCATAAGTTGAGGAGCAGTGCCAGTTTTCATTTTGAAGGTTTTGATTTTAACACTGTAATGTCCTTGCAAACAAATACATTATCTGCCCACTCACTTCATACACAGAGCACTTTGGATTGGACTGACCAGGGAATTGGTGGAGTGACCATCCCTGGAGGTATTCAGACACCGTGTAGATGTGACAGTTTAGGATATTTCCTAGTGGGCATGGTGTTTATTTTGAGTTGGAGGATGGACTTGGTGATTTTAGAGGTCTTTGCCAAAGGTAACACTTTGGTGATTCTGTGATTTCACAAGTCTGGACACTTGCTGTTGAGGTAAAAAATGAAAATTAATTTATCAAAAAGTATCAGATGAAAAAAAAAAAAGTTTTCTGTTAAACTGAAGTCCTACCAGAAAATACATAAAAATCAAGAGAGAGGGTATTACTGACTTTTCTCTACATTCCATAGATGATTCTAGCACAAGGTAATTTAGAGAATTTTTCACTATAAGATGCTATTTGTGTCACTGTATTTTTAAAAACATTAAGTTTATATGCACCAAAAAAGTGAACTGTTACAATTTTTGAGAGGTTTTTTTTTCTATTTAGTGAAATCTTCAATGAAACTAGGTAGGTGTGAAAGGCTGCCAGAGTATCTTTTGCTAGATCTGTTTCATATAGCTTATTTGAGTGTATGCTACTTAAAATATAAGCTCCTCCTTCTGTCTCTGTTTCTCTACTGATGCAAGGTTATAGATGATTTCACATGAAGGGTTTTAAAGCACATGGGATAAAACCGAACCCTTAAGATGTAGATATCTTCCCTAGACAACTTTTTTTAATATTTTTTCTGAAGACAAAAGGCAGAAGGCCTACTTTAATGTTAACTCTGTGTCCTAACTACCTTATAATTCTGTTGTAGCAATTTAATACTTATTACTTCCATCTCCAGTTGGAAAATGTGCTGCCTGGGGCTCACAGTTCATCCCAAACAGCACCAGCCTAGCTGGCTCTCATTTCCTGATGTGTTCTGAATGACTATTGTGCTTCATTAGCACTCAGGGGCCATCTCCTTTTCTTCTCAGCTGAGCCAACTGATGACTCTGTTAGCTAAACAGATTTTGCTCTGTCTGGTAAAACAGAGTTGACAACTCCCATTTGAGTCACTTACTCTGTATATTAAGGGCTGAATTCTGCTCTATTTACCTTCACTGGTATAGACGAGGGCAGAATTTGGCCCTGAAAAACAAAAGAAGTCTTGGGGAAAGGACCTGTCAACTCTTGTTTGGTCCCATATTGAGGGGTGTCACGACACTACTCAGCAATTCTTCTGTTCCTGTCACTCCTCAGCAGACCAGCTCATTTGAAATCAAGGGGAGTATAACCCTTGCCACTGATGTGAGGCTGTGATTAAATAGTGAGTAAACACAGATTCAGGCTCTTAGCTTCAGGGAAGCTGCAGAAGTGTAAATGAGAACAGGATTTCATCCTCACAACTCAGAAGGAGGCTTGTAAAGAGACACTGTCAACAACATTTTGGCCAAAGTATTGGCAGAGTTGTCAAGATAATGCTCATCATCCATTCTTCTCCTGTCACCACTTGGCAGCAGAGTTATTTCAAGTACTACGTAACCCCCACTGCTGCTATGAGATCACTAAATCTGAAGTAAATAGCACTTTGCCAGCCTCAGGATGTTTCAGTGGGGTACTACTGAGAATCAAGCTTAGCTGGTAGTGTAAAGTGTCAGTGCAAAGTTCTCAGGTTTATCACACCCCTATGCAGAATCCCAAACCATGCTTCAAAGCTGGTGAGGCAGCTGGAAGAGTTGCACACAAGCTCTTTCTTTCAAGAGACCCATTTATCCTTTGCATTGCCACATCAAATGCTCTTGCTTCGGTGGCAGCTGAAGTCAGAGGCAGAAAGTAAAGTCCTGATTTGGTTGATCAACCCCTCAGGAAAGACACAGGTTCTTAAGTACATGCCCGAAGCCCAAATTTTTTTTGAAACAATGCCCAGGGCTAGAGGGAACTGAATAGCTGCAGAGAATTATGTAGTTTGTTCCCTTTTTCCATGAGTGCTATATTGTGAGCTGTTTTGCAGCTTCTGGTTTTATGGATTAGAGCTGTGTTTCATGCAGAGAGCAGGAGATTGCTCTAAAATAAGTAGTATATCCAGTGTAATCTGTTGTCCTGGAACTTTTTCCTCCCCTAAACAATTGCCTCAAAATCACTAGGAAATGTAGTAAGCATCTGAACATCACTGCATGGGTTAACCACTTGTTTAAAATAAAATCTTGTTCTTCCTAGTGTGTATATGAATGCATGGGAAACAGTGAAAATGTTGGATTAAAAAGCCACCGTCACAGTCCCTCCTCTAAGCTACATTACTAAATAAAGCATATTTTCTTTTCCACCTAATTTTTTTTTAATTAGATCCTACAAATGATGATGTGGGGGTTTAAACTGTAAAGAGATATTAATTTAAGAATAGAAGCTCATTTTAGTGCTATTTAGAATATTTAGAAATATTCACAAATATTTCAAACACAAAGATATGTCAGTGCCTCTCTGAGTGTTACAAAGTCCAAAGTACAGATGCCTGGCTTCTCTGGGCCAGTAGACACCAGCTAAGCTAATCACTCAGGTTCCTGGTCCATTAAGCAGTTAGAGCAGGGCTGCCATGAAAGGTAAGCCAAGAAATAAATTTATGTGCTGAGCAGGCAGCAATGAGCCAGTTCTTCACTTGCACACGCGTGAGAGAGACTAAAGTCACTTCTGTGTGTGGATAGTTTGTGAATAAATGACATAGCACAGGACCCATCTTGGGATCCTCCAAAAATTTAGACAGAGCACTACCTGAACTCCAAATCATATCAAAGCTTGGCTTGCATTTAGGGCCTCTGTGACATGGACATTGTATGGTGGAATCTACACCTTAGTGCCTAGAAAAGTCTCATGCCACTTTTCAGGCATTAAGAGTTATACAGTTAGAAGGTTGTATTTCTGTATTACTCACTTGTTCATAGCAAAAGTTATCTATTTGGATTTCTGCAGTCATTTTTTTCCAAACGTTTGGCACCAAATGCTTTTGAGAGGGAAAATTAAACAGAGCTCTCTACTCTTTCCTAAGCTTTTGTCTTCCAGAGAGAAAAATGTTTGTTTAAATAAAAACAATTCAATCACCTTTTAATAGAAATATCTCCACAGATGCATGTTAGCACTTTACTGACAGGTAACTGAGAGTCCCATCACTCTATGTTTGTGTTTGCCATGTTTTCAACAGAGTAAATCCTTTTGATGATTCTCCCTAATCAACCTGTCCTGCCACAAGTGAATCAAGGACAGCCTTCCTGTCCTGAAGTCTTTATACCACTGATGAGACATGAGTGCCCTTCTGATGCAACTGAGATTTAGTTTGTGCCAGATGTGATTTCAAATGAAGTGTTCCCACAGATCCATGACTGCCAGTGTACTTTATAGCTACACGTTTTCTAACTCTCTATGTGGACAAAAATCACCTCATAATATAGCTTTCAGGCAATTTGCAAGCTTAAAAAAAGTTTTCTTCTAGCAGAAGCATTTAAGTAAATCATTTATATGGAGTTAGAAGCAGACTCTCTACCAGCAGATATGATTTACTGCCAAAGTAGAAGTTCAGAAACGTTAGGAAAGAAAGAATGCTTTTTCTGTAACTGCAATTCCACTATGATACAAAAGTATTCTCTGGGACAGATTGCAATTTAAAACTGTGGTTTTCTTGACTTTTCATAAATTTTCTATTCCTTTTTCTTTTATTTTAAAAATTAGATGAAAAAGATGATGTGGTGCTAATTTAAACTGATGTCTCTGCTTCTGCATCAGTGTAAAACCCTCCCATCTTCATTAGGAGAAATTAAATTTTTTTAGAGGGGAATGCACTATTTCTTAAACTGTCCATGCCAGTTACATTTTAAATATTTGTTTTACTTTGATGATTACACTGACATAATAGTTATTGCTTACTCTTAGATTGGAGAATTTCAATAAAGACCATAAAGGACTTCAAAGTCATTACCAGCAGAAGCTGGTAAAAGTTACAAACATGGCCATGTTCATGGCTAATGCGAATCAGAGTGCATCCAATGACATCAGTTTAGCTTTCCTGATTTTCTTATTTGTAGTAAGGTTTCTCACTCATAAGAGGTAACAATGGAGAAGTAGCTTGTGGCAATTTCCTGTATATAGCAAATATGAGGAATTAACCTGTGCCTGTCTCTGCTTTAATCAGGTTGACTTGATATTATCTTCTTTTCCTCTAGCTTTGATCCGGGGGAATGTTTTTGTTTGGTTTTATGTTTGTTTGTTAGCTTCTTTTTGTTTGTTTGTTTATTTGGTTCCATTTGGTTTTGCTTTTTTGTTTTGGATTGGTTTTGTTTTCACGTCTCCCTCTAGTTCCCACCCTATGCATTTACAGAATTGTGCCTTTTTACCTTTTTCTAATTTTGTAGTGCCTCACACCATGGGAACACAATATTTTATTTCTCCTTCGTTGCAGTGAGAGAGACCCAGGAAAACTTTTTTGATGTTGATTTTCTATGAGTTAATGTGTACTAGGATATATAGTTCCTGTCCAGCTGTTCCCTTTCAGCAATAGGATAGATCAAAACCTGCATTTCATAAAATTAACTCTACAGAGGCTTCAGTTTACATTTTATCAGAAGGACAGTGATGTTAGTTTAACAGGGCAATGAAGTTACAAAATGCAATATGCTGTTACAAAAGCCCACAGGATTAGATTTTCGGCTGAGACTTCAGTGAAATTAGAAGTCTAATTACCTGGGTTGCTGGGTTGGGGCAGGTGATACTAAAATAAAGACACAATTGTGTCTGAAAAAATCTCACAAATTAATGATAGTTGAGAGTGCTGGGTTTACATTTGTCTTCTTAGTCTCAACAAAGCATGAGAAGCTATTATGTCAATAACAAAATATGATTATGTTATCTCTCCCTGCAGTTTCTAATGTTTGCTGCAGTATGCCTGGTTAAATCAGTCAGCACAATCTTTTCACTGAAAGATTTTTTGTTGCCAAATAAAATCTGGTAATGCACGTTAACAAATCATTTTTCCATTTAAGTTAATGCAGTTAAAGTTGATTTCCTATTAAATTCTCCTCTTTTTAAAAAAACAGCAAGGAAAGCCCTGCAGGTTTGAACTTTAATTATTTAAATGCCTATAAAATATACATCTTGTGAGGTCTGGATGAGCAAATAAACTGAGGGAATGCTGAGCCCAGGCATTTCAAAATTCTTAAGCATTTTGAATAATTACCAGTTAAACCTTGAAAGCACTTAGATAAAAGGGAAGAAATGCCAGAGGGAAGTGTTGGAAACAAGGTATTATCATTTAACCTTATTACTTATATATTTTATTTGTTAAAACTATGGGGAAAAGGTAATTAATGTTACATTTGAGATTACTGATTCTGGCAGGTAATGAAGAATTCTGCAAGGTAATGAGGAACAAGTTTTTTCTGATGTTCATGCAGACAGTTTTCATAATGCTTATGAGGTTTTTTTAGCCAGTTCTAGCATGTCAACATTGACTTCATGGTGGGACACAACGCATGTGCAAATCAGTGCTTGAAAGCACAAATTCCCAGGTGCTGTTAGTGCATGTAACTCCTCTGAATAATCAAGACCTTAATTTAAACCTGGTCTTAATGACAAAGTTATCTGCAGATCAGGCTTTGAGAATGTGATTGTATTTTCCTGAGATCTTCCCAACTTGCTGTTAAATTTCTGTTGTCCTTCTGTCATTGTTATTGCTTTGTTTTCCACCACAGGCATACTCTAAGCCTACCTTAGGGGTGCTTGAGTTTGTAACAGATAACTTACATGTTCAACATTATTCCACACGTCTTGAACTGATTCCTGAGCAAATAGTCTTTAAAGTTAAAAAAGTTTCTGGCCTTGTCAGCAATCCTTTATCATATTTTCACTGTGGTAAGAGTTTTTTACTGATGTATAAGAGGAAAAAATAGACAAATTCTATCATTCCTTTCACCGAGTCAAAGGGTGGAAAAATGTGGTTGTGATATATGTAGTGGAATTCAGATGATTTGGCAAGAGTGGAATTCCCTGCATGTTCATATTATTACATAGGAATCAATCAGGTATATCACACAGCTGTGCAAAACATATGTTAGGTCTTGGTGCTTTACCAAGAGTAAGACACTAGGCTTGGTATCAGAAATGGGATCCCAGCTCTTGAGGAGCACAAAGGCCAAATCTGAGCCAGCTCTAGGTTCTGGCACTGCCTGACACCCAAGATCTGAGGAGGGAGTCAAGATGGGCTTCCAAACCCTTCTGTGGAGATAGAGGTTTGGATCAGATGGGGGATCAGCAACCCACCAGTTCAGGGAAATGCTTATCACCAGCCATCCTTCTGTAGTCTTCAGACTCCTGTGCACCTGTGATATGGGCTGTCAATAGGTTCTGATTTTGGTCTATGGCCTGTGTTTTAACCAAGAATTAAAAGAGGTGTTTTTCTGGGGGTGTTGTGTGAAAACAGGCAGATGTGGAAAAATAAATAAATAAATAAATAAATAAATTGAGTTATTTGATCAAACTGCTACCTGAAACCACCAGGTTGTGTGCAGGTGGGATGTGCAGCTTGTGACAGGAGTGGGTTCAAACTGTCATGGAATTCAAGCACCTTGTATTTCTCCTGCTGTATTAGTTAGGGCTTTTTGTGGCAGTGCTGTTTCCCTGCTTTGATTATACCATGTCATGGATACTGAAGCAGTCTTCTAAATAATATGCTACAGTGGAGTCAGGTGAAGGAAGGTACAGAGTCACTCTCATTGCATGTGATCAGGATAAACTAATGGGCATTGTATAGGAATCTGTGAATGCCAAAATTTAGTGGTGCAGGCAGATAGAGTAAAATAACCAAAGGATTATCCTAGCTCTGGGCTCTTAAAATCTATGGGTTTTGAAACAGAAACAAAACAAACTCTGATGCAACACATGAGAACACCGTTCATCATGTTCAATGTTAGAAAAAACCAATAGATTGAAGTCTGCCATTGGTTACATCAGACCTAGGTCATTAACCACTTTGGCACGGTGGTTGGGGAAGAGAGAGGGAAGGGATGTCCATCCCTGGTTTTGCCCATGTGGAAAACCTCCATTAGAAGGGTGTGGGTTTTTTTTTCCAGAAATTGTCCCAGTTTCTCCCCATTTCTTCTTCTGTTTAAGAAGTCTCCCCCATGCAGAACCCTAACCCTAACCTTAACCTTAGGATCACTGTAGATTGTCTGAGACAAGGGATGTTCCCCAGACCCAACTGATCCTCTCCAAGTGGCTCAGCAGAAAAACTAGATGAGGAGCAAGAAGGCAGGACAGGATGGTGCACAGGATGAAGGAGTTAAGGCAGTTGTGAGATGGAAAATAACTGGGAAAGAAGAGCCAGGTGGGAAAACATAAGGAAAAAAATGCAAATGGAAGAACCATTAAGGAAAGGTGAGGCAGACAAAAAGTAAGTCACATCTGAATTCAAGTGAGATGGCACTGAACTGTGCTGGTAAGGACATTGTTTTGGCAGTGGTGGCTGCATATGAATAGTCTCATAACTCTCCACCACACTACAATGAACTTAAGGTCATGTTGCTGTAGGAAGGTATTTTCTCTGATGTACTTCCATCCAATGGGAGCAAAGAGTAGCTCTGGTATCATGAATGATGCCGTCAACAGAGTCCAGATCTTTGTAAGACCTTGGGATGGCTTGGAAAGAGCAGAAGTTCTCTAATTCTCGTTGACTTAAAAGAAGCAGCAAATATGTGGCTTTTAGCATATGTTGAATCGTTCCAGTAATTCCAGTACTCCTGAAAGGAGGGTGAAGATGTAATAGGTTGTGGGGTATGAAGTGGGAGTGTGCAGTATTGCTATTCTTTCCTACATTTTCCCTCTGAGAAGTTGCTGGTTTTGAGTAATACACAGAATAGTCTCTGTGTCACAGATCAGTGATGCCTCATGGTGAGGCTCATAATTTGATTCTTCCAGATGTGTTTTGTATTTCACTTTAGAAAAGTGAGATGATGTTCTGTCTGAATGAGCTCAAGAATTAATGTCATGTCATCTGGATGATTTGTTTTACCTGGCTCTCATAAAGTCTTTTTTTTAAGTCAAGAAAAAGATTGGTTCTCACCTAAGATATATGCCCTGACAGACTGCACCACATTCCCTTGTGCCATGGCTGCAAAGCCTTCTTAGTATTTAAAAATAACACCGCGGTATAAAAGCTGAATTTTGTTGCTATATTCTCTACTGACTAAATAAAAAAGAAAACAAAGCAAATCAACAAACCAACCAAAACACAAAAAGCAAATCAAAACAAACACAGGAAAAAACAAAGAAACATAAAACCCCACCAACAAACACTGAAGTTACCATCTTCCCTTGCACCATATTCCATAAAAACCACCAGTGTGATATGTCTGGATGATCTAAGCAACATTTTTAATGAAGATTTAACCAAACGTGTACTAAATAAACCATGTTTTGGTATGTATGCCACATGGTTACTGCATGTAAACAGAAGAAATATGAAGTATTAATGAGGTTCTGTATGTGACCTTCATCTGAGTGGAAGTGCTTCCAAGAGCCCCTTCTTCCCTGGTGTTTCTGCAGTCCCTGATCCCAAGCCTTGCAAAAGCCCATGACCATTTTTTCCCCTCACATCCCCTCCCACGACTTGGTGTCTGTGTCTGTTGGGGGTTATTTATCTTTCAGGAATTTATGATGATATTTATGCTTCCTAAGACATGAGTTACACATTTGAAAGCATAGTAATGTGTCTGGAAATGGAATCTTGGAAAATATTCTTCAAATATGGTTTCTTTCCTGATTTCATTCCATGAAAGGGGTGGTACTTATTACTAAGAATTTGTGTTGTGCCTGTAATGAACTCTGATTTAGAGAATAGATTCAATCCCTGAAAATTTGTCCTGGCTACTCTTTAGTGTGCCCTACCTCTCAGCCTGACTGCACCAAGGTACATGAAGAGACAGCTTTTCTTAGCCTGGTGGAAATACATACTTATTTTAAAACATGTAACTGAGGAAAAATAGTATTCAATTGCCATGAATATTTCATGTATTTGCATAAGCATTTCATAACAGTGCCAGGCTGTGCAAAGACAAATATTCAAATATTAAAGTGCATATTTGTTCTCTCTTGAACAGAAAATGAATCTTTAACCTCAAGGTCAGAGGTTTATTATTACTCAGTAATATTTCTTTTTTCATTGCTGTTCATTAAATTATATATAAGGGCAAATGTCTATGTACAAATATATCATGTGAATGTATTTAAAGAGCATTAGGCATGACTTGAAGTTTAAAACTGACTTCAGTGACTCAAAAGTCTCCCTCTCATTGTTTCTCAAAAGGACTATGAGATCTAAATAATTTAAGCACTCAGGAAAATTTGCTCTTAAGAAAACATTTTAATTTATGTTGCCTTGATTGCTGGTGCTTCTTTAAAAAAATCCCAAACAACCCCATAAAAACCAGTTAGTATTCCTTCTGCATACATGTGCATCTCTATTCTAAATCTCCTCTTTGTCATCTAATAACATTTAAATTCTCTGTAGATGAGTAATTTGCCTTTAACTCAGAAAACCAAAAGGTCTCAGTCTGAGATCAGAGGTGCACACTCTGCTAATCACTGTGGAAAGATCTATGATTTCATCAGGAAATTTCAGGTTCAAAGTACTTATAAATCACTTTAAAATTACTCCAGGTGAAATACAACAAAGAGACATGTCTCTAGCAACTTTGAAAATTATTATTATTCATTATTCACCAGCAATCATTAATTTCAGCCAAAGGATATCTCCACCTAATTTGTCAATTGTTCAGGAAAAACAAACAAACAACCCCACAAAAAACACACCACCATTTCCTCCCTTGTGATTTGTTTTCCTTTCCCCTTTTCTTTCCTCTGAAAAAGTACACTTTGCTTGACTTGCTTGGTGGAGACCAAAGAGTGGCACAATTTACTCCAGCTTCTCCTCGAGGTAATGCTGTAGTACTAAATCACCACAAAACCATAGTATTTATACTTGAAAAAGATGTCACAGAACTAGTGATTTTCAATCTTTAATTTGCCTCCAAAAATTTCTGGTGAAATTGCAGACCTCTATAGTACATTTAAGCTGACTGTCTCGGGTTCTTTATTCACTGCTGCTTAGAAGCAGTGAAGCTCATGAACCTCTTGGAGCCAAAAAAATTGTTTTCAAATGAAAATCATGGCTGTAAGCAAACACTGGACCTCAGTTCTTAAAGATTACACTCAAAGTGTTTTCTATTTTTCTGACAGGGATGATATTGTAATTTCAGCTTTAGCTTCTAGTTATTTTCTTTTCTACTGAAACCATTAGCATTCTACTTTTCCTCTACCTATACCTGGAATGGTGTGCATCTCACAAATCTTTTTCATACCCCTCTTCAAACTGAACTCACATAAGGAAGCAAAATAGCACTCTGCAAGTGTCAAACCTCTGCTATATTATCTGATAAGCTTCTGAGACTTCAGTATCTTGTGAAACATCAATAGCTTCCAAACTGAGCCCTGCTGTGGTGACTCCAGGAAGTAAAATGCAGAAATGTGAGTTGTGAAGTTTATCTCTCAGCCCTGGAAGAGAGTAAACCTTTTGCATCCCACTTGGGAATCTCTGAATTATGGGGCTCTCTCGCAGTGCTGTGCCACATGTGCAATGCTCAAGACAAGGTGTGGGAAGCTGGTAACTGTACAGAATGGTAGAAAACAGTGGCTCAACTTGAGAGAGACTTCAAAGGTTGAATAGCAGAGATGTATTTATTCCCAGTGGTAAAAAAAGAGCATAACACTTTGAATGTGTAGACATCAGAGGCAGGGTGTACAAGGAAGTGTAACATGGAGCATTCAGATGAAATATATATATCTACAAAATGAAAGGCAAGGTAGGGTATTTTTATTTTAAAAAAAGCTCTTATTTGGAGGGGAGATTTGGTAGAATGTTATACAGGCTATAAATCATAGAATCATAGAATTGGGTGGGTTGGAAGGGACCTCAGAGATCATCAAGTCCAACCCTTGACCCACTACCGCTGCGGTTACCAGACCATGGCACTGAGTGCCACATCCAGTCTCTTTTTAAGTATCTCCAGGGATGGAGAATCCACTACTTCCCTGGGCAGCCCATTCCAATGTCTGATCACCCTCTCCGTAAAGAAATTCTTTCTAATATCCAACCTAAACCTCCCCCGGCACAACTTAAGACCGTGTCCTCTTGTCTTGCTGAGAGGTGCCTGGGAAAAGAGACCAATGACAACAAAGTTCCTTTAGGTCAAGAAACATAAGAAAGTCGCACATCCAGCCTCTCTTTAGCTAAAGGATTCCCACAAGGAATACAGGAACTCCAGGGGACAGAAGGTTATAATTCCTCACTAGACTTATTCATAAACTGCAACCAGTTTGTGTCAGTCTAGCACCTCATCTAAACAGCACAAACCATTAAAACAAAACCTGATAATTATTCGACTGCTTATGAATACACGTGTAGCGTATTCAATTTCTACTGGGGAGCTGGATTTTTTTTTTTTCAGTTTTTGTGCATCTCAGTGTTTTCTAATGAATAGAAAAATGATTTGTGTAATTGATGACATAGTGGAGCCTTGCCAGAAGGTTCAATGAGTTTGTGTATTTTCATAAGGGAAAACTGCTGTTGGTTCATATTTCAGCCCTCCGGGTTGCAAACGCATCATTGATCATGGGTGAGATCCCGATCTTGCTTTGCTTTCCCTGTAGTCTGTTCAGAGATGTGCCTTTGACTGCAGTGAAGCCCTTGTGACACTGCTGTACTGGAAGGCAATTCAGGCTCTCCTCAACAATGTGCACGGATTTTTGTTTGCCTGTCTGTGCATGAACAAAAGCCTGACATTTTACTTTAACTTTGATACTGGTTTTTTTCAGTAGATTAAAAGACTGAGAAGATATTATTGTAACAAAAGTGGTAATTTGATATTTTTCTAGTTGAGTGAATGCACTTGAGTATTCCTGTAGCAAAAAAGCTCAAACCAGTTCCACTTTTTTCCCTGTGTTCTTAAAAGTCTAATACACTCCTTTGAGCAGTGAACTCTCCTTACATGCCTAGTCTTACGTATAGCTACTACAGAAGAGATTTCAACTCTTACTTTTGAGACTAAAAGTCCAAATGTTTTTTTTGTATGTCGCTCAAGTGCTTTAAGATAGGAAAGAATTCTGAATTTCCACCATATTTCACTGAATTACTTAAGAAGGTTCAAGACATTCCAGCATGGCCCAAGGTTGATTAGTACAGGAAACATCATCAAGGACTTAGATCTACTGAACTATGATCTCTGCTAGAGCTTCCCATTGAGAAACCCAGAGAGTGATGTGCTTTCACTGGAAGTTTATCTGCTTTCCTGTTTAGTTATCAAATACACTCTGAAGGCAGCTTGCATTGAAGTGGGATATACCATCCTGCTTGACCCCTTTGACATTCAGTTGCACTGACCACAACCAGAACTCACTAAGAAGTACTTCCCAGGCAAGTCTGAGGTGAGGACATTTAGAGTAGTTTATTTCATTATTGCTGTTGCTTTGGAGACAAAAGCCTTTGCCTGTGAAATTAAGGTGGATCAAACAGGTGGAATTTGAAATATTTTTTTTCCAATCTTCATGAACTGATTTTTCTGGGTAAAACAGATCTTTGCTTCCAGCAAGTCCAGACAAGCAATTCAGTACTGCCTATAGATGAAGAAATATAGGTTACTGCATTGCTGCCTCAAGATGGCAGGGAAGGAGCACAGACACAAATTCACGTGAAGAGACAGGAGGTCCCCAAAGCTGTATCATCCTTTTCATTAAACTTAAAAGGTGTAGACATGTTTTTGAAAGTGCTGCGAAGAGTTGAAAATGGGTGTAATGTGTTTCACAGTGATTTCTTATTTTAGAGGACCTAGGCTTTACAAACATTTTTTTCATGAGTTAGTCAGTGACTTAGCCCTAGATCCTTGTGTCAGAGGACTAACTTGCCTGATCTCAAACCTCTCAGATTCATGCCTGACAGCCATACCTTGAGGCAAGTTAGATGTTTTAGATAAGCATCCAAATGTCTGAATACTTCTCTGAATCAGAATTGAACTCTTACCTTTTGACATTCACTCCGTGCTACTACAGCATCTAATCCATTCATGAATATTCATTCAAGGTAACAGTAATTGTGATGGTACTGTGTCACTTCTAAGTCATTAAAAGCTCTTCAGAAACACCTGTGAAACATGCCTGACTTTTAACTTAAGCATAGCTCTATTTTTCTTATATATATTTATATTTCATTATATCACAAATACACCACTGGGAACATGGTCAAACAGATGATCTGGAGAGTTAGACTCTAAAGAAATGAGGAAAACATAAAAGCATTCTGCAGGGAAAAGTAAATTAGAAAGATTGGTTTCAAGAGAAAGAACATAAGCTTTTATGATCCATCTGTTGGCAGTAGTTCTCCTTACTAAATATACCTGGATGATCAGAGCATTGGAATTTGGAAAGCAGGAAAAATTAGAATATGTACTGGACAAATAAAAAAAAAATAAAATAAAAGAGACCAAAAAAAAAATTGAAGTAGAAAAGCCTCTGGGAAGTAAAAGTTAGACAGAAATTACAGATCCAAGTTCTTTTAGTTGTGCTAGTGAGGAAACAGGATCTGCTGTGTGCAGAACAATTTCTCATCCCAATTTTTTCCTGAAACTGGAGGAGAAAAGTCTGTTGACAGACTGCTGAAGGACAGGAGACATATTAATGCAGACTATGTATACTTTACATCATTCTTTGTCCACATCTGGGACAAAATCCTTGGGACCCTGTATTGATAGCTACTCTGGCAAAGGGGCTCAACAAGTGTCTCTCGGGCTTTCTCTGACTCTTCAGGATATTTGATGAAATTATGCTTTTGATAAAACTTATCTTTTCATGCAGTTGGATTCCATCAGGGCTCATAGTCCTTCATTGAGTGGGGCCAGTAGCCAGCTTTTCAGCTGGTCTTCTTCCCTGTCAGGCCTTTTGTATCCATCTCTCCCTTAGAAGAAGAAAATGAGGTCCCATCTTACTTGTTCTTTGGTTAGCCTGTCTCTGTCTTAAGTCTCCCCCAGCCATGAACATGATCAAGGGCAGAGGAAACGGCCACACAGCAACACACTTTTTGCAAAGGAATTCTCTCTGCTAGGACTCTGTACAGGGGGAACAGGGAGTCTTTTTTCTTCTGCTTTGCAGAATATACACACACACTGCAGCCTCAGAATGTCTTTAGGCTCCTCCTTCTGCTTGTGGGTAACAAATAATTTTATGTGGACTCTACTTGAGCCCCCCCAAAAAACCCTGAAAACCCCACACAGGACATAATGCTGGGCTGAAGGAACATGTACAATGACCGTTTTTGAATTCCTGATTAGAAACACTAGGATAAGGCATTCTATCCCTCTCTGACAGTCTTGTTCAAAGTGGACACTATAAAGGTGACTTCATTAATACTTAACACTTCAATATTTTGGGCAATGTCACCTGAGAATAAAGCAAAAATGCATTTGTGAGCTACTGCCATGACATCTCTCTAATACGGTTGACATGCAAGAAACATATTCATATTTTAGATGATTAGATAACTGGATTCTTTTTTTCCCTTTGATGCCCAGCAGCTTCTTGCTCCCATTAGGAGGCCTAGATACATAATGTATAGTTTCTCTACTTAGTTCAATAGTGAGTTCTGAATTGCTTCCTAGTCTTCAGCCAAATATGAGTCATGGACCAAGGCCAGCTTGAAGTCAATGGAAAGATTTTTGTTGACTTCAATAAAAGCTTTCTAGAATTTCTTCTCTCCCCCTCCCCCACTTCACAAATATGTTTAACTTTAAGAAAAACTGAAGTATCCCTGACCAGCCTACACTAAAACTTTCAGTTTTGCATAGCTTTGCCAATATACTCAGCAGAAGTAGTTCCAAAGTGGTATTTTCAATTGTAACGGGGGTAATATTAACAGCATTATGGTGTTATTTCAGCTGGTATTTCAGTACATAACAGGACTTTGTGCATGAAGCATTTTTTCCTTTTTCTTTTCCCCCCCATCTAGAACTTTGATTTAGCAGCAAGCAGGTGTTAAAAGCAAGAGAGAAAATTTGTTTCAATGGTTATTTTTTAGTTTGAATGGCACAACTGAGTAGACCAATCCTGAATGTTGCTTATGCAATCTACATGATACAGAAATGGCAAATAAAAGTTGCTTTTATACCCAGACGTGTACATGCATACCTTCCTGCAATGTAATCTGTCAGGCTTCAGACAACGGCAGCTCGTGGTAATGCCTGAGTCTACAACATATTTAGTTTGGTGACACACCTTTTTAAAGTTTTAGTCCCCTGCCAGTGTAAAATAACATGCATTTTTTATTCAGTCTGCATCTTAAATACTAGCAAAGCAGCCGTGATTATTCAGCCAATCACTTTATTTTGTGCAGTTCTTCTCTTTTATTATACCTGACTGAATCGATTTTAACATCCTTGACTACATCACATGTAGTAACTGAATGTTGAATTAATTCTCATTTGTTGCTTGAAGGTTCATGGCAGAGTAGTTACTCTGGGCTTATACAATAGAAGTCTGAGAACCATGGGTTTGGTTTGCCACTAAATCCATTCAGGTAAATTCTCTCTAATTATAAGATATTTGCTTGGAGCCAGATTCACATTCTCTACTTCATACCAATGGTCCTATGGCATACCTATTGCTAGTCTAAACATGAATGTTTAATTTATGAACATTACCTTCTGTGAGGTCAGTGTGTGTTAGCTGTGCATTATGCCGAGCCAAACATATTTCTCTTGCATTTTTCAATTAAACCAAAGGCTGGATGTCTGAGATTGCTAGAAGATAAAATATTTACAAGTAAACCTAAAGAAATTAGTAGGCCTCTCTCTTTTACAAAATACACCTGCTACATCTCAGTCTGAACCCAGAGCTTTAAATGGAAAAACTTTAAAACTAATGTGTAAGATGATATTGTCTGGTCTCATCAAATAAATTTATATGTTATACTTTTTTCCGGAAGAAAAACAAAACAAAACAAAACAAACCTTTCCAGCAAAATAAAATTGTTTTGTTGAAAAATCCATTTGCAAATGTTTTACTTTAAATAAAAACAAAGTCATAAAAATGTAACATGGGATAATAACATATGAAGCCCACCTGTAAAACATGAGTACAGTCTTTCTCCATTTGAGGAAAAAAATCCTACTTGATTTAGAAAGTTTTGATCTGATTAGATACTTCTGAAGTATCAGTTCTATCTCAAAGTGCTCCTGTGAAACACAATTTTTCAAATGTTTTAACAATTTGAACAAATGCACCATATTATTTTCTTCTTTAAGCATCAAGCTTCACAATGTATTCATACTATTTGATTCTCTTTGCAGCTGTATTTTCTGGGGCTACTCACACTTTATTTTGATATACTGTCTTGTATGGTTTAGAAGTTGAATGGTAGCTGAAGTGATAAGTTAGGAAGTGAGTTCTCAGTGACAGTTATTCTGATACTAATGTTTGTTAATGTGAGACTTTATAATCATTCATTTTGTCAAATCATTCTCCATCTGAATGTTCTACCAAAACAGTGGTTAGAGAGGTTAAGATTCCAGTACATCCCATTAACAGGCTGTATAATGATGGTTTTTTTATTAGATCATCACATTCGCAAAGCATCAATAAAATAAATAAGCAAAAAGTAGGTTTTTGCTTCATAGGTTTGGTTTGGTTTCTTTGTTAATTTTTATATGTTTTTCCTTTCACTCTGGCAGAAAAATTAATATCTAGATTCATCAGTACCTAGATTTGTTTAATCTTAACCTTTTCCATCATTATAAGAAGCATGGAAAGGTAAAGGAGCAACAAATTCGTTGAGTGTTGACATTCAGTCAGTAGCAGCAGGCAAGTGAAGGATTCAGTGTTGTTTTTATGGCTACTTTTCTTTGTTGAAAAAAGAATATTTCGATCTAACTCAGCCACACGGAACAACCTTTTACAGTTCAAGATGTGATTTAATCAGTTCCTCTTTAATTTAACAACATTCCAAGCTGAAATCCACTCTGTGATAGAAATATCTTGAATTCTTGTGTCGATTCTTGTTGCTCAAAAAAATCATTTAGACAGGAGATATGCCTGAGCAAGAACTCTATGAAAGCTGACTGAGGAATTTAAGTATTTGTCCTGTAGTATGTAGAAAGATCCTTTCAATTTATCTGCACAAAGAGTGAAGGTTTAAGTGTACAGCAAATCAGCTGTAAGGAGGTGATCCCTGTGATGAGGGAATCACATATTTGTAATATAATGCAATGAATAAACTTCTGTCTTGCAGAGAATCATTTTCTCTAAATGTTTTTTCTCATAATTGAACCATATACTGTGCCTCCAGACATTACTCTTGTTACCATCAGCAACTCCATATTTGACCTGTGCAGGACATGGCCACCCATTTATTCTAGCAGTACAATCTCTGTCTTAGAAAACATCCCTTCCATGATACACAGTCTCAAGAGATGAAGGAAATTAATATGAAATAGTAGCGTTTTGAAATATTTTATTTCGTATGTATGGAAAAGTGGGTCTACCATTTCCATAAAGATGATTAAACAAAATATTGATAGATGTGTTTGTAAACACAGTTGATAACTAAAATAGAATTGAAAACTCCATAGTTAATTAGTTTGTGAAAGCAGTATTACAGTGGTGTTTTGTGTGTGTTTGGTTTTTTCCCTTAAAAAACTATGTTTCATATCTATTTGTCTTGCTTGGCAAACTTTATATGAAGGTGCCTGAATGAGATCACATATTTCAAGAACTCCATTAAAAATAGATGAAGGAATGTATTTAAAACTCCACCTCATCCAATCTTTTCCAGATGGGTTATTGTAAAATGTTGATAGGAGTAATAAATTTATTTTTCTGATCTATAATTATCATCAGAAGCCAAGTGTTGTGGTTCTTATTTCTGTATTTTCAATCAGAGCAACATTGCAGAATTAATATTGCCTAGTCAATATTACCTAATAATTTGTTTGTAATGTTTCAAGTTAAGCAAACAGTAGTCTTTTAAAATGCTAAAGAGCAAAGAAATGTATAAAGGGTAGAAATTATGCTAACATCAATATTAGAGAAAGGATTTCATGGTTTGATGGAACTATAACAAGTAACAGTTTATTATGCTAGGATAAATTAAAAGCAATAAAAATGTATCTTCTAAGTTTTTTGGCTGATCAATGTGCAAATGTTGCATAAAATACAAATTTTAGGGGTGGAGGCCCATTCATAGTGCAAAAAATACAGGCATGGCAGAACAGTGCTTTCTTTCCAATAGTAACACACATCTTTGATAGGTATTTGTTACAGTCCAAAATTTTATGTTTTCAGTTTGCTTTGATGACTTTTACTAATTCTATACTTATCAAAGGAAAAATACAGCAAGAAAACAGTAAGCTGAACAAAATGATATCTTTGAACAAATGAAAATATTCTTCATTTTTTGAGACATAATTTAGTTTTACAAGTTCCTTGAACTGGGTTTAAACAAAACATCAAAAACATAAGCCTGTCACTGTTTTTCATATTAAAAAGAAAAGTTTTATATTTGTTGAAACACTTTATTTTCTCTGTACAAAATCTTCTTTGATCTGTTTTTTTTTTTTTTTTCTTTTGAAGAGGCTTTCCAATCAGGCATTTCTATCAATATTAAGTGATTAAACAAAACACTTCCTATTATATCCACCTTTTCCCTAAACTGAGAAAATCATCCTGACTGTGTACTTAACGTATTTGCATACAACTCTAAATATTTTTCTATTTTTAAGTATGTCCCAATTTTAAGTAAATAATTTTTTATTTCTAACTGAATAAAAGATGACATGTAAAAATATGCCCTTATATACAGCTAATAATTTCATATATTTGTAATAGTAATAAATACATATACTTAAATTATGTTTTTAAAACACTAAATTCAGTGTTATTTCAAAGCCATTCAGTGAAAAACAAATTTCACAACAAAAAATGTTCTCCTAAACAAATAGATAAAACACTTGGAAACCCTTGAGCAAGAAAAAAACCCTGATAAATTAATTTCATATTATTACCATTGAAATGAAACATTTAATGAAAGCATTTTGGCAATAGAGTATTTCCAAGCAAAGAAAAATCATGTCATTAAACCAAAACATGTTAATCCACAGAAGGATTTTCTTTTGGAAGCATATGCATCCTTTGAAATACAGCTCTTACATGTATTTGTAATGTAATCCTCCACCATTTAAAGATGCATTGCTTCCTGCTGCTCTCTTAGAGCTACTTTTACAGGTATCTTCAGGTGTTTACCCAGTTACCAGCCTGCAGGGACAGTGGTTATCATGCACTCCTTCAGCAGTCAGGCAGAACCTGTATAAACTCTTTAGACAGAGCTTAAGCTCAGAGATGAAGTTCTGATGAGATATGGGTTGCACCACTTTTGAAAGGCTAAAAACTAAGGTCAACAAATTTATGGACAAAATGTTTTTTAAAAACAGGCAAAGGAATGTTCAGATTTACATATTAACCCAAATTTAGCTATACTTGGTCTTCTGATAATCTTTAAGAGGTGTGAAATTGTCATCAAAAGGCATTTGTTATGGCACTGACAATAATTGAGATGAGACTTTTTTGTGTGCCTGTGTGTGTCACACAGCCTTGTTATTTTTAGACTTCAGGTATGTTCTTAAGTAATACTGATATTTTATGAGAATGTGGAATTGCATTTTTTATGGTTTGCTACAGGTGCTGAAAACAGTAAAAAAGGGAGAAGTGGTTTGCAGGAGGAAATAAGCACTCTTTGAACTCTAGATGACTTTCTTGTGGTCAAAGTCATACATGAAAAGATGCAGAGATATAAAATAAGCACTAAAATTTTGCTGTGGTGATAGCCTTGATTGTGCTTCACTAGATCTGGCAACAGAATCCTCGTCTACAGTAAGCCTGTGATGTTCTATATTTTCTTACTTTTTCTTATTATAATGTAAATGCTGTTCTACATTCAAACACCTGTAAAGTAAAAAACAAAAATTCTGTACTTGTGCTCTTAACAAGTGAACAGCTACTGGAGAACACTGACTGGATGTGTCAGAGCTCTGTGACACAGAAGTCTGTGTTCCATGCACAACAAGTACAGCTTTCATTTGTTGATATGTTTGTTTTCCACAAGGGAGAAGGAAGGCAAAAGAAGCCAAAGAAAATGAAACAAGAGAAGCAACTTGAGAGATATTGCAATTATTTGAAACTCCACAATATGCAGGTGCTCAACAGCTATAAATCAGCATCATTTTGAAATGTAAATAAATTACACTGATTACAGTATGTACAGAAAGTTTTCTCTTCCATCATTAGAATGAAAAAGATGTTTGTTTCAAGGTGGGAGCACATTTTAGAAGATACAAATTTCATCAGGCAAAATACCTTGGTAAAACTTCTTTGGAGGCAGTACATTTCCCTGGGCACTCAAAAGAATCATTTAAGTTGCAGTAGTTCTGTTCTGTAAAGTCCCTGCAGAGGTTAATCATGAACAATTTCACACACCATTGCTAAATGAGAGACACATGCCTTAATGTAACCATGTGCAGTGCTGGAAGCAAACAAAAATCAAAAGCCTGGGACTCTTATCAGACATACTGATGAAGATACAGCACTTCAGAGTAGACTTTTCCTTGGTAACAGAACTTACTTTTCCTTCAGTATTGCACATTTGACCTTAATTAAGTACATAAACACCAGAAGTCTGATTTGAAGAAGAATGTTAATTTTTTCACACTTAGTCCCACTTAGACTAATTTTAAGCTCAGGTAACTCGCAGACTTCAATATGATACCTTAGAATTATTGTTTGGTAATCAAGTGAAGAAATGAGCTTTCAGTGTGGCTGCAAATAGCTCGCACTGAATTCGGTGGCAATTTTGTTCTGCAGAATGAGAACCTGAGTCTAGGGGAGTAGATGCAGAAGCATCTTCTGTGAGGCCCATGGGTGCCCCCAGAAGTTGAAGATGCTCAGAGATGTTCAGGATCAGCCCAGCACCTCCCAGGATTGTGTTCTGCTACTGATGGACAAAGTTTCCTCAGCACTGGTACTGAGAGGTCTGGAGATAAAATCATGGAACTGCCAAGCAGTGAAGCAGAATGTCAACAGGGATTTTACTGTGAACATTAAGAAATACAGTGAGCATCCAACCTGGGATAAATAGTTCATTTGCTTAACAAAAGACAGGAAGACAATCAGATTGTATCACGGAAGGGAAAAATGCCTTCTTAAAACCAAAAGAACATTTCTGTGATTATTTAGTGTCCTATGTATTCCTATGACAGCCTTCAAAAATTGACTGATGCCTCCAAGCACTCAAGTAATGGTGCTCTCAAAGCTGCACTAGATGCATATAACTCAGTGAAATCCATGGGCGATCCTTAACACAAACAGAACCCTGGAAAACATTGTGGTCAGCATCAGCTCACCCAAAGCTGCAGTAAAAATGAACAGAATTTATGATAGAGAGTGTTTCAACTTACAGTTAGCTATTAGCTGGGATTCTTTGCATTGCCTTCTTCAGCACAGCATAATAAAAGTCAGCATTTTATTTACATCTGTATGAGAAGAATATCATTTGGGGACCAGTTTGTTAAATAGCTGTAAGTAGCATTTTTACTACCCCTTTGCATTGCCCGATATCACTTTGTTTTGCCAGAGAAGAATGAGCCTGTACAGCCTGATGCTTTCTGCCCCCACAGCTGCAGTGTCCATCCTGTGATTTCGGGGGGAAGCTGGAGCTGTGGGGCTCTCTGCACCCCTGCCACATTCCTCTGCATACTGACATCTCATTTCCTTAGGCAGCTAGAGCTGTGAACAGTTGCTGAATATTATACTTCATATTACTGATGTTCCTTTTTTGCTGCTCAGGACACCCAGTAGCTAAGCATAAGTGAACTCTTGAGGCTCAGATATATCTTAGCCTTTGATTTTCTGTTTCTCCCCATGTTTTCAGATGAGATTTATGAGATTTATTTTATTCTCCTGTCATGACCCACAGGGGGGTGCAGCACTGTCAGGTCTCACAAAGTGAGAGATGTAACTCATGGACCCCCAGATGTGGGGGCCCAAACCAAATGTCACATCCCACAGAGTGGGTACAGGCAGAGTTCCACAGAGTGGGGGTCGACCCAGGGAGGTTTAGACTGGGTCCCCAACTCCTTCAGAGAGGAGCTGGGCCAAATTGTCCTCTATAAATTACTCTCTTTTAACAACCCATTTGGTGAGGTTAAGTTTGGGAATTCTCTGCAGTACTCTAAGATTATTAACCAGAAGGCTTGTGCAAAACACAGTTTTACTTAAAAATGAGTAAGATTATAAAGCATACAACTAGCAGAATTAGAAATGATGGTATTTTTGAAGCAATGGCTTATAATTCAACAAACAAGGACATTGTCAAAATAGCAGGTTACCTCTAACAAAACTTAGCAAAGCAAGGGGCTGTAAAACTCAAGCAAGTTAGAAACCCTCATGTGGCAAGATAAGGTTAGAAAGAGAGAGAGAGAGAGAGAAAGACAGAGAAGAGATAGGAAAGACATCACCACCCTTGGATCCAGCAATGATCTCAGTAGGAAGTTGTGGTCCTTGGATGGTGGGTGTGCATCCAGCATTTCAAGTGTGCATCTTTTCTGCTGCCTGACCCCACCTTTTCAGAGGGGGCTTTGGCATATCTTGTGCACCCAGGTGCCCACTTGAGCCCCATCCAGATGGGATGACACAGCAATAACCCTTATTTCTGTGCATGTGCCCTCTCCAGTGGCACACACAAGATGTCACTCTGCCTCCACAGGGTACAGCTTGCCTGCCCCTGTCGCTTATTGAATAGGACAGACTATCAGGGTGGCCATCCACAAGGGTGTCCCCTTGCAAGGACAGTGTGCAGCTTATTGGCATGGCCACTGAAGGAGGGGATGCTCTTGCAAGGCCAGGGCCCTGTTTATCAGGGTTGTTACCCAAATGAGGGTCTCTCTTTGAGAGAATGGAGTCCAGATGGCTCATGATGAGGTCTCCACCCAAGCACAATGTCCACTTTGCCAGGGTGGCAGTTTTGAGACAATTATTCATTTTGGGATGTTACACCTCATATGCATTATTTGCCTTTGTTCTTAGCATTCTTCATCCTACTTCCAACTACACATCCTTTCTGTCTCTGTGTCATGTATCTCTTTTCTCTGATATTCCCATTGCTATATCCAGTTTCTCAGTAGAGTGTTTTTCATTGCACAGTGTACCATATATGACACAGACACACACACAAAAAGAAAACCAAAATTAAAAAAAAAAAAAGAAAAAAAAATAAAAAATAGAACATGGTGTGAAATCCATTGTTTTGGCAGTGGGATTTCATCAAAGTATCAATATCAGCAGCCTGATAAAAAACTAGATGATCTGCCCACATTAACCTCACAGACGTGCTAAGACATTTCGGATTAACTTGACATAAAAATAATCTTTAAATCTAATTTAGGGCATTAAATACATATATATACATTTTTAGATACACAACCATTCCAAGGTCCTTTGGCTTCAAATGGGAGTAATAACAATAGTGGCACAGCTGAAATGTGTCCCCCCACCAAAATGGAAAAATTGACACCCGCAGAGACTCCTCTCTCAGCAGGACAGGAGCTTTGCCAGGACATAATTTTTTTCTTGGCACATTGCTTTGCAGCATTCTCCAGTTTTCCTGTTGGTCTCCTGAGCTGTAGCATGATGAAAAGCTAGAACAGTTTATAACAACCAGTATAAATTTTATTTATTACTAAGTACTCTTTTATAAGACTGCCTGGAGGTCATAGCCAATGTCATATCCCCTTGCTCCCCAGACTGTACAAATTCCTAATAAAATGTACTCATTGACCCTGAGATTTTAAACAAACAAGATACAGTGTGAAAGGAGGAAAGATATGTCAGCCTTATTTACATGCAAAAAACTGAGAAATTAAGAAGCTTACCAAGGCAGAAATATCACCAATAGAGAAGTCTGGATTTGAAGAAAGCAAGAAAACAAGAAATTGCTTTTCTTCTTGTGAACGTGTCAAATATGTTTCCATATATTTTTTTGAAAAGAATAAAATATATAAAAATTAAATGAGAGAATATGAGAAGAAATGTTTATATGTTAGAGTAGCAAAACCAAAGAAAATAAAAATAAGTTTCTGAGTAAGCAAAGGCTTAATTTGTCAGCTACTGTACTCAAAACATGCTAAGGAAATATAGCCCTCTGAGCTTCTGCAGGACAAGATTTTGAAAACCTGGGGCAGAAAAAAAAATTATATTTTCAAATCTGGTAAAGGATACTGTGCTTTAAGCTTTGCTTTAATTTAATTTGAATAGAGAAGAATGACTTGTCAACACTAATTCAGCTGAAAGGGTTAGTTATGATATAACTGTTAAGATATGTCTTCTACCTTGACAACTTTATGCACCTGTTTCACTCATAGATGGTACCTGACGCTATGAATGCCAAAGCATAAATATGCCTGGTAAAATACATGTATTGTGAGGTCAGATATGGAATGAGATATCAATACCAGAATCATACAAAAGACAAAACATCAACATTTTGCAGAAACCAAGGGGTATACGAATACCAAAGAGGAGCAGGAGTATAAACAAGAGCAGATGCCATGTTTTTCTCTGAATGACAGTGGGGAGTCTCCACTCTCTCTTGTCATTTTTCAAGCTGACAGAGGACTGACTCCTTCTGGATCAGATGTCACCAAGAATTATCAACCAAAATTAGAACAGATACAGTTGCACAGGCTTCACCAAAGACAAGAAAGCCAATAAGTGTGCAAAGAAAACATCATGCAAAGCTGCTGCTCTAGGAGCATCTCACCCAAATTACCTACTAGCTGCTGAGTGAGGGAAGGAGTGGGGTGTGTAGGTTTCTCCCTGTACAACTGTACCTGATAATATCTGCACAGCTAAAATGAATTACAGGTGCAGGTGATGAAAACTTCCAACTGGAGCCCCTGACACCAATCGTGCAATCATTTGCAGGAGAGTTTTCAGATTTATGACAGCAGCTCAGTCCAGGTCCCATCTGTGAGGCTGTCTTGCTTAGTCTCACATTCCTTACTTCTAGAGGGCTGGGAAAAGGCCTGATGGAATATGATGTCATTCACATATGTGGAGTTTCTGCCCATGTAAGGTGCTGGGAGGTGTCATGAACACCCATGTCTCCTCGCAAACTGAAACAATTGACTATCCAGACCTTGGATTTGAGAAACACTCCCAAATCCCACGGGATATCCATTTCTTAGTGTGTTTTATAGACATGTAGTTCACTCGGTGAAAAGTGCTCTCACAAAGGGAGAAAATTGGTTTTGAAAATGTAATTTTTAACTGTACAGAGAATAGCAGCTGTTCCTGAGCACTGACGTGGAACCAGCAGTGGCCCCAGGACACTATTCGTCAGCTCCACAGGGCTGAGGTTGGAGGTGAAATGAATCATAGAATCATATGGCTCGGTTGGAAGGGACCTCAGAGATCATCAAGTCCATCCCTTGACCCACTACCGCTGCGGTTACTAGACCATGGCACTGAGTGCCACATCCAGCCTCTTTTTAAATATCTCCAGGGACGGAGACTCCACTACTTCCCAGGGCAGCCCATTCCAATGTCTGATCACCCTCTCCGTAAAGAAATTCTTTCTAATATCTAATCTAAACCTCCCCTGGCACAACTCAAGACCATGCCCTCTTGTCTTGCTCTTAGTTGCCTGGGAAAAGAGACCAACCCCCACCTGGCTACAACCTCCTTTCAGGGAGTTGTAGAGAGTGATGAGGTCTCCCCTGAGCCTCCTCTTCTCCAGGCTGAACAGCCCCAGCTCCCTCAGCCTCTCCTCATAGGATCTGTGCTCGAGTCCCTTCACCAGCCTGGTTGCCCTCCTTTGGACCTGCTCCAGCACCTCAATCTCCTTCCTGAACTGAGGGGCCCAGAACTGGACACAGTACTCGAGGTGTGGCCTCACCAGCGCTGAGTACAGGGGCAGAATCACTTCCTTGGACCTGCTGGCCACGCTGTTCCTGATACAGGCCAGGATGCCATTGGCCTTCTTGGCCACCTGGGCACACTGCTGGCTCATGTTCAGCTTCCTGTCAATCCAAACCCCCAGGTCCCTCTCTGTCTGGCTGCTCTCCAGCCACTCTGTGCCCAGCCTGGAGCTCCCCATGGGGTTGTTGTGGCCAAAGTGCAGGACCCGGCACTTGGCCGTGTTGAACCTCATCCCGTTGGAATCAGCCCAACTCTCCAGTCTGTCCAGGTCCCTCTGCAGAGCCCTCCTGCCTTCCAGCTGATCCACACTCCCCCCCAGCTTAGTGTCATCTGCAAATTTGCTGATGATGGACTCAATCCCCTCATCTAAATCACCAGTAAAGATATTAAACAGAACTGGGCCCAACACTGATCCCCGGGGCACACCACTGGTGACCAGCTGCCAACTGGATGCAGCCCCGTTCAGCACCACTCTCTGGGCCCGGCCCTCCAGCCAGTTCCTAACCCAGCACAGGGTGCTCCTGTCCAAGCTGTGGGCTGACAGCTTTTTCAGGAGAATGTTGTGGGAGACGGTGTCAAAGGCCTTGCTGAAGCCTAGGTAGACCACATGCACAGCCTTCCCCTCATCCACCAGGTGGGTCACCCGGTCATAAAAGGAGATCAGGTTGGTCAGACAGGACCTGCCCTTCCTAAACCCGTGCTGGCTGGGTCTAATCCCTTGTCCATCCTGCAGGTGTTGTGTGATTACACTGAGAATGATCTGCTCCATAACCCTGCCAGGCACTGAGGTCAGGCTGACAGGCCTGTAGTTTCCTGGGTCCTCCTTCCGGCCCTTTTTGTGGATTGGCGTGACATTTGCCAACTTCCAGTCATCTGGGATGTCCCCAGTGAGCCAGGACTGTTGGTAGATGATAGAGAGAGGCTTGGTGAGCTCTTCTGCCAGCTCTCTCATCACCCTTGGGTGGATCCCATCTGGTCCTATAGACTTGTGGGGATCCAAGCAGCTCAGTAGGTAACTGACTGTGTCCTTCAGGATTACAGGGGGGCTGTTCAGATTCTTGTCACCTTCTATAAGCTCCTGGAGCCAGCTGTCCTCAGGATAACCTTTCTTACTGTTGAAAACTGAGGTAAAGAAGGTGTTAAATGCCTCAGCCTTTTCTTCATCTTTGACAACTATATTCCCACCCGTGTCCAGTAAAGAATGGATGTTTTCCTCACCCATTCTTTTGCTGTTGATGTATCTGTAGAAGGACTTTTTGTTACCCTTCACAGAGGTGGCAAGATAAAGTTCAAGTTGTGCCTTTGTCTCTCTAATTTTCTTTCTACACGACCTAACTATATTGCTAAATTCCTCCTGAGTAGTTAGTCCTTTTTTCCATAATGGGTAGGCCCTCTTCTTAACCCTAATTTCTTTCAAAGTCTCCCTGTTCAGCCTGACCAGTCGTCTTCCCCGCTGGCTCGCCTTTCGGCACACTGGGACAGCCTGCTCCTGTGCTTTCAAAATTTGCTCCTTGAAGTACGTCCATCCCTCCTGGACCCCTTTGTTTTCAAGGGCTGTTTCCCAGGGTATACTCTGAACTAGTCTTCTGAATAGGCCAAAATCTACCCTCCGGAAGTCCAACGTAGAGGTTTTATTGACAACCCTCCTTGTATCCCTGAGTATTGAAAACTCTATTATTTCATGATCGCTAAGTCCTAGACATCCACCGACCACTACATCTCCCACCAGCCCCTCTCTGTTTGTGAAAAGAAGGTCAAGCAGGGCTCCATCCCTAGTGGGCTCATTTACCAGTTGGAATGACATGCTTAATCACATACAAGGTATGGGTTATAAATGACCTACGGAATTTGTTTTTCCAGACATGTGTTGTTCAGTAAAATTGTTCCATAAAGTTCTTACTGGGCACAGGAAATTCAAGCATCAAGACATTCCCTGTTTCACTCCTCAACAGATGAGGAGCAATGACAAGGATTCTGGTTAAAATCTAGACCTTGCCATCACTTATACCTGTAGAGAACTATTTATTTAATGAGGCTGTACAAATGTAAATGAAGTCAGAATTTGCACCTATTTATTTTTCACATATGTCCACAGTTATCACCCATAATACTTGGAAAAACAGGTTTAATACAAAAATGAAAACTTGTTTTCCTTTGATGATGATAGTTTGTCTATATATATTAAATGTTGTTGTTAAGTCTCCTTATTTTTACTTTCAGTCTTAAAAATCAATAAATGGCAGTGCTGAGAGACAGAAACCAGACTTTACTAAGCTTTTCTGTAAAGGTGAGAAGTCAGTCAAGCTAAGCCTTCTCTCCCTTGTGCTACCAAAAGTAAGTACCCATCCTTGTTGAGTGTCATCTACATGTAATCACTCTCTACAACTCCCTGAAAGGAGGTTGTAGCCAGGTGGGGGTTGGTCTCTTTTCCCAGGCAACTATCAACAAGACAAGAGGGCATGGTCTTGAGTTGTAACAGGGGAGGTTTNTGCTCCAGGACCTCAATCTCCTTCCTGAACTGAGGGGTCCAGAACTGGACACAGTACTCGAGGTGTGGCCTCACCAGCGCTGAGTACAGGGGAAGAATCACTTCCTTGGACCCATGGGAAGAATCACTTCCTTGGACCTGCTGGCCACACTGTTCCTGATACAGGCCAGGATGCCATTGGCCCTCTTGGGCACCTGGGCACACTGCTCGCTCATGTTCAGCTTCTTGTCGATCCAAACCCCCAGGTCCCTCTCTGTCTGGCTGCTCTCAGCCACTCTGCTCTGTCCCCAGCCTGTAGCGCTGCATGAGGTTGTTGTGGCCAAAGTGCAGGACCCGGCACTTGGCCGTGTTGAATCTCATCCTGTTGGAATCAGCCCAACTCTCCAGTCTGTCCAGGTCCTTCTGCAGAGCCCTCCTGCCTTCCAGCTGATCCACACTCCCCCCCACCTTGGTGTCATCTGCAAATTTGCTGATGATGGACCCAATCCCCTCATCTAAATCACCAGTAAAGATATTAAACAGAACTGGGCCCAACACTGATCCCTGGGGGACACCACTAGTGACCGGCCGCCAACTGGATGCAGCCCCGTTCAGCACCACTCTCTGGGCCCGGCCCTCCAGCCAGTTCCTAACCCAGCGCAGGGTGCTCCTGTCCAAGCTGTGGGCTGACAGCTTTTTCAGGAGAATGTTGTGGGAGACGGTGTCAAAGGCCTTGCTGAAGCCTAGGTAGACCACATGCACAGCCTTCCCCTCATCCACCAGGTGGGTCACCCGATCATAAAAGGAGATCAGGTTGGTCAGACAGGACCTGCCCTTCCTAAACCCGTGCTGGCTGGGTCTAATCCCTTGTCCATCCTGCAGGTGTTGTGTGATTACACTGAGAATGATCTGCTCCATAACCCTGCCAGGCACTGAGGTCAGGCTGACAGGCCTGTAGTTTCCTGGGTCCTCCTTCCGGCCCTTTTTGTGGATTGGCGTGACATTTGCCAACTTCCAGTCATCTGGGATGTCCCCAGTGAGCCAGGACTGTTGGTAGATGATAGAGAGAGGCTTGGTGAGCTCTTCTGCCAGCTCTCTCATCACCCTTGGGTGGATCCCATCTGGTCCTATAGACTTGTGGGGATCCAAGCAGCTCAGTAGGTAACTGACTGTGTCCTTCAGGATTACAGGGGGGCTGTTCAGATTCTTGTCACCTTCTATAAGCTCCTGGAGCCAGCTGTCCTCAGGATAACCTTTCTTACTGTTGAAAACTGAGGTAAAGAAGGTGTTAAATGCCTCAGCCTTTTCTTCATCTTTGACAACTATATTCCCACCCGTGTCCAGTAAAGAATGGATGTTTTCCTCACCCATTCTTTTGCTGTTGATGTATCTGTAGAAGGACTTTTTGTTACCCTTCACAGAGGTGGCAAGATAAAGTTCAAGTTGTGCCTTTGTCTCTCTAATTTTCTTTCTACACGACCTAACTATATTGCTAAATTCCTCCTGAGTAGTTAGTCCTTTTTTCCATAATGGGTAGGCCCTCTTCTTAACCCTAATTTCTTTCAAAGTCTCCCTGTTCAGCCTGACCAGTCGTCTTCCCCGCTGGCTCGCCTTTCGGCACACTGGGACAGCCTGCTCCTGTGCTTTCAAAATTTGCTCCTTGAAGTACGTCCATCCCTCCTGGACCCCTTTGTTTTCAAGGGCTGTTTCCCAGGGTATACTCTGAACTAGTCTTCTGAATAGGCCAAAATCTACCCTCCGGAAGTCCAACGTAGAGGTTTTATTGACAAGCCTCCTTGTATCCCTGAGTATTGAAAACTCTATTATTTCATGATCGCTAAGTCCTAGACATCCACCGACCACTACATCTCCCACCAGCCCCTCTCTGTTTGTGAAAAGAAGGTCAAGCAGGGCTCCATCCCTGGTGGGCTCATTTACCAGTTGGAATGACATGCTTAATCACATACAAGGTATGGGTTATAAATGACCTACGGAATTTGTTTTTCCAGACATGTGTTGTTCAGTAAAATTGTTCCATAAAGTTCTTACTGGGCACAGGAAATTCAAGCATCAAGACATTCCCTGTTTCACTCCTCAACAGATGAGGAGCAATGACAAGGATTCTGGTTAAAATCTAGACCTTGCCATCACTTATACCTGTAGAGAACTATTTATTTAATGAGGCTGTACAAATGTAAATGAAGTCAGAATTTGCACCTATTTATTTTTCACATATGTCCACAGTTATCACCCATAATACTTGGAAAAACAGGTTTAATACAAAAATGAAAACTTGTTTTCCTTTGATGATGATAGTTTGTCTATATATATTAAATGTTGTTGTTAAGTCTCCTTATTTTTACTTTCAGTCTTAAAAATCAATAAATGGCAGTGCTGAGAGACAGAAACCAGACTTTACTAAGCTTTTCTGTAAAGGTGAGAAGTCAGTCAAGCTAAGCCTTCTCTCCCTTGTGCTACCAAAAGTAAGTACCCATCCTTGTTGAGTGTCATCTACATGTAATCACTCTCTTGCCAAATGCAAGGTGAAAGGCCATGTTTCTATTTCATTACTTAGAATGTTGCCTAATTAAAAAATTTCAAGTCTTAAGAACAGTTTCAACATAGGATTGATAGACTGATTGATTGATTGATTGATTGATGAAGTATGTCTATGGTTTGGTATCCATATTTTAACAGCTATAAATCAATATAATATCCTCCTGTCAATCAATGTAATATCATTTTATGGAGTCTGATTTCCTCAGAAACTAGCCAGCTCTACATACTTTGTTCTTTGTTATGCTTGTTAAAGAATATGGTATTTTACAACTACAGTAAAAGAAAACCAAACCTCTTGTACTTTAGCATTTCTCTCTGGAACTAGACATATTTCAGTAGTTTTAGGCATTTACTTACTGTATCTTTCCCAGTTCTGTCATACACAAAAAATTAGAGACAGGAAAATTTTCTTCCTAACTCCTCAATAACATAATTATCTGAATCAGTGTGAAAAAAAATGCAACATGTACTGCAACATGTCTCAAATTATTAGACAAACCCAATTTTGCAGACTTTCCTAGGTCAGTTGGAAACTTGAAACTAGTTGCTCTTAGGTTCCAATGGATGGTATCCTCAAAACCTAATTGATTTTGGAATAAATCACAGAAATATGGTGAAAAAATATTTTGCCACTGAATAATATTTGTTCACCATAAGTAAAAAAATGATCCAGAAATCTGTTAGCGTGGTCACCATGGAAGTGATGGTACTTCTCAGAGAAACCTTCCACAATTTTCTCTTTTGTCTGGAATTTATATATTTGAATAGATTTATGGCAGGAAATTAATATGTTTCTGCCACCTGGATATTTAAAAATATTGCCAGTTGAAGAACAAACCATGCTGCCTCCTATGTAAGCTAGCCATGGAATCAATTGTAGCAGAAACTGAGGAGCAATGTCAACTCACTGATGAAAGATGAAAATCACCAAGCTTTGGGGAACCAAGAAAAAAACCTAATGAAATTATATGGAAATAATACTTTTCCCTGATCTTTGCTTATTGTTGGCTGTCTAAATGAAGAGCTCTTCTATAAAAACAGACATCAAAATGAAAGCTGTATCTCTGCAGGTTAACCAGTCTGCAAAAGTCCCCTATCATTTTTTAAATACACTTGACATAGCCTGAGATGAAACCTCTTTTGGGTCCATTAATCAAACTTAATTCATTGCTAATTAAGGGTTAGGCATACCAACAACTGTTCTGACAGCTGATATGGTAAAGGTAATTAAATTATTCTATTTATTTTTTGAACACTGATATTCTCACATGGCATACATAGAATGCCTTTTTAACAGGGCTTCTGATATTACAAAGCTTGCTTTTTGCCAGGAATAAAGGGAAAAACTAGAATCTACTTTGAGTTTAATCAAGTTATATTCCAGTTCCTTTTTCTTTCAGTTTCCACATATTCTGCTTTGTAGCCCTTCTGTAAGTAGAGGATTATTCCGAGGAAATCTGATTATAAAAGAGAGGAAATGAGTGCTACAAAATGTTTTTTTTTGCTTGTCTGCACTATAAAATTATCTAATAGTAAAACAGCCTTCCAATAGGAAAGTAAGGAGGGCTCTAAAAGTTAAGGACTCGGATTTTACTTCCTAATTGGGGATACTTATAGTAGATTGGTGAGGGTTAGTAAATTTACAAGAGACTGGGTTCAAATTACAAAAACTTCATCTAAATTCTGTACTTTCTGTAAACTTGGGAAACTTGGATGATCTCATTATATAACACAAGAGGCCAAATGTGACAAATATTTTCCATACTTTACAACTCTTAAAGTTTTTCTGATTCAGAGCTTTAGCTAGGGTCATCTCATATTAGTGTAGAATAAAAATCAGAAATTATAATAGACTTGAAGGTTAGTTGTAGAGGAAAAGTCAGTAACAGGCAGATGGAGCAGATGAAATTAAAGATTCTCTTTTTTTTTACAAACTTCTTGATAGAAGTAATAATAAGATTGCTCTAAATATATTCCAAAATATTTTATCATCCAAAGCTCACAATTTACAATAGAAACACCTCTGTGAACTCTCTTATTTAATTTTCTTTTTCAAGGTCTTTGAGGAATTAGTGTGGAGAAGGACTTTGGGCAGTTGAACAGATCTAAAACTACCCATAATAGACATAAAAAGACAAAAACAAGACTAGAAGAAAACAAAAAGAAAGATAATTGCTGGATGCCCTGGGGCAACTATTTTTTTTTCTTGTATTAATAAGTGTCAGATTGACAGTTTCAGGCTGTTTACAGTTCTATGTGGTGGGTTATGAACATGTATGTAAATATTTTTGCAACTAATGGGTTTTGAAATGTTTAAGTATTCATCTTCTCTTTTGAAAAAGTGAGAAAACATATCAACAAAATGGCAAAAGCTGCACTCCATCTAAAATACTGAGTCTAGAGCATATCTAACCAATTAGAAATGTATTTTCAGCACATTCCCATGTTGAGCTTCATCTGTCTTCTCAATTCAGTGTCATAAACTTTAAGTAGGAGAAATGGCTTGGCACACAATAACTTGCCAGACAATGAATTTGAAACAGTCAACAATTCATCATCTGCCTCTTCAAACCTTTCTCTTAAATGCTTTTAATGTTCCTGTAAAACTCTTCAAATTGCTGGTGGCTATAGGCCTTTGTCCTTGGTCCTTCCCCAGATAAGTTTCTGCTGGAGTTGTTTTTCATGTCTCCTTACCTTGTTGTATCTTGATTGTCTTGTCCTTGTTCTACCCATTCCACTGGGGTATGGTTTTTAGTTTTCAGGGAGATTAATAATTCTCATCTTTTCACCTGGAGAAAGTCTCTGCTTTCTCTTTTATGTGTTACAGCACACATGCTCTTTAAAATTGTAAAACTTTTAAATCAAACACTTGATCACTGAACCCACTTGTCCTGTTCATCTCCATTTTTCTACAGCTTCTTTAGATCAAGTGGAAACAAACTATTTCATAGTTTTCAAGACTGTCTATGACTTTCATGACTGTATATTCACTGCAGTGTTTTAACATGTAGCTAACTTCAGAGACATAAGAACCTTGTACTAAGCTACTTCCATGGCCAAGCCCAGCGATGGGTCGAAGTCCCTTGGTGAATCACAATGTAACTCTATCAAATCACAAGGCATATACTGCCAGAAATCACCAGAGCCCTGCTGAGAGCCACAAGGCAGCTGAGGATCCAGCCACTGGCCTCTGTTGATAACCTTGATTTGGGTAATTAACAACGACACCGGATTGTTCCTTTGGGTGTCTGTTTCGTGACTAATGTTATGCATTCAAACCCCTTTCAGAGCAGTTCATCTCCCTTTACTGTTGCAATCAGAGTCAGCTTGATCCAACATCACTTTCTCTGGGGCTTCTACAGTCAATAAAAAGTGTCTTAAAGAGAAAGCCTGGATGGCTAGCCTGAATTAAGTTTTACCACAGTTAGATAACAGCAATGCTACTTGTTGAGTTAATTAACTCTCCATTCTAAAGTGTTAATTTCTGAGTACTGTTCTAGAGTCACATTTTAATGTTGGTTCATAATGTAGTGTAAATGTTCTGAAGGATTAATAAAGTGGGCAACATTTAGTCAACATGTTTCTCTAATTCTGGAAGCAAATGTATGCTCTGAATGATTAATTTTTAAATACAAAATCTGATATAAAAACATCAAGAGCATATTTACAGATGTCACAATCTGCAGCATGTAGATGGCAAAAATGAACTTGCATTAGGTACTGGTGCATACAGAGAAAGATTTAAAAAGTATCAGCAAGTCTGAGCAAAAACTTCCAAGTTTTACAAGAAATGTACTCCTGTCCCTGCTGGCTTGTCAATTAAATACAACACCTTTCTTTCTGGACAAGCTGTTGGCCCAGGGAATTTAAAAAGAGGAAAAGGAACCAAGGGGAGGAGCAGCTGCTTCCTCTGCTGGAGATAACTTCTGCCTTGGAGGCCAAATATTGTGAAATTCTTATCAGGGACTTTATATCATGGTGTAGTAACAGAGTAATTGTCAGACGAGACCAGACCAGCAATGTGTTTGGCCCAATAGCCCATTTCCAGGTCTGACCAATTCCAGTTGTTTCACAAGAAAGAGTTAAGTCTGTATGATGGACAACGATTCATCCCCAATATAATTTTAATAAATCTTAGTAAAGTCAAGCATTTATTTATAACTAAATATTATTGGTGTGAGCTGGAAAAACTAACCAGACATTTCTCATGTGAAGGACTGGTGTACTATCTGAAGACTATTTTGTAAACATCAGGGTTGAGTTCCCTCTTTCCTGTTCAGGAGGCACGAAACAACACACAAAAGTATGCTTTTCTTCCAAGTTTATAGATGCTTAAAAGTTTCATCATTTTAAAGGTTTGCTTGGGTTTTTTTGTTTGTTTTGTTTTTTAGTTGCAGTAACATCTTATTATTAGATTCCATAAAACCCAGAAAATAAATGTAAATATTATAACTAAATTAATTTTGGTTGAACATGCATTTAATTGCTTGCCCTAATGTATTTCTGTCTGCAAAAGACACAAATTTTGAAATACAATCATAACTAAGTAGGTAATATTGACTCTATATTATTAATTGGAATACACTGTAAATTACATGGTATTTATACACTTATATATATATATATAGACACGTATAAGTATGAGTACTTCAGAACAAATTGATTTAAATGCACTGTTGAGTATGCAGCAAAACCCAGAGACTGTTGTCCTGACCAAGAAGGGCAACAAACACTGGGTGGACACTTAGGTACCCCCCAGGCCAGGCCCAGCTGTAAGGGCTGAGCCATGGAAGTGAGGTGCTATGTGAGTAACACAGACTGAGTCTGCAACCCCACAGAGAGAAGCTGAAAGCACACACTTTCTAACATAATTTAGGAGTTTTTGCCAGAGCCATAAGTTTACTTCCAGCTCATGGTCTTGGGGCCATACCATGTGTATAGAAATGGAGAAGTCATTATATTCCTCCTGGGGGAAAAAAAAAATTGTTATCACTTCTTTTCCCTTTTCAGACAGACTACATTTATGCATTGCCTCTGATTATTCTCTTGGGCATCATTTTCTATTTATTTACACTGGATTTCCTATGACATTTTTATCACCTATCACTCATTCTCTTACAATCCAGTCTCTAACAGAGCTAGACAGAATATGACCATGTGGGTCACATCTAACCTTAGAAGGGCAAATTGCAGAGAGCAGCAAGCAGCTGCTTTGCCCCAGCATGAACCATCCCTGTAAACAGACCTGAGGCCTCCAGCATGTTCCCCATCTCTTCCCTGGGTATGGGGCAGAAG
The DNA here is from genome assembly GCA_038090715.1 of Florisuga fusca. Lineage (NCBI taxonomy): Eukaryota > Metazoa > Chordata > Aves > Apodiformes > Trochilidae > Florisuga > Florisuga fusca. Next base: position 6,422,937 of record JAAWXA010000011.1, on the reverse strand, counting down.
GATTGCTGGTGATACCAGGACTGTCACCTGCATCTGCCACCACTGGTGCCAGCTTTTTGTAGGCAGGTTCAAGACTTCAGAAAATGTTCCCGTTGCACATCAAGACAGGAGAAAGACATCAGCCCCCCTGGCTTGACTCTGACCCCATTTCCCTGCACCCTGACAGGGAAGAGGATAGAGGTAACTAGAGCAGCTCCTGCCCTAAGTGGTTGGTTTTCATGAATTATGCCAGAAAATCACTGATCGAGTAGAGAGCTCTTTCTTAAAGATTGGTAAATTGAAGTCTTTGTATTCTGACAAAGGAAGCTTTACTGGAGCAAGTTTAGTTTTCTGGGGTTTTTTAAACAGGTTAAAAACCTGGAAATATTTACTCAAAAAATCTCTAAACAGTGTTAGTTGCAACAAGATCACTTTTTTTTCTGACCAAGCTAATTTGTGGAGATTGTAAAGAAATACATTTGTGGCAGTTTGGGGGCACTGTTAATTTTTCCTATTTCTAATTTGCATGTGTGTGATTTCATTAACTGATAATTGCTTTTGATGTGGAATGCAGAAGGAGATAAATGGCTCATGAATCAATAAGTGACAAGATTTCAGAGTCACTTATTGATTTTTATCTCCCATTTACTCTGCATTGAATTTAATTATAGCCATTACACTCCATTTGTTTGAAAAAATTGCATGGAAACATTTGCCTGAAGTTTGTTTAGTGCAATTATACCTCAGTTCTTTTAAAACAAGTTATGATTTTAGAGCTGGAAAAGCTGTCACTGAAATTCCTGCACTGGGAAAATATATAATTTATATATAAATTATATGTATATAATTCCTTACTTGTTATAAAGAAACACTTGATCAACTTTGTGAACATTTATTTAAAAAAATAGTCTATCTAAAAGTTTTCATCATTTCAGTAATAGTTCTAGGTGAATTTTTTTTTTCTATTTTAATGGTCTGCTCACTTGAAAGTATATTTTAAGATGAACAGAACTGTGCAAAAAAATAAATGATTGTATGACCTAATATGGAACTGTTCTTTCCTACATTTTAAAAGTGAAACATTTTGATTTTTCATTCTATATTTTAAGTGTAACTTAGCCTAAATTTAAATTCAGAAAGTAAAAAAGTCCTAAACTGAAACTTCTGCTTTTTGGTTCCAAAACATATTTAATTTAATCTAAAACAATTTTCTTCAAGTATTTCAGTTGGTAAGAAAATGGAAATATTTTCATTCCATTTTAACAGTATATTTTTTATATCAAACTGAAAGAATATTTTTTTGCACAGTGATATGAAAATTCAGTTATACAGATCCAAGTTTTTTAAAGGAAAATTATAATTCTGCTGCCATGTGAAGGATTTTCTTACCTGTGCAATCAGTTTTCTGCAAAGCCTAAATTTGGTGTTATCATTACCTCCCAGCAAATTACATGTTAGGAACACCAACCTAATATAAAGATTTCTGCTAGTGATATAATACTGGAATCAGTTTCATATAACATGAACCAGATACATTTTCTGACATATAAAAGTCTTTGGGGTGGGACCTCTGATAAAGGAAAATTGTCAAAATTACGATCATGGAATTACATCTAATTTATTCATGGAAACTACATAAGAGATCTAATCTCAAACATAAGGTATCATAAAAAAAAAGCAATGGAACTCTGATGGCAAGAACTCCAGTGGATTACATACTTTCAAATATGCTGATATTTGAGAGTTAATCTGCTTTCTAGTTCTGAATCCGGCCGGTTTTATTCTTTTCTACTCACAATATCTGTGGTAGCAACATTTTTTTGTAGTTAAATTCCCTTCAAAACACCCCAGCCTCAGCATATTTGGTTCTTAAGTTTATGCACAAGAGTCCTTAATTAAGCAACGCAGAATCAGACATTTAACCCTATCATGGGAATGGAAAAGCTTCAAAGGGAATGATTTTTTAACACCTATTAGTAAGCCTTGTTGCAGAGTGAACTAAGATCAGTTGGAGTACTTCCCTGTATTTAATTTTCCTGTGAAGGAGTCCTGTGAGCTGATCCTCCTGACAAAACCCCCCATAACTTTCTCTGTTTACAGAATAATGTTATGCCTTAAAAATGTGTCAATTATTTTATATGGCCAAAGACATAGCAGAATTAGTCGAAATGTTTAATTCTGGAGTTTTTCTAAGAAGTTGCTTTTTGGCAGAATATAAGATTAGTCATGGGGATACAGAGACAGAAAAAAACTGGGGCATTGAGAAGTTTGTTTTCCTATTTAAAAAGAAATAAATCCTTCCTCTCAAGCTGTGCAGATAAAGCCTTAAAGATGTTCACAGTGAAATTCCACAAAGTACCTTTTTTCTATAAAATGTTTCACAATGAAATTTCATTTTCTGTGCAGACCTGGCAATATATTTTACTGTACTTAAAACACGTGAAAAAGTTAATCATCTTATGCATAAAGTATGGAAAGGAAAAGATTATAATTTGTAAAATTTTACAGATCTATATAGCTTTCTAAGAAGACCCATATACAAATTAGATATTTTAGGCTGATTCAAGTAAAATAATGTAGGTTATTCAAATGGTAGGCAAGCTTTGCTTGTAGATGAACCACTCAATTAAATTTAATACTCGCATGTATTAAATTATGCTGTAATTGTTTTACCTCTCTCAGTCTCTTCTATACACATTCCTTCCTATCTTTCCTGCTTTTTTTTTTTTTTTTTTTTTTTTTTTTTTTTTTTTTTTTTGGTGTGTGTTTGTCCCTTCCTAGTCTGGATTTCTTAATGTGTTTAACCAGTTTTCAATCCTGTGACTATTTTTTCTAAAAGCTTTATAATCCTATTTAGCTTTTCCTAAGTTTTTTTCCAAGAAGTTGGATATCCACCTTCCTTTAATCTAAACTTTTCTGCTTATGCAATTCTCACAGAAAGTCTCAAGAATATCGTTAATGTTAAAGGCTGGTTTGTATTTTGTCTGTTATAATTATTTTCCTCCCTTTTTGTCTCCCTGTGTTCAGGACTAGAATTTCAATCAACAATTAATGTAGTTTATTGTATCCTTTTCTGCCCCCAAATTCAAGCAAACTGTTGATTTCAGCTTTAATTGCTTCTTGAATCAATGTCTCTGTGTCATTTCGGGCTGAGAAGAATTACCTCTTACCTACTGTAAAGCTCATTGTTCCAAAGTGATTATTTAAGCTGCTGAGACAGTGTTTCTCTAAAGAGTTTTCTGCTATAGTAATTGGCCTGTTTCTATGCATGCAGTCATTTTTTTTTCCTGTATAATTCTGTTGTTAGACTTGTTTGTTTCTTTTATCTCTCTTAGCAGAGATTCAATATTCTCATCAATGTCACAAAACCAAGAATTTAGTTCTGCTAATATGTCGAATTCTGACAAGCAGAATTATTAGTTTTCTTCAAAGATTACATTTTTCTCACCAGTGGTTCTGGTATAAAAATGCCAAATATATTTCTTACCGGATGGACCACAGCTATTCACTGAAGTGAGGCAGAGACTGGAAGTCTTTTGCCATTTTCTGTACTGCTCAGTGTTTCAGCCTTCCCATACTGGCTAGTTCATTTCCCCAGGCATCTGCCTCTCCAGCAGGCAGGGAGCTCAATGCCAGCCCCTCGCATTGCAGTATTTTAGGGTGTTTGTGTGGAAAGAATGGTGCGAAACCCTGAAACCTGGGTGCTTGGGCATAATCTGATGAGATTTTGTCTTTCACCCAGCAGTGGCTTGTATTCTCTTGTTCCCCCCTGCCTCTTCTCTGTAGTGCCATTACCAAGCAAGAGGCCCATGGTAGAACTGTCCTGGAACAAAATGCCTGGTAATTGGTTGACCAGTAAACACAAGTAACTGGCTAGCTATCTATTGCCATATGGAGCAAGCAGCAGCTGAAACCTGCCTGGCTTTAATCTTTGTCTCATGTTTAGGTACTGATATATTCTCTGCTTTCCCATCTGTTTTCAAGTGATCAAGAGAGTTCAGAAAGTCATTGAGAAGGGAGAAACTCAAAGGGAGGTAGATGGGTAAACAGGCGATGTGGTCACCTGAGCCTCATTTCATCAGAAATCAGACTAAAGGAGGATGGGAGGTAGGGGAAGAGAGACAAGTCAGAATTAGCATTGTAAATTCTGAAATATTTCACTGTGAACTGTAAGTGTAAGGACCTAGGAAAAGTTAGCTAGTACATCCCTCTCAGGAAAGACTAAGTACATGTACATTGCTCTCAAATGAAAAAAAATGTTCCATTCAGGTGATCCTACAGTTCCTGTTTTGGTGTAGCCATTTTCTGAGGGACAAAATTGTCTCTTCTGGAAGTGAAGATTTTTCTTAGGTCTGAAGTATACAAAAAGAAAAATCTGTCAATAACTGACTTTTGTATGCCCAGTGACTGATGATTGATCTAATGGTCTTTGATCTTTCTGATCCTTCTCCTTCTTAAACTAGGATAATGCAGTATTGTCTGATTTTCCTTGGAATTATTAAACCTCTTATAATGTCTCTCTCTCTCTCTCCTAGAATATCTCTGGTCCAACTCCCTCTTTCAAGAAGTATAATATTTAGAATTAGACATCAGATTACAACTTCAGCTGCAACATAAAAATAATACCTTCTTTTATTTGACTTAGGACACTGGCCACTAACATATGCAAGAACAAGACCTGGTTTCTTTTGTGACAGTTCCATATTCCTATATTCCCATATTCTGTATACTCATCTAATGCTTTAATTGAATGACTGTGCTCTTTTTCAAAGTACTACTGTCATGTCATATTTCCCCTTCAGGTATTTCTGTTATGTCTCAATCTGCTATATGCAGCATTCTGCCCTTTCAGCTGGTTGATTTGGAAAAATATCTCTAGTTTATAAGCCAGACTCAGTTCTCCAAAAGGAACATTACATTTCCTCCTCATTTACAGTATGGTGTCATGTAAGAATATAACTCAGACTAAGAAAAAAGACATGTCAAAACAGAATAAGTCACTTGTGTAATCCTTAGAGGAAGAAATGTCCTGGAACTTTGACAGAGACCTATAGCTGCCTGTTTAATAAGCAGAGTGGTTCAACTACCCATTAACAAATGCTATTCCATCTAGATAACATTTACTCAATTTGTCTGTGGCACTGCCAATTGTGGCAAAAGCCTAATTAAGTACAGATATGTCACGTCTGCCTTCCTGTATTTCAAACAGGACAGTTATTTTGTCATAACAAATGTGACTACTCGGGTTCTATTTCTCTTCGAAAACTAGTAGTAACTATTTTTATCCATTTTTTACATTGCAGGTGCGTTGAAATAGCTTTTACTTACTTGTTCTAATATTTTTCTTAGCTTTTGAGTTTTCTTTGAGTGAGCATGGGCTCCTTTTTTACCCCTTTCTCTTTGCTCACTGGCAACAAGTTTGCAAAGATAATTGCTGCTAATGCAGATAAGGCAATACCAATCTGGCATTAATCATGTAGCAATATGGATAGTAGTACTGCCTAATGGCAACTAGTATTCATAGCTTATGCTTTGATTCTGCAAATATCACACAGGTACTTAACATTTTCATTGGTTTGGTAACTAAATTTAAAATAAAAATAGATATAAATTATCTGCAGAAAGATGGACAGATCCCTTCAAGCAGTAAAGCTGGTTTGCTTGCATTCCAATTTTGCAGCACTGTGTTGGCAATCAACCATTCCATTTGGATAAATTTATACTATTGACATAAAAAGAAAACCACCTTTAAGAAAGCTGCATCTGCATTTCTTTCATCATCAATTATTATTCAAAAAAACATTCTTCTTTAAGAAATCACACAACCATATAATCATCTTCAGGCACATGTTTAAGTCCTGTAAAAGGCCAGACTGTACTGAAAAGCTTTCTTGTAGTGGGACCTAATAACATGAATCATTAATCAGCAAAAGAGTTTTCCACAGAGTTTCCCTGAAAGTGGAGTATTTGGAGCTTATTTTTTTCATAAAATAAAGATGGCCTCAAATTTGTCTCTGGAATAGCCCACCAGCTAACTGGAGATTTAGCACCATCTTGACTTCAACAAGGAATAGCATACAACATTTTGATGTTTCTCCAAGTATTTAAAGCCACATTAAAACACTAAGTAGCTTTGCAAACCAAATCATAGTTGTTTATTCTGAACAGAAATAGTATATCAAATTTCTAAACTCTGAATTTTTAACATCTATAAATATCTTAGTGATCACAAACTTTCATATAAGGCCTCAGTCTCATAAATGCTGTTATGAAGGTTTAAAACTTCTGCTGTACCAGGGATGAACAACCTGTAAGCATGGCTGTAACTCCTATCAGTATTCTCCTGAGATTTGCCTTTTTAAATCTGCATCATTTATTCAGAGATTGAGTTCTGATTAAATGAGAAAATCGGATGTTGACCCAAGTCACTGTTGTTTTTATCATTTTTATTGTTGTTTTTGTGTATGTATACAGGGAAGTTACTGGGTCTCCATCTTAAACCATTTCTGTCTGCCAGCTATTGCTTCTTCATTCCTGTCTTCAGGTTCTAGTTGAGGAACTTGCTACTAACACACGTGTAATTCAAGAAGTTGTTATAGTCATGCTAAAGATTTATGCTTAAAAATAGAACCCGAAGAGAGGTCCTTTGAGTTTCACTGATATGTGAGAGCAACTTTCCTTTGAAAGGTAGGTGTAAAGGCTTCAACAGCATTGGAAGCAGAAGCAGATATACACACAGGAAAAAGAAGCAACGACTGATAATTAGTTTTATTCCCTCTTTCCTTGTACCCATCAGACCTAGAAATAGAACACAGATTGAACAAGTGGAGCTGACTATTAGGATTCTCCATTATACACTATTCAAATACTTGTAAGTTCAATGGGAGCTACAGGAATGTATTTAATAGCAAAGGGGAACCAAACGAGATTATAATCCTTATTTCCCATTAACATTGCCTGGTGTGAGTATATGTCACATAAGGAAGGAAAAGCTATGTGATTTGGAGACCTGTATGAGTGCACCCAGAGCTAGATTTATATGAATCCCTTTCTGGAGAGTGTCAACAGCCTCCTATCACCATTAATGGTGTCTGTGATTTTTAAGCTTTCAAATAAAATTCAGGAAAGCAACCTTTAGCTGAGGTAATTAAATTATTCTCAGCTGTGGATTCTGAGGGTTCTTGTAGTGTGTTATATCCATATAGAAGAGAGAGGTAGGATTTAAATATTTATTTCATTTATTTTATTTAATTTATTTAATTTATTTAATTAAATAAAAACAATGACAGTCTTGCTTATGAAATTTTACAGGAAACCCTATAGAATTGTGCCTATGCTGTGGATTCTTTAGGTTGCATCCAAATAGGTCATCCTTTCCTATTAAATTAAATGGGAACATTTTTTAACAGCTTACTTTAAAGTTGCTTGTCTTTTTGGAAAAGCAGCAAGGGGGCTGCTTTTTCAGAAGTACCTTACACAACCAAGTTTTTTCTACTGATTTCAGTGGGAGCAATCCCAGCTACCACTGTGCAAGTTTGAAGGTCACACCTGAATATTAAAATGTTTCCAAAACAGTGTTTTCAGGTTTGACTCTTAAACTTAACCTATTACAGGATCCTACCAGAATACCACTTCTGATTTTTTAACACGGCAAGTCTGGTATTCTTTTAATTACAAGCATCTAAACTGCCTGGTTCTTCTCCCTTTATCATTCCAAAATCAATCAGCAGCTAGTCTATGTGTGTTCTAGGGATCTGAAATCAAAATGTGCCTTCAGGCTTGGAGCTACTGAAGATACCAGAGAAATATTTAGCCTGTCAATTTTGTTTCTTGGCTGTCTTTGTGAAATAGAGAGTGCTATTATGGCAAGGACAGACCCATCCTTTGATATGCCTTTGCTGGAGTTTTCTTTCAATTTGAGTGAAAGGTCCCTTCATTACTCCTGTGAACAGTTTATTTGCCTTTATTTCTTCTAGATGGTGCTTTTTGTATATTGCCTTGATGGAAGACAATGCTCTGTGGAAGCAATACCCAGTTAAACTCTGGGATCTGGATTCTTTGTGGAGCAAATAATGAAGGTGTGAGAGCAGCATTGAGGACTGTCTGTGACAGGAGACTGCATAAATAGTTAGCAGAGGCTAACACAGGCTGAAACACAGAGGCTATAGAGAAAACGTAAAAAAAAAAAAAAAAAAAAAAAAAATTGTTTATTAATATTACTGTATCTAAACCTCCTAGACCAGGAGGTATCAACCAGCTTTCAGAGGCAGGACTGTAGGGCAGCTGGATCACTCTCTGGGATGGGAGGACACTCTGGAATCCAATATCTCACTGCCTTCTCTTCCTGTTTATCAGATCCAATCTGAATCTGTCCAGAACCATGGCTTTACCCCACAATAAACCCTTGATTGACTGCCTGGGCTGAGCATACGCAGGGCACACCTATGTGTGGCAGCAGAGGCAGCAAATGACTAGCAGGGTCATCAACAGAAGGACACCCACTGGGGAAAGCCTTCAGTGAGGTGGTCTGTGGTTCCTTAGCTGGTAGGAGCTTATTTCTGGGTTCAGATAATGAAGAAGCTGAAAGAAATACAGAAGACTGCATGGGAAAGTCCTGGAGTGAGACAAAAATTAACGTGAATTGAAACATGATCCTTTAAAAAAAAAAGTTTGCCTTAGAAAAATCTGTGGTGTTAGACATGTTTCTATTTTTCATGAATAATGCTAGGCCCTTCATTTTATAAAAATATTATTGCAAATTGCATCAATATGGTTATCAGTTCCAACCTGTGTTGTGGGAGAAAAACACACACAAGAAAGAAATGTTTCAGTTTGTCTCCTTCCTCAGAATCAAACCAATAGTAGATGTCTGCAGTTCTCTCCTCCTCCTACCTTGATCCCACAAGCCTTGACCCTTCCCTCTCTGTCATCTCAAAAAAGAACAAAGTGAGCATTTAATTCAGTATAAAACATTTCAGGTAGCTTTAAATAATTTGTTTCATTTTATGAACCAGTTACAATCCATTTCACGTATTAGGCAGAAGGAAAGCAATAGCTCTTCCTCTTTTACCCAGTCTCTGTGATTTGAATTTCTGTGAGAATGTAAAAAATACATTTTTGATATCCACCCTTACACACATGATGTGGATACTGTCCTGACTGAAATGATAATAAAACTTTCAGCATCACCCTGCTCTGAATGAGACAAAGGTAAATTTTATCTTCCGAATCTCAAATTATTTTATCTCAAAGTGTGCTTGCAGCCCAGAAAGCCAACGGTATCCTAGGCAGCATCAAAAGAAGTGTGGCCAGCAGGTCAAGGGAGGTGATTCTTCCCCTCCCTTCAGCTCTTGTGAGACCCCACCTGGAGTACTGCAGGGGCCTACAGGAAAGCTGGGGAGGGGCTTTTTACAAGGGCATCTAGTGATAGGACAAGGGCTGATGATTTTACACTGGAAGAGAGGACATTTAGGTTAGACATTAGGAAGAGATTTTTTAGGGCTAGGGTGGTGAGACAGTGGAACACGTTGCCCAGGGAAGTTGTGGGTGCTCCATCCCTGGAAATGTTGAAGGCCAGGTTGGATGGGGCTTTGAGCAACCTGGTCCAGTGGGAGGTGTCCCTGCCTATGCAGAGGGGTTGGAACAAAATTATCTTTAAGGTCCCTTCCAACCCACATCATTCCATGATTCTATGATTCTCTCTACCTTGAGATACTTTAATACTGACATCTGCTGCTGGCAGCATTCTTATGTCCATCAACAATCACTTGAATAAAGAAGAGTTAGGAATGGCTCAGATGCCACTGATATCAGTAATCTGGTGATGGAATTGTTACAGGAAGCTGCAGATGACACCCTTACTCCATTTTTAGAGAGGAGGGCACCACAGGATGTTGTTACTGCTGCAACTGAGGGTGCTTGCAGGCAGCACCAGTGTGGAGCCAGGGATGGTTCTGAGAGCATCCACTGCCCCCAGAGCCCACCTCTACCTCCCTGTGGCAGCCAGCAGCCTGAAAACTGATACCATGGGAACTGCACTGGCGACAGCCATGCTTTTACATAAGAATATATTAATGTGTTCCCATTGTTAGCCATGCTGAGGAACTAGAGCAAAAAGATCTCAGAAAATATTTTAAGTAAAATCAGTAGCTGGGAACAGCAGGCTGTTAGAGCTGCCTTGGCAGTAGCTTTATTCAGTGAAAAAGGGAGGGAGGAGATCAGCGTTTTGCTCAACCTCCTACAAATTATTTTAGGTTTGCCCAGCGTGACACCGTGTGGCACACAGCTGACAGAATTACACAGCTAGAAGGAAAAGTACCCCAGGCCCTTGCCAGCTTCATCATCTTCCATGGCATCACTCCTCCCAGGGAGCTGCTTCTTACCTTTGCACTTTCCCTGGGCACCTCTGGTACCCAACAGTGACTTGGAAACAGTCATCACGTGGTGTGGTTTTGAGGGTGCCCTACACAGGGACAGGTGTTGGACTTGATGATCCTGATGGGTGCCCTCCAACTCGTCAGATTCTATGATTTTATGATTCTATGATACTATGATCAAACTCCACTGTTACGAATGTGATGCAAAAATTATTGGCCCAATCTGGTTTTTGCCAGTTTTCAGGGCAACAAAGTTATCTGTTTCCCTCAGCCCCTGGCACACGAGCTCACAGAGCTTGTGTCAGGTATGCTTTGCTTCTTCAGGGTGTGTTGTGCAACATCCCTCACTCTTGTTCTGATCTCTCCCTTGTTTCCAGCTGTTCAAGCTTCATATTGCACCATTTGCCCAGTCTGTCACTTTTGATAACCTGGCAACTGCTACATCCAGTTGCTTTTAATTACCCTTCCATTTAATTTGTTTTTAACACCTGTGTCCAGTTCCTATCTGGGGTCATTTTGATTGTTTGTGGTTAATAGAATTTGAAAGGAATATGATTTTCTTATATTTAATTCTAAGATAATCCATTGTGGTTTGTTACAGTCATCTGCTGCTGTTGATTTACTGCTGTACAGAGGATTTCATTACTTAGAGGTGATTGTTATTACCATAAATTCTCCATTTATTAACTGCCATATCAATTATCCACCCTGTTGCTTATTGGTCTGAAATCTCCTGAGTAGCCTATCTTCTGGGGCACATTTCATCCCAAGTACAAATCTAGTGAGTTTGCTGGAGTCATGTAAAGGATGAACCCTGGCTCCTCTGGCATACTGATCTCCTGCCACTACTTTTATTGAGTTGCCTACTGATTGTGCAATCACCTGACAGGTTTGGTACTGCACCAATTTACAGTTGCTGTGATTCATGATTCTGCTGATACTGATTGGCCATTTGTCACCATTATTTTTGCTTTCCTTCTTCTCCCCTGTGATTCTCACATTTTGTTATTTATTATTTGTGTGTGTGTGTGTGTGTCCTCAGTTCCCATCTGCTGTTCAACTTTTTTTTTTTTTTTTCCTTCCTCTCCTCTGAGCTTTCTCTGCTTGGATACCTGCCCTCTTGTACACTCCTGAGCTGTGGTATCACTGTTTCTGTGTTTCTGTTATGCCACCTGCAAGTCCCAAAGGTATCTGTTTCTTTCCCTCACACCAGGCATTGCTATCTGATTTCCCCACTCTTCACTTTTATTTTGTTTCCTAGACACAATTTGCCTTTTGCACTTACTGCCTAGAGTCTTCTCTCTTTCCTTCTTCCTGACCCTTTGGGAACCTTATTCTTATTCACTCCATCACCTTCCTCCTGATTATCTCTTGTACAAAGTAGAGACCAAGCATTCATACAATATTAATATGTAGAGATGCTTTGTGAATGTCTTGGCAGGTCTGATATATCTTCTCTGTTGGGAGGTAATAGCCCTCTTCCCTCATATAAAACCTTTAGATAATATTTGAAGAAATGCTTAAATAAGAATTATCCCATTTACAGGTGTGGTCTGTTAGGCAAATATAGATTCTACTGATACATATATTTTTCCAAATTACTATGATTTTCTCAAAAATTCTCTAATTTATCTTACAAGGTACACATAAATATTAATAATTCCATGCTTTGCCAAGAATTCAGGAACAGCTATCAAAATAAAAAAGCCAGCAACTCAGAGCTGGCTCATTATTGAAATAAGACTGAATTTGAGCTAAAGCACAAGTCTTTGGGATCTGCGTTAATGTCTCTGGTGACCTCTAATCAATGAAGTAGAAGCAAATATTTGTGAGCTGTCATCCTTGGCCGGCTCAAGCAGAGAAACCTCTGCTCATGTCCTGGTCTGAAACACATCAGAACCATCAGCTGCTCTGGGTCAGATGTTTGCTCCTCTCCTCCTGGGAGCTGCATCAGGCTCTTTTTGGGAAAATGGCCTTGGCCTGTATATGGGTTTCTTCATCAGTCTGGACTTTTGTTTATGATATTTTTTTGCTTAAAGGCTGGCAGTACTTCAGATGAACAGTCATTAACAGTCAGTAACTGAGACTGTCTTGGCATTTAAGAAACCTAATATTTTTATGTGTAAATTTCCCTAGAAAATGATAGCTCAGCATGTGACTAGAGTAATTGTCTCTTGCCTAAGAGACCTGCATTTCAGTAATTACCGGTATAGCTGCTTCCCTCGACCCTGTTTGAAGCAGAAAAAAAAAAAAAAAAAAAAATAAATGAAATGACCAAACTATTTTTCCTCTCTTTTACAAATTCTCTAGAATCCATTACTTGCTTCTTTTAATTCAGTTATATAAAAACACTAACAATTTTATGTTGAGTAAACATAGTGCTATAATTGTTGCTTTGCATATCATTTAAAATTTGGTTTTTTCTTTGGTTTTTTGGTTTGTTTTGTTGTTTGGTTTTTTGGTTTTTTTTTTATTTGGTTTGGTTTGGATTTTACCAGGTTTTAATTTTAGCTCTCCTTGTTTGTTTCATGCTACTGAACCAAAAACAGATAACAATAACTGTTGTGGATGTGTATGCTTAGGAAGTAGTTAACAGAGATTTTTCTATGTGTAACTGACCTTTAATCTACGGGGAGTATCCCAGGGACTAAAGCTGGCCCCCAGAAGCATGTCCTGATGCTATGCATGCTATGAGCCCTCTGTCCATGCAGGAAAGGGGCACAGAGGAGACTCCTATTAATATTAATGACTATTCTGGGGTTCATTAATGCTGCTCGATTCATTACTGCCTTCTTTGTCCTGGAAAAGTCTGTTTAAAGTCTCTGGACAGTGCTGCCCTTGCATATTTCTCACCAGGGCATGAGTCAACATAAGAAAGCACCAGGGCAAAGGATTAGGGAAGTATGAGCTTCACAGAAAGACTCAGAGACACAGACTTTCTCAGAAAGCTCTCCTGTACCAGGGTTGTTCGCTTCTCCAGGGCTGGCTGTATTTGTCTGCCTGCCCATTTGCTCAGGTGACACAGAGAGCACCCAATTTAGTGCTGTTTAAATGCAAGAGTATTGAGCTGAGGTGGAGGGTGAGTGCTAGGTGAGACAGCCCTGTCCCTGGGAGCTGGTGGCCCTGTCAGGGAGCTGGCAAGGCTGCAGCCAAGGGCTGGCCTCTCCCCACACACAGCCTTTGGTTTTAAAAAGCTGTTTACAGTTTGACCTGTGTTTTATGAGAACAAACCTGCAAGGCTGCAGGTTACTTAGGAGTTAATAGGAGTTAAGCATCTTCACCGTGGTATGTCTCATCTTTTTGAGTAGCACTTTAAACTTGGCCCCACATGTATTCACTGACCAGGAGTTGATATTCAAGTGCACTGACAGGGTACTGGAGTTCAAGCACCACCTGTGATTGACTGAAGGGATCTAATTATGCTGACAGAGTGACACGGTGAGCCTGTGGAAAGTAGGAGAAAAGTCTGAGGGGAGAATGATGTGGTGATGCAGGGACAGATAGCTACTGAAATTGCTCAACCTCCTGGGCTGACAGTCAGACATTACCAGAGATATCCCTGTCATATAAATTAGGTTATTAGAATTTATTATTTCATGACAGTGGCTTTGCTCCACACAGTCCAGAAAGACCCTAGAAATGGCTCATAGCACAGCTTGGTCCTAAGACCTGAAGTTTTGTGTACATTTTGCTTCCAGAAAATCCTGCCTTCCCTTGCTAAAGGGACTCTTCTGATGAAGGTAGTTGTGCTGAATACAGCATGCTGGGGACATTCCATAGGGCAGGTATACGAAATTTAAAAATACAGAGTTATCTAAGACTTTCCCTGGAATGCCAGCCAATACACTCAGAGCAGCATCCATACCACCTTGGCAGAAAAGGAGAGGTGGAGCCTGTGTATTCCATACAGCAGCCAGACCCAATCCTGCAAGTTTTGAGCCCAAGAGTGTGGTTGAGGGTTAACCTCAGGCAGAAGGGTCACCTGAGCAAATGGGCAGGCAGACCAATACAGCCAGCCCTGACCCTGGTACAGGAGAGCTTTCCTGACAGGTGGGAATTAGTCCAAATGAAAAGAAAAACAAAATTTCAACTAATTTTTAGAGAACTAGTTTTGTGCTGAGGGAACAGCAGCTGGAGGATTTTTTGTCACTCTTTTCCATGATTTTTTTTAACCAGTTCATAGAAGCATCAAGTAGGTTGGTACTGCACCACACTAGGAGCCACATTTATTCTGCTGTCTGCAAAAGAAGCATCATACGTTCATGTCTCTTTGAATTAACTGTGTTTTTTTGTAAATGCACTTAATGAATGAAAAGTAGTATAATTGCAGTATTTCAAAATACAAATCATGATGCAGGTGCAGCATGTGTGTTTCCATAAGAAAAAATTTATGCTTTGCTGATCATAAACATCCTCGTTATTGTTTTGGTTTGCATTTTTTGTTGTTAAATTTGAATTTGTCTGATATTGTTTACTCCCTACTGTTTCCTATTAAAAGAATACATCATTTATATTAGTCAGGATATATGAATTTTATATCAGAGCACTCAGACTTTTTTATAATTTTTTTTTAGTTTGCAATGCAATAGGAAGGCATTTAATGCCAAACATTTAATGAAAGCAAATAGAGCAAACATGAATAGCAAGTCTTCTAATGAATAAATCTGAATAATAAAAATCCCTGTGGAGCATAGAGGCAGATAGGTTAATTCTTTCACTTGAATTTTAATCCTGAATGAAAAAAATATCATAAGGGTTTTCACATTTAACACTTGTCTATTCATTGAAACTTAGAGAAAAAGAGCTTTTATTCTTAATATCTGATCTATAACAGTATTTGATTAAAAGAATCAATGAAAGGATCCTTATAATGTGATCTCCATAGTGTCAGAGAGGATGGAGCACCAGCAGTGCTGCTCTAGTTGC
This sequence comes from Florisuga fusca, assembly GCA_038090715.1. Taxonomy (NCBI): domain Eukaryota; kingdom Metazoa; phylum Chordata; class Aves; order Apodiformes; family Trochilidae; genus Florisuga; species Florisuga fusca. The sequence goes on along the minus strand of JAAWXA010000011.1, from coordinate 6,407,656 downwards.
TGGTAAAACTTGCAGAAAAAATGAAATGGAACTGGTTCTGAAACATCACCATTGTAGTACAAGACTGTCCCCCTCTCCCCCAGCACTTAAGATATTTCTTCTAATCAAAACTCATAGACATGAAGGGATTAGGATTTCTGGGATCCATCATCTCCTCTTGTCTATTCTTTGGGCCTTGTTTTATCCTCTTTTCAGTGGTTCTTTAAAGGAAAGACAATTTAAAAAAAACAGCAAAAAATAAAACCCACAAAACTTCTACTGATACAACCACAAGTGAAAGTAAAAGCTGATTTTTCACTTCTAAACACCAGTTGTTCTGAATTTAAAATATATTTGATCAGCATCACATATTCATTTTAATATTTGCTTTTATTTTTATAATGAAAAAAAAAATGTGTGCAGTACTGCCTGGGTTTTCAGTGAGCCAGAAATACCTTCTCACAGTGACATGTGAAGCAGATGCTCTAGCTGGCACTCTCACCTATACCTTCACACTCCAGGCTATTCTCCTGGGTATACAAGGGCTTTACTAGGCTGACAGGGTCTGGAAAGCTGCTAGGTGTCTGTGCAGCACCAGATTTGCATAACTGAACCACTTAAATAAAACTCACAATAAGTTTCTGATGGGCAATGTTGAACCACAAATTCCTGTGGTAATTCTGTCTGCGTTGACCATCTTTAACAGGCTGGAGGCAGGGTGGTTTTTATACTAGTGGTCTGGAGCATGTTTCTGAAATGGAGGACAACAAAACAGTGTTTTGTAAGATAAGTTATATGCCAAGGTGCATGAAAGGCCAGGGAACATCAGAGAAGTAAATGAGCAATACAAAGACAGATTAAATATCATATTGTCTATAAGATGATACTGCAGATCCTAAGCAGCTATTTGAACAAGTCAGATGGCTTCTGCTTTTCTAATTTACAGTGAATGCTGTCTAATGAAGATCTGTATGGCAGTGGTCAAAAAAACACCCTCAAAGCAACAAATAAGATATTATCTTGTAACAGGATGGAAGAAACTGTCTTTCTGAAAGTATTATAATGTCAGTGATGTGCCCTCAGCTACACTATGTGCTCAATCCCAGTCAATCTATTTGAAAAAGAGATAAAGAAGATATAGAAATAGGTGATGAAAATTGCTAAGAGCATAGCACAATTTCTATGATAAGAGATTGCCAAGACAGAGATTGTCTAGCTTAGGAAAGAGATGAATTTAAAAGGATATGACAAGACTGTATAAAATACCAAATCCTATATGAAAAAATGCAGGTATTTTTCTTTGCAGTTACATTTTCTCCTAATAGAGTAATAAGCAAGTCTGCAATGAAACTGAAGGTGAAGCAACATAACCCTGAGGTGGGGAAAACCAGGCAAAATTTAGCAGTAGGACTTACTGTCACTGAGCCTTGAGTTTTATCTCAGTGCTGGAGCCATTTAAGTACATATGTAAGGAGAACAGGCCCCATTTCTGTGGTGGTTTGGGTCACTCTCAGGCTGCAGATAGGCCCTGAATGCCTTTGCTGCCCCTCCTGCAGTGCTCAGTGACTGGAATCTGGGGCCTCACCCACATCCTCAGGTCTTTGGGTCCTCCTGCAGGGAGGGGGCTCCCACTTTTGGTGCTGTGCTTGCTTCAGGTGAGAGTCAGGCAGGCAAATTCCTTGTGGTGACAGGGAAAAGGAAGGCAAGTAAATTGTTCTAACTTAGTGTTAAGACAGGCTCAGTGCACGAAGATGCAAGGTTTGTATGTGAACAGACAACGCACCATCCTAGAGCTTGCAAGCATGCACATCCAGACGTCAGCAGTGTCAGATCTACTGGAGTAGAAAGAGTGAACGATTTATAATATCAATGAGTCTCCAGTCATGAACCAACTTATTAACTAATGAAAACAAACTTCTCACTGGGGGTAAGGTCACCTGTACTTTATTTCCTTAGGGAATATTTCTTCAGTCCTGTGTGCCGTGACAGGCGTGATGCTGGACTGAAAAACAATTAATCCCAACCAACTTTTGTATTGCTCTTATCACATTCCTAAAATATGTACCACTGTATAACAGTAAATAGCATACTGAAGTAAAATTTTCTTTTGCTGTGGAAGGGAATTTATTCACTCACCACTTAAAATGCAAAATGAAACGTGAGGAACAATGAAAGGAAAAAAATACAGAAAAGCTTTCTGTTTACCTATTTCAAGGAAAGTAGAAGAAATGATCCTCATGTCATCATCATATCATGGCAAAAAATAAAAAAAAAATAAGAAAAATCTATGCCTAGGTAGAAAAGACACTCTGGATTGCCATGTCAGAGATTCATATTCTCTTTGAAAGAGAAGTGGCTCATTTGAAGAATTTATCTGCCATTTTAAAAGCTGTTACAGAAATTACTGGTTTACTGTATCCTGCCATGCGGATCACTGATCTTCTGATAATCACCCTTCAGAAAGCAAACCTTCCTGTGATTTATGTTGCTGTGAGAAACTTTTGGCTTATTCCAAAACAATTCGGAGGCTACCAAACCAGCATATTGAATGAAGCATAAAATGAATGAAAATCTGGGAGATTAGTTTCTAAGACTAAAGTATGCTCATTGAGAGAGAAAATAAGATGTTAATATAAATGAAAAGCAATTAAAAGTTCTACTCTCATTCACACTGTGAGAAAAAGTTGAAGAAAATTGATTTTGGGAATCTATTTTAAAAAATTGTCTGGAAAAAACATCCAAACTGTGGGTGACAGTAAAACAAATATACATTTCTTTCTATAAACTTAGAGAGAATTGAGAAAAGGTTGTAACAGAGAAAACCATGTAACCTGAAAATGAAAAAAAATGGAGTTGTTTTATATCATATCTTTAATGAAGAAGGAGAGAAAGAAAGAGAGAGAGAGAGAGAGAAGGTAACTAGAAAGAAGGCACAAGGACTTATTGAATAATAAAAGTTTTAGATAGGAAGAGAAACCTCTAAGGTTTCAAAAGGGACAAACTCAAAACTAACACAGTTTTTCTCAAATATAAAAAACAATGAAGAGAGGAGGGAGAAGAAGAAAACAAAAAGAATGAATCAGTATTTTAATGTATAATAATTATTAATTTCAAGTTACTCCAAAGAACTATTATTTCAAGAAAATATTAGTTTTATATCAGAACAATTTATGGTCTTCTTCAGGAGAAAACTGATGAGAAGTTCCCTCCAAAACCACAGGAACACTTGCTAAAGCTTTTTCCTCACAGTAGTAAATGACTCCATATCTAGAAAAGAGCAGTCTGAAGTACAAGTAAATTCTGCCTATACCAGGGACATAGCTATATGCACAGTTTGGGACAACTTGAGTACACTGCCCAGGAGAGGACATCCAGTGTCATGAGAATGAACTCAGAGTAGTCACTAAGGACTCCTCGAGCACTGTGTGTAGGCATATTTTTTCCCTTGGCTGGATATTTGTTGAGGATGATTTTGCTAAAAATGCCGAAGAGAAATAAGTAGGGAAGATATGGCAGGCCCTGGTAATGAGATTTCTGGCTTAAACTGCTCTTTTGAAATACTCTGAACACTGCAATGTATTGAAAATTTCTTCACTAAATAAAATACAGAACATGTATCACACTGCTAAAATTATTTCAATTTAAGCTTAAGTTATTGATAAAGCATTTGTTAGCATTTTCCTACTTAGAAAAGTGACTTATCATTTTTATTTCAGAATAACCATAATTTAAAATCTTTTATGTATGACTTACATTGTGGGAAGACAATAGAAAAAAGTGAAAAAAAATGTCAGAAACTGAGATAGTAGATGTCATTATTATAAAAAGAATTACATTTTGACCATCAGTTCTCATTTTCCTTTATGCTCTCCGTGGCTCATGAGCATTTGAAATAAGAACATTTCAGTGCTGGCTTAGTGACTTTTTGGAGGCAAGTTTTAAACACGTCCTGGCTTGCTTAAGCCAATTTTCCTGGTTATTTCCTCTAGCTGAGACTTGGCAGATCTGATGAAACATGACAGCAATATTTAAAAAAAACATAATCGCAGCTGTTTGTAAACATCTTTTGTATATACCTAATGCTGCAAGGTCACTTGACTTGGAGCCAGTGCAAACACTGGCAATGTAAAACCAGCTGATCATCATTTCCTTGTTGAAATACCAGAGCTTTTTCTCCCTCATTCGTGGGATAAAACCATTGGTCAAGCACTGATGAGCCTTAATTGTACATCACATCCAGGAGTTTAAGGGCTACTCTGATAGGCTGAAGGCTGATCACTTACTTATGTAGTTTCTTTAAATAGAAAGCCATCACCACTGGTCATCTCTATGTAAGAACTTAGAGCACTTGCCTATACAGGTTAGTAAACTCTCAGAGCTGTAAAAATTCATATTCTGTTTTTTGTCCTTATCTCTTAAAGAAAGATTCTCCCTGGGTTCTGTTTTTTTAGTCTCTTTCTTCTGCACCAGAGCATAAGGTTTTTCATTCCTTTATTGTTGGTGAAGTGATGTTCAGCAATGGTGGGGTTTCTCATTGGCCATGTCAATGTGTACTTTGAGTCTTAGAAACCTCTTGGGCATAATGCTGGTTTTCAGGAAGAGGTTGATTATGCATCATGAGAACAAGTATCTCTGCTCAATACAATGCCACGAGACAATGTGGAAAATTCCAGAGCTGTCCTTCAGGTAGGGTAAAGAAAAACAAGCACCCCAGTTCTGCTCACAAGGTAACTGTTATTCATTTTTTTTACCTTAAGCAACTCTCTTTTCTAAAATTACTTATTTATATAGAAATCTTTCTTTTCTCAGCATTTCATTTTCCTGCCCATAAACCTGTCACGTTGTTATTGTCCAGAGCTGGACATAATATTACACCTGAACACAAGGGCATTATTATACCTGCAGTATTATTTTCTAGTCCATTACATTTAGCTGTGTTTCCATCTTTGGTTATTGCTTTGTTTTGGTGTGACTGACATTTGTCATCATATTACCTGCTCATTACAGCAATGTGCTGGCTTTCCCTAAGTTATTGATTTCTCTATGACTTGCCTAAATGGTTTGTACCCAAAAGGGTGATCCTCTGGTCACCCCCGTGCATGGACTGTGAGGATGCCATCTTGGTGATCCACAAACTGGTTTTATGAAATGAATGAGTTTACTGGAACTTTACATTTCAGTTGTGGCTGGGGCATGACTTGTGCAGATATATGCGCTTGCTAATTAGTACATTTACTTTGAAGAAACAGGGAACGTATAACCCAGAGATTTAGTGAACATGCTGCTGTTTAGCTGCCAGGGCAGCTGTGTTGCTTACACTGACCTTATCTATTCATTAGTAGGTTTTTTTTTACAATATTCTATGGATTCTTTCTCCATTTAGAGTTCCATAAGGACAGTGGCTGATAGGTAATATAACTCACAGAACAAACAGTCGTGTCTGGTAGCTAAACACACAACAACCAAAAGTAAATGAAATAACAACCTAATAGTTAAGAAATTCAAAATGCAAATTCTGAAAAATGAGTCTATATTTATATATCTACAAACACATTTAATTCAGTACAGTTGTTCATCTAGGTCTCTTGTACACACAAATCTCCAAGTTGTAGAGGCCAGTAACTAGATGCTTCTCTGGGCATGTAAGCTTAATTTTTTGCCGTTTTTTTGCTTCTACATTTACTGTTTTCACTGCCACATTTTAAAAGAGATAATAGAATGAAACCTTTAAATAAAATATAAAAGCTCAAACAATGAAGCTTGCATTTCCTTCATCTTAATGTTCAAAGCAGGTAACTGGCATTATTTCAAGCTTCCTTTCTCTTATATTTTTTTCTGCAGTTACCACCAAGACAAATGTCAGATACAAGTTTTGCATAATTTTTGCCCTTTGTTCCAGACCTCTGAGGATTTATATGCTTCAGAAGGGACTGTGTGCCTGAATCAAAAACTCACTCCTCAAAATCATCACTAAATTTGCAAACTATCTTTCGAATTGTCTAGTTCCTGTTGGCACCTGTATTTCTAATGTTTATGTCCCTGACTTATCTCTTTTGTTTCTTCATATATCTGAAGTGTCCTTAGCCTTGCCAAGGTTAGGTCTTACCCCAGAACCCCAGTCAAAATGTTCCTCTTAGGGTCTGCTCTGAAAGACACATCTCTGTGTATCAGAAGTTTCTGAAGGAGGTGGCAGCATCTCCTCTTTGGGCTGTGGAGTAACACTTAAAAGATTTCTCTCCAAATTTCAGAGGTGCTTTGAACCACATCTATTTCCCAGAAAAGTACACAAGAAAATAAATATTTAACAGGGAAATACAGGTGAAGAGGGATCTCCTGTTTGCTTCTATGGAACTGGGGACCCATTTTATGGAATGATAGAGGGGTTAGGGAATGCAAGAGGGACAAAAAATTTTTATATGCTGACTGAAATATAGTTCAAACTCTACTTCCTGAAAATGGACTTTGTGTGCATTTTGCACGAAACACCATTGGAATAAAGCAGATATATGATTAAGGGAGCAGAAAATAGGGATTTGGGTCCATCCCTTTAGTTACTGGGTAAGGGAGACATGACTTGTTTTGCTCCATAGTCTCAGGCTGGTAAGCTTTCTCTGAAACATGGGACAGAGCCAACAAGAGGGAAGTGAGTGATCCCTCCTCTGCGAATGGAGTGGAGCCTCAGCAGCTGTGGCCATCTCCCAGGGAAGGTTCATGTCCCTTCCTTTGGCCACTTTTCAGCCACAAGGCTGATCTTCTCTGTCGGTTTTGGAGCAGGGATCTAAGGACTAGGTTTAGTGGAGAGGATAATGATGTAAATATCAGAGTTGCAGCAGACAGCTTTTAGGTACCTGCTTCTCCTGTTTCTCCTTCTCCCACTACTGCTCTCCCTCTGGTTCCCTTGGCAGAGCCACAGACCCAAGTGCAATGCAGTGGAAGAGGTGGTGTACTACAATAATCATTTTTTTAAAAAAGACTGAGCAGGGAGATACCTAGAAATAGGTAACCAGAAAAACTTTCAAGGAAAGCAGACTTCAGTCTCCCATTCATTTCCTTTCCCTAGACTTTTGACATCTCTCTTGAGACATCATGCAGGTGTTTCTTTCTATCTGGAAAGCAGGCATGGTTCTTTTAAAGAACTGAACAGAGAAAATCACTGACTTTATATAAAATGCTCTCCCAGCAGGTGGGAGACCTGGGTTAAATTTCCCTACCAAATACAAAAGATTAAGCTCCATGCTTGCTGTGCTCTAGAAGCCTGCCCTAATCATGAGGCTACAGGCAGCTAATTAAGGGCTCTTGATTCTTCTCTTTGACACTGCAGTGCCCTAGACTGTAGTGTGCTTTTATCACCACAAACTCCTGGGTCTTTACCACTGGCAGCTCCTTATGCTCCACTTCCGTTGTATGATCGCCACAGTTATTGGTTTTGCGCAACAGGAATAACCCTTCTAACACTTAACATTTCAGGATTTCTGAATCATGCCTCTTTGTGAGGAAAACAGGGGAATGTAGAGGTGATCATGTAAAGACAATTGGGTGTTGCCAACTACCAGGTGGGAGGTGTGAGCTCGTGTTAAGCCCACCTGTGCCCAATTAGGGATTGCTCTGACTGCGCATGAGCAGAACTGGGGACCAATAAAAGGTGAGCTCCCAAAGGCAAGGGGCTGACTCCTGAGCAGTCTGAGGGGGAGGCTACTCGATTCCAGAGTGTTAGCACTGAGCTAGGCTAACTGAATCTAAAGGCGATGACTGGAGTACTGTTTATACAGCTTGGCAAGAACACCTGCTGGACCATAAGGAGCTGTGGCCCAAGAAAGGTTTGTCTGCAACAGGGGAAAAAAACTGGTGAAGCCTCTGCAAAAACATATTTCAGAAAAGGTGAAAAACACTGGACAGGCAAAAGAGAGGTAAAACAAGAGTGAAAACCATCAGCTCCAGGCAGGACCAGAGTTTTTGTGACAGGACTTAGTGCCCATGGATGACCAATACTGGAGCAGGATTATCTTGAAGGACTGAAGCACCCCCTGGAGCAGGGGAAGGGTGTGAGAAGGGAGGAATGTCAGAAAGGAGCTGTTATGGATGATCAAATGGTGTTGTTTAAATTTTTATCTTTTCATTTCTCACTTTCTATATCTTTAGAAATCTATATAGATATATATCTATATATCACTTTCTATATCTATTTAAATTGGCAAGAAATTAACTAGTTTTCTCCAAGTCAAGTCTGTTTTGCCCCTACTGGTAAGTGGCAAGCAATCTCTCTGCCTTCACCTCAACCCACAAACTTCTGTATCCTATTGCATCCTCCTGTGCCCCTGAGGAGGGAGAGTGAGTAATTGGGTGGTCCAAGGCTTATCCACCACTGAAGGTCAATGACGTGTTCCCACGAAACCTGCAAGATATTCTGGGCTCTCCAGAGTAGGAGAGAGATGGAATTACCAGATTCTGACTGAAAGCCAAAGGTTGAAAGAGAAGATTTCATCTGTTTTAAGAAAAAAGAAAAAGTGGATGTGAAATTCTTAAATAGAAATTCAACACAAAAGACAATGTTTTTAGAAGATAGATGTTTAACTAGGACTTGATTGAAATCTTTGTAGACTACACTGATTAATATTTAGTTAATTTTAAATGCAATGTTTTCTCCCATTTTACTTAACCTGATGGAAAGAGAATGCAGGGAATATGGCCATTCTCATATTCTTAGGACATTCAAATATTGTTTCTAAATCAGACAGGAGAAATGGCATCTGTCACTTTTTAAAAGCATAGTTTATCATCTACAGCTACCAGTTTCACCTGCCTTTTCTTAATTTATATGACAAGTTGATAACAGATCTTTGTCATTATTACAGAGCATGCTTGTACTTTTGTATAGTCTTCAAAATTTTATCTAACATGGATATCAAACTAAATGAACTATAATTTCTTTATTGATGCAGTGTACTGAATGGGTAGTGTATTTTGTCAAACTATCAATGTATACATAGGGGATTAATAGATGTCACTTCACTTGATAATGGATTTGTTTCTTTCAACATGTTTTTGCCACCAAAGCAGAGAACAAAGTGAAGTAACATATTCCAGTTGTCACTGACATTCGACATTGTACTTCAGTCTCACTGTAACTCCATTACTTTTTTTGATTCCTAGACTTTGTACTTTCAGTTTCCCACCTTCATACAATTACATAAATCATGTATTCCCTCAGAAAGCCCACTGACTGAAATTACATTGTGTTTATCAAATTTGTTTTCAAAGCAGAGCTTCTCCAAGCTGGCACAGAAATTAACATTGTATTGCAGATTTGCTCTCCTCCATCCTCATAGTGGCAATTTGCAGGTGCTTTGTGCTTAATCTCTTGGTAATATTCTGTCCTATTGACTGTACTGACTGACGGGGTAGATGGTCTGTCCATTTGTTTCAATGTCAGAAACTCCCAAGAAGTCCAAGTGTTTCATCTGTTTCCATCTAATCTTTGATTCTAGCAATATACTCAGATTTTTTCCTTCATTAACATAGTGGCTTCTCCCTTTCTATTTTTTACTAATAGAAATAAGAAGTTTCAGGTTTTCAGACACTTGTTCAGTTTGTCACTAATTCAGTGTCACATGCTTGCTAGGATCCTCAGCATCCTACCTCACCTCTTAGTTGCTGGCTAGGTTTCTATAACTTAAACATCTTGTATAAAGAAAACCATGTATTTCCCTGAGACTAAAAAAAAAAAAACACTGGTGAAAAGATAGAGATACCTCTAAAAATGTGTATTCTATGCATTATTTGACACATTTGAAAATACAAACACTCCTTTGGCATAATATTAACATTATAAACAAAGAGAAGTAGCATTATTGCAACTGAAATACATATGTCTTAGAAACTAGGTGAATTCAGTTTCTGTTTGGTCAAGGACAATTTGTCAAAGCCCATATTGGCCTCTCATTTGCTTGGCACACAGATGATAGGAAACATTAACTGCCCCTCTATATCACTGCCATTGTCAGCCTGTAGTTTTTACTTTTAGTTAAAAAATCACTTTTTTTTTCCTCTGCTTGTTTTATTCTTTTTTTTCTTTTTTTTTTTTTTTTTTTTCTAAAAGGAACCTAGCTAGACCTTAGTTTTCAAGGCCCATCTCTTTAAGTACTTTGGTATGAGTACCTTTTTATTGCCTGATAAAGTTTTTACATAGATCAGCTAATTCTGGGTTTAAGTTACTCACTCACTGTATTTATAGGTGCCAATGAATGCCTCAATAAAGGGCAGGTTTTAGGTAGGTAGGGCTCACCCACCCTTCTCAAGGAAAAAACCAAAAGCTCCTGTAATTCTGCTGCAGGGCACTAGGTGGGGAGCAACACCCCAGGAACAGAGACCCATGGGGCTGGAAAGCCCTAACACACCCGAAATTACCCAATTCCCTGTTCTCTCAGGCGGTGATCCCGCAGGATGCTCAGGAGCAGCACTGAGGAGAATGGGTGTGTCCTCTTCCCACAGTCAGGTGACATGGGTTTTGTGATGATTAATTTATTAATCTGGTAATTTTACATAGTGCATCCACCTAATACATTCCTCAGCAGTCTAGATAATATTTTCACTTTCCTCTTTTATCCTCTACTTTCTATTATATTTATTTTTTTCAATACAGTTTTTGAATTTAACATCCTTGCTCTGTTGAACTGATCCAGGAGGGCTTGAATCATCCCTCCATCACTGGAAAGCCTTAGTTATCCTTACCTTTCTCTTCTCAGTGATTCTTTCTTTAAGGACTTCTCCACCTCCATCCTTCAACCTTGGCACAGCTCTGGTTGCAGATTTTTCAGTTTTATGGGGAAAACATTTTAAACGAGTAACCTTAGTGTGAAATAACAAGTGTCATATCCTTTCTCTTTCTGAATGCAAGTAGTGACAGATCTGGAATATCAACTTTTTTTCTCTTTTCGCTTTCCCTAGGCAATGATTTTCTTTTCATCCTTGCTGAAGATTTGTGTACCTACAAGCGGTATAGGGGTGTATCTAGGAAATTAAAATGGAGATAAGACCACAAGACACGGTGAACAGTCTATGGCAGCAACGATCAGTCCTTTGTATCCAAAACAGACCTTTACATTGCAACATCTCTATATTTTAAATAATTTTAACGATGAAGGCCCACTCAGCCCACTAAAGTTCTCTGGTCTCCTGTCCATCCATCATCTCCTCCTCGTCCTTCTCCAGCTCCAAACTGAGTTTGCCCTGATATGTCTGGGCTCTCCTAGATCTTAGGTCACCCCTGCACAACTACAGAGCCAGAGCACAGGGACAGTGTTCACACCACAACAACTTTAGGAATGTGATACTGGCACTTCATTAGTGCCAGTCACCCATGTGCACCCAGGAGGAAAAGGGAAGGTTTCTGCAGAAGGGAATTTGCAACAGAACCACCTCAATTCCTGGGCTGATCAAGTCTGAAGTATGATTACTACTTTAGCTAAAACTGTACAAGTTTGGGTTTTTTTCTAAAGAATGTTTGATTTCATAATTTTTTCCCCTCTGAAGGACATTTCAGAGTTATTCAGTATCTTCCATGAAAGTTTACCAAATTGTTTATGTCAAGCTTAAAATGAAGGTCTTTGCTTTTAATGACATAATGTCTCTTCAGTCGCTCTGTCAGGGAAGTCTGCCTCTCTAGATAACTCTCTGTTAGAAGCTCTAATGCAATACAATTCTTCACAACTAACAGGGAAAAAAAAGAAAAAAAAAAAAAAAAAAAAAAAAACCCCCCCAAAAAACCAACCCTACATTTTGACAAAGAGCAAAACTGAAAGCTGACCAGTAAGATCAGATTGGAAATAATAGAAAAATTCTGACTGCTGGAATAAATAGCCATCTGCATATGTTATCAGGCAAATTCTGATTTTTTTTGCCATTTAGAATTTTTTTTGTCTTTTGTATTTACACTGTCTTCAATTTTCTCACGTAGGTCTGATTTCCCTCTTCATCAGAGCATGCAAAGTCCAGTATTTTTTTTCTCATGTAAACAAAAATTGACCTAAGCAATCTATGATCTGTGATCCTCTTCTTTTTCTGGTGATATTACTCTTAAAACTATCAGTCTTGGTTGTATAAATTGCATGTCTCAATTTCACTAGTTCCTCAAAACAGCTATTTAATTTTGCTGTTTATAAATCCCAGTACAGTGACATCTTCATAAAACTTATGAATAATTATGTGATCTACAGCTCCTTGTTCACATTCAGTGGATCTGACTAGAGTGATACCTGTAGCTTAGCAGGTGATCTAGACAAGATGCCACCTCACCCATTCTCTTCCTGTGAGCACAAGTAAAGGGTTGACCCAGTGCAGGAATGATTATATGAGATTCTGTGATCAGTGCTGTGCAAGTCAGAATAGGAAATTGTAATAGCTGCCTCTTAAATATTGTTACTGCTATTATCTTAATTTAGTTCACCATAGGCAATATACTTCCAGGCCTCTGTTTTCACAGCAGGCACCCATCTCTCTTCGTTGTTACACATTGTGGAATACATCAGGGGTCCCTCAAGGCCCCACTTAAAATCATCCCAAAATTACTCAAGTGATTAACAAACAATATCAATATTTGGTTCTTCAGGCATTTCTTCATGGTGGCTTGAGGGTTTCTGGGCTTCTTGCTTTTCTACTCATGCTCTATTTGAGGTTCAGTGGGCTATGAAAGCATTTGAAAAAAAAAAATAGTGCAGAAGAAAACACACAATCTTTCTCATGGCTTCTTGAAGGGCCGTAATCAGGGGAAAGGAATTAAGAAGCCTGGCCTTGGCATGAGTCCTTGAGCACCAGTGACTCTTCTTAGAGTGGTCAGTCAGACAGATTCTCTTTCCCACTGCCTACCTTGATGAACCATGCAGACTTTGGGCTCTCTTACGTGGTGTTACCATCCTTCTGTGCTCAAAAGCTTTAAATTTTGTAGTGGTAGGATGCCTTTTTTGTTCTGCTGTTCTGAGGTTATGGATGCTGAATAAGCATGGTGATTTTCCATTACTTGGGCTCTTACAAACTACACAACACCTCAGGTATACCTGACAAATAACACTAAATGATCATGAGTGTTCTGAGTGGGACAAAAGGTCCCGGACAAAAACTTTCTTCTGAATCATGGGAAAAACTTAAATACATTCAGCTTCTCAGCTGAATAAGAAAACACATTTTTGATTCAGGTTCATAAACTCACAGCTTTGTCCAATATGTGTAATGTCAACTTGTTCAGTCATTAAATTAATTATTGCTGTCTGCTCTATGTGGCTTATTGTTAATGACAATGTCAAGAGGATCCAGATAGATCTAAGGACCCACAGAGCTAAGTGTTATAGACAGCTGAGAACAGATTATCTCTGAGTTTGTGTTCTTTCCCCCAAACACAGGGAGAATCTCTCTTATAAGAGAGCTGTGGTCATGGAAGCCAGTGTCTTGCACAGGAATGCACACAAGGATGGACCAGGGTTGCAATTTGGACACAAATCTTCTGTTATCTGGGAGGGACAAGTCTGCTCTCCCTCTCAGCTTCACAGATATTATCCTGGAACTTCTTATTCATTGAAATCCATCACATAAAATGATGTATCTGATACTGTTGTAGAAGTGGAAAGTTACCCAGTGATTCTCTCATGCCATGGAATGAGGAAGGTGAATTTTCACACACCTACCTTGAAAATGAATACACAAAGAAACAACTGAATGAAACATTCCATGGCCAGGTAAGACTGTTTTCTTGCCCAGTTATTCTATTTGTTGGGACACCTTGCATGTTTTCTGGAACACATCCAAATGACAAGGAGTGCATCTGACTTTATTACACATGACAGAAAAACACCATGAAGAATAACTCATTTAAAAGCCTTTGGCCTTTATCTGTTGGTTTTTTGTTTGGTTTTTTTTTTTCATTTACATTTTTTGTATGAGACTCCTTGCCTTTGAGGCTTAGCCAGTGCCTAAAGGGGACAGGGAATCATAGGGCTACAGGGAGTACAGGGAACAAAAGGAGGTGTAAGGGGCTGTTCTTAGAGAAAAGAGTAAAGCGAACCTTAAAAGTATATTTTTCATGAGTACAAAACTTTTAAGTATGTAAAGATTTAAGCCTGCCTGTGAGCTCTCCATCCCATCTCTGAACCGATTACTCCACACATTACCTTCAAAGAGTCATGCCCATTTTTCCTGTTGGATGATTCTCCCCCCAGGAAAGCTAACCCACATTTTGGAGGGCTGCACAGGCAGCCTAAGTTATGGTGTAGATACCTAGAGTGCTATGTTGTAGTTTTTCTGTCTCACAGCCGCTTTTCTCAACCAGCTTACATACATCCTTAGCCTCTCAGCAACATCCTTTTAGTGACGGTTTTGTGCTCTCTCTGTTTTCTTCAGCTGCTTGTAGCCAACACAATGATAACATAGTGCAACCACTGGTGCATGCAAATATACTACAGGATGTAAAAACACTCTTCTGAAATCCTTGGTGGTATCCAAAGTGTTTTCTCTCAAGCTGCTGAACTCAGACTTTCTATCCATCTGCTTATTTTTCCTCCCCTGTCATCCTTCACGGCTCCAGAAGGGAAGAAGTGTCCTGTATAGCATGGTGGTGGCCAGGCTCCCCTGAGACTTCCCCAAGTCATAACAGGTGGCTTGTGCTGAAAGGACAGAGTTAGTCTGGAAAGACGAAGGGTACCAAGGGAAATTGCATAACAACACTATAGATGAAGTCAAGGAAATCTCTCAAGCCTGGGAAAACAAGTCTCCTTATGAAGCCGAGACATTACGTGATTTACATTTCTTATGCTCATTCAGAAAAGTTGTCTCCAAGAAGAGAAATCCCCTAAGATATCATTTCCAGGCTACTTGTGTATGATACCCCTTATCAAACTGGGTTTATATGCTAAATAGAGGGACTTTTAGTATGAATAAGAAATAGCTCTGCTTGTGCAATGTTTTGTTGTTTGAAATGATTTATTCATAACATATGATCGGTATTGTCACCAGCCATCAATTGCTTTTCCTACCAAAAGGTGCTTGGATAATGAATTCAGACATGGTGCAATACTTCTCAGAAACGTAGGAAAATTGATTATTCCATCTCTCTCAAATAAGGTTACTCATTTGAGTTGTGGCTGGGTGAGTCCTGCCTTGGGAAGGAAAGAGGAAGGAAGGAAGGAGAGAGCTGGGATGTTATTTGAAATACATGGCCACTAGGCTATAGTTCAAGTTATTACAAAATAAGAGCTTGAAACCCCAAGGCTTACTTCCTAATGGGGAATGCCTTTATGGTCTGTATGCCTGCAAATAGATTCGGTTAAATTTCCTTCCATCTGTATGCTCCAAATGACCAACTATAATTTGGAAGTATGAGAACTCAACAGAGAAATAAAATTGTGGAGGGAAATTAGGACCATGACCATCCAGCTGAATCTGCAAGGCAATAAAGGAGCCACAGGCACTGAGGCAACAGACTTTCATGTAGCTGCCAGGTCTGTAAGTGGACATAGGGATCTGGGCCAAGGAGCACACCAGGCTTTACTGAGGGCCCTGGCTCAGCCTCCTCCTATAGGAGGGGTGCAGCACCAAGGACAAGATGTGAGCCAAGGGAAGTCAGAATAGACTCGTCTGTAGCCAAACCATCCTGCAGCAGCAGCAGGTACCATCTCACACGCTCCTACTCTTCCTCTGGCACTGGCAGCAGGGGCCAGCCCTCAGCATCCAGTGCTCTGGCAGAAGCTGGGCATATCTTTATGCCCGTGGCAATCTGTTGCTCCAGGCAGCTGCCAGTCAATCTGTTTCATATCTATCTGCATGTGTGTTTTTTCTGAATTTGCCTATTATTTTTACTTAGAATACAAAATGAAATAAATCTAAACCTGGACAAATGAGCAAAAAATCAATGAACAATTCTAGGAAGGTTTTTCATTTCTACACTGCCCTTGTAACGAGCCTACACCATCCACATGACAGAATTTGCCTTCTAACTATTTTCAAAACAACACAAAAGTAAAAAAAGTTCTTTTTACTATTATTTCTGGATATCAGCAGTAGCACATGCAGAGGTGCAAATTACTGTAGTGCCTTAGTTTTTCCTGATCAGGTTAGTGTGAAGTTTGGATATGGAAGGAAACTCCAGACACCTTGAAACATACTTGATTCTTCCCAGCTCATCACATCCTCGTAATTTTTCCTGCACAGCTCAAATAATCATCTGCGTAATCACCTGTCTTTTCAGGGGCAGCATCTGAAATAAAATGGTTACCAAGGTGCAAACCACTGGTGCTAACAGTTTGTGTTTTTACTTAAAACCAATATGGTATTTTTCCTTACTCTTTAAAAAAAAAATAGTAGTAATAATATAAATATTATACAAGGAAAAACAAAAACCTACAAGTAAATAACCCAGAGAAATTACCAGGGAGAAAGCCATGAAGCCAGTGTGCTATTTATAGTGGAATATTAGTCTTGGCTAATTCTAAATCAAAGACAAAATCTAGAGCAGAAGAAAGCAACAGAAACTAAATATCAGACAACATAATCTCAGCCAGATCCTCAAATAATAGGTTACCTTAAGCAGTTCTGTGAAATCCATTGATTTTATCTGCTTATATGAAGTTCTTATAACATTAATTTCCCCCAGAAGGGAAACTTAAGTTAGTCTTCATAATGGATTTAATTCACATAGAGGATCGATCGTTATGCTAGGTATTGTCTCTTTAATCAACATGTCATCTGTATTTGGCTGGCTTGTGTAGTAATTTATTGCCTATTGTTCTGGAGATCGGTGGCTCCCCTTGAAGTGGAGTCTACTAGAAGATCCTCTCTACAATTTTTTGCTTTTGTGACTCCTGATACTTTCACACTGTAGTCAATCATTTGGAGCAGACAGAGGGAGGAACTTAATAGATCTAGTTTCAGGTAATATTGACCAGAATGTGGAACCCATCAGGTGAAAAAGAAATCAGCATTTTAACATTTTGTTGTGCCATAGTGGAGACATAACTTAGACTCAACATTCACATAACCAGAGGGTCACTGAATGATAAAAAAGTTGAATCCAAAAAGAGAGTTTAAAAGTTTTAGCATTTGCTCAAAGAAGGTTTAGCATCAAAGTAAGATGAAGGGGCTCATGGCCTTGGCTGGACTCTCAGCCCTCCTGACACAATGAGATGTCTGTAATAATAAGGATGGAAAGTGAGCTTTAATGGAAACACAGTTGCCACACTGATTTTCAGCCCCATCTGCTTTGATTTTCAAATATTAATTGGAGACAAGTTTAAATATGCTTTGCATCCACAGCTTCCAGAAGCGTACATAAGCAGTGTTTCCACCTTCAGATACACCAAGGCACAAAGTTGTATTCTTGAATACCTGCATCACAGATAGGACAGGTCTGGCTAATGCTGTAGCTGCCAGTGTGGATTCTCCATTTGGAAAATCAGTGTCTTGACTCAGCAGTCACAGGGCTCCCTGTCACATACAGGGTCTGTCATGTACTGCAAGGCAACATGTAGTTGTAGACAACTGTACTGATGCTACTGCAGTGAAGTAGCTCACATGAATAGGGAGTATAAAAAGCCTGAAAGCTTGGCCTCTACCCAACTTTTTTCCATGAAAGAATAAGAAATGCAGCATTAAACAGCAGACTCCAAGATGAGGAAATTTATAGTGTGTGAAGCTGTAGTCTGATCATCAGCCAGCCCATAGTCATAAGTAATACAGAAGTATTTTGAAAGGATTGTCATGTGGACTTACTGCCAAGCCAACAGTCTTTCTCTGCATGTAAAATATCCTTTTCCTTCTCAGAACAATTTTTCCTTTCCCCTTCCTTCACTTTTGCCCATTTTTCTCTTTGTTTACGCTCAACTTTCCCTGTTTAAGTAGAAAATTAAAAAAAAATCTGCAGTTATTCATGTCTGTCTTTCAGCTTTTTCTTGAAGCAATTATTGATTAAGCAAAATAGAAAGTTAAAACAGTCAAATTAAAAAAAAACCACAACAGCTAAAATTATACAACACCCGTTAAATTTATACATAAGAACATAGGAGAACACACTTTTCTTTCAACAGATCAGCTAAAAACAAATAGATCAGAAAAAAACCAAAACCAAACCATCAAGAGTTGTCTTTCTGGCTCAGGAGTTAGTATTATTCAACTAAATGTGTTGGCATTTGTCTATACACTTTTTCTTGAATGGCAGTCATGATTAATAAGTCCCTCAACTTTCACACTGAAGATGTTAAATTCAATTTGCAGTTATCAGGTGCTCTTTGAAGATATGGGAAGATTGGCTGAAATTCTAGAAAATCTGGCCCTTTTTTTGGTCCACGGTAGAAACGGTCCATGGTCATCACTGTGTCAGCTGCTGCCGACCAAAAGTAATCACCTGAGATTGTGAAATACCTTCAGCTTTTCTGGTCTAGCACGAGAGGAAAAGCTTGACTCTGAGCTTAAAACAGCCTGGCATACCATGATGTTCATCACCACCACAGGCAGCTTTTTAAATGAACCTTGCAGGAGGGCAAAATACATTATCCCATCTCCAGCAATAGTTAATTATGAGAGAGTTTGTTAAATGTGATCTGTTTTCTATCTCACAACTAGAGGAAGAAAGTACCAGTTATAAAAAATAATTTTACCCTATTTTTACTCCATGCAATGCTTCTTAACTGGCAGGAACAGCTTCTACAGCTCCATAAATTGCATGATTCTGCTCCCAGCAGATAAAAAAATGCTTTGCACAATGCATTGATTTTCCTTCCAGTAGCACACAAAAATGTTTAAGTTGGAATGACATTAGCAGATACTTAGTATAGATGTGGATAAACGGTGAAGTATTTTGTAGTTACAGGGCGAATTGCAGAAAGGCTTTGTATATTATTTCATGCTTACACCAACAACTACTTTGACTTTTTTTTTTTAAATCTTTTTGTCCTTTACACTTAGTTTCTGTTCTTTTCCTTTTTATCCACAAGGCCTATTTCTGTTTCAACTGTTTTTGGACAATGTCCTAGATGCCACAGGTTGCGGTGGTAATTTATAAATAATACAAATTCAGTAACCATAAAATTGGGTTCCACATTTCAAATTGTTTTCTGTGACCTTCTTGTCTGTATCATGCCCCTTTATCATAAGCAGTGGTTTGCATCATCAATTCCACCTGTTATTTCAGAAGGTTGACTACCCCTGCTTTGTGCTGGGAAGACAAAAGCTGGAGGCAGCAAGTAATATGTGTCTTGCTTCATGCATATTGAAATGAACTGGGCAATGTGATATCATAACTAATAACAATAATCTTAGCAGTTTTCCAAAACTGCCCATTCAGTAATTTGCTGTTAATGTTGTGAATTGTTCTTCCTGGCTATGTTTACTTAGTTATGTCTAATGGTTTTACCCTTATAATTCTCCCTGCCTCAGTTAAGCTAATAGCTGTGACCCTCTCCTGATGCTCTTCCTCATCGTATAACAAAGCTGCTGACTGATGCTATGGGAAGTACAATGCTCAGTTCCTGCAGTCCAATTTCGACACAATAGGAGTAGAATTTTGTGGTATAAGAACCTGAGAGGTTCTTATAGACAATAGCAAGTGATAAAAACCTCTTTGGTCAAGATCTTTGATCTTTGCATATGTTACAAGACACTACTGAACAATATATGCATACTGACAGAAAGTGCCTATGGTGCTGCAATATGGCACTGTCTCTAGGGTTTACCATTTCCAGAAAGAGTTCCTGATCAATCTGGACTGAGCCAGGCCCTGAATGTGTGGTCTTGGAACTAAGTCAATCACTTTGATATGTATGAAACCAATTCATATGGGTGGGAGGGAGAATATAGCTCAGTTAATCAAAACCCTATAATTCACTGTTAGCACAAGAATTTGTTATTTATTTACAACTATTGCAGCACCTTGATGGAGGGTTATTTACTGGCTTTGCTACCACTTCAGGCAGAAGGCATTGGTAAAATTAGCTTCATTTTTTCTCAAGATTTTAGTTCTTTAATTTTGATACAGCTGTTATCTTGCCTTGGTAGGTTTTTGCACAGGTCAGGTAAAGTGATCTATTAACCAGCATTGCCAATTTGAAATATCTTTGTCGCCTATATAAGTGTATAGACTGAAGTCTGATAGTAATAATATTTCATCATCTGGTTAATAAGAAAGCACTCTGCAAGCTGGTGTGCAGCTGTTAGAACAGTAATAATCACTCTTGACCAATTTCTAGAGAGAACTAGAGGTCTGTGTCAGATACCAATGTTCCCAAGCCTCTCTGTCACCAAACTTCAAGTACAAGAGAAACATGGAGGTTAATAACAATAACTCATTTACAGCAGAGAATGAAACATAACTCTTTGCTTAAAACAACAACAAAGGACATTAAGCTGCTGAAACTTTGTTCTGAAAGCTTCTTTGAAACTATGAAAAACTTTTCATAATCGGTTTCCTCATTCTTGCTTTTGTATCTCCTTAGAGATCCTCTTTGTAAATCTTTGTGTTGCTGATTCCAGTTGTCCTTTTCAGTTAAATAACTCAAAGACTTCCATTGTCCTGTCTTGAAAACATTAGTCCCAGCAGACATCTAGCTCTTGTATCTCCTACTAATCCAAATTACCAGTTCCTCCAGTAAAAGTGCAAGGTGTCTCTGAATGACAGAGAATGTGCACAGTTTGGAATGTCTTTGTGGCCTTCATTCTCAGCACATCAATCTGTTCTGGAATATGCTTCTTCTTAAAAGTAATGATAATGTTCTTTGCTATAACCACAAATCCAGGTTGGCTTTCTTAAGGATATGTGAATAACAATACTAAACTGGGAAAAATTACACTGGATATAAAATAGAGAAAACTGCAGTATTTTTTAATTCCTTCCTTCTGGGATAAAAATCATTAAAATAATCTTTATTTACATATACATAAAGCAAAAATACAATTCGTATGAAATTATGGAATGAAATTCATCATTAATTACTTGTGGATGTTAATTGGTGAAGCACTGGAAATACTAGCAAATCACACCAAATGCTATAAAGGATGAAAAATTCTTCTGAACTAGCAAATAACTTGTTTTACTTACTTGCCTGATAGTAAAATTCTATTAATGACACTGATGTTTGGATATATTTGTGTAAAATAAATAGTGTCTACTTATACTCCATCAACTATTGGACTTGATGATCTTAGAGGTCTTTTCCAACTCTTATGATTCTATGATTCAATCAAAATTTGTATTCTTGCTTAATTAACCACCCTGCTGAGTTTTTTAACTATAGTTGTGATACTTCAGTAAACTTCTGATTTATTAAAAGTAGTTTGAGAGTAATAAATGTCAGTTTTTACTCTAACAAAATTATTCTCTGCATCAGTATTAACTTTAGAACCTCATGTAGTTAAAAGTATAGTGAATGTAAGTAGGTATGTGTAGCTGCTGGAGTTCATTGCTAGACTTCTTTTGATGACAGCCACAGCAAATCTTGTGGTCCTGGAGTAGCAAAGACTTTTAGGGGGCTTTGGATAGAAAACTATCCAAAGTTTATTCTAAGCCTGAGAAACTTTTGAGGATAACTCTTATATAGATACAGTTAAAAACTCAACAGCTTTTACTAAGAGTGAAAAGTTTATGTGATGGCTTGTTACTAAGCATAATCTAAGAATAATGTGACCAATAATGTGCACAGTAATCATCTCTTTGCCAATTTGCCAAGAAAAACAGCTAAATTTGAAAGGTTCTTTCTGATCAAAGGTCATGTTTAGCTGTTGAGTTTCCAAGCTACTTAAAAGTGTGCTGTTTACTGAAAGAACATATGTTCTGCCAAACTTCTACATGTGAACACTTCTGTTGTTTGCAGAGTACACTGCAGTTTCCCAGAAGAAACTGTTGATAGCTTTGTGTAGTTCCTCTTTGTGACTTGTAATGCATCCTTTAAGAGAAAAAAGCCTTTGAAAGAAACATCTCTAAAATGTGCTTGTAGTCATAAGGCAAAATCTTTTGCCTCCTTATTAGCTGACTTTAATGCTGTTTTGTTATTGATGGCACAGACTGAAGGTATAAATGTCTCTTCATTAATCTATGACTCAGGCTTAATGAGTGCTGAGATTTGGGGTTTAGGGACCATTAATACAATACTACCATTTACCCAGCTCTGTGACATCACTACCAGTTAAACATAACCTTGTAAGCTAACAGTATTCTTGCCATCTATTAATTGCCTCCTGGGACTGAAATGTCTTTTGATTTCACTCAGTGTAGCTTTTTGTACACTGATTTCTCAACCATTAATCAGTACACACAGGATTCACAGTGTTTCAACATCAGAGTTATAGCCCCTGGATACTATTAATTTTTTTTGATGCCACAATTAGGAGAAATATATGTGCCTTGATCTCCAACCACTTAATTCCCTCTGGTCTGGACAGATAATCCTGTTGTCAGTAGCTAAAGATGACATTACTACATCTTGAATAAAAAGGTTTTATAAACTATTTTGGAGAGCAGAAGAAAAAAGACATCCAATGATTCTCTAAGTTATCTTTCTTAAACATGAGTAGAATCTTGACAAAAAGTCTTATACTAAACCTAGTAACATTAAAGAAGAGTTAAGTGTTTTGATTTCAGAGAGACACCCATAATTGCAAACTGTTTCAAAAAAAGGACACTTAATTCAATGTGTTTATTTAAAGCAAAACTAGAGGGGCCTCTGTGATCTTCACTATTTTTCAGGTGTGCTAGCTTTTTTCACTACCCAATTATACTGACTAAAAAAAACAAGAGTAAAAAATATTAACAGTAGTAGTATTTTGCATATTAAATTTATCTGTTAAAATAAATAAATGCTTATTTTGTTTTTATGTACTTTTTGAGATCTTGCCATTATGTGATAACAATCACTGAAAAGTGTCCTTGAGGAACAAAAGGTTCTTGGGTATAGACTGTATTTGCAACACCTCCATTTAAGCTTCCTTCTTCAGTCCCTCAGCTCTTTGCACAGTGGTTGCTTCTTACCAGTCTGAGCCAGCAATCATAGGTCACCCTATGAGCATCATGGTCAGTATCTTAAATTACTTTGCATCCTCTGAGCAGCACTGGTAATTTTGCATTTGATTGAGTGAGACTGAGTGACTATATTTTGGGCTGTAAATGTCAAGGTATGGGGATTTTTAGCTAATTGCCCCAAATAGAAGAAATATTAAGTAGCAGGGACAGGAATTTGTTACATGCATTAAGAGAAGGTGGACCAACATAAGAGTTGCTTTTCTTACTAGCTTAGAGTTTTAAGGGGTTTTTGTAAGCAGAAGTTCCCATGAAAAAACATTAAAAGTCTGGTGCAGAGGATATTATCTCTTTCACAATGGTTGCAACAAATATAAGCAAAGTTTTGGTCAGTCAGAGTGATCTGAGGAGAAAAATTTTACAAATATATGAGTAGACTGCAAAGAGGACAGCATAGGAAACCCTGTAGAGGGACACCACTGCAAATGTTTTCCCTTTAATAATAATAATAATAGTAATAAAGCCCTTAATCTTGTAATGATTCTGTACTCTTTGGGAAGCGCATAACACAGCCTGAAGGAGTGAAGTGTCTTGAGTCATCCCAGTTGACTTGGTACTGGACTGGACAGATGAGTAAGAGATCTCTGCTGACTCACTGGGGTGAGCCAGGGGCAAGAGTAGACAGCAGTAAGAACTGGATTTTTCTGTCAGTGTGACTAGTCTGGTCACACTCTGGTCACATACTTGTGTGTGTGTGTGACTAGTCTGGTTTTCCAGCTGAGATATCCAGGGGATGCAAGGATCCACAATGACTTCCTGAGCCCTGCAGCAGATACTTCTTCAGCACTTCTGATTGGGCTCATCCAACCAGCTTATTGCCTGGCAGACAGGGAAATAAATTGTTACCTTCCTCACTTGCATTTAGCAGAGTGAATAACAGCAACCAGCAAGCTATGAGATGTAGGTGAGGACTGTCTCTGTGAAATAAGGTCTTACTGTCTTAAGCAACACTGGTTTCGTTCATATAATAGAATTGTCATTCTCATGCTCCTTGTGTAAACCAGCTCAGATTACTGAGTGCTGGTAGGATGCTCATAGTCATATGTGGTAGTACTTATATCAGTATTTACTATCTAATTGTATTATCACTGCTCAAAATCAGATACAAATATAGCTTATTTCTAGG
Organism: Florisuga fusca; assembly: GCA_038090715.1. Classification (NCBI taxonomy): domain Eukaryota; kingdom Metazoa; phylum Chordata; class Aves; order Apodiformes; family Trochilidae; genus Florisuga; species Florisuga fusca. Next base: position 6,383,510 of record JAAWXA010000011.1, on the reverse strand, counting down.
TGATTTAGGACAAGTGGGTATAGTTAGTAGTGACTAATGTCATGAGTTAAGAGCAACATTACTTTGAGACACAAAGCTGTTTTTCCTTTGTGTGGTGTCTAGTTTCTGGGACTCATTTTTTCAAAGTTGACAAGTTTCAGTGACATACGGAACACCCATACCAATTAAGGTAATTTTGGAGCCTTTTTATGTAACTGCTCTTCTAACAGAAGTGCACCTGTCCTGTCCTGTTACTTTCCTCTTCCTGTCTTCAAAAATCTAATGATTTTCTAAGTCAGTTTGGCTGTAGTGCAAATGCTGCAGTTAGTTTTCTCACACAGTGACTACCCCTCACAGTCAGACATCTTTATAAGCTTCAGTATATGCTGTTTTCCAGCTCCAGGTGGAGGATCTTACTGAGGATCATGTACCTAAATAGCTACTCGGTGCTCATTTTGTGACTAGCTTCATTTAAGCCGCAGGAATGCACCTGGGAGATACTTGTAAGCAATAATGATGCAAGTGGGGACCTGCTCTTGGTGACCACAGGAATGCAACATTTCTGAGAAGGAAACAATAAATCAGTTCCAATTCAAATCCTCAAAATGGGTGGAAAGAAATCAGGAGTTATCCAGGTGCAAAGAGGAAATGGCTTAGGGAACTTTGGAAATAGTGTAACGGCGCGGTGCCTAAGAGCACAGTTAATGAGGAAAAGTGGATGGAACAGTCTGAACTCACATGAAAAAACAAGGGAAGACTCAGTAGAGGCAGAGAACAAATTGTCTGAAATTTTCCAGCTATGGAAAATACAAGATTTAAAAAGGCTGAGATTGCTTCCAGCTTTAACCCTCCCATAACAACAGGACCCTAAAGTGGGGAGTCAGGTCTCTCACTAGGGTTCTGTGGTTTAGTGACTTTGATGTCAAATTCCTGAATATAATTTGTGTTGTGAAAACAGACTGGTAACATTAGGTGCATTGAAATAAAAGCAAAACAGAAACGGCAGCATGTTCACTGACTGATCAGCCCCTATCCTTTTCTGCATAATGTAAACGCTTTGTTATTCATTGCATTTGATGAGATGGAGATGTTGCTGTGGAAACAAAATATCAGATATGAACTCTTTCATTCCTGAAACAGGTGTTGGTGGTTATTTCAGCTGACTACCATTGTATCACCCTAACTACACAGTTACCATACAGGGGCTCCACCACCTACAAATACTTATTTTAGAGACCCAAACCCTTCTGAACCCAAATATTGATTTCTTTTTTGCTCAAAGAAATTAAAACCAAATGTGAATTATCCTAACCTGGAAAAGAACTCTGCAAAAAATATCAAGATGAGTTCCCACAGCATATGTCCTGATGTTCTTTAAAAGTCAGTGTTGATCCACCACGGTGCTTATGGTAAAGCACCAAGGTATGGTTCTGCTTTGGGCTCTTAGCAGAAGTTCACAGTGAGAAGCTTAATGTAATATCACTGACAATCATGTAACAAAGGTAAAACCAGACTCAATGAGACAAATATGACACAAATGTGAAATAGGTGCAGTCAATGGCTCTGCTGCCAGGATGAGAATGTGCTGTTGTGTGACTGAGATTGCATTTCTATTCTGTCAGGGGGTAAGCTTGCAGTATAACTGCAGTCCACATCTCTGCTACAGATCATAACCTTTCTGCATGGTCAGAAAGGCAGTCTGTGTTTTGAAGCCTATAGTTGTGCTATGGTAATTCCTTGATTGATGTATTTTTCACATGTGCACCCTGGAAGTCTCTGTGTGGCTTGTGAAGAACTTTTCTAAATGTTCTCAGAGAGCTCTAGTGTTAGAGATCAACTTCAAGAATAGTATAAATTTCACCAAAGGAACTATATGCTACATTTTTTGGGAAAACTAAACAGTCCACATTCTTATTTGCAGCAACACAGTCACTGACAACCCAGCAAGATATATATTGCATATCCCTGTTTATTGTTTCTTGAATGGAGTTGGCTTTGGTTGTGTATAAGTGGGAAGATATAGTGAGAGTAATTAAGTCCCACATGCAGACACCAATTTATAAAGACTGAAACTGTGAACATAAATAATGAAGGATAAAACTCACTAACAACCAATACAAGATTTAAATTTAAGTTCATTTCCTTTCTGAAATATGGTCCATAGATTTTTGGGTTTACTAGTGTGCAGGCTTTTTAGGTTTCAGACTAGATACTCCAAACAGATGTGTACATATAAAGATATATGGTGTTTTATAATAGTAGCCCGACAACATATTTACTAGATTTGTAAGCTGCTTTTCCATAGTACCACACAGCTTCATGCCAATTAATTTAAAGGCAAATTATACTCTTTTTTTGTCTCTCTGTGTTCCTAATGAATAATTAAATATTAATTATCTCCAGTATCTGCTGGTAGTGTGATGTGATTTGATAATTGCAGATACTTTCTGTGTTTGCCAGCATGCCCAGACATCGTTGCTCTGAAAAGAAATGTTGTCAATGGAATAAAGGCAGGCAAAGGGGGCATGAGGTCTCTGCATTTTATTACTATTAAAGAATAAAAATAAAAAACTTCACACGCAGCCTTGGGAAAGAGCTAAATAATAGCTGCTATCCACACTTTATTAACCAGTGATGGTTTTTCTGGTTGAAGGGATTTCAGAGAATGTCTTCAGATTACTTGTACTTCAGATACCTTGCCTTTGCAAGATAAGCAGATATTTAACTTCCAAGCCTGTTCATGACAACTGCCCCACATTCACATCAACACTGATGGGTCCATTGCTACTGATCCTATTATTTGCCATGACAGCTTCATGATACTTGTAGGATCCTGAGCATGTTGATACCAGAGTCCAGTCAGAAGGTGACAAGTCTCCAGTCTTGATCTCCAGTATCCCCACTTGAGGGAAATGATTAGTGCTCATCCAAAAACATCTGGGAGCATCGGAAATATCAGTGTCATATTCCCAGACACAGGTAGGCTTCTAAATCAACAGTGCAGCACCAGACACCCTTCTGCACCCATATTTCCTTTGCACACAGAAATCTAGGCAGTGGGTGATAATTGTTCTCCGGATCTGCCTGCTGTGGGTACTGATGATCAGAGCTAACAGAAATTTCCAGTCAAAACAGTTTTAAAAGATGGAAGTGAGTTTTCAGACCAGTCAAAAAGCTGGATTAAAACTTCCCTTTAAATTTGATGATATGAAAAAAGGAGAAAATTTTTTAAAATTTTGAAATCTTATTTAAAATTATGCAAAAATTTTACTTTGAGTTTTCTCTTAATTTCCTTATAGTATTTTTCTTAATCGCTTCCTGTGTCCTACTTTTCCCACCAATAAGTATAATATGGGGGAAAGAGGCTTATGGACATTTTGCTTTGAAACTGATGGACATTTTTCTTTGAAATTTGGAAGCTATCAATGTTGCACATCACTTCTAAAAAATATATTGAGTGCTTTCCATGTACCTATTTTCAGTCAGCTTGATTTAGATGCTCACATTGGTAGATATTAGCAGACCAAAATTCTGCTGTTCAATGACTGCTATGATTCTGATTTGATGGGTCATGGAGGGCTGCATTAATGCCCTTTCCATTCTGGCTAAACCTCATAACTTTTAAGCCTGTTGACCAACAGAAGCAGGGTTTATATAAAGGAATCTATTTCTTCACTTGTTCCTTATTTTTAGTCACAGTAATATGGATATCTTTCACTTTTGCAGGTGGGAGACATCAGATATCTCTACTGCTTTCTTTTTCCATAGGTGATTTTGGAAAGTGGGTATTTGTCGAGGTAATGCTGCTTCTTTCTCCTCCTGTTGGACTCTTGCACTATAATGTTAACATAGTATATTTATTTCCTCTGTCTTCCAGAATCTGTTTTTCAGTCTGTCCCTACAGAAGTGTCAAAAATGTCAACCAAAATTTTAAGGGAAAAGTAAAAATCACTGGTCCCTGACAAATTTTAGAGCAGAATCAGTACCACTAGGATACAAAAAGGGATCCAAAGAGGTGTATACTTAAAGTAACAAAGATGTAACTCAGACAGGTAACAGAGACTGGTTTCTTCTTTCCTTTTCCTCTTCCTCTTCCTTCCCTCTTTCTCTTCCTTTTTTTTTTTTTTTTTTCCTCTTCTTCTGCCTCTTCCTTACTGTTACAAGAATTCCAAGACAGAAAAAATGTAGCAAAACACTGAGAGCAGGAAATAGACTCAAGTACACACACACAAAAAGCTGCAATAATAAAAATTACAAAGCTAAAATGCAGAAACCAGACAAAATACAATAAAATAAAAATATTCAGATAATAGTGGAATTTGTTCTTCCTGATTTGGACTTGAGACTATCTGGAGAGTACAGTATAGCCTTCTAGCTAAATATTCTTTTCAATGAAAGTCTGTTTTGGCACCGGTCGCTAACTATAAAAAAAATACATAAAACGTAGATAAGGTTTTCATTTTTCTTTAGACAAAGTAGAAAGACCAAAAAAATACCCATGAACAGTGTTAGTTTCACTGTTTATGATGAAAAATTTTGATATTCTGAGTCTTTTTCAGACACAAAAATCATGTTAGGCTTGTATGCAATTTAAATTAGAGTATACAGATACTGAACACTGGTTACCCTAGCACCAATATTGTTAAAATAAAAACATATAAAAATGGTTAGGGCTTTTCAAGCTTTTTTATTATAATTTCAAAAATGACCTTTGCCATGAATCACTTACCACAGTTTATTGTCTTCATGAGCCAGAAGTAAATAGAATATTTTTGTGTACTGATATAATCTGAAGAGCTCAACAATATCTACAGTGTAAGAGTCATTTCATGTTCTTCTGGGCAATAGCTACTTTTTACCATGTGCATTCACTATCATCTAAGAAGACTGCTTAAAGGAAAACTCTGACAAAAAGTTAAAGAAAAAAATGGCATTCTCCGAGATACTCTTTGATTTTTACTTTCAGTCTTCTTATGAGTTAGATTTGAGAGTCTCATTCACATGTGAAATACAATATTCTCTAAAGCCAGATGGTAAGGTGGTTAATTATACAGCAGGAGCCTACCTTTGGCTCATTCAGAACACCACAGTACTCGAATGCTAAAAATGCAATTTTCAAGGTATATTTGAGGGGTTTTTTGTTTCCTTTACTTTATGAACAGATCCAGAATTTTGTGCCTTGCTGTTCTCTAAAACGTTTCCAAACAATCAGGTGACTCATTGGAAATCAGAATAGGCTGATTGATGCACCTCTCTAAGCCCCAGTAGTAATCTCAAGGTATCTATCCTCTTTTATGTAAGTCAGTGTATTCTCCTTAATTTTAGCTTGCTAAATCCACATCTCTCTCATTTGGGCACTACTCAGGAAAACCCCTGAGGTAATTGCTCTACTGGCAAATTGATTACATTTACCAAAGGAATAGTATACAACAGAAATGACAAATAAATCATCATTGGAAGAAAGTTTGGAGTTGATTTAGAAACCTCCCTTAATAAGTCAAAATCTATTTCGTCCCCAACATCTCTGAGAAGGAAATACAGCCATAATGTATTACAGACAGAAGCCAGCAGGGAAATGACAAAGGAGCTTGTGTATGGTGGGCTCCCTGCTTGAGGAGAGTTATTTAAAACATGACACAAGCACTAATTATTCTGAGACATCCATTGCAAAACCACTGTTCTAATTTTATTGGCTGATATGGCACAAGAACTTGTTGCATCATGCTGACATCTGTGGGTATTTAAACATATTTGATTTGCTTAGCTAGCACGAGAACTAGTTTCAACATTTTCTGACATCTGTAGGCATTTAAATGTACTTATCCAGTTTCTACTTCTTTGCTTGTGTACCACACAAACAAAATAGACTTTGGTTTGTTGATAAAGCAAATGTAAGAAAGTGAGGCAGTTTCAGTGACAGAGATTTGGTATGCCATAATTCAGTTTGTCATGAAAGCATCAGTTTTACACATTAGTTATAATTAATTTCAAATTTTATCTGATATTGAAATTAGAAAACATGAGTAGGATGTGCAGATACCCTGACCAGGAAAGATCTCCTTTAACTTAGACATAGGGTTGAGTTTCAGGGGATCAATCCTCATCTCACTTCATTCCTCATTTCCTAACTTCTCCTGCAACCTGCTGAGTGGAGCCTCCTGAATTTTTCAGTGTACAGAATAATAAGGGGGGAGACACAGCACTGGTTTTGAGGTAACCATCATGTTCAACACCAGTTATGTCCAGTGCCATTTGACAGAGCTAAGAAGGTCTGAAACAGTTATGCTGAGCTTGAATTATTTGGCCTCGGGCAAAGTGTATATGGAGTAATACTGGTTCAACACTACAGTGCTCTGAACATTTTTATAGAGTTCGAAGTGTGACATCTTCAATACCTTTCCTTGAAGCCATTGTGATGTGATCAGTGGTCAACCTCAGGTCACATTTTAGCTTCAGAGGGCAATATGTTTAGCTTATTTCTGCAACACCTTCTCTTCTGGCCAGCCCTCAGTACTAGATGCAAACAAATATTGTCCTCTCTTTATGGTTCCACCAGACTGATATCCACTTACTTTCTCCAACACCTCCTCCAAACACCCTCATACTCTTGTTCAGAAATACTTAGCTGTGATAAAATTGGATTTTGAGACCTGGAGCTCTCCTAGCAGTAACTTCATTGGTCTGAGGGTGCTCTGTATTACATCTAGAGAAATACGTATTTGTCTTCATGAAGTGTGACTTCAAATTGTGTTTTGTCATATATGTCCCGGCATTACCTCTTCTAGGCCTGAGAAAAGACAATAAAAGGCTTCCATTTATTCAGGTAATAGTGAATAAAAGTATAGTTGAGACATGCTGTATTTTTTTATTAGCGTGGTGAACTTTTACTGATAGCCTTACTAGATACTTACTTGACAATTAGAGTACTCCTCTACCATGAATACCTGGGGTGCCTGGTGGAGAGCTCATGATGGAAGCAAGGATGCAGAATTGATTGGTAATTTGGCCTCTGCATGAATGATAAACAGATGGTTGTGGATGGGGAAGCAGAATCATCAATATATAACCTGCTTATTTAGAAAGTGTTTCCTTCCCAAAGCTCCTCTGTCATCAAGTCTGGTAAAACAGAGGTGGTCAAACAAGTGACAGTATAGACTCTGCCAGCAATTTCAGAGACAGTAATTTGTGCTTCTGTGTTCCTCATAGGCTGAGAAGCAGTGATCCTTGGTGTAATTTTTTTTTTCCTGAGTTTTGCTATATATTCAGGTCAGGAGAAGCGGAAAGAGCAACTTCAATTCCAAAGCTATTTTATGAAAGAGAGTTAATGAATGCATGAAAAGTGATAGGGAAGTACAGAAAGGGCAGAAAGAGCTTAGAAATTATAGAAAGCATGCTATGAGAGCACGCTGCAGCCTTGATTTCAGCTAAAGTCTAAGAAAATTAATAGAGATAATGGGTATCAAGAAGTTGAAGCTTCATGAAGATGACTTTAATTGTAACTAAAAGGTTACAGTTGGTATCTCGGAATGCATTTGCTTATCAGGAAATAACTTTTTCACTAGTCTATGTTGCTTTTATATCAACTGCCTTCTAATTTTAGTGCTTGTCTCCTTGCTCCTGCACCAAGAGGGAAGATCATAGATGGTACCACTAGATTGACTCCTTCTTGCTGTCTTTTTTTATTCATTTGATTTAATCATTTATCCTTAGTTCTGAATGTTACATTGTTATCTCCAAAGTTTCTACTGTTATTCTGCAGTATATTGGGATAGTGTTTTCCTGTCGTGTTACCAAGTATTTGATAAATAGGCTTTTAACAACCCTGAATTCTATCCTTTTATGGAACATAAGCTACTGGAAGGTACAATTTCTTGTATTCACTCATAGGTTTCCTGTACTTACCTGTAATAAATTTGTTATTGAAGTGATATTTTGATTCTGACAGGAAAATTTTGCTCCTATTTTACTTTCAACATAGAAATTGCTGCATTTCAGTTGCTTGTTCTCACTTGGAAACCAAGTCTGTAATAACAATAATTCCAGTACAGGCACCTTTCCTCTTGGACATTGGTTTTTCAGTCTTTGGGTGTATACACATTCTGTGGAATGTGTGTCACAATTTTTGTGGACACTATCTGAAGTTAGACAACAGATAAAGGAACTGGAAGAGGATGCTCAGCTTCATTTATAAAGCAAGCTGTGTTTTGATGATATAGGTGATGATAACTGATAGATCTAGATTTACTTCTAGAGATGGGAAAAAAAACAGTAATTTGTTTTCCTTGGCAAAGAAGTGAAGGAGGAATTCTGATAGAGATACATATATAGATATATAGATACACTTAAACTTCCTGAATTTGCAGTAATCTAGGTGACTAATACCACACTTAAATGTAAGCCAAGAAGTTAAAAGTTTGAGGTGTCATATTTTGTATGCATCCACATCGGAGAGAAATCCAAAAATAGAAAAATCATGAATGCCTCAAAAATTCTATTAGAAATTATATATTGAGGAAAAACCCTGAAAGCAGTAAAAGTGCTTTTTATGAAAATTGCATTTGCCTAAACTGTCAGAAGAAATCAGGAACAATTTAAATAAAACATTACCTCATAAGGAAACACAGACAGCAACTGATGATCTCATTTCAGTAAAATATCAGGTCCAGATGGGATTAGTATTGAATTCCCCCACAAATATACCAACACAATTTTACCTTGCTTAAAATATATTCACATTGTTCTATAAAATGAGTATTTTCTTCCTTGTTCAGAGGAATAACTACGTTAATTATGTTGTAGTTGAATTCAGAATATTACAATGGGAATATTCCATTGCTTTCTCAATGAAAATAAGTCATGTTAAAAGCAAAAAAAAATGCCTTAAAGCTTTTTCCTTGTGTGGTACATACTGTTTTTAAAGACATAATTGCAAAAGATTGTCTAGTGCTATGCCTCCAGCCATGGCATATTACTGAATTTGGCTTGTGAGACAAGGTCACTAATACTAACCTGAGATGCTCTTACTAGATCAGAGCAAACTTGGTGAAACAACATGCTGGGCTCCCTGCACGGTGGCAAGAGCAAGCCTGTTTTTGTGTGAAGGTGTAGCTGCAGTGGAGGTTTTCTGAATGGTCTTGTGGATAACAATAAGAAAGCATCAGTGATCAAAGATGTTTTTGAGCATCAATGACAATCTCAAGTTATGAACAGTCAGGGGCAACACTCATGGAACCCTAAATGTAAAAAAAGTAATCAACCACCCCTCCCCAGTCTAGTTTGACTCACTACTATTACTTAGAGAACTGTCTTACATCTCTTCTATCTGCTTCCCTGTGATTGTCCCAGGTACTCTGGGGGATCTCCTTTGCCTGCAGTGCTAAGTGAGTTACTCTCTTCACCAGTCCCCACGTCACAAGTCAGACAGAAACACAGGTTCTCCTGAACTGCTATGGGCAGATCTTATTAGATGTATTGGATTAAACAGCTGTGTTTTCCTTTTGTTTTTTAATTTTTTTTTTGGGGGGGGTTGGGTTTTTTTGCTTGATTTGGTTTGGTTTTGGTTTTTTTCAGAGTTCAGGAGGTAACTCAGACCTCCCAGAGCTCTCCCGAGGATCTCTGTATTACAGTTAGAGGCTGATACTGGGACAAAGCCACCAGTTTTCTGGTGCATCAAGGCAGCAGGTGGCACCACAGAGGTGAGGTGAGCTCTGGTACTCATCCCTATGGCCTCTCTGCCCAGGTTCAGCCAGGTGTGCTGGCGGGCACCAGTATCAGCAGTCTGCCCACCAGTCTCTAGCTGTAACTATGAACTTCGAGCATTATCAGTCCTAGAAGCAGACACTGTCTGAAAATCTTGCTGTTAATTTCAGCAAGTGCAGCTACTTACAAGAGACTTAGCTGAAAGCAAAAATACAAGACAGAAAATTACCTTTATCCTGGCCCAAACCAGGACAAGTCCGAATCTCCCTGGGTCTACCCCCGCTCTGGGGAACCCTACCTGTGTCCACTCCGTGGGACATAGAGATGTGCCCACTTCGTGGGGTGTGATACTTCGTTTGGCCCCTGCATCTGGGGAGTCCCGCTCACTTTCTGAGACGTGGCAGTGCCGCACCCACCTTGTGGGGCGTGACAAGTATCTGACACACCCATCTAGTCAGCATTTGACACCAAAAAGAAAAAGTTTTCATAATCACTCACTACAAACAGAGATAGAAGGGATACATGCTTTACTTAAATTCAAAGTGTACCAATATCTTTTCTATTATCCTTAAGAGTGAAGAACACAAAACAAAGGAGTTACTCATAAGAATAGGAGTAGGACAGAATCTTTTAAAGAGGTGATATCTTGAATTAGAACAGAGCAGGAAGCTTACCCAAATGGATATAAATCAAAGTGTCTACACTGGGACCTTGTTTGCTCTGGCCTTCTTCTATGATCAGTAGGGAGGGATAGAAATTGCCAGAGGTCATTGGGTTTTGAGGCACCCCAGAAAGTGACTCAGAGCCTCTGATTCTATAGGGACTGTTAGTTATGTTATTTATGTTTCTAAGATTAGGTATGGTGAATGTAATAAATTTAAAAAATCTGAAGCCTCCATTGACAGGACAGCAGTTGAGATGGCCAGCTCTCTTCTTGGTGCTATGTTTCTGTCAGGAAAATACAGAGCTGCAGGCTTTCTCTACTGTTTATCAGTATTGATGACACATATTGGGCACTGCCCCAACCCAATAAATGCACTCTGTTGGCGACTGTGCAGAGAATAACACTTCTTAACAAGGTTCCAATACTCCTTGGCTGCAAACCATGCACCTGCCTGCTCTTGACTTAAGATTTTCACAGCTGGTGTGTTCTCATTGGCACATTCCCCTGCTCAGGTTTGATTGTTTCTTAGTCTGCAGCATGGTCAGGGATTTAGGAAATGTGATTGATGGTCTTGGAGAGAGTGAAGTGCTCTCTGTGGACCATAAGGGATGTAAATCAAAAGAAACATGGATTCTTCTTTTCTCTTCAGTTGTGTTTGTTTATTCTTCCTCCTCTGCTGGCTTTCCTCTGCTGTCTCAGTTACAGTGATTCAAAGAACCATACATTTTATTGGTAAAAGAACATCCAGAGTGTGACTTTGATACCCTTTTTTCCTTTGGTACCCTTTTTCCAGTTTAGCAAGAGATTTCATACTTGGATACATTATCTGTTTGCTTTGTATATATCATTTCCACCTTTATTCATTCCTATTATCATTCCAGTGGTATGATGTGCAAGGTGTTTTCTGTACATCCTGCAGCTCAGTGACCCTGGAAAGTAATGGATTCAGAGCTCTCAACTCTACCTGACCCATTGTTCACAATGAGTTACTTGTCACATATATCACATCCCTCTGGGGTCTGAACCACGCTACAGGAACATTTTATAAAGCATACAGAAGAAAAGGGTATTGAGGATGTTTTCAATTACTTCTGCAGTCAATTGTTATTTAATGGACAGAGTTTCTATTTATATTAACTACTTGCTCACATCTAGTACCAAATAGCAGAAGAGCACAGAATATCCAAAAGCACTGGATAATTTCTGAGAACCTTGTGCCCATATATCACAGTGTTACCTTCCATTTCCATATGCCTACATGTTATGCAAGTAAAGGGATCATTTGTGCATTCAACTATGTAACTGGGGTTGTGCTTGTGAATCCAGAGGTACACCAGTTAAATTCTCATAGGTCTGACTTAAAGTTCAAGCAGAGGCTTATGCAAACAGCACACATCCACAGACTTATAGAGTCAAAAGATCAGTATTGTTGCATCCTGAGGATGCTGAGAACACTGGAGCTGTGATGAGCCCAAAGCCAGTAAAGCTTATTGGAAATATGTGAAGTCAACCTTGCCTTCTCCAGAGAACTTAGCTAATCCTTGTCCTAGGCCAACGAGTATCCTTTTTAAGCAACAAACACTCATTTTGGAGTTCCTGAGGCTAGCAGTATTGACAGTGTTGTTGCCTTTGCTTGTTCTTCTTTTGCTGTATCCTGAGGCATTTATTGCACCGGTTACTGCCTACTACCTCTGAAGTTACAGTCTTGGTTTCTTTCATTATCTTCTCCAAGCTAAAGCAGATTTCAGCTAGGAGTTAGGTATTTATAAACCATCAGCGAGTTTGCCAAAAACTTAAGCAAGGAATTACAGTAAAAAGGACTTTACAGGATAAAGGGACAAAGTTAATATAACAGTTCCTAATATTTAAGTTAATGAGGTTCTATTAAGGAACAACATGAGATGCAGAAAGTATTCCTGGAAAAGAAAAACATTACTTTTTCCCCACACAGCTTTTTAGGAAGGGAATTGGTAATATTGTCCTTAATCTATCCCATACCAAATGGGAGCTGGATTCATCTCTTTAGTACAGCACACCAACTAAAGTTGATTACCTTGCATACAGACAAATTGCTGAAACTTCAAATGGCAAGGCATACTGCAGACTAGAGGCTCTTCAGTCTGATATCCCCCTCTGATGGGATTCACTTGCCTTGACCCTTGAGCTTTGTTGCAGCAAGGAGTTTCAATAGCCCTGTAACTCCAAAGGGGAGGAATTCAGGAAAAGCCCTGGGGTAAAGGAGAGGTGAACAGGTCTGTGAGGACACCAAGAAGTCTCAGTGGTCTTCAGATACAGCATGATCAGTGTGGCACCTTGGTGTGAAAATTCACCTTTGCAACTTATACTGTGAACTGGAACTGTCTCTCAGGGGTTCTTTGTGCCTTCTCTGCCAATCTCGAGGTCAAGATACTCCTTTGCCCCCCTGACTTACCATTTTTCAGTGTCCACGGGATGAAGGGTGCCCAGCACAGATACTGAAGCTCTTCCTACTGTGCCTCTCTCATTCTTGCTGCTTGCACCCTCCACAGTCCTGTGGAAATGAGGCAGATACCAGTGATGAAAGAGGCTTCTGCCTCCTACGTGTTTAACTGGGGAAGAGAAGATCCATAGAAAGCTGCCTTACAGCCTTCTAGACTCCAGCTGCTACTGCTGCACAGTTCTGCTGCTCTCTTGCAACAATTTGTGGTTCCCCAGTAAATGCTGGAAGGGGACAGGACATATCTATTGATCATGAAGGTGTCTTTACTTTCCTATATTATTATGTTGATCTTTACAGCTGAAGCCATGGTGAACAAGTCTTCATAGGCAAAGGTTATTACCCCTGAGACAGCCAAATCTGCACTTCTTGAGCACGTCACCAACTTGCCCTGACAGTCTCCTGCTCTGACAACAGGAAATGATGGCATCGCTGCAGCTCCCTACTTTCAGCATCTACAGACTTAATGCATTTCAGTCCTCCTAACAGCTGAAATTCTGTGAGTGTCCTAAAAGCTATTCCCATTACTACATAGTGTAAGACACTTATGGAATTGGCCTTGAAGGTCTTGGTGGAAGAGCTTTCACTGGGCCCCAGGGACACAGATTTTTTTTCCGATGATGATGAACTGATTTGAGGAGTCCTCAAAAAAAAAAATCTTCAAAAAGAGAACTATGCTTTTAAGAAATAGATCAAGAAAATATGTGGTGTGAGAGGGAGAGTAGAAAGTTTCTTTCCATTAGAGAAGTGAATGGAATAAATGCTAACTTTTCTCTGCTTTGCTTATTTTTTGTAAAGGTAACATCAAGCCATCAGAGTTTCTGCACTGTCTGTATTGGTCTGTTATTGTCAGAAATGCAGTTCTTTTGGAGTGTGCTTGTGCTGGTGTCAACAATGACACAAAGTACCAAGCTATCCTCTCCTCCTTGCCTTCATTCTGTGTCACACCAGCTCTACCTGCTGCAGGAGGCCACCTCAACTTGATACTGACACATTTTTACTTTTGACTCAAAACCATGTTTATTCAGAAAATCGTGGGGGCTCTGTACTCCAGGAATAATAGGAAATACAGGAAAAATATTAAATTTAGTTAACTACAATTAATAGTATTCGTTTGGTACATCTCCTGTTCAAAAATGAACATGGCTTCTTATGTCAGCCTTCAGTCTCTATATGTAGTACAAGACATTGCACTGGCAGATGCAAATCTTGTTTCCAGCCACTCAGATACCAGTTTCTGGTCGGACCCTGGAGCACAGGTGTCTCGTCCTGTCTAAGTAGCAGTACTCTGTCTATAGTAGATGGATGTTACTTAGCTACAAATGTTTCTGAGGAAAACAGAGGTTCCTTGGGCTGTCACTACTCAATTCAGCCATCTCAGGTTCTCTGCTTTTGTTCTGCAACATATGTCAGCCTAACAGTGTCTCTGCAGTGCAAACAGCAAAATGAAGTGTAAATAGTCAAGCAAGACAGAACAAAAATTAAGCAACTATAAACCATAATACATTACTATGAAATACCTTAAGAGAGAGATAAACACCTCTAGATTAAGATTTCACTAATGTCTTTGTGCTAATTGTCTCTTGTGCAAGCTCTTGTTTGCACTTTCATGGTTGTTTCATTGCACAGGAGAGGAAAAAACACAGTTGTGGCCTCTAGGCTGCTTTTCTGCTGTGTCTTAGCTGAGTTCCTGGTGAACCTGACTCTGAACATTTCCATCAATACTATAACAGACAGTAATACAGCTTGTTCACAACTAGCTCTAGAGTACAGAGAGGACAGCTAAATGGCACCGTTTTCTTAATGTAATAACCTTTCAATAATTTAATCAAAGTTACTGAGAAAAAATGCCCTTCAAAAAGTTCATGTAATTGAACAGTCATGGCTTTAATCTGAACCTTTATCTCAGAGCTCTTAAGAAAAAGAAAAATCTGTCAGTGTATTTTCTCTAGTTCTATGAAAAACTAGCTGGCAGGAGCAGAAGCTCCCTATTCAAATTCTAGTGTTTTCCATTTGTCAGAAGCCAGGAAAAGCCAAATGCTTCTGAGGATGTAAAGTTTCACTAGAGGTAAAAGAAGAAAGGGGAAAGAGACAGCAGCAATATCTAAAGGGATTACAGTCTGAAAGTGGTGAGCCCTGCTCACAAGATTTATTAGCTGTTGACCTTCTACCACCACTCAGGTTATAACGTAATGACAGCCTGATGGTGGTGGAGAGAAGCCACTCTTCCTCCTTGATGCTGACCTAGAGGATTAGGATCATGAACCAGTCACATAAGCATACCTCATAAAGCCATTCATGGAGATTGCCTTGCCACCTGCTCCCTGGCCATTTAGTACATCAAGGTCAGTTGTCAATTCCTTGAAAGTCAAAACCATTTCATGTCTTGCAGCTGTCCCCAGTCTTAAGGGAATGGATGCAAGCAAAACGTTGGTATCATTCCCTGGACTGTATGATCTCACTTTAGGAGATTTTTTTTGGCGTTATTTGGGAAATTAGGTATATTTTCAGTTAATTTGGAAGTTTTTAAAACACTTTAGGTGGAGCAGTGTAGCAAGCAGATTTGGGAAGGAATGAATCTCATGAACCTCAGGATTGTTACAGACATCTGGCAACAGGCAAACCTTATACCAGATGGGGGGAGGCAAAGGTATCCCCACTCTGCTTTCCATCCAGCTGGGATTAGATCACAGGCTACTGAGCAAACAGTCTATCATCATGTCTTTTACTCCTGGAACAGAACATAAACAAATTTAGATGGGACTGTGATATCAAAACTAATTAATGAAATCCTTTTATCAATTTATGGCTAGATGTTAGCAAGCCACAAAATATTTTTGACTGCTTGATCAAATTCCCCCCTATGCCAATTGTCTTACATAAAAAAAAAATACTTTGTAAAAGCTGATATAAAAAGTGGAACCACTTCACCTGAGCCATAAGCTGTTTCACTTCATGATAATTTCAGTCCTTAAAACGTGGTATTAAAATTCTGGTCTTTAAATGCAAAATGTCATTTTGAAATTAAAATAGTTTAAATTATTGCTTTGAAAAATATCAAAACAGAAGCTTTCTTTTATTCCTTTTCTAATTCCTCCTCATTCCAGGTCCCATTCCAGAAAGACTAAAACCATTCCCCAAATTCACAAAAAATTATAGTCTCTGGAAATTGTTGCTTTAGATTAATTTCTTTTTCATTCCCGAATCCACTGGTCTCTGATTTAGTTAGAGATTTAGGCTACCAGATTACTTTTTCAGCTTCAGTTTTTCTTTCTTTCTATAGTTTATTTAATTCCCTGTATTGTCACTAGAAATTCATAGTACTGTCAAAAAACAGGTATCCTGTTTAATTTTTTTCCTACCTTTGCCTCAGTGCTAAAAAGGAATTAAAGACTGTTTAGTTAAAATACTATTTTTAAAAAATCTTGTAAAAAATGGTGTTTAAATGTAAATATCTGGATTTTCAGAGGGCAAAATTAGCTTAGAGAATATTTCTGTATAGATGTTGAAATCACTTTATGTAATCAAAGCTTTCCAGCTAACAGAACAGAAATAGCTTTGAAGACCATAATGTCTGTCCTGTCTCACTGGAGAGACTTTACAACAGCTTGGTAGCTTTACCACTCAGTGCAAACAAGACCATCAGACAACAGAGTCCAGCAAGAAATAGGAGAGGACGAGGTAGTGAATTTGCAAGTAGTTCTATATTTTTACCTTTTGCACATGAAAAAACCTCTTCTGTGAGGACAACGTTAGTACTGGTCATTGTACTAAGTTACTTTTCAACTGTCACTAGTAAGAAAAGAAAATCCAGAAATTAAAAACCTCTATATTCTCAGCCTTGCTTCTTTGTTAAAAAATGCAAACAAAGGTTAGGTCATACTTATTATAGGTAATTTTCATTTTTAGTCATTATGTCAGGGAAGATGAATTAGACTTCTCATTCTTTTCAGAGGAGAAAAAAATCATCTTCCTACATCCTTAGCTTAATGGCAGGCTTTAAAATACACCATTCTTACTACAGAAGCATGCTGGACCACATGAGCTGCCATCAGAAAAGGCTTTTCTTCTCCAAATGGTATTAGACCATGGCTGAGGGTTTTTGTGTAACCCTGGAGAACAAAACCAGTGAGGGAGCTCAGCTGCTCCCAGGGCTGGCCAAGTTGTAGGGAATTTACACTTGTCTGTCAGTCTCCTTTTACCTCCCTCCTTGAGGGGTGAGAAACCTGAGCTCCATTTCCCGTCACAATTTGAAGGGTGACTCCCCCTTACACCTCCCTATGCTTTTCACCTCAACAACCTTTTTGTGAGAGACACCCCAGGAAAAGAAAGTGGAGCACTACAATAAGGTGGGGATCTACTGTGCACCTTTCCCTCTTTCCCTGTGACTGGAGGAAACCCCTTCCCATTTTCCCCTCTACCAAGCTCTGAGCCTGACAGTGAGGAAAGTAACAAAAGCCACTTCCTATCATTTACCAGCAGTCCTGGCTAACCAGGGAGGTCTCAGTAGACTGGAGGTATGAACCCCATCTACAGGAAGGTTTGTCTGCCTGAGGGTAGAAAGGCTCTACAGTAGGACCTGGACAGATTGAATCAACAGGCAGAGGCAAATTGTATGAGATTCAGCAAAGCCAAGTGTCGGGTCCTGCACTTGGGTCACAAAGACCCTGTACAACTCTATGGGCTTGGAGAAGAATGGCTGGAAAACTGCTAGACTTTCCTCTGGATCTAGGGATGCTGATAGACAGCCATCTGAATATGAGCCAGCAGTGTGCCCAGGTGACTAAGAAAGCCAACAGCATCCTGGTTTGTATCAGAAACTGTGTGGTAAACAGGACTAGAGGGGTGATTGTCCCCCTGTACTTGGCATCTTCAATACTGTGTTCAGCTTTGGGCTTCCCCCTACATGAAAGACATTGAGGTGCTGGAGTGAGTCCAAAGAAGGGCAATGATGCTGGAGAAGGGTCTGGGGAGCACAAGGTTCATGAGGAACACCTGAAGGAACTGGGGTGGCTTAGTCTGTAGAAAAGGAGTCTGAGGGCAGACCCTATAGCTCTCTACAACTACCTGAAAGGAGGCTGTAGTGAGTTGGGGTTACTTCTCCATAGTAACAAGCAACAGGACAAAAGAAAAGGGTCTCAAGTTGCACCAGGGGAGCTTTAGATTAGATATTAGAACTTCACTGAAAAGGTAATTGAACATGGGAGTAGACTGCCCAGGGAGGTGAATCCCCGTCCCTGGAGGTGTTTAAAAGACATACAGATGTAATGCTGAGGAACATGGTTTAAGTATTAGATGTAGTAGAGTTAGGTTAATGGTTAGTAGAGTTAGATTATGGTTGAATTCAATGATCTGAAGGATCTTTTCCAACCAGGATTGTTCTGTGAGAAAACCCAAAAAACCTTCATGGAGAAATTGCAGTACTGCCAGCTCCTGTGATTTCATTGTGATTTCATAACTTCAGGGTAGTTCTCACAGTCCCTTTTCCTGGAACTGGAATCTTATGGTAGATCCTACTTTTCAATTTTAAAGAGAATTTTTAGCTTTTGTGGTTATAGAGAAAAAAGCTTTCTTGTATGAAGTGAGTCCAAGGTAAGGAAACAGAAGGCAAATAAAAAGAAATCCCTAAAGCATGACTATTATTATTTAATCATCTGATTGCTGGAGGAGGAAAAGAGTGTGACTCGTGGTTTTAAAGTGTTTTTAGGGATGGCAAGAGTTGAATGGGAGAAGCAGGACATCCTCAGTGCTTTTTCTGAATGTTTGAGTCATTGTTTAAGTGACAGAATTAATTAGCCACATTTGGAGGTAGCAGAATCCATCCTGGGTATGAGGGGATTGTGATTTTGGGGAAAAAGGTGAAACAATTGAGAAAGGGAATCAAGGAATGACAAAAAGAAAAAAGGGCCATGCAACTGTTTGGGGTTTTTCTCATAATTTTTTTTTTAAAAAGCAAATTTGTATCTTCACTTTCATTAGGTGTGCATTTAGTATGTTGGATCATTAGTGACTGAGAGTGCAGTGTGTCCTAATTATGGAATGTTTCCCTGTCAGAAACATTTTAACAGGATTTTGGATTTTGTCATTTACTATTTAGGAATTTTCTACTCCCAAACTAATTTCTAGCAGAGGAAACTATATTGTTCTCATTCAAGTAGCATTTTTTTAGCAACAGTTTTTGTTTCCTATCAGCAATTCTGTGTTTTGGGACAGAACCAAATTGTCTGTTTTAAATTCTACCTCTGTTATACTTTCTCCAGCATTGCTTATGAAATGGCAATTTCACAGCCCATAATCTGGAAAGACTATAATAGAATCTACGTAAGAGTTTGTGCTGCATTTATATCAAATTACAGACGATAACACTGCTGCTTGTGTTCATTATCATCTGGTACCACACAATCTCCTTGCTTTCACAGGCCTACATGATTTTAGTGGTGAATCTGATTCAACAATGCTGAAATGTGGACAACTATAGTAGTAAAAACCATCTTTCTACCAGATTTTGTAAAGACTGCATCTTATCTCTACCCTCATATGTCCTATGTAACATATATCTTGGAGAGGGCAACCATGATGTTAGCACTCCCAGAAACAGGTATTGCCCTCTGAAAACTAATCCCTTTGTTTAAAAATAAATATATATAATAAATAATGACAACACAGTTCCAGATAGCCATATATGTCCTTTTAAGTGCATTCCAGTGCTGTTCTCTGGAAAAGGTGTTGTATCTCCCTTGTACACCAAAAAATAGCCATGGTATTTAAAGAAGTTTTTGTCACATTTGTCTGTGTGTGGGGGCTTGCAGTGTTTACAAAGAAAACACATTTTTAAAATGTCACAGTGAAGTATGGAGAGGTGAATATGTAAGACACTAAAGGCATATTTTACTGATTTGAACTCTATTCTGAGTTCACACCTATTGACTGTCCTACATCTAGGGTCCATGACCAATATACTCACATCATGTGTCCTATTTCTCCAGCCTGCCCTGGGGTTTATCTGGATGTTTTTCCACCAAAAGTTGTGAATAAGTACCAGCAGGTGGAACCAAGTTCTTGTGAATAGTCTAAGTCCAATGATGTCAATCTGGCCTTGAATGAGTGAAGGCTCCAGGGTGAAAGGGCACTGAATGAGGAGCTTGGAGCCCAGTTCTTTACTGAATAGCACATAATTCAACCTGACATGGGATATAACTTTCTCTTAAAGCTTTGGCTAACCAAACATGTCAAGTTTCCAAATGAAAAAGAATATAATTGCAGGCCTTGGTTGCATAAGTAGAGAGATCTTACACAATTTAGGGTCATTACTCATTGCCATAAGGAAAAGGTTTTCAGGAAGATGTAACAGATCCCTTCAGAAACTTTACACTGTATTGTAAAGATGAATTTCTTTTACCTATCCAGGGAGCTTAGCCAGCTGACCCACTATTATAAATGGAAAAATGATAGAAGTAATTTCCTTGGTAGCTGGCCCTGAAAGATATTTTTACTCCTGTTTAATCTTCTTCTCAGTTATTTGTTACCTAATTATGCTCACCACTAAGAAACAGAAACTGCATCTTTTCACATTCAATGGTGATGCTCATTTCTCCATACAGGCATTCCTGCAAGCTGCATATCTTTACAAAGCAACACCCTTATTTTGTCCACTCTGAAGTTATGGCAGAGGACAAAAGCCCAGTAAATTAAACCACATGCAGAGGTTAGCTGGATCTGGATCCTATCCAGAGCTTTTAGTCAAGTTGGCAGCTCTTTGCCTTGACCATCTACTGCTGAGGTTTCCAGACCAAGATTATAATTAGGTGTCAAAAAACCCCAACTAGAATTAAAATATAATTCAAAGCAAACAATTAGTCAAACATATGCTCAGAGTTTTCTTATGGTCTGGAAACGTAGCTAAATTTTTCAAGCTTGTTGCTGAAGAGAAGAAAATCAACTCCATTTGTGCAGATAAAATTAGGCAACCAAACTCACAACTCCTGAAGCAACACTTGAAACTGGTGCCTGAGGTCCTTCCTTTATATCTCTACCAATAAAGGGCCTCCCACACTTGCTTGCTAAGCAGGGAAGGCCCCTTTCATGTTACAGACACTGTCAAATACCAATGTTTCTCTGGTTTTGATATTTGCCCACTGAGAGAAAACTTATGTTTACTGGCTTTTCTAGGATAGTCTTTGACAGTGAAAAAGTCCGTTATATTGTACTCTCCAGGGAGAGTTTTTTTTTTTTTTTCTGAGATATTATAGTCTGAGAAGATATTATAGAATAATATTTAACCTTTCTGTAAGATGTCACATAGGATTTATACATTTTAAAATTCACAGTCTACAAATGTACTGACAATACGTGTGTATTCTTCTTGCTGGTTAAAATGGTAGTGTGAAATATAAATGGATAAACTAAAACCAAGATTTCCTCACAGTATTATTTAAGGAGTGTAACTTCAAGACAAACAAGATCCTAAGAATAAAATAAGGACATCTGCTGAACATCAGTAAAGCCAAAAAAAATCCAGCGGATTTTTTGAGTTTTTTAACTTTATAAAAGATTCTGAATAGGCAAAAAACATGTATTTTTCCCAGTTTGCTATCATTTTATGCGTTTCTCATAGCTTTTCTTCTCTCTGTCTCTATCCATGCATTTTCTTGGGGTGTTTAATGGTTCCCTCAGGGCAGGATCAATTATTTATGACATACTTCTCCATGTAAGATTTATTTGGGAAAGCTGTTCCTATGGAAACTGCTGTTTCCAAACAGGCTTGTATTAACTTCAAACAGTAGGATTGCATATACAATAGAGAATACATCTTTTATTAGCAAGCATAATCTAATGACTTTTTCAACCAAATAAATTGCTCAGATGAACAAAATCATACACTCTTAGAATCATAGAATGGTTTGGATTGGAAGATCTTCTAGTTCCAACACATCATGCATGGGCAGGGAGAGCATCCACTAGATCAGGTTGCTCAAAGCCCCATCCAGGCTGGCCTTGAACACTTCCAGGGAGGGGGCATCCATAGCTTCTCTGGGTAACCACCTTCACACTAAAGAAATTCATGCTAATATGTAGTCTAAATCTACCTCTCTCTATTTAAAACCATCAGTCTTCATCTTATCACTACTATGCCCTTCTAAAAAGTCCCTTCTCAGCTTTCCTGTAGGCCCCCTGCCTCCTGCTTGTCTTCTACTCTTTGTAGTCCTCCAGGCAGAATGAAGTATAACACAACGGCAGAAGGTTTTTAATGGAAGAAAAATAATTTTTATTTACCTGAAGAAACAATTAGCCTTAAAGAGAAGCAATTTAAGAATCTAATCTAATTAATTGCTTTGGTGGTTTTATTAGATTTCTAGAGCTATGATACCTAGTAGTAATCTAGTGAAAGGAATTGGAGAGAGCAGGTGGGAGGAGGCCTCATAGGAACATCCCAGTCCTCCAGCTGGGACTCTTCCCTTGGGTCCATCCAGAAGTTAATGCTGCTAATAAAAGACCTTGCTGGTTGTTTTCACACAGTCAGGTTTGTAGTATTTGTCTATCTTATCATTTTCTTAAGAGATATTAAAAAGGGACTAATTCAGACAGGGACTAAACAAACTCCAAGGCCACAATATGTAAAGGACACAGACCATGAACCCCATGTTTGAAAGTTCCAACAGCCCGAGATAAACTGTCTGCAGGACAATCAGAAGCAAAACCCTCAGTTAGCTACACTACAGCTCTTGAACAACTGAAGTGAGACACTGTCAACACGAGAATTAAAAAAATCTCTTGAGACTGGATGAAATTACTTGGAATCTGGGGCCTTTATAAAGAATTACTTTTAATGTTCTTCTGTGATGAAAGCTATATACTGCTACAGAGCAGCTGAAAGATTGTTGGTGAAAATAATCACAGAAATGGTGACTCAGGTAATCTAGTGGGATGTCAGGTAGGTTTGATAGGTATTCTTGGATTCTAAGTAACCCAAGAAAAAAGAAGTTTGCTTCTTATCCCAAAGGACCCTAAAACCAGACAGATTTGCCTAAGCTCAGGCAAAGGTGCTAAAGCTGGCCTCTCTTTCAGGGAAGAGGGCATTTTCCATTGGCTGGCAAAGACAAATTACTTTTGAAATATATAACTCTAGAATATACTATATATCATTCAGTAGATAAACAATAAAACTAATTTTTAAGAAGCTGAGGTAAATTCTGCCCCAAAGGGGTCACTGAGAAGGTCCTTCCCTAGTAGGACCAATAAGAAACTGTCCACTCTGAAGGGTTATGGTAGAAGTCTCAGCCCAGTTGTCTGTGATGTCTTCTATGTTTGCATGTGTTGTTTTGTTTTGTTTTGTTTTTTAAATGAATGATTTGGCTTGTGGTGGTAGGTACATTTACCTAGACTCACCCTTTGTGTAGCTGAACTGAATCTGTCTCAGTCTCATGCTCGTGGACTGAATTTTGCCACCTTATTTCTAACTAATCCATCCAAGGATGTGTCACTAAGCTGCTAGAGGCATCATGCCTTCTGTCATGTAGACTGGTTTCCTAGGGATTAAAAATCCATTTTTGGGAAGAATTTACTTGACCGTTTGGATATGAGAATGTAACACACATTGATTTCTTTTTTCCCTTCTCACCCCACAATAAAGAGGCTAAAAGACATGAATGGAGGAAACACAGGAATTTCTATCCCCATGTCATTTTAATTTTTATGGTTTACCTTTTTATAGACTTTAGATCTCCCATCCAACTAAAAACTAAAAGAATGCTTTTGATATATTTAGAGTTATTTATATTCTCATTTTAATAATCTAAACAAAATGTGGGAGGAGTTAAGAATCTAAAATCTACTTTTAATTCCTAAATATAACACTAGGTATCATAGGCATTCAGTAGTAAAACATCACAAACTGCCACTTAAGTACACTTATCTCATTTTCCTTCAGCACTTTGTCCAGCAACTGCATTTTTGCCTTTGTACATTTTTCATAGCCACCTGCTGCTGAAACTGTCACCAGGTTTGGTGACAAGGTTTAGCTCATATCCATGATTCACAAAATAGCATTTTCGAGCTTTTCTCATATGTAGGCTTGAGCATCTCATACTGGTCTGACTGTCTGAACTTTTCATACAGCTCCACCTTATTGGGATTCTGGCAGCAGATCCCAGACCTGAGGTCCCTCACAGCCAGCAGGTGAGCCCTCCTGCATAGCAGGAAAATGCAGGCAGTGTTTTTGAAACACTCTCAAACTTTTTCTTATGAATGAATTTTTTAATTTATGTTTGAAGGAAGAAGGAAAATCTCCAGAAAATTATAGGACAGTACAAATTTAACATAAGGCCCAGCATTGATTTGTTTCTGTACTTAGAGAATGAAATTAGCCAGTTCTCTTCAGAATTAAAGTGATTCCTTTTCTCTGACTTCTGTACTGAGTTTATATCTTTGATGATGTATTCCATGAAAGTATTAATAATTGCTTTTAAAATGCACATATACTAAGTTATTCATTCACTGGTTCCATCCTAATTAGCTAAAAAAAAAAGCAACCAGAGTGGTGATCACTGTTTCATTAAATTCTTAGATCAACCTCAAAGACCAAATGAAAAGCTTTCTTTTCAACAGAAATATGTCCTTTTGTGATCTGTCTGCTACAACATGACATCAGTACCTCATAGTAGCTTTGTGCTGTTGGAAGCATCTTTCTAACCATTCCACATGTAAACCTGGGGTCTACATAGCAAAGGTATTTGTAAGGATGAACACTCCCCTGGCTGCTTGAAGCCTCTGACTAAAAAAGCAATGGGGTTATATTCCATTTAACTCTGAAACTTCAGGACAAGAGGAAACTGACTGCTTATTTCAGTACAATTCAACCTCTTGTGCCTTTTGATCTGGTAATTCCCAGTTATTTGTCTTGAGTTTTCAAGTATTTATGTTTTCCCATATGAAACAGAAAAAAACTAAAAAACATTTGACCTACAGCTGGTCCAGGGATGGGCACTAGCTCTATCTAGTACACAATACAGAGTACACAATACCCATCTTGGCTGCCAATCAGATTTCCAAGCCACTCAAGCTCTTTACTATGTTCTCAGCAGAGAATTATTTCTTTTTCTGTCTTAACATTCATGCTTCCTATTTATCACTAAAAACAGGGTCTGATGGAGTCCAGCTTGTATCCCGCTGAGACAAGAGGAAAATTTTGGGAAAAGAAAACAACCTCAGGATTTTTATGGATCAGAGTTCCACAATAGATCTGGTTGAGCCTCAGTCTTCTCAGTTTTCATGTGCACAACAAAACTCTTCGACTGAAATAGGTATGTGCCAACTAATAGCCAAATGGCATGTGAAGGAATCTGCCAGCAGCTTATTTTATTTGAAGAAATTAGATTAAAAGAACAAGAAAATAATAATCTTCCTCCTAGCAATCCATGTGATACATCTTTAATATTATGAAACACTTTGATGCGATCATGGTAGATGCTATGAGAAACACTCATGTCTAGTTGCAGTATTATAATTCAGAGGATGAAATGATGAGCTTATTTTTGGTACTTGCCAACCCCAGCACTGGCTGCTAAAAGGGTATCCCAGCCTGTAGGGTCTGGGTGACTGTGGAGGGAGCATGAGCACAACTTCATGAAATGTAGAGGTTATTGCATGTAGAAGACTGAGACAAGTACCTGGAAGAGAATTCAATTTCTGGGGGAAAAAAAAAAGGTGTCAAGTAGGATTTTGTTTGTTAATGCTATTTGGGGTGGGCTTTTTTTTCAAATTCTGAGAACGTTAACTTGTCTTGAGAACCATAATGGGATCTGGACTGTGTGAATCCCTCTTGAAAGTGTTCAGGTAGAAATGCAACCATCCATGAATGTTCTACTTAAAAATGATTGATGTCCTGTTAAAACCTGAATGGAAAATACGCAAATTCCCCTGATTTTCTCCTAAGGATTTACTTTATATGATTATAAAGATGGCAAACATAGTTCCTATTAATCACCACCTAAAGTCATTACAGCTCTCTATATATTGTAGGGGATTTTTACTTCGAGAAAATCATTAGTTAATATATCTGTGATAAGCTTCTATTCATTTCAATACTGAACCATTCATTACAACCTGGAAAACCCTAGGGTGTACAATTAAGAGAGCAAGTGAATCATAAATACAAACAATCCTTGGAGCATATTTAAACCTTGAATGGGAACATAAGGTCAGTTTTAGTTAACCATTTGGATAAATTTAGCCTTTAATGGATTCTAGAACCAACAAAATTATTTCCTTTTTTTAGACATGCTAATGGAAAGAGAATTAAGAGAAAAATTGTCTTGCAGTGTAAGCACAAATTTGTTGGACTAAATCAACAAATGAGAATATGAAACTCAGAAGTCTAGGCTTGTTATCCAAGCTGAGAAATGCAAAACATATGTATGGCAGAGAAATAAATGAGAGACGAAATTCTGACTACAGTTACACGCATAAAATTTCAGTGATCATACTTGAGCTATATAGTGGTAGGTTTTAAAAATACTGGCTCCTTAGTCAATTAAGGGGCTGGTTTGGTAGTACTTTTCAAATACACTCCTTTGACCTGAAACCATCTCTTTAAAATGGCAATTTAATGCTTTAGAAAATTAATATTTGCTGCAGAAATTTTCCTTTAAAAAGTATCAGAGCTTGATTCAATCTTTACATAGATTTTCAGTGTGTGAGCCAAAGCCATTATAGAGACACATTTCTGAACTATAAAGCATGTACAGAAGACCATTTCACATTAATTGTCAGAGCAAGCAAACCACTTCCAACAAAGCTAAAAAAAAAAATTTAGATGAAAATAATTCCTTTTACAAAAACCTACACAGGAGACTATTTTTATCATCTGACTCTGCTTAGCTCAGTTGACAAGAAAATAGTATTAAGGGATATGTAGACCAGATTATCCTTCTCTCTCCAGAAGTTCTGTAGGTTCCTGGAAGCAGGTAGCTTCAGCAAGAATGGTCTCCACTGCCTGGCTCCATGTTGTAGTCAGATCCATGTTATTGGCATTATAAGTACAGAAGTGGGGCTTTTTCACCTGTGCTGCATGTGTCGTATTTGTCCTGGAGATGGAGGTAAGAGGAAATGACAGCTGCCCAAACTTCTGGTTGGTGCTTTTCAAGTCTATTCTCAGCTGTGGGCAGTCTTAGAAAAGGAACATATCCTGGGTGAGGAACAACCTGTTCCAGGAGCATTCTGGTTCCTATTCTGAGAACATCAAATAATATCACTCAGATAAATCAAGGCAGATTTATTATTACCAGAAATCCAAAATCTATAGAGTGGTGCAACTAGAAAAAATCAGTCTCTGAAACCTCCACTTTTTCAGTAGAGACCTTTCTTGAATAATGCTGGTTTTGGGATTAATCTTGCCTGTGGACCACCATTCAGTTCTAGTATTTTAACATGCAAATACACCCCAACGAATTTATAGGGTGGGGATGAGGGGGGCAGAAGCATACTTGTATCTACCTTCTTGCATCTCTCCTGTACTTTCTGTTTCTTTCTTAGTTTGAAAAGGCCCTTATTCCTTGAAATCCATACACAGGAGAACAAAAATACCGTACAGAAATGAACTTCCACATCTCTTATCTCTGTGGAACTTCCACAGAGGTCTTGTCTCCCCACACTTTGAGGGCCTCAGAAGAAATGTATAACAGTGTCACACAAGCCATCAGTGTGCATATCCTTGGGAAATATGAGGTAGGTCGTTTCTCCTGCTTTCTTAAATGAGAGTAAGAAAGAAATTATAATAGACCAAATCCATCCTTGAAGAGGCTGGAGAAATTTTGGTAAGAAGGAAGGAGAAGTTTGAAGACCTAATCGTGCTTACTGTCCTTTCCTCTTCGTTTCTAATTTCTGTTACCTGTCTAGTAAAGGAACAAAAAATCTTGGGAGGTGAAAGGAGAAGGCCCCTGCCAGGCTCAGCTCTCAGCCAAGCAGGTGAGCACACAGGGTCTGTAAAAGCACCTTCCTGGCTCCATCTCAAGCATAACTGCAGAGAGCAGGTTAAGTGCAGGAGAGAACCACAGGCAATGCCACTTCTCCACAGCAGTCAGGGCTACGCTCACATAGGGAAAATATACAATGTTTGCAATGGCCAGAGTGTAATCTCACCTCTGGTTTTATATTCACTACTTGTATTAGGCAAAAAAATTATAAATAAAAAAAATAATGGTAAGTTAGAGCTCTGTTATGCATTCCCCAGGAATAGTGGTATATAAAGTAATTAGACTCCCTTATAGAATTGCCAGTGAATAAACAATAATTAATGGATTGTTTTAACGTGTCACTACAATTTCGATAACAGTGTTGTACCTGAAATAAAGGAGAGCTATTTTAAGGCATTACTGATCATGTGCCATTCGCATTTCCAAGGGTAAACTACCAAATATAAAACTAGTCCTTGAGAAGCTCCAAGGGAATATTGAAGAGATCATACTGTGTGTTTGTGCTTTTAGGCAGAGCTAGCACAGGAAAAACCTCTTATGATGCATGACTCTCATGTAGACCAGAGCATATTGTTTGTTTTCTGTGAACCACAGAAACGTACCAAGTGCCCAGCTCCTCATACCTTTCCTCCCCAGCAGACTACTTTGCTCATGCTACTAAGAACTTGTGAAAACATGTGGAAAGCAGTGGTTTGAATGTGATTGCGTCCATGGGTCATCAATTCCTTTTGCAAGGACCACCTTGGAGGCCTAAAAAACAGCCTCCAGCTTTTTCTAGCCACTTCCTCTCATCCTTCCATTTCTGTATGCTGAGATAAAAAACGAGGAATAGAGACAGATCATGCTGAAGAGAAAGTTTCAGAGGAACTGGGTGACCACTTTTCACAAAAAGTGAAGTGTGACAGCTTCTTAGGAGGAATTTAAGTTTTAGTGCAAGATTCCTGAAAAATTTAAGGTTTGATAGTTCTGATAGTTTCGCTATTTAATCATCTATTTCATTGAAAGAAATATTTAGTGCTGTATCTATCATATTGTTCTAAAAACCTAATGATTGATCAAAGTTGTCAGTAGTCAACTGACACTAAGGATCTCAATCCCTTTGGGGGCAAAGAGTAGAGCAAAATGTGCTTTTGGCTTGGCGGATGAAAAAAAAGTAAAAAAGTACTGAACTTACTACTTTTAAAAATAAGCAATCATCAGGATTAACTGATTATGCTTCTTAGCCATTTTGACTGGAAAATTCCTATGGGTTCTCCAAATTTCTACCAGCTACTGGGGCTTCCCAACCCCCATACTTTTGTAACCAGGATAATCTCTATGCAGGTATCTGAAGAGGCTCCTCCTGCCCTCTCTCATTTGTCAGCCCAAGATGTTTTTCATCATTTGACAGTATACACAGGTTATATTCTCCTTTTAATCTGTGATAAGTTTAGGGACTAAGTGTGGAGAACAAAAAGGTCTGTAATGCTTAACTCATTACTTGTACAAATAGGCATCTGTTATTTTTCTTACTTTTATCCACAACTACACACTCTGTGAGTGTACTAAAGCTCAGATAAAGAATCCAATTATTTCTGCTGCTAAAAGATGGCCATCTGGTCAAGTTATGCTTATCTCATTCCCTTAGTGTGAACAGGTACACTTTTCTTTCACACTGATTAATCTGAAATATTTACATGATTTTTTAATATAGCTTGTTCTCTTGTGAGATAATACTTTTTTATTTGTTCTGGTTTTCAATTAAAAATACTTCTATAATTAATTCAAGCACAGGAAATTAAACTCTGACCACGGAGGAATTGGACATTTCTCCCTTGTTAGGTTTGTTTGTCACTACATGAAGATAACTTTCTTCAGTGGGACAGATATTTTTGTAAAATATATGTGATATGTCATCATGTAGGCTTAATGATAAAAGTACTATTTTATTTTTTTTCCTTCAAAAAAGAAAGTCAGAAGCAGAGCTATTCCTGAAACAGGTCTGATGCCATCTAGCCCTGGAAATTTTCCTTTCCTGGAATCCCAAGTAAACAGGAAGCATCAGCAGAAGTAAAAAACCCAACCAAACAAAAAACCAATCATGATATGAAAATAGGGAATTGTAATTTACAGTTGATGTCAGCGATACGAGCTCCATGTATCTGGGAGTAATACATAATACAGGAAAAAAATGTTTAATGGCTGCCTTAATTTCAGATAGCTTGGTCAGTGTTCCTTTGTGTGCATTTTGTAAGCTGATGGGGTACTATTCTATCAGGTTTATTGCTGTTTTCTCCATAGAATCTCCAACGAGTGCTTTTCATTAAGAACAGTGTTATCTTCTAAGCGGCACAGTGAAGCTCTCAGAGTAACAATCTCTTGCTATATGTTCTACTTGCTTTTATTTTGTGAAGCTTTTCAAATGTAGTATGATGAATTCTTCTAAAATGCCTGTGCCTTCAGTCTGTCCTCCTCTGTGGCTGGAAGATCTGGCACAAATTTAATTACTGTTTTTGTATCTTTTGGCGGCATATTTGTGTTATTTCTTCCTTTTCATTCAGAATGCAGAAACTTGGTTATTTTCTCAGGACATTTTGAATTTTTATGTTTGTCAAAGGGAACTGGATTTTGCTTTATAGCAGCATCCTCTTGCAAATCATCTCTGTCAGTCACATAAAGCAGGTGCAAAGTATGGATTTCTCTTTCATATCTGGGAATATTTTTAAGAGGAAAAATTACCTGTTATTCCTTCAGCTTCTGTTGGTGTTTAAAACCAATCCCAACTGAATAAGGGAAGGTTCTTCACCATTAGATTTTCATTAATCACAAGTTAATTCTTATTCTTGATCAGCTTTTTCATTGATTAATCTTATTTTAGAGTAGAAAACAATTCTTATCGGGTATTTTTTTGCCAAGAAGCCGAAAGGCAGAGCCAGAGAGTCACTAGTGATATTACAGCACCCTCAGCCCCCAGCTCCAGGGTGGTAGAAACAAATAGCAGGGCTGGGGGGGGGGTGGGGACAGACACAACAATTTCAAGTGAACATGAGAAATTACACAGGGAGTGCAAGGGGGGAGAGTTACAACTGAGAATAAGAAGCACCTTTTTAGTGTGGCAGCTACAGTCAGTGTAATAAACAGCTGTGACCTCCCACCAGCAGCCCTGTCACTGTCAGATCTTCAGAGATTCAGTCAGATTGTGTCACTGTCCCTGATCAAAGCAAGAGGCTGATGGAATAAACATCCTGACCCTATGAGCTGCTTATAGTAAAGCCTCACAATACTTCTGACTCCAACTGTGGGCAATCCAGACAATTTCCCCAAGTTGTGTTTGCTAGAAATCGATTCCTAATGAACAGTTTAGGTGGAAGACAAATGAAAACATCCTATCAATACTGGCAAAATGTCACAAAGGCTTATTTGGGATTCATCATCAACTCATCTTGCTGGGTGTGAATCCCCATGTACTTCCTCTTTGAATCATAATTGTAGCAAGTAATCCTTATAGTATTTCCCTGAGGAAAGCATTGCCTCTGGTTTCTAGAGGAAAAATAACAAATTTCCTGCAATGCAGCCATTTTCATTACATATTGTTCAGTTAGGAGAGAGCAAGAAAACAATTTTTTTTTTCCAAGAAGCTGGGTGGTTTGCTAACTGAAAAATCTGATGCTGCAGGAAAATGACTACATGATAAAAAAAAAAAAAAAAAAAAAAAAAAAAAATTGGTAGTTTATACTTCCAAACTTCAAAGTTGCAATATTCTTCAATTCCACAGGCAAGGTCCCCCAGAACTTAAAAAAAAAAAAAAAAATTAACAGAAGTTTTAAGATTCTCAAAAAGATAAACCTTTCTCTATTATAGAAGCTGTATATCCTAGGTGACAAGTGGAGTGTCTCATCACTTGAGAAGTCAGCAGCTGGGACAAGATTAATTAGCAAAGCTGAGGAGGTTGTCGTGCCTGAACCTGCAAGACAAAGAGAAAAAATACCCTCATTCTTAGACCAAACTTCAAGAGGAACATAAATAACTTCTTTCTTTAAATATGACTAAGATTGAGGTTTCATTCTCCTATTGAGAGCTGATATATACTTTAGATATATTGAAACAGCTGAACACAAGTGATAGTCAACCACATAAGAGATCAGCTATAATATTTTTTTCAGGACAGTTCTCACATTTACTGACATAAATGTAGAGTTACTAATGTCAGAAAACAGCAATTCTTGCGTGGATTATCTATGACTACATCTGTCAGATTGATTTAAGCTTAATTTTAGAGCTGTGTTTTAACTCATATTTCTTGTAACATAGAGCTGAAGTTCATCATTCACTAAGGGGACAGTAAATGTAATGAAGGTGAAGCAAATTTTTTTTTTTAAAAACAAGAACGAATGTAGGCAGTTGGGATATGCAACTGTAAAAATAATTTTCTATCTTCGGTGGTAGTTTATTATTATTTTATATACTAATATGTGTGCACACGTAAAACTTAAGAGCTGATATCTCATAATCATAATGTCCTTAGCTATAGCAATTCTCTTCTTGTGCAGATGTACCCAAATGTGGGGCATTTGGTTGCTGGAATAATCCCACTGTGAGCCTTGTTTTAGCCACTCCAAAGCCACAACTCTGAAGTAATATATGTGAGTCCTGCTAGTGATGGTGTGGCTGCTGCTGCAAGACCAGTGGGGGAGAGACTTTAAGGCAGGCTGGGCTGGCAAGACCAGTGATGGCAACATGGACATGACAGCTGGGGAAAATGGGAATGATCCAGAAAAGGACAGTGCCTCTGGCCTGGGAGGAGATGCAGTGTACATGAACAGAGAGGAACCCAAGAGGCCTTGAGGAAAGCCTCTGAACGACAAAACGTCCTGCTGTGGGCACACCCAATTCTGTCACAGGTGTTCTGTTACCTGTGACCTGTTAGTGGTGGTGACAGCTAAAGAGTGAACTGGGGAAGTCCTTGGGCTGTCCTGGTATGGGAAAGGCAGGAGGAGGCTGCTTCACAGCTTGAGGAGATACAGCTTAGAATTGCATTCATAACCTAAGTTTCTTGTTTCGGTGGCTTGGGTTTTAGTTTGGTATTTCCTGCATGTGGCTCTGGAGAAGAAGATGACTAGGGAGAGCTGCCTTTTGTCCATTTTCTCATTGTTTGCATTGCTTTACTCTTTCCAGCATTCATCCAGTAGGTCACCTGGGCAGGGGTAACCCACCAGGATTTGTTTTTTTTCTTGTGTTCCCGTAAAGTTCCTTCTGCTTTTACCCTGAAAGAACTAATCAGGAAACAAACAACAAGGAAAATCAAACCCTGCCTGGGCATAATGAAGAACCAAGTCCCTCCTCTAAAACAGAACCTTTCCTTGGGAGGGCTGACAAGATCATGCCAAGATCCAAGGGAGATGCTGCTCTGTTAGGCTGTGAAATAGCTGCCCAGGAAAGGAACAGAAATCTTACTGTGTGAAACACTTTAAATTGAACTGCACAGTTCATTGGCATATATAGTACAGGAACTTTTGTATGGCTAAAGAGGTAAGTAAGATGAAATTAAAGGT
Source organism: Florisuga fusca (assembly GCA_038090715.1). Lineage (NCBI taxonomy): Eukaryota > Metazoa > Chordata > Aves > Apodiformes > Trochilidae > Florisuga > Florisuga fusca. Next base: position 6,350,192 of record JAAWXA010000011.1, on the reverse strand, counting down.
CTTTTCTGTATCTTCAGGCAATGACCCTTTGGAAGCAAAGGAAGATGAGGGGAAGTTTAGCAATGGCATACAAATACAGTGTGTGACAACCAATAGAAAATTAGGGGATTAATCTTTCTTCAGCACAAGGTAGTGTAATGAAAATGGAGGAAAGAAATTTAGGCTTGATATTCAGAAGACTTTACTGCCATGTAAAGGGAAACAGTCCTAGGAAATAGACCATCAAGAGAAACAAAGAGACTCAAAGGAATTAAAGCTAAAACTGATGAGTATCTAAACTGGCTGGCATAGTTGCGAGGAGCTAGTTCAGTGCAAAGGTATGGTCAGGATTTATTGCCTTCATTCCTGATGCACTGTGTTCTGCTACCTTCCCAGTCAAATGTAATCTCAGTATTTGATGGTTTCTAATATTGAGATTAAAAAAAAAAAAAAAAATCTTCAAAAGTACATCAAAGGCATGGCATTGCTTTTGTTAGCAAAGTCACATGGGAGAAGTCACCATATATTGTGGTGAGAGGGGGTTTCTAATGCAATTTTCAACCTGTGGGGAAGAATTTAACCTCCAGGATGCTGAAAACTTGTGTATAGACTCATGAAAAAATTTCTGCCTCCTTCAGGTCACCTTACTGGCTCCCATTTGTATTACCTCCAAGATTCTTCTACCATTAGATTACTTTCACTTTTTCCCTGGTGCTTAAATTATGTCAACTTCAACTCACAAAGGTGAATATAGAAGTGGTGTCAAAGAGGGTAGACATCTTAGATTTGCCCTAAGATTCTTGGCCAGAGACTTTTACTTGCTGATGGATCCAAATGAAAATATAACTCATACAGACTGTGATTCTTTTGCAAGCTTTCTTCTCTGTGTCAGTCACTAAAATAAGCTCAAAAAATTAGAAGAGTTAGTTTCTGCTAAGTGTTGACCATTGAATTTAGAGAAAAAGAGGAGTCCTCCTCCTTATACTCTCTGTACTCCCTGAACAGATGAAGCTGCAGCTCCTACTGCAAAACATGGAGGGCCTGTAGGACTCCTTTCTCCAAGTGCCTGTCTGCAAGAGTCATTTTGTAAGGTGATTTTATAATATGTTTTCCCCTACCTGAAACCCACTGAAGTTAATAATCTTGATGGATTTAGCAGATCTTAAATCAAGCCTCTGTCCTCTCTGTGAGAATATCTGCAGCTTTCCCATAAAACGAGGGCAACACTAGTGAAAGGAATGATGGGTGAAAGATTTCTATATTAGCACATCATTGTTTATGAAAGTGTCATGGCAAAAAAATATACGGTGCCTAGTAAAATTAATTCACAAAACAATTTGCAGTGCAAATCTCACTTCAATAGTCTGCCTGCAGAATTACCTATCATAAATTAGCTCATTTTAAAATTGGTGAAGTTTGCAGAATGCTCCATTCCCCCTGGACTGAAAGCTCTACACACACTGTCTCATAGGGGTTAAAAAATTAATTAGTGAAGATCACCCTTTCCCAGACAAGTGCTGTGGACTGTTCAACCACTTATTTACAATTTAAGTCCAGGGTCCTCACTGAAATAGGTTTTTAGGTGCTAACTGGAGGCTAAACATTTTTTTATTTAAATTTATTATGTGAGAAAAAACCAAAAAGCTTGCTTTCAATTGTGTGGTGTAACTGAAGCTGTTACTTCTGTGGAGAATGGGAGAAACAATGGAGTAAGATTGTGGTTTACTTTTTTTTATTTCCCCTTTCTGTCTCACACATACTGCTTCCTAATCCAACATCATTTCTTCTCTGAGACTTTCCATAAACAAAAAAATATAGTTTAAAATTTTTTTTTTATAAGTTTCTTTAAACTTTTAAGCATCTGATACAGAATACAAGGGGATAAAGTCATACGTGTTAAAAATAACAGCTTGCTAGTAATCAAATTATGTATTTGTTTTTGAAAATTACTGTATGCAACCAACACTGTAACACTTGTTTTCTTATAATCAGGTGCATGCTACTTGAAAACAAGATGTTTTCTTTTTTTTCTAAACTCTCCCCATGTGGGTTTTTTGCTATTACTCTGTGTACTGAAAGCATTAAGTTCTGCTTATTGTGGAAGACTCAGTTCTTGTTCAAAGGCTTAGAGATTCTTTTGGTGTAAGTGAGCTGAAAACAGTTTAGCACTTCTCTTTAAACCATCTCAGATTCTGCTTTTCATTTTGGCCTTTTTCACCCCTTTCCATCCATGTCAAACAGCATTGCTGAAAAGGTACTGAGGAGCAGATCTGTGAAGTTATAAAGTGCTGATCTCTGTTTGAAGTTGATGTGATTTGCATTCCTAACTGCTTTTGAGCAGCTAAGCCAGAAGGATACAGCAATGTGAAAACACACACAAAGTAAAACAATTCCAATTTAAATTTTAATGTTGTTGCCTTCCTTCAGTCCTTAAAAAAAAAAAAAAGACCGAACCTAGAGGAAAACATTTCAGTGGCCTTGAAAAAGAGAAATTATTTCTTGTTGATCCTTCATTTCTGGTAATTTTAACATGAGTGAAATAGTGCATCAAGAAGGATCTCCCAGGTTGTTCCATGTCACTTCTGGCTCTTTACTTAGAAGCATATGCATGTCAATAACACACACTTGCATTTTTTGGTCTGTAATGCCTACTCTTTGAGTTTCACTGAAAGTCTTTGTGCTGCAGTGATGATAACATACAATACTGAAGAATTCAGTAGGGATTCATCCCAGGTATGAGACAGAGATCAGAACAGTGCTCACTTAGCTCACATTTCAAATTAAAAGTCAGGCTCGTGATACACTGAAGCTGTTATATTTCATAGATCAACAAAACCCAAAACTCTCAACTTTCAGCTAAATTGACGTAAAAAAACCCATAAAATGCAGCAATGATTTCAGACTTATCCATTGCATTGAAGTGTGTGTTGCAAATCTGGAAAAATTATCACACAGGTTAAGACCTATAAAGTCCCTTGCAGGTTGGATGGACAGGATGCCACACCAGATGATACCTGGTAAAACAAAGGAGCAATTTGCCAATAGCTGCTGTGTTTCTCTACTCAGTCACTGAGAGCACGTTGCAGCCTTTAGCCTATTGCTCAGGGTCTATCCAAACCATTTGCACCCATATATCCAGCAGTGAAACAAAAGGTTGTGGGGTGTCAAACTAGCACTTTGTCTAAAAAGGCAGTTTCTCTGACCTCCTGATTAAGTCAACTATTGATTTCAGGAGTTTGTAGCTGGCAGCATTAGTTATTTTGCATGAAGTAGTTGAAAGATCCAACTTCTGTGAAAGCTGTGTGCAACACATTGCTGCATTACAGCTGGGGTGGGCCTCCTGGAAGCTGTCAGCCAAAAACCCAGCGAAATAACTGGAATTAATCTGCTGGAAATGGTAATGACCAGACACATCGTTTGGATCCTCTTGTAATCAGCACCAGCAACCCATTTAATCAAACTCCTTTCTGTGGAAAACATGAAGGACTGAAGATCTGTTGCATGAAATTTTCCTAGTGTTTTTAAATGGATTCACATTGCTGCTAATGATGTTTGACTCTTGCTCTATACATTCTTGTGTTGTAACAAGCTAAAGATGATGAATGAAACATTGATGTGAGCCACTCACCAACAGATGGTGAAATATCACTCTTCCAGCATTTGGGACATAGTTTTAAACAGATAGGTGCTGGAATGCTCTTATCACAAATTCTCTTTAGAATGCAGATAATGTGAATGAATTATATCTATGTGGAGATTTTTTTCATTTAAAAAAAAAAAAAATCTCACTGTCTATCCACTCTTTTTTTTACCAGCAGGATCTGCTCTGCAATGGACATCAAGATGTGGACATTGTATTATCTTCCAGTAACTGCAATGATTTTTGAAAATATTGATTAAGCTCCCAGCTGAATTAAATTAAATTTGAGTGCCTTTCAGGGGTGAGCAGCTGTGTTCTTCAATAAGTTACTGATGTACACCTCGTGGTCTCCTCCAATCCTGATTCCCTGCTCCACATTTCACCATGATCTTAACAAATCCTCTTCTTACCCTGGATGAAGTTCCCTTAGTGCAGTCTGATGTCCTGCAGATGGGGCTCCACACAGCACTTCAGCCATCCCCTGGTATTGCTGGAGCTGCAGACATCACATCTGTTAATTATATGTGTAAGCAAGTAAGTGTTTGGTGGGTCAGGGCCGGCATCTCGTAATTAAAAAAAAAACCAAACCAAAACAAAACAACAAAACAACCAAAAAAAACCAAAAAACCAAACAAAACAAAAAAACCAGCCAAACCAAAATCATGCTCAAAATTAAGATGAAATAAGTGAAAAACCTGTCATGATAGCTATGGGCCCAGGTAAAGCAGGTTTTTTTTCTAAAACTTGTGTTGTAATATGAAACTAGTTGCACAGTAGTATATATTTGTTTAGGAAAAGATGCCCATGTCATGAGAAAATTAACAATACCTTGATGATCAAATATTTAGAAGATCAGACATTTCCAATTTCTGTATAGAGTCTAGAGATCAAACATGAAAGTGTTGAGAACTGATAAGAAAATAATGCATTCAGGTTTAAAAAAAGATCATAAAATATATCTTTATTTACTGCTGTAATGTCTGTGAAAAGACTGGTCTTTTTCAGGTATTAGTTTTCATGCTTTTCCGTAGATACTATACATGCACTTACTACATGAGAAATAAAATTGCATTTCAGACACTCATTTCAATTCCAGTGAACATTTCATTACATTCTAAAAGAACATTATTTTGAAGGTAAGCAGCAATTTTGGATTGGAACAATACCTGCTGCTTCTTAAATTGCCTATAACATTCATGCTTTCTGCATTAACACAATAATTTCAGAAGCACTTTATTAGAGCTTTTGTATGAAAGCTGTGAATGAATTAAATGTATTTTGGTGTTGCTTTTATTTTTCTCTCTAAATAAAATAATGCTTGTCATCTGGCCAAACTGACATTTTGCTGACAAGCTTGAAAAAAAAATTATTTTAACACTAGAACTATACAATAGATTTTGGGTTTTTTTTCCAAAATGAGATTCAGAAAACAAATGAAGTTATAGTGAATAAATAGCATGGTGATTATGTTTCTGTTTGTTTGAAAAGCTATATGAAAAACCAGCAGCATGGTGACTTACTAATACAATAACTTGTAAAGAATAAGCAGATAAAATTCCAAGAAACCCAAAGGAGAAGAAAACCTTTAACCATGATGTACATTAAGTACATTTATAAAATTGTTATTCTATGTGTTCTTTCTATAGGAGAGAATATGCCTTCATTAGTTAGGCAATTCACCTTTTGCATTTTCAAATAAATCCAAAAAGATTTTAGGACAAAAGGCCTCAAACTGAGAAATTAAGTTTTTCTGGGATTCTTATTGGAGGTATTTTCTGCTTTCTGTTTCATTAATCTATCTCTATTCCATATGTACTAATTGATGCTAGTTTGCTGGTTTAAAGAAGGAAGCCTGGGAACTAGGATTGTTTGAACTGCCTAACCTTGTATACATATTTGAAGCCAATATCTGGTCATGCAAAATGCAGCCTGATCTCAAACATTGAATAAAAGCTGTTTCATAGCTGTATATCTGCTTTGAAGCCTTCAGCAATGATTTTGGACACTGGTTTGTGCTCTGTTTTATAAGAGTTTAGGTCTGTATATTGCATTTCTTGTTATTTTGAATGAAGTTTGATGAAACTTGAATTACAGTCTCTTTGGAAACATATATGGTATGACACATATATTCCAAAAATTGAGACATTTGTTTTTAAAAATAGGTGATTTCCAAATTTATGGCCTTTTTAATCCCAAACCACGTAATATCAGAAAAATTCAGTCTAGTGTAGAGATGTGGCAGCCACATGATTAGACTCTTAATTTCTGTTTAGATCTAAGACTTCTTTTTTTATTTCATTGATATTCAAAAGATGCAAGTCTCATTATTTGTTAGATATTTCCCTCATTCACCCTAGTTACTGGAAGTAAACATGTAATTATAAAATGGACCAAGTTAAGGAAATCAAATTGTCTTCTGATCAGATGTGTGCTGGTAGGACTAAGGATGCTGTTAAGGAATCCTTACTGTGACTACAACCATATGGGCAGTTAGCACAACACAGCAGTACAATATATGTGACAACAAATGGGAAGAATATAAAAAAAATAAAGTATTTTTTTCCCTAATTTGACAGCTTGGAGTGTGTTGTTAGGATGTTTGGACTTTCTCAAATATTTTTTTCAGAATATGCTGTATCTTGTTTTACCTTTGGTGTACTCAGCACTGAGAGAGATATTTACCTCTTTCTCTCCCACATGCTTTTACCCAGTTGGTGAACCATGTCCTTAGGACACTAATAAAATGAGAATCATTGCTTCTGCCTTGTGTGAATCTGACATTATTAGCAGTGTTCATCAACAGTGATTCATTCTACTAAATTGAGAGAAGTCTTTATTGCCAGGGAATGTGTGAAGGTAGTGCTAGAAGGTAGGAGAGGATTTGATTTGAGACTGTGGGAGATAAAAAAGCATGCTACAGATCTTTCTCTTATGAAAAATACAGAGATTATAATATTAACATGCAGAGAGTGTTGGCAAAAATAGAAACAACTAATTTTATCAGTCTAATCTCTGCCTCAGTAAAATCAACTAGATATACAATTTCCTTTTAACTGTGCTACACTAGGATGAGAAAAGAAAATAGCTAGTCCTTCTATTTATGAGTAACTTTTTGGTGTTTCCTTGTTCTTCACCTACATTTTTTGGGATGGATAAGTCCTTCAGGGGTATCTTCTGTCTTGCAGTAGCTCCGGTGGGACAGTGTTGCCCTATTCCTTGTTGTGACCTCCATCCCTTGAGCATATTTTGCCTCAGGGAAATGTAAATGAAGAAGGGAGGAGGGAAAAGCTCAATGTTACTCTGATTCAGAGGGCAACAGCAGCACACCTCTTCCCCTGCAATGCTGGCAAGATTCAGGATAATTCTGTTTTTTCTGTTCTTTTCATCCCTGCTCTTCTTGAGGAAATGTGAAGAAACAAGTCTATGCTTGAGCACAGCAAATGCATTTTCACTTGCCCAGTACTGAGATGAAGGATGGCTCTCTCCTATTCCAGAGAAGGTTGCCAAAATATAAAAATCATAATAAAGACTCTGTTCCTCCTTTTGTAATTATTTTTATTATTTTCTTCCATTCAGAATGAGGTAGTTATCTGGCTGCTTGCTCAATCATTGAAAAAGCATAGAGGCAACAAGATCCAACAGGAAAAAGATTATTATAATTGTCTGTTCCCCTGTGAATTTATTTGATCAGATGATGCATATGCTGTAAGTGATGTTTTGAACTGCCAGCATGTGATTTCATGTGTGAAAGCCATGGTGTAAGGACTATGTGTAACAGCCCTTGGCCATTGTTCTAGCCTGGCTGTTACCAGTAGAAATTGTGGATTGGCTACAAAGATGTGCCTCAGCCTGCCTCTAGGACTGATGATGATTTTCTCATCTTACCCTCTTGATATTCACACTTTGTACAAAATCAAACATCATGTAGAGGAAAAACAGTTTGACACTCAGAGAACTATTCTGAATCCGATGTGTGGGGTTTCTTTGGAAATGTTGTGTTTTAATTTTGAATAAAGAAAGTTTAGATACTTTCTAAAGTACATCTGTCTGAGGCAAGGTAGCAATCTTTTCTCTAATTGAGTGGCAAAATTTATATTTGATAACTGTATTATAAGCAACAAAGGACTGAGAGCCTGGGGAAAGAAGGGTGTCATTTTGCCACTACAAAACCTCTGTGGTGCAGCCACAGTCTGTGTAGTTCTGGCCTCTGCATCTCAAGGGAGGTGTAGCAGTACTAGAAAATGTAGAAATTATCCAAGGCATGCAGAAGCCTTCTTAGAAGAAAAGGCTAGAAAGTCTGCACTATTTAGTTTTAAGCAGAGAGGACTGAGGGGAAGGAGTGACAATGAAAATCATGTAGTGGATGGTAAAATGAATACAGACCTATGGTTCATCAAATTTCAAAATACAGAAACCTTGGGGCACTGGATGTTACTGAAATCAGTTTAGAAGGAATTAAAGGTACTTGACACAATTGGTGGTAAAGTTTTTGCCACAGTAGATTGAGGATGTCAGCAGATATCAGATGGTATCAGCAGCTTTACAATTTTAATTAATATGTGTCAAACATAACCAACAAGAACATGGCCTCTGATATCCCTAATTCAGTCCTATGAACTAAGAATAGATAGCAAAACATGGGCAGGTTTTCCCACTGTCAGAAACCAAATCCTGTTCTAGGTGGAGCATTAAGTTACTTCTCATGGTCTTCCATGGAAAGTTCTTCAGTTATCACACCCGTCCTCTTCTCAAAAATACTTATTCTTTTTCTCTGAAATATCCCAAATACTGAGATAAATGTGTTTACCTTGAAGTTTTTTTCATACTTGGACTACTCCCTCTGAAATCTTCAGTGAACCACAAGGAATTTTCATTTTCTTGTGTATTTGTTTCACTGGAAATCTGAATTTTCCACCAAAACCACTCTCTATATTTTTGTAACAATTTTCTTCATGTATCTTTATTTCAGTTCAATAATTCTCAAGAACTACTCAATTGTTTAGAGCAACTGTGACCTTAATGATGTCTTTACAGCATCATACCAGTATCAGGCTGTTTATCTCCAGGATGGCAACACATGCTGCTGGGGTAGCAGAGTTGTACTGGGTTACATGAAGCAGATGATTTAATAGGTCTCTACACATCCTGAACAATGTTTAACTGCTCTAAGTTTAAAAGGCTGAACCTAACCTGCCATGTGAGACAATTTCTGACAGCATCAACTCATTTTATTTAACTGTAATCTTTGTCTCTAGCTGGAGAATACACTTTATTTACCAATGTCATTGACTAAGGAACTGTCTGAGACTCTCCATGTATGATGCAACCTATCAAGGCTTATGCAACATGCAATATAAAGTCAGCTTTTGGAAAGAAAGAAAGAAGAGAAATTGATCTGTGTCTGGTAACTCTGAGCACTGCTTTAATGATAATTTTTAATAGTCCCAATATTGATATAAATTAGTGTAAGCAATGTACAGACCTGAGATTTGAATGTTGAAACAAACTTTCCAGAGAGCTGAGTAAAATCTTTTTAGCCACACTTTAGCTCAGATCTCTTTGATAACTTTTCCTGTATTTCTTTAAGAAACAAGGTTTGAATTTATAAAGCAAGCTAGATGCTATGAGATTTAACTCTTCCTCACCATCAGTCTTTATCTTTTTATCTATAATCCTCCAAATGCATTGTCCCACTCACGGAAAACTGGCTAGAAAACTCAGCAAGGACTTTTGCAGTAAAACTGATTTCACACAGGTTTTGTTTTTCTGCTTTTAAGAATGGAGCAAATCTTATTTGGCAAGTGAACCCTTCTGTTTTTCCTGAATTTTCTATGATCTCTCTTGATAACAGGACACCTTGCTTTAAGAGATAAATGTTCCAAACAAATAGCTGTGGAAAAGAATCATGAACCGGAAGATGCAACTCTCCTATTTTAAGCTTTAAGTACATGAGGTGTGATTTAAGGATTCTTTTGTTTCTAAAGAATTAATTTTTTTTTTTATTATTTTTTTATTTCTTCCTCCTCCGTGCTTTTAGTAAATTGCTGGTAACAGTAGTGGCAAGTTATTGAACAGCAGAAAATTTAGTTCATTTTAGCACAGCCTCCCACAGAGAACTTTCGTATATCTGTTTCTGGTTCTAAAGTTTCATTTCAATTATTCCTGCTCTTAAGAATTTTCTACTTTTCTTTGATAATGAATGTGTAATTTTGCTTGGTGATAATTTTAAAGGGCTTGTATTTTGTTCTTCTTCTTTCATTAAAAAATTATCATTTCCCAATGTAGTGTCTTAATATTAAGGCAAAAATCAGGATATATTACAAAATATAAATAACTCAAATATCTTTTGCCCTTTTCTGTTTCTACGTGTGCAAATGTTTCTATCTGTAAAATATTTCCAACTCTGAAATGTTGGTATTTGTACCAACTTTGCACTTGAGCTTGCAGCTGCTCTAGTGTGAATGACTACATAAGCTCTGGGCTCAGAGGCATAATGCCCCTGGTTTACTTCTACTAATAACAACTGCTACAAGAAACAAAAAATGTTTTTAAAATAGCTATTGACCACCCCCCTAACCTCTGACCCAAAAATCATTGCAAGGAATAAAACTCCCTTTTTTCAAGTTGAGCATTAAAATCAATCTTAGAAATATCTTTGTAAGGCAAGCTGCAATTTCACTCAAAAAACTGCTTATACCTATGCTTACCTCTAGCAAACCTACTGGCTTTAAGGTCTGTTTCTGTGCATGACCTTGGAGATGGCCTTTAACTGTTTTTTTTCTGTTGATTGGGACATTTTCAGTCAATATTCAGAACTATTATAGTGTACTTTGATTGAACTTGTAAAATCTCAAGTTTTATTTTATTAATTTCCAAAATTTCTGCTTTCATTCCTTTGCTCTCTTTTCCTCCATCCAGTAGTTCTCCTCCTGAGAATTACTGTTTACACATCAGTGTAGTGTCTGCATTTTTACCTTAGAGCATGCCTGGTTTTGGTATGTGCTGGCATTTCAGGTATGATTTGTATATCCAGACCTTTGGACTTCAAAGGTAGTGAATTTATTTACTAAGTTTTCACAAATGGGTCAAAAATATCTTTAATGCTGCAGGAGGTAAAAAGCAAATGAGTGTCAGTCAAGATAATGTCTGCACTGCCTCTAGGACGAGTATTCCAAAATTGTCCATGGCTTGCAACCATGTTAATGTACTCACTACTATTCAGGGAATTGCGCTGCCTGTCTAACTTCAGACTCCGTATACTCACTGAATAATAGACATCTTTGACGAAACACAGGAAAGGAATGATGGTACTTTAAGTGAGATCAAAACTTTCCAGCTGAGGCAGAGTGCAGTCCTAATAAAAGGAGAATTTTAAAGCCAAAGAAATTGGAAAATTTACTTAGATGGAGAAGGAAGCATCAGTGCATCGATTTAAACACAGCATTTTTCATTATGGAGTATGCAAGGCTTCCTACAGTTAAGTTGTGTCTTGGAGAGAAAACATTAAAGACAATTAAAAGGAAATAAAAGACAGAATAAGGTAATACTTAGAAAATTACAGACGGCAGTTCTGCAAATACAGCTTGAAAAATGTCATAGCAGAATTTAGTGGGTGAGAGAAAATTTCCCTGCCAAATATAACCACTTAAGCCATCTATTTATTATTAATTAGATGTAGCTCTTCTCCAGGATGGCACATCCATGTTTTGAATGGTCAGTCCTTAGTCCAGGTGACTGCAATGTGAGAGCAGATATATCCCAGATGGGGGTGCTGGCTGCCCTGCCATGGGGCTGGGCACTGTCCTAGCCAGATGTCTTTGGGGGGAGAAGTTTTGCAAATGGAACCAAACAAACACCAGTGCAGCACTGTCTCTTGGAGACAATATACTGAATGGTCCCTCAGAGGTTCAAATTCTGCATCTGAGAAAACATGGATCAGGTTCACCTCACCCCTCAAGTCCTGACGATACTATTTAATCCACTTCACAGTTTCTTAGACCCCCAGACAGTGGGATCATATTAGAGATGTGTTTCCCATGGATGTAACCATGATAGAATAGTCCTATCAGCTGCATCTATTTTACATGGTTTTCTGCTGTTAAATTTGTTCCTGTGGTGAATTACATATGTTATTCCACCATCACCTGACCTGCATAGGTTAAACTGTGCATTACAGTAACAACTACTTTGTGATATTGAGCTACAAAGTATGAACAGATGTAATGCGTTCAATTGAACACTAAATGCATAGTGATCTGATTATTTCTGTGTTAAAGGGCCCTTGGGCACAAAAAAAGACTCTGAGACATTAGCATATTCATTTCTCTAAAGAATCAATACATCTCTACTTTGATCTGAGACCAGATCACAGCCAGAAGAGGGAGGTAGAGTAGGGCTGGGATCCATGCACCTTGGGGCTGTTGAAGCAAGAACGTTGATAAGACTCTCAGTTTATGCCAGTATCTGAAAAATGATCAGACAGATACATCTCCTGCTACAGTATAACCATCTCATTTTCGTCAGAGGCCTTGAAAGAAAAGACTTCATTTTCCTTTTCCTCCTATTCCTCCACCCATGCAAAGTTTTCTGACTTGCCTTGATTTCTATTTTGGACAGGGAGGTTTTCTCAGGAAGCCTCATATGAGTGGCTAGTGGATTTGGTAAGGCAGCAACCTTAAAAATTCAAGTAGCATTGCTTTATCAGTAACCATCATCAGGTTTTCATTGATTCTCCTTTCCAACTCCCCCGTCTCCCTTGCTGGAAATTTGAAACTGTTAACATAAATCCTTGACAGTCCTGTCTGCCATTTACAGGACATGGAAGGCGGGAAGTGAAGCTGCTTCCTGGGACAAAGTAACTTCTCTTCAGTGTACCCCCTCGCTGTTTTTGCTGTAACATTCAACCAAAGAGCATTTGAAGTTACAAGAGCTTTATTCTCGGTGAAAAGTGAATTATTAATACACTAACCCTAGAGAAGGGGAGCAGGAGAAGTGAGGTTTCTGTGAAGCGTGCACAAAGCCAGTTACTCAGTTCCCGCAGTTATATGAATCATAAAGGATAACCCCTGACTTGAAAACAGCCCAGTGGTCTTTTCTGTTGTTCAACACCAGTCATGGTGTGATGGAAGAACAAGACAGTCTTACAGTCCTGCTAGAGTCTTCTAACTGAGCTGGCCTGATCTGGCCCTAATTAATCAAAATTAATTAAGTTATTCTTTGCTCATTATACGTTATTACTCAGGAGCAGGAAAGGGCAATTTAGGAATTTAATAAACACCAGTAAATGGGAGCTACTCAGATGAGACAGTAAGGTCAAATTTATGTGTCAAAAAGACAGAGAGTGGTGGAGTCAACAAAAACATTACTAAAACATGTATTTCTATGTATAATGTAAATTCCACATAAATAGCTCACTTGTTCAGTCTCACCCTCAGACAGGCAGATGTGCTTCATTGCCTCCCTTGTTAATTCAATGACTGTAAACACATATAAGTACAGACATTGATGATGTTAAATATCTGATGACATGGAACTAGATCAAATCTTGAAAGAATACTTAAATAGATGAGGGAAAAGGATTCTTTTTGGGGAGAAAAATTAATTAATTCTTTTAAACAGACTGCAAGGCATATCAAGTAATAAATATAAAAATACTTGTTTTGAGTAAAACTGGGAAGTGGAAGAAGCAAATCTCCCTTCAAGGACAGATTGTAGCAAATGCTGTAAGTAGAAATGTCAAGAAATTGATATATCATAGAGGAACTTGTTGATATGAAGGGAAAAAAATAAGCATATATTAGAAGGCACTAGCATGAAGAAGTTTTACTGGGCTTTGTGATCACTCATCCTCTACCAATGCTAATATTGGTCAGTGTTTTATAAATGCATTTGTAAGATCTCCAAATGTTCTGTGTACCTTCTCTGTCAAATGCCAGTATGGGACCAGTCACAGGTTACTCCAGGAATTAATACGGTTTTACCATTCACCTTACCCACACTGATCACATTTTGTGAGCAGATTTTTTTGTTCGGTTAGTTGGTTGGTTTGGGGTTTTTTGGTTTTTAACTAGCATTGTAAGTAAGCCATAGTGAGCTGGCTTATATGCAGTCATATGACAGAAGGGCAAATGGATACTTTCTGTTGCTTGTAGTAGGACTAGACCCAGAAACTGTACATTAATATATCAAAGATGAAAAAATTGACTCATAGGCAATACTTGTAGTTCCATTAGAATAAACCACATAAATCAGGTCTTCAAAATTCCTAAGAACTGACTTAAAGTCAAGAATAAGAAATAAAATTTTATAAATTTTTATTACCGTTTCTTGGATTTCTAAATAAATGTGTTTGGCCCACGTTCCCCCCAGTAACTGTGGGATGTTTGCTCTTAGAATGCAATTTTAAGTTTGCTTGTCTAGACGTAGAGGTACTTACTTAGAGAAATTGGGATATGGACAGTTTTCTAGGCCACTTAGGAGTTGTTTTTCTGAGTGGCAAAAAGGAGAGAAGAATGAAGATATCTGGGTCCCTGCCAACATGGATGGATCTGATACATCTGGGCTTTGTTTCAAACTCCATGGATCCATTCAATAAACAGGGCCAACGTGCCTGTGCCTAGGTCATTCTTCTGCTATGGAAGCTGATCAGGTTTTCCCAGCCCTAGTGATGGCTTTTGACTGGATACTTCCTGGGGTCATGTAAGTAAACAGTTATGTTAGAGAACTGAATATGAGGTAAGTGGATGAGTAGACAAAATGCTGTTTTCCAGCACCTTCAGAAAACACAAAGTTAAAGATCTCATGCTATGTAGGAGGTCAGAAATTTTCTCCAAGTTTCTGTAGAAAAAGTGTTGAACAAATTTTAACCTAACTCATAAGGATTAAGCATTTGATTTGCTTTGATTCATTCTTTTATATGAAGAGAGAAGGTTTCTTTTGTAATCTTGTAGAGAATGCACTGAATCCTTGAGGTGTGGCACCAATTACTGGTACAGATTTTTAGTAAAGAGCTGGGAAGAGAAGTCAAGGATGTCAAATGGTAAAATTATTTGTAGAGTCCAGATGGTGAGATTGCTTATAATTATCCATGTGTGCTATTGATCTCAAAACATAGACTGTTTTTTTGAAAAATGTATTGAATTTTTTGCTTTATTTCTTTTCTGTCTCTGATTTCCTTCAAACTAAATGTCATCAATATAAACTTTTGTTCCTTCTAGGCCTGCCACTATTTTGATCATTTTTTTTGGTCGTGATTTCTAGGGAGGTTTGCAATGCTGAACACAAGATGATGAGAGCAATATTTTTGTATTGCTTTATAAATATCTCCAGCTTGGTACTGACAAGGAACAGCCAGACTCTGCTATCAGTACTGAGAGAAATGCAATAACACATGCTCCCTTGTTTGCTCTGTCATGGAAGCAACAAGAAGAAACAGCACTGTTTGACAATTTCACTGTAGCAAAGAAAATGTCTTCTTTACCACTCCTTCTGCCTAAGACATCTCTCATGGTGAGAGTGACATTTTTGATTGGTGAGTAGTGGGCATGTCTACAAACACAACTTGTACCAGGATGAACACCATCCTGTTTAATTCATCGCAGATTAAACTCATAGCAAGGACATGGTAAGAACCTAATGAAAGATCTGGAACTCCTCTTCTGGTTCCCAATAGATTTTATTTACAGAAAACACTTTTGGGCCTGTTTTTCTTGCATCAAAGTGTTAAATTATACAGGTTTAAAACCCAGTGTAAAAGAAATAAAAATACATTTCTGGAGAATCACAAGAATAAGATGCTTTCTGTTTTCACTGCAAGTCTATGCTGTCTTCACTCTCAGTATCAAAGCATAGTAGCCTTGTGAAACATCTCCTGTCTCCTCTTTAGAGGGGGAAGAGAGACAAAGAAGCTATTCTTCTTTGTTGTTTGAGATACCAATTCAAATCAGTACATCCAAAAATCCATGTGCACTCATGGGCTTCAGAAAATCTGCAGGCTGTCAGCAGTTACAAGCTTTTGTAATAAATCTCCAGGCTAGAACATGGAATTGTGTCCCCTGACAAATCTCAGGCTGCTTTGCCCAAAACTGGATGAAATCTCGGTACAGGAGATCCTTTTCTCACTTTCCAGGTGATCTCGCCCTTGTGGCAGTTTCTTGCAGAGGCTGGACAGGTTAATCCTGTCTGTAATGCAGAGAGAAATGCATGTGTGGATCAGAATAATTCTCTACTTAGTCTTGTTTGAATATTTACTGTATAATCAATTGTAGTTTGACAGCTGTACTGGATTGTGTTATACAAATGCCTGCTTAGTTAGAAGAGGAGATCAATAAATAAACTGATATTGTTTTCCCTAGATGAAATGGATATTTTGAGGTAATGTAAATGTATATGAAGTATGGTGTAACAAAAAATTTATTCAAGACAGAGGTCAAGGTAGTAGGTTTTGATGACTGAGAATTTAAAATCATTGATAACCAAAGCAGTTAGTTTCTGAAGCCAAAGCACATTATTGCCAAACTGAGAATTCATTTATTTTTATTAAAAATTTTATATTGTGCTAGCTTATTTCATACTTTGATTACAGTCCAGGTAAATGCTATCCAAACTTCTACTAGCCACACCAACTCCTAATTGGATAAAATGTTTGTTATGAAGCTACTTAGTGATCTGGATGTTGTGAGGGTCTGCAAGTCAGCTGGTTTAATGTAATACTGTGTTTCCAGTGGTATTTCTCACTGACCTGTCACTGTTTGTTAGCATATACACTTTCCATTTTTTCTTATCCACACTTCGTACTGTAAACATTTTCTTCATGTATTGAGTTTAACTTTCCTTCATTATAACCAATGGATTAGGCTCAGCTACATTGTTCCTCATGTTTTGGATAGTAACTCTGTGCACAACTGGAAATAAGTGCTTTTGGGAATTCTTAGCTGAAAAGACATTAAAACCAAGACCATAAGTTTAAGACCTTGAAACATTGTCTAACATTAAGTCTTTTAAAAAATGAAATGGGGCCTGATTTTTTTCCCACCAAAGAACTGCAATAAAATTAAATTTTCAGGGCCAAAAGCATGTGTGAAATGGCACTGTGACTGGATTGGGACTGTCCACTTAGGAGACTGGGCTTCGGATAACCTGCTGCATCAGCAGGGCTGTCACAAATAACAGGAAGGTCCTGGGAGCAGCAAATGAACAGCAGAAGCTCAAAGGCTGAATATCATGTGTGCAGGAAGAGTGCACTTGTTGAAATGAAGTCAAGCATGGTGATGAAAATGATGGCATCCTAGCAAGAGACATGGCTGTATCACAGATGCCAGAAAAAGACCTCCAAACATGGAACCAGAAGTGGAAGGGAGTGTTCCTTAGCTTGATAAATTGACATTAGTTTTAGAAAAGGAAAGTATGTTGTCTTTCTGAAGTTTGAAATCCTCTCTGATTATACAGATGACTGCCTCTTCATAGCAAATTAATCAAGAAATTAAATTCTGTTTGGTGCAGCAGTTGGGCTCACACGATATCATTGATAGTTGAAAGATTATGCATACGATTTAAACAACTTTACTTAGGACTGCCTTGTAAAAGACTGGATTGGAACATACTGGATGAATAGAAAGGTGGAACATGGAGTAGGTGATACGTTCATATCTACCATACAGGGCACAGAAGAAAAAAAAAAATCCCTGAGGGTTCTTATTTTGAAGATCGGAAGCTGCCTGTTTTTCTTCATACTATTCATCTCAGAGGAGATCAGATGAACCTCTCTTGCAGGACCCTGGGTGATCCCCAGCCCACATCTGTCCTCTGGGTTGGCTGTGGGCACAGCTTCTATGAGCAGGAGTGGGAGAGTGTATGACTAATTCTGTTTTCCCTCTGCTGGAAATATTCTCTCTCAGCAGCATGTATAAAAACTAAAAATGGGCCCAATTAAAGTGGACTACACCAATAAACAGAGAACACACAGCAACAGATGAGTGATTATGTAGGGCAAACCAGTGTGGTAAGCAACTGAAGGCAATATACTCTACTAAATTTAGATCACATATTGTACACACAGGTAGGTGGTATGTACTCTGGTCAGCTACCTTGGACTTGTTTGCTATCATATTGGTTAGGTGTTGAGGTCCAAGCTGTTGTAAATTTTTTTGCTTCACAGTGCATACTGTCAAATAGGCTGCCTGGGGAGCTCACAGCTACAGTCCTGTTTAAAGACAGAATTTTAAATTGTTTCTTTTCTCAGTGCTCATTTATCCAGTTCTTCTTTTCCACTGCTCATTGCTTTTGGAGCCTAGTCATGAGCAGAGCAATATATGTTTAAATTGTTACTGCTGCAGTGTTGCAGAAGCTGTGTCTATCAGTTGAAGTGAATCACTGAAGTTACCTTATGATTTAAGGTACAACTATTTCTCATGCAATTAAAAAATGTGTGTTGCATAAACATATGACCGACCAGATTTACGTTCTCTCATTCATGCTGGGGAAAAAAAAAAAAACCACCATCAGAATTTATGTAAGCATTCAACATATTGCATGACAGGCTTTTTAAACCTTGTGAATGTAAAGCAATAATCACTTCAGGGCAAGATTAGTTTTTTTTTTTGTAGCATGCTCATAACAACTACAAACCCCACAACAATGATAGATAACTGAATGTTAGAGAGATTTTTAAATAGCTATGATGATTTTTTCAATAAGATTTTTTTATCCTATTACTCTTCAACTGCTGTTGCTAAATGTCGAATATTATTGCTATCCCTCCTTTCTGTATGTGAGTACTTGGAGTGCATTCAAGATAACTGTGATTATAAGACAATATGTTACAAGCTGCAGTGTTGGCACTTCTTGTTATAAAACTATTCCTTCCACTACCAGGTGCTCTTTGTTTTGATCTTGCTAAACTCTAACCCCTTGTGGCACTTCAAATTGGGATTTTTGCACCTTTTGAGAAAATCTTCAGATAAAATTGTTCAGCTGTTCCTGATAGTAACATTGCAAGAACAGCTTTTTATTTGGCCAATTTTAAGTAACATCAAGTAAAATTAGATAGCTGTTGTGTTCCAGTACATACTTCTGAAGGCTTTTCATCAAGGGTTTCCTATTTTCCATGGAAACATTCCTTGTTTCTTATTCCTTTAAGTATTCACAGAAAATTATAAGCAAATTATAAGCATTTGAAAGATTTCTGTACTGAAAGATATAGATATTCATCTCTCTAAACTCTTATAACTTAAAAGGGCAAACTGCACATTGACTATAATATCTGCTTCTGACAACCCCAGACTGAGGCCAAGCACGTATGCCAGCAGCCTAGCAGGAAGGAGAAATAAAGCTGCTGTGAAGGTGGCAGGAAGGATGGAGGGTAACTGGAGATGCAGAGAATAAGATAAGGAGTCAGTTTTGAGAAGAACCAGAAAACAGACAGAAACAAGGAGTCTGGAAGGATGGAGACTGATGCTTGATCTGCCCTTTCTTATTTTACACATTTCTAACCACGGGGAGCCATTGTTTCACTAACATAACTTTAATTTCTAACTGTGGAATAAATATGATATACATATATGTAGCAATATCCTTTTTGTCCATTACAAGGTTGTAAAGGAGTATAGTCCTACATGCAAATGTTTAGAACTGTATATCTTCTGCAATGAAAAACAAACGAACAATGCACAACTTTATTTGCTTTATAAATTGTGTGAGATACCAAGTTTGATTTATCAGTAACACAGAGGCCATGTAGTGGGAAGAAATTTTTTTATTGAAATAAAACAGCTGGACCTACACTAAATAGTGAGTTGAGTATAAAAGATGACCATTAGCATTATAGACACAGAGAGCTTGGTTTTCTAAAGGGACAAAGCATCTCTCTGCTTCTGGTTTAGCAGGAGATCCTCAGAGCACAGCAAGTAGCCTTTTATGGCTTACAGCTGTACACTTCAATGCCACCTTATGTTCTTGTGCACACCTCTCTGAAATTCATGGACTATCCTCCTGGCAGAAGAAAGGTAAACACTGGCTTGCAGGAGTCCTGAAATTTCTTTAAATTACAAGTGCAGCAAATCAGCACAAATTTGCCAGAGAACTCCCTGCAGTGGTTCTATATCACACTGTACTGTATCAGGGGAAGACTCTTTGTTAACAAGAATTTTCCTACCACTCAAGTTTGAATGAATCTATGCAATAGCTAAAACTATTCCAAAATATAGAAAAGTACTGAGAGCAGAGTTTGGAGAGAGAAGTGAAATAAATCACTTTTACCTGAGAGATGCATCTGTCTCCTATGTAATCTCTCAACTTCTTGATTATTTTCAGGGAAAAGAACCCCAGTGTTCAGTTTCACAGTATTGGAGGTGATCAATAGGCAAAAAGAATGAGTTTCCACTTACAACAAATGTAAATATAATTTTTATATGTTAAATGTAAACATCATTGCTATATTCTGGCATTTATTAAATTATCATATCTCTTTCTAATGAAAATTTTCAGACACATTTAGCAGCTAGTGCCAATATCCAGTGCTCTACTTCCTACCATTTTGACCATCTAGTCCTGACAATTCATAGTTCGTGTATCCTTCAATTAAAGCTTTTTTTTTAATATGATAAAAGAAATAAAAATGTTTAGTTCAATTAAAATAAATAATGGATGGGGAATAATATGCCAAGCATAGCATTTACCTCTGGCACAAAACATATGCAGCTGTCAGATTCCCAGCTCAAAACAACGAAATAAGTCAGATAAAATTCAGAACCCTTTTTCACCTCTAAGGCCTCCGCTAGTCTATAAATGTATGGGTTCTCACTTCACTTGTATGGATCAGATAGCATTTGGTTGAGATTCTTTAATGGTTGTTGCAGCCTAAAAGGCCTACACAGGACTGGAGCCCTCTTTTCTAGATTGTACTCAGTCTACAAATATTACAGTCTTAGTGAGCAAAGTGAAGAGTTAAGAGCAATGACAAGTTTGTCAAGTTGAAGTTCAGTGGGAAAGCCAAGAATATACTGTACTAGGAGGCAGGATAAGGAGTTTACTGGCATTAATATCTGAAATAGCCAAACAAAACATAATTTGGAATGATTATAATCCCTAAGGGAGCAGTAAGAGATGTTCTTTCAAAAGGTGCAACAGAGAGTTTCAGGGAGACCTGGCAAAGATCTTATTAGGTCTTCTGGGCCCTTGGACTCTACTAATAAATACATTCTTAGCTTTCTTCCTCTGACCCTTTTTGCTCACTTCTCTGCTTCTTTTCTACAGATTATAATATACCCCTTATTATTGAATAGAAGTATAGACTTTACATATACAGCATCGTACTACAGTAGTTTTTTTTCCAAAACATTTTTAGACAAGGTCAAGTTTGTTCACCCTGGTAGCTTGTCTGTCGACTGAGCTTTTACTTGAAGGCAACATTTGTCTTCTCATTTAAATGTGAAAATTAGATCTAAAATCATGTCTGCACAGGAAGTACTATTTAGTTACTGAGTGGTGAGTGTCATTAATACGGCCTTCACAAACCCTGAAATACACTGCTGCTCTATTTCATTTCTCAAAACCTAGGCAACATGTGACTGGAGAGGTAGATTAAAGGTTTGTACTATCAAGCATCTATCCCATTTATAATGAGTTGTCATTTTTTTCATTTTTTTCCCTCCTGTGGATGACAGATTTAATATTTTAGTGATGTTTTAAAATAATTGCACTTCACGTTGCCTCCTATTGCCCTATTTCCTTCTTCTCCATTCTTACTATTTTCAGCCTTTTTCTCCTTTCCTATCCATATTATATAAAAAAATACACAGTCTGCTTCCTACAGCTTCAGTTTAATCACAGGTCAGACAGAAGATTATTCATTTTTCTTCTGTATCACAATTTGAGCTGTGCACTATAATCAACCTGGACACCTTGTGTCAGATGATATTTCCCACCTCTGGTGATTTTATGGTATCTCTTCCTGCAGTCATCTCAATGTAGAAAAAAAAGGAGTGCTGTCTGATCTCCTGAAGTCTGCTTGGAGAAGGTCTGTCAGTCAGCTTGTGTTTCACAGATCATCCAAAGATGTCTGTCTTCTAAATAAGAAAATGTAAATATAACATATTAAAAATTGAAATTATGTTTTTCATATGACTCTATATACTGAATTTCACCAAATAATCTTATTCATAAGAATGGATTGCGTTTTCTGGTTTTGAGGGGTTTTATAAAAGTATCAAACGTGATACTAAATTATTAATAAAATATCAGGAAAATAAGCTTGGCAATCATACCTTTAATACTATACCAGACAGTTCAGTTTGAGGATGAAGTTTCAAACAACTGTGCCCAGTTCTGGATCCCCCAGCACATGAAGGACAAAGAGCAAGTCCAAAAGAAAGCCACAAAGATGATCAGAGGGCTGGAGCACCTCTTCTATGAGGACAGGCTGAGTGAGTTGGGGTTTTTCAGCCTGGAGAAGAGGAGGCTCTGGGCAGACCTTATGGTGCCTTTCCAGTACCTGAACAGGACCTACAGGAAAGCCGGGGAGGGACTTCTTACAAGTACACATAATGATAAAACAAGGGGTAATTGTTTTAACCTGGAAGAGGCTAGATTTATGTTGGACACTAGGAAGAAATTCTTCACTGTGGTTGGTGGTGAGACACTGAAGCAGTTTGCTCAGGGATGTTGTGGATGCCTCATTCCTGGAAGTTTTCTAAGTCAGGTTGGATGGGGATTTGAGCAACCTAATCTAGTGATGTCCCTGTTCATTGCAGAAGTGTTGGAATGAGGTCTCCTCCAACCCAAACCACTTATGAATTCTTCATATGAACTGCTTCAGCAAGATATCACTTTGGGGAAAACATCTTTACTTACCCCCAGTCTAATACAGATTGTCAGAAATCACTGCTGATTGATCTTGACTTTAATCAAGATGAATAAAAGCTTGATTGTGTTACACTAACTGATGTAATTCAGAATAAAAAGGTGCTGAAATCAATGTGGTGATGGCCAAAGCTGGGAAAGCAGAATCACAGTAAACTGTATGTTTTCATGTGGTTTCCCCAGCTGGATCAACAAGTTTGGGTAAAACTTTCGGGGAAAAAAGTGTTCCATGGTGTACCTTGTGGTATGCACCAGGCTGATTTACTACAGCTTTGATTTCACCTAGGAATGTGGATTGTTTTTAAGAAAATAATTTCAAAATCACCTTTAAGAGCCCAGTGTCACTGAGGTGAAGGAAATAACGTCAATGTTAAAAGTATGAATGATAACAGAAAGCTTCAAAGCTCACTTGTTGTGGAATACTCTGATATAAAAGATATCTAGTTGGACAATTACCAAAACATTGTGTTAAATTGTTGTAAAGTGTTCTTATACAACACTTTCCTTTTAAAAAAGTAGCAGTGAAAATTGGACAAAACCTGTTATCTTACACTTTTACCACATGCAACTAATTAACTACTGATCATTTTGTGTAGTTTTACAAACTGAAAATCCAGCCTTAGTTACCTAGACAAAATTTGGATTACAAACATAAAATGAGCCTTATCTCCAAATTTAACGAAAAATATCAAAACCAAGGTTTCCCTCATAACAGCATCCCACTGTGACCCTGATGTGCAGCACAGAAGTGGCTGCATATTATTAAAAAATACTTGTCATAAAGTGTTCAACAAATACTTTGTTCTAACTCCCGATTTTAGGGGGCAAATTGCTGCACAGTAGTCAAGGTTAGACAATGACTAAAGCTGATTAACTAAGAAAGGTTTTTTTTCATAGATGAGGCACCTCAAAAGTCTGTGTCTAGATTTTACTTCACTTGGTATAGCATTAATGATCATACTATAAATTTAGTCTGCCAAACTAATACTTTAAAGAAGGAAGGGGAAATTTGAATACTGATTAACTAGCAACTGCTCAAAAACTATTTCTCAATTCTTTGGTAATATAATGGAAAAACAAGGCATAATTAAATGTGAGATGTGTAGATAATGAAACATTTAATTCAACAAGGAGCTATAGAAACTCCTGCCCGTACCTTCTGGGTGCTATGTTGCAGCAAAGCATCTTTAAGAACTTCCTCTGGCAGGAGAGATGCATTTCATGTTGTTAAACCACCAAGAGTGTATTCAGCTGGGACCAACCCACAGGAAAAGCACACAGAGAGATGGAAATACTGATGGAAGAACTGTTTATCTGCCATTGTATGAACAGTGTGAACAAAGAACTCTTAAAATATTTTGCCTTTTGAAAAAACATACAGAAAAATAACTCTTTTAGATCAAATTGATATAGTCTATATCAGCATAATGTTCTCAAGTCTACAGGCAGCATTATTTCATATAAATAAACTATCAGCTGACTTAAAGGGACAGTGCTAAGATAGCACCATGTTTTACCCAGACTGAAAGTCAGCTCTCTGGCTTTCTGTGTCACTATATAGCATTAAAGTAGATAAATATAATAATAAAAAATATTTTAAAAATCCACTGGCTCAAGATGTTAGCTTGCTTACTATAGGAAGTTAACGTACCCTGGACATAGCTTTCCGTGGAGTCAGTGGGAAAACAAAAGAACAGTTAGAAAGTACATGAGAAGTACCTGACTGAGTGATTATAGAGATTGAGGAAAAAAAAAAAACTTCAGAAGGAAAATTGGCAGTAGACACTATGTGAAGAACATTATGCAGTGGCAGTGGGAAGGCAACAAACAGCACTTGGAAGGGCGTTACGATCGGATGTAACTTACAGTTTTGGATCTGTGAGAACTAAGTCCAACCACCAAGGGTCAGGTGCAAGCATAAAGGTTTGACAAATAACATAAGCAAAGCGATGTAAGCCTGTGATGGTATGGGAAACATGCTGCGAGGCAAAAGAGAAAGAGAGGGAAAGGGGAGAGGAAAAGAATGAGAGAGAGAGAGAGCAAGAGTGAGAGAAAGATAGAGATATCGCCACCTGTGGACCCAGCAGCATCTGACAATCTTTCTTCTGCAGGATGGAGATCCAGTTCCAGACAGGGCCAAGGTCCGGTGCAGGTTGGTGGGTCGGTGGTAGGTGACAACAAAGGAACACAACACTGTTCTTTATATACACCAGGTTTCCCACTGCTCTCAATGCTGATTCAGACCCCTGGAATCTCCCCTACCAGGAGGGTCTCCTCAGCCCACTGAAAAGGCCATTGTTTGACCAGCCCATGGTTGCTGGGGGCATCAGCTCACTGCTGGCTCCTTCTGGGTGAGAACCTTCACCCTGCCTTTGCAGTCAGGGTGAGTCTACTCCCCAGCATTCCATTTGCCATATTGTCATTTGGGGCAAAGAAAATTCAAAATTCCACTGATTGCAGCCTCACAAAGGGTTAGCACACAGGGTGGTGTATGTGGCATATAAGGGAGATGTTCAGAAGTGTATTTCCATCTTGGCCATTCTGCTGGGAGTGGAATACAATTTCTGAGAGAGCCCCAGCTGATGTTTCTGAGGTGTGCATGTGTGAGAACCAAGTCTGCATTCATGCAATGTAAGTTCTGCCAATATTCCAGCATACATTTCAGTTGAAAATATTCAATGTATTTTATGAATACAAATATATTTTACTCTATTTTTGGAAATCTGTTGTGAAACAGAAGTAAAACAGAAGAACTAAATTAAAATCATAACTCTCCACTATTTTGGGAATGAAGGGTTATTTTCTGCCAAGTGTTTCTGAAAAGCAAACCTTGATGTTTGTTTTTTGTTCCCAAAACAAAGTGAGTTGCTACAATGCATTAAGTAGAGCTGCAAGACATCTCCACAGCTTCAATTATTTATAAGTATTTTTATTTTCTCTTTCAAATGCAAAGTCCTTGACTGGAAGACTATGATCTATTACATAAATATTTTGGTGGATAGTATGAAGAGTGGTAAAAATATGGAAGCCATTGTGACAAGGATAACACATAATAAATCCTTTTTAAATGAATATAGATGAACAGCACATATTCTCTCGTGCTGTGGAAAGTTTCTGCAGCCAGCTCAGAAAATTGGTCGTAATTCAAAAATATTTGTTTTTCTTTGTTTAAGAATTTATAACTGCCTGCATGCCATCCATTCTCAAGGCCCCTGACCCTAGGAGACCAGATACAGTAACTCAAAATATCTAGCACAACTGTTATTTGAGAAACAGAAAGAGGGGGAAAAGTAAGGCAAGTCAAGTGATGTGCTCTCAATGAGACGTATCAGTGACCTCAGCGTTTCCTGCCATTGTCTTGTCTGCTAACAAAGAGCTTCTTCACATTTCCCAGACTGTTATGGCATTGGACAGCAGCAGCAGCCTTATGTTAACAAATGCTATGACTAATTTATTCAATGTCACCCATTGAGCAAAGACCCACTTGGGCAACAAAACAACCAACTGCTGCGATTTATTCTACTAGAGAATGGTTGTTTTTGTTGTAGAGGGAAGGACCATAAGTTCTCAGGAGTTGGCATATTCCATGGGGCTACTCCAGGCAGGGATCAGATCTGGGGGCTCAAGATGGCCACAACTTGGACTACAGAAATTTGTGTGTGTGTATATGTATACATATATATATATAAGGCAAGGTGGTACATCACATCCTATGTCTGAAAAGCCCTGTCAACAGTTGAAGAATAGGTCTGTCCACAGTCAGAACCCATAGATATGCACAGGGCCCAGCACACCTTCCACATTTTGGAGCAAAGATGGTTTTTACCATCTATAAACTGCTTCGGCCTTGAAAGCTGACTTTAAAAAACCATTTCCTCCAGATGATCTGTCTTAAACCTGGACATCAGATCTGAAGCGTGGAGAAATTATGAACTGTAAGCAGCCATCCAAACACATCTGGCATCTAGAAAAGAGGCCAATTCCATTCTTCAGTTACAAATAAAAATATATGCTGGAGCTAATAGTTGTGGAGAGTAGTGGAGCTGTGAATTTGTCCCCTGAATGAGTACATGAATAAATTTATGACACTTCAGACAGGTGGATACTATCCATCCTTCATTTTTGTGAGGTTATTTCACTGTTTGTTTCGTCCAGCCAGTGTCCATCTGCAAGCTTTTATGATAATTTCCACACAGTTTGAAATTGACATTTCAGCCTTCTATATATCAAGCCAAAATCTTGTTGATCATCTCTTCCCTTATTCTTTCCCAATGTCATCTCTTGTGTTCAGAAATGAGTAAGATTGTTTACGCAGAGCTCTGCTTTGGCAATGTCCTGGAGTCCTTAAGAGCTATTTTTCAGAACAAGCTGCAAGTTATGTTGCAAATGCTGATACTGAAGAGCCAGCACTTCCTGCCTCCTATTATCCCTGTGCTTATCCCTGAGACTTTTACTTCCATTAACATGATGCCTTTGGGAACTGAGTGCATTCTCATCAAATTCATTCCCAAGTGAAGCCCTTGCAAGCTGCATTTAAGTACTGCTGACAAGACATTCTGTCACCCTGCAGTTTTAGGCTGCCCTCCATGATGATGATACATTCCTTTAAGATGCCCATAATGGTGGAACCTGGAGTCCTGAGCTCTTCTGGTAACAGGGCTAGCTTTAAAAGCTGTTAGCAACTTGTATGCTCTGGTCTCTGCTAACAAAAGTGTGTATGTGTCTCTCAGTTTAATATCACTTGAACTGCACATATGGCAGTGATGGAATTAAAGCAGTGCTAATAATAGCAAGGAAAAGAGAGAAATTAAAAAGTACTTATTGCAGTCATATAATAGGATGCATAGAAAAGAGAACAAAAACATCCATCTTCACCTAAATACAGTTGAAAACAGTGGACTGAATGCTGTTTGATGAGTTCTGTATGGATGTGAAGTAGCAAGACTAGAAAAATGGTTCATACTTGCCTGCTGGGAAAAGACAGGTGAGCTGCATGGGTTATTGTCACATCTCACTTCTTCAGCTACAGACACATGTGGGGACATCCTTCCACACTCCAATACATGGCTACCACATCCATGGTTTGCCATTACAGTTATTTAGTTGGGAAATGTGCACAAAAGGGAACCAACTAAGCAGACATTCTAATTCAGCTCCTGTTAATTTTCTTTGCAGACTTGACTAACCTGTTCTTTAGTAACCATTCCTAAAGCAAGCAGAGTTTTACAGACAAAAAAGTGATACAGGGAAAGATTCCAGTCCTAAGCATTTTATTGATTTGGGAAAATACAATATTAGTAGCTTTTTTCCTTCTAATCTTTTAGCTTGCAATTTTCTGATTCTTGTAAATGCTATGCACATTCTCTCTTCTCATCCTCCACTACAAAGAGTTAAACATTATTTTGGTTGCAAAACCCATTTTTAGGAAGGACTATGTATTAACATCTACCACCTAGGAAACTTGCAGTGAGAATGACTCCAAAAGAGACAAAAAAAAAAAAACCAAAAAGAAGGGGAAACACCACATTACCAAGTTACTGCTGACCACTTTAACTTCACTCTCGATGACAACCCTATCTTAATGCACCAGACCTTCAGAGCTGTGATATTACTCTCCATTTAAACAAATGTAACCACCAAATGAACAATCAACTTGTTGGAACATGTTATCTGAAATTCAGAATTCAAAAATTTTGGTAAACAAAAAATTAGATTAATTTTTTTAGTACTTTCATGTACCAAAGGCAGCCTAGTATAGCTTTTGTAAATACAGTAATAATTGTTTCAGAGTATAGAGGAAATTCCCTACAAGTGTCCCAGAGAACCTACACCCTATCAAAATTACAGTAAAATTAACTAATTTACAATTGTCTTCCCATCAATTTGAAAGAAAATATAATCCATTTTTAGTGTTGTGATTTTAAGAACAGCTCCCAGAAAACAGCCAAACACTTCAAAGGCAACATACACTTCACACTTCTCTTAGCATCTTTTGCTTTCAATCTACCATCAAACCCTGTTTTTGTGAGCTTTAAAAATACCTTTCAAATCTACTTACAGCTAGGTGAATCTTGCTGCCCCAGGTGCTAAACTGCAAATAGTTTTAAAGTCTACTGGTTTTCAAACATCATGTTTCTTTCAAGAGCTGCTTTATCTCCAGCTGCAGCTACTTCAAAGACAGACAGCCATTTGAAGAATAGGCTGCAGCTGAAATCAGGAATACTTCTTGTAGTTTGCATGCTGAACAAAGCATGATTTAGGCTTACAAGCACTTCCAGTATCTTTCTAGTGAAAGATAATTACTTACTGCTTTAAAACAAACAAATAACCTACCTTGCTCTGATGAGTTGATGAATTTTAAGGACCTGTACAGTAAAGCTATATCTGTGGCTAGTCAATCACTCTGCTATTGCATTGGCCAATTTTGCTTTCTGCAAGCATCATCCTGAATCTCTGTTCAGTCTCATAGGGGTCATGAGTTTCTGACATAAAAATTCAGGCTCATGTCAGACTTCCTGCTGACAAATTTTTCACTATATATTTTCCCTGTTTCTAACAGCATAGTTTCAATATAGAATGAAATCAAGGGCTAGGTCTTGCCTTTTTAAAATCCTAGGCCTTTACTTTGTTCTCCAGTGAGATGGTCTGCATTTCTATTCATAGGACAGGTGGATAATGGGTAATGTGTTTACTTCAGTCCTTAAGGGTTGTCCTGCTCAGGATCAGTCCTATTCAGTTTGTGGAAAACAAAATTTCAAATTAATTATTTGAATTCAGTAAAAAAGAGGGTAAAGTGATGCTGAACAAATGGGAAAGTTTTTCTTTTCTTCCTTTTCTCTGTCAAGACTCTGACAGGTGGGACAGTGGTGAAATGTTATGCAATTAGGATTTATTTTTTTTCCAGATAAATTTTAGCTATAAATGTAGGCTATTCTGAAAGCATTTTACAATATAAAAGAATGCAAAGTTTCTAATGGAATGGTTTTAAAATTTAAATTTTTCTAATGAAGATATTTAAATCCACTACTATTGTTGGTTCCTACCATAGTATCATCACCCATTAAAAATGCCTTCTGCTTTGACGTGAGGTGTCTTGACATGACTTCCTGTCATCTGTGAGTAGGTAAAGTAGGTATAGAAGTCATTTCATAGCTGCTAAATATGTTGGAAGTGATTAATTGCAGTGCCATTAAATTATCATTCCAATGCATTTGGAAAGCCTAATTTGAGTGTAACTAGTGAGCAATACTGCAAGTCAAAAACAATTGACTGTGACAAAAGAACAGAGTAATGTTTTTAACTGGAACAATTATTATAATGGCTTTAAATTCTATTATTCAGGGGGTTTTAATGGTACTTTATAGTCTGAGCAATTATTGACTATTTATTAAAATCAGTGGGTTTATTCCCCCTTGTGTTTTTGAAAAGACAAGGGAAAAAAAGAAGGTTCAAGGCAATGTTTTTTTTTTCCATCTGCAATCTCTTAACTAAATAAAAATGACTGCAGTGTTAGGCTTTAAGCTGAAATGACCACTGTGTAAAACCTGTATGCTGGCTCTAATGTGCAGACCTCAAGGCCGGAATGGATTAGGTCTGCAGGCAAAAAAGAAAGAGACTGGCAAAGCAGCACAGTTGAAAGTTCTGTATTTTAGACATTTGCTCCTTGGAGTTATTCTGAAACAATAGCCAGATGCTTGGGTTCACTGAACAGTGTATGAAAAAATTAAAAAGAGCTGCTTAAATTTCAAGCCCTTAATGAGAGAACTAGCTGCAGCTAATCAATAAGGCAATACTGAGAATAAAGTGTTTAAAATCCCACACTTCTCCAGGGATTCAGTGACTTCAGTTTTTTCAGTTTCCTTCAGGATCCATAATCTACAGGGTTTTACTGGAAGCTGATATTTTTTTCTTAATTTAGTGTTATTTTCAACCTAATGGTGTTAAGGCCGTGACAGAAACACCCCCTTTGTTGATAACTGCTCCTCCCAGGCTTCATTTGGACTGAGGCTTGGGTTGCAGCTGTACACATCTCTGCTCTGTCCATCTGCTGTCAGTTAACTGAGACTGCATTTATTTTGGCCAGGATGGGACAGAGTTACCATTGTCTTCATTCAGGGACAGTGTCTCAAACCTAACATCTCAGGCATCTCAAGCCTTTACTGTCCTTGAAATTATCTCTGTGACGATGAAGTAGAAATGGTACTAGCAGGTGTCTCCCAGAAGACCTCCAGCTTCTGTGGTATTTTTAAATCTTGTATACCATTTTTGTAATATTTATCTAGACTGTCCTTTTTTAGACCTGAAAGAAAGAAGAAAGGGATAATTCCTTGTATATATCTGATTTTCCTGGAGTCCAAAACACATTTTCTGAGTCAGGTACATTCTGTCCAGCCCATTCTAACATTTGAAACTCAGGCAATCATAAAACCTTGAACTTTGAAGTCTGGGTAAATGCATTGGATTATCTTTACCCAGTTAATTTAAATGAATGTGAACAAGGTGTAGCAGAGGGGATTGGAATGTCTTAAGGTCACCTAATGACCGAGCAACAGAGGTGTTAGAAAAAGGTGATTTAATATAGGTTTATAAAAGCATGACTTAACAGAGTTCAGTGGCAACTTTCACTCTGTTACATACTATGTGGAAGGAACATGTAGGGGTTGGAACTGGACTGGAATTCTTTACCCAAGGATCAGAGAAAACTATTTATACAGCAATAGGAGAGATTGGGTCAGGTTTGATTTGCACAGGGACTAGGGAGAAGAATGAGGAAGGCCCTCCCACTGAGTCACAAGGTTCAGAATGGAATCCCTTGTTTTCTAAACTGCTTCTCAGAGGAGTCTAGGTGCAGCCAAATCTGCTTCTAGTCCCAGATTTAGTCAACAATTTACGACTAAAGTGTTTAGGTTTAAGGATTTCAGTGTAGTGCTTTAACATGTAATTATCAGTCAGGTGTGATTCAGAACAGCAGCAATTTTAAGTTACTAGACTATGGCACTCAGTGCCACGTCCAGTCTCTTTTTAAATATCTCCAGGGACGGAGAATCCACCACTTCCCAGGCTAGCCCGTTCCAATGCCTGATCACCCTCTCCGTAAAGAAATTTACACTAGGACTAGAAGGCACCCAATTGTTTATTGCCCCAGTAGGCAAGCCTGGAAAACATCAGGTTTTCTCAGCCTACTGCACTTGCAATTGAAACAAGAACAATGTTGGGCCCGTAGCCCTTGTACTAAAGCAAGAACAGTGTTGGTTGGTTTTGACATCACAGCACGTCCCAGTGAGTGGGGGGTCTGTGCCACCAGTCAAGGGTCTGTGCCAGCTGAGTGGTATTATTCCTATAGATAAGGAAGGTAATGCAGTTTACAGTTCTTTGAGATATTAGGGAAAAGATTTTCCAAGACTATGATGCACCCATCTTTTGTAAAATCCATGTGGAGAAGGAGACTAGGGAAGCTAGCAGGGTTCATACAGTTCACAGGAACTGTCCTTGCAGTCCAGTTAATCCTTGAGAGATTTGCAATGAAAAGAAGCCAAAAGCTCTGGATGATGTCTCTCTACCTTGCTGAGCAGCACATATCCCTTAGAATAGGGATCCCTTAGTCTTATATTGATTCCCCATTCTCCTATGAGATATGCTCTTATAAATGGCATAGAGCACAGAATGGGTGGTCATGCTGTCTTGAGAAGGATTAACCACAAAAATTATAGTCCTTGTTTATAGGTAGACTTTTTTTTTTTTTAATTTACATTTTACTTTGTCCATGGCAGTGGCATTTAGTGACTGAATTACACACAGAAAAATATTCAGGCAGAGTTTACTCTAATTTCTGGCATGTATTATATTTTGGAGTAATCTGGAGGGGGAGAGAAAATGGATGGCTCTCAAGATGGACTTGAGAAGATTGAAAGTTCTTGTGTGCTTCAAACCCCAAGGTTTTGTCTCACCTCTGGTAATACATTCAATCTCAGAAATTAAAACTGTATTAAAGTATAACCCTATTTACTGTTAATAAACTGATGTCAAAACAAAAGTCCGAATTTTATGCAACAACTTCTCATATCTTGATATATAATGTTGCATCATTTTCAAAAGCCTTTGTATATTTAAAGAGGAATTATTTTAAAATATTGTGTCACCTTTTTTAAAGCAAGCATATGAATTTCATATAGGTATGAAAAGATTCTCAGAATGTCCAAGAAGACTAGCATTGCCAGAAGATAATTCTACCAACTTTTCCCCAGTATTGACACAGCTCTGTTAATGAAGCTACTGGATTTGCCATGTAAATGAGCACTGGATGTATATCTGGGATTTCTCCAGTTTCCCCAGTTTTGTTATTCAAGATGCTGCTCTGGTTTACTCTAGAAAACAGTAATTAGTAGAAGAAGTGGTCCCTTTTAATTTTTTCCTTTCAACTGGATGTGACACTTTTGGATACTTCTTTTTCTTCTGTAATTGTGCTAAACACAGCAAAACTATGGGGCAGTTACTGTCATTGCTTTCAGTAGGGACCTAAACTACCTGTGCACTATGGCGAGCTACTCTTATTCCTGCTGTCAAGTATAAAGGCCGATGACTTGTTCAGAATTTAAAGGAAAAAGATAAGAATATTTTCCTGTATAATTACCATAACATAAATAAGGACAGTATTCAAAAAAACCTGAGGCCTCATACCCTGCAATGATAATAAATCACACACTTAACCTGAACAGTGTGTGTTTCACCTTTCACACTATGCTAGACTGACTTCTAAACAGGCCATTTATTTAATTTCCTTTAGAACAGACTCAACAGTGCATTTACAGGCCACTTTTTGCATACAAAGACCTTCTATCTCACGTGAGAGTTTAAAAAAATCTTACTGTACCATGTTAAATCCAAAATAAACTGTCTCTGGCTAAGGGGCTGAAGCTCAAATGCAGAACTCTGCTTTGGATTCTGGTAAGTTTGTTTCATTAGTCAGTTTGCTTCTGCTGGTAAATTTTCAGTTAAAGAACATTTATCTCTGTGATGAAGGAAGGGAAAAGCCATAAAGAGTGCTACACCTTAGCCTAAAATAAACACAGATGTGTCAACCACAGACTAAGCATGTTTTGTACAAACAGAGGAACATGTTGTTCCCTTAACTCTGTCTTCAGTAGTAGGAGACATCTATGTCACTTTCTGTTCAGGGAAATGCCTATGATTTAAAGGAATGCTGCAAGTACCCACTTTGGCTCTTCTGATCCCTCTAAAAATGAAGTTAGAGTAAGCTTGGAAGTGAAGCATTCTGACACAAGTTATTCTTTAGTTCATGAAAATGTGTTTTGCTGAATTACTGTTATTATGGGCATAGGGGTGGCCCTAAAGTTTACATTTTGTTTCTCTATCAGCTTTCTTGCTGCCTTAGGATATATAGTACTCTACAGTGTCTGTCATGGGTCTTTTGTGCTGTGCAGTGGAGGTAGGCAAGAAGGAGCCTCTGCTCACTTTTGGGCTCTGTGTCTCTGGAAGATGTAGACTTGCATTCATAAATCAAGACAATTATAGATGGAAAAGCTGCTGGACTGTTTCCTCCTAGTTTTCGGTCAGGGGGAGTGTGAGTGTAATTTTAGATAATTCAAGTAGCAGGGATCCTTCCACTATCTGTGAATAACATATTCCATAAAACTCATTGGTAGGAATTCTTCCCAGAATATTCAACCTAATATTTCTCTCATCAGTTTCATCATGTACTCAGGCTGAAAATTTTTACTGTTTAAAAAATAAATATATTCCTATTCCTTCATGTGTGTATTCTTTAACTACTAGTAAGCATTTCTCTCATACTAAAAAGCCATCTTTCAAAATTTTAAAGCTTTCAAATCACTTCAGATACAATTCTAAGTTTCCTCCTGTTCTGGGGGGATAGTCCACTCTCATGGAATTGTAGTCTGCAGAGGCCTAGATGAAACCCAATTTATTGTTACCATTCCCATTCCTGATGAGAAACTCCGTTTCCAGCGCAATATGGGGAACTACAGCTACAGACACTGAATAGTCATAGTTTAAGACTGACAGAATGAGAGTATTATATGTCAATGTTTAATATTGACAATATTGCACTTCTTAGTGCATAAATACAGCTCATTGCTGGAGCAGAACTAAAAGGGATTTCCTCAGGAATCAAACTTATGACTTCTGTACATCAGATTTTGAAAATTATGTGCTAATAATTGTGATTACTTTCTAAAGGAGAAGAAAATAAATTGGTAAGGTAAGTTTTGCTGTAGATTTATATTTATAAGCCCTACTGTATTACAAATCACTTTATGATTTGTTATGAAGGAAGTGATAATAACCCTGCTTGTTACCTTCAAACATAGCATGCCTTACATGATCAAACAACCTCATCCTAGATCCAGATTCCTCTATGGTCCAAACAACAGGTATGGTACAGTGACTTGCTTCTCAACTCTTTTATATTGAAATTTTCCTTTGAGATGAAAGCTGTCTGTAGACAAGGGGGCAGATGACTTCAAGGACCACTCCTTGCAAAACAATACAGCATGTGAAGACCACAAAGAAAACGTGGGACAGGTGTTCTGCACGGGCTCTGATAAAGGTGAGCTAACCTTGATGTGTGGGAATGTAACCATGCTGTGCCATCATCCCTGGGGACCAGACACTGCTGAGGAGAAGAGTCACTTCAGTAGCCATGCACTCCCACACCCAGCCACTTTTTTTAGTGTTCCCTTCATTATTAAAGAATGTTTCTATACAATACTTATACAAGTGTCTGCAGCATCCTCTACTGTCTCTCATGCTCTGTATCTTGCTTGAGAAAGAATTCCTCAGCCTTCACAGAGTGGTCCAGAAGTGTACTGGCTGTTATCCTGTTCTTGCATTCAAAGACAGCTGCATATGAGTAACACAGACATAAGACTGTTGGCTTTCCCTTCATGAGGACAGCAGCTTTCATGGCAGTAATATCTTATTCCTGCATCTATGAGCAGGATGAGCTATCATTTATATCTGTAAGCATTTATATCTGATTGGCAGTGTTGTGCCTACGGCTGAAGAACTTTTCACAGTTTCAGAAGCAATGCCTGATTATGTGCAATTACTGCTGAATTTGAGCCCTTGAGCCTTTGTATCTGAATTGCCTTATTTCTACAGAGCATATGGGAACATTTGAATTTAAATCTGTTTTACTTTCACATTACTTCTCTCCATTTCCCATGTTCAAAATTATTATTTTTTTTACTTCAAAACCACGTCAGTTCTAGCCACGCACTAGATGGTGGTGATGATGGTGGTGATAGAGGTGATGATATACCACAGAGGACAATATGAAGAGAATGGATAACACATGAAGTTCACAGATTTGGTATGGAAGGGAGCAGGCAACATGAAAAAGAAGGTATCAATCATCATTTCTTAGACTTTATGGAGAGGCAGTGTTTCTCTTTTATTTGTTTGGTTTCAGGAAAGTCCTTCAGCCTCTTCCCAGGGCCCTGAGCACATTCCATGCTCCTGTGGCTTCAATTGCTGAAGTGCAGGGTCCAGAGAAAGACCACAGCTGCCGTGTTGCAGCCAGGCCTGACCCTGACCTCATGAGTGGGCTCACAGCTCAGCCCAGCACCCACCCAGCCCTATCCCCACTGAGATGCCAGATGCCCAAGGCTGTATCTGCCCCTGGCTGCCCTGCACCTGGCTTTGTGGGATGAGCCCTGCTTGTCCAGCCATGCCCTGCCAGACCGTCCATGGGGAGCCCCCACTGCCCCTGCTTCCCAGTTCCCAGAGAACTTCCAGTCCCTGTGGTGCCCAGAAAGCCTGCATGGACATGAACACTCCCCAATGCTTAGAGATTCCTTATCCCAGCTGTAAAGTCTGCCTCAAAACTCCAGGCAAGTTCAAGCTTCTGCATCTACAGTGGTGGGAGCCCCATGGGCCTGGATGCTGCACCCCAAACTATTTTATGAGGACTACTCCTGTGCTTCTGTCTGCCTTAGGAGAGGAGGATCCCAAGGCTACATTTGCTGACAGGATGCACTGCTTACCCACATGAGCATGCTGGGAGCCAGGACTGAAGACCAGAAGTTCTACAGGAAGAGAAATTTGAGTAATCACTTCTTCTTTACAGCATATGCACTGGACTTCTTTCAATGCAGTATCAAGTGACTGAAATTGGACAGAAATACGGTCCAGGCTTTTGTCTGGAAAAGCCTTGAAATCCTTCTTGACATAGCAGGTGGGATTTTTAGGCACATTGGAGCAACGGAAAGGAACAATATGGATAGATGATGTTGAGTTTTAGGTATACACTGGGTTTTAGACCTCCAGTTCAGGACCACTGATCACAAGTCATATTTGGTTCTACAGCTGTCTCCACCATCCAGGTTCTGTCATGTTTTAGTTTGATATCTTTGTCAAAGCTTTGTTATATAGGCTAAAACAGCCTCTGGTAGTCAGAATGCCTTCTACAGAGTAGGAAAGCAATGGAACAATAGCCATGTTTGTATCTGATTTCTCAGCTCTGGGGTCTACAGAAGAAGGCTGACCAGAGGCTGGGTTACGTGCCATGTTATGTGCACACACTGTTGGTACAATCATTTATGTACCATCAGCATACTTTCTCCTTTCCAAGGAATGACTGTACCCATGCAGAGGAACCCAGGAATTCATCCTGGGTTGTTTTGCTTTCTCTAGTCCTGATCCGTTATACTCACTGATCTATGACTGGAGCACACTGGATATCTTAAATCTAAAGAGCATTCTACTTACAACTTCAGCAGTGCATGTAATATCTATTGGTCAATAGTGTAAGGGCTTTCTTGGAATTTGGCAGCTGTGAATATGACATCATCGTGTCACTCTGTGATCTGTGCTGGAAGTATTTTCTAGAAATCGGAAACATCCTATTGTGTCTTTTAACCAGCAGCAGGGGACTGGGGACTTTTTATTGGCCTTTTTATTTTGTGAATGAGTGAGGGGATGAGCCGTAAGCGCTGAAAAATGTTAGTTTGCACTGCCACTCAGAAGCTGTATTCAGGAAAATGTGATCCTGAGGCCTGCAATAAGACAGGGGAAATGATTTGTCATTATGTCACCTACATGCAATGAAAAGGTGAAATGTGGTTTCATGCATAGAGATGATGGCATCACCCTCTTGTAGCTGTAATCATGAGTAATGATGTCACAAATAAGATCTAATAAAAGAACAGCTTGACCTGGATGTTCATATTTTCTATATAATGACTTGAAATAAAGGAAAGCCACTGTGGCTTTGATCAGTATATGTATTTTATTGTTCTCCTCCATTTGGCACATTCTCCTTTTGCTCCACATCTAGCTATCAGCAGAGTTATGCTATTTAATACTTGAGGTCCAGTTGCAATATTTCTGACTCTATTTCACAGGGTAATCAGTCAGAGCAGTCAAATAAATAGCACTAGCAGTCAGGGGACTGTTTTGAAACACTATCTCCCAAAAGAGGGCATAGAAAGAGTGATCATTTAAGAAGGAATATGAAATTTGCATTGAGTGAACAGGGGAAACTTCCTCAGGTGCTACAAGCTCTGAATATCCACTGCCTCAGCCCACTTACCACCCATGACAAGCAAACTTATGCTTCAGCTTTTTACTTTCCCATCACAAAGCATGCATGTAAAAATGATGATTTGCAGATAGGTCCCCACCTGAGAGGAAGAAATCTGCACAGCCTCCTTGCTCTGCTGATTTTAAAAAGAAAAAAGCTCTTGGTATTCCTAGTGCATCAGTGCTCTCCTAGGAGCAGAGGAATACTAAGAAAATGGCAATTCTTTGAATAAGAATGCAAGAACAGATGCACTGGGTCAAATAAAACCTTCACATAACCCAGCATCCAACTGTATCCAAAAGGGAAGATGAGGGAAGAGCATGATACATGCAGTATTCAAAAGCTCACTGAAGATAGCCCTGAGAAACCTGACCTAACTTTGGAGCTGACCTTGCTTTGAGTTGGAAGTCAGTCTAGATAATCTCCAGAAGGCCCTGTTTAACCTAAATTATTCTATAACTCCTATGAAGAAGTATTTTCTACTGCTAAACTGAATATGACCACAATTCCTAAAAATGTACAGCTCCTGCTACAGCTGCAGGAAGTACCACCTCCTGTACCTTACTGAAAGAGTGAACCCCCACTGTGTTACACACTGTTATACTGCTCAATACTAGAGTTTTATTTTAGTCTTGTATACCAAACACTGAAACATATCCCTGAATAATTATTAATTCAAACTAAATATCACATTGCCCACCATCACAAAGATGTTTCATAGAAGAAAGAAACACGTTTCTTATATGAGGGCTTGTTTTATACAGTTAAATAGTTTCTTGGAATTTTTTTCAACCATGGTGCTGTACTGAAAGATTAATTTGGCCCAAGATAAAAACCTTTGTCTTTTACTGTTCAGTCTTTAATATAAAATACTGAACTTTTTCTCTGTGAATCAAATCTGTTCTTGACAGATTTGCCACATTTGCCTTTTTTAGCATGGGTTTGGCACATTTGAGCAGAATAAAGCTCAAAATTTAAGGTCTTTAAGCTTTTAAAATATATATTTACTGTTTTTGTAATAGCAATACAGAATCACTTGCAACTGGAGACTGAAATTCATTTTTGGGAAAGCCACAGGCTTTGAATTTCCCATTCAACAGCCATCTTCTGATGCATCTTGAAAGGAGTGCAGTGAATGTCTTCAACAAAAAAATAAAATTTCTTCCTGAAATCACCACAGAGTAATAAAATGGTGGGGTATATGAAGGGAACGAATATGCAGTTTCTGAAAGTTTTTTCCCACTAAAAACAGCCTGCTAAAAAAACAATGAG
This sequence comes from Florisuga fusca, assembly GCA_038090715.1. Taxonomy (NCBI): domain Eukaryota; kingdom Metazoa; phylum Chordata; class Aves; order Apodiformes; family Trochilidae; genus Florisuga; species Florisuga fusca. The sequence continues at coordinate 6,310,884 of JAAWXA010000011.1, read as the reverse complement.
CAAAAGGCTTTGTCTGGGTCCATTGAGAAGCAGAGATCACTCTGCAAGGAGCTCTTTGGGCCCCATCAGATGTTAATGGCTTTGCAGAAGGAGCTCTTCAGAGATACTCAGCATTTAAATGATTGAGCATGCTGGACTTGTTAGAAGGCAGGAGAAACAAGTGTTCCAGAAGTGCTGAAGACCAGAGTTTATGGCTGTTTTGTCCACAGGGAACAGTTTTCCAAATGGCTGTGGAGGGGAAATGTTCCACTTCCTTGGCTTGCCTACACAGGATCAATGCTGCTGCTCCCATTAACACTATCAAGGGATTGGCCACAGATTTCATGCTTCTGTAATGTTGGAAATATTGAAGAGCCAGTGGGAAGAAATGCAGCAAATCTCTTCTCCTCCTACTCCAGAAGAGCGTTACTGGAACTTTAAAACCAACACTCCTTCAAGACCTTCACCTCTGTCTAGGAAGAAAATTGACTCAGAAAGAAATATCCATATCTGCTTTGATATTACCTAGGCAGCACTCATCTTTGGACTTCTTACTCGTGTTCCAGTAAATAAACTCACAAGGTATGTCCAGCACTTTATAGACCACATAAAGTGTGAAAAACACCAGCAGCGAAACCAAAATACTTACAGGGAGGGATACGATCTTGACTCAAACAAAGGTTTATTATCCTTTGGGTTTTTTGTTTGTCCGACTGAAAAAAAACCCTAAACAATTATGAACAGTAATGAATATTCTTTTTTTTTTTTTTTAATACCTGTTTCTTAAACTGAAAGAAAACACTGCATTTACATCTACTTTAAAGAAACTAAAAGGAAGTAAAAGCTGAAGTTTGGGAATAAAAAAGAGGGGATAGGAATTTTGTTGGGTTTTTTGCTTTTTGTTTGCCCTTTAAACCATTTAATATATAGCAGTGTGTTCCCAGTTGCAAAGCCTGGGAATCACATAATTGCTTTGGTTGGAAAAGATCTTCAAGGTCATCGAGTTCAGCCATTAACCTAAAACTGACAAGTCCACCACTAAACCATCTCCCTAAGCACCACACCTACACATCTTTTAAATACCTCCAGGGATGGTGAACTGAACTTGTATCTTAGAAGATTTGATGAGGGTCACCACATACTTGATCAAAACAGGATTTTGACATGGTCTTCTTCAAATTCTCCATCTGAAATGAGAGATAACTGTCTTTCAATAATTGATTGCACATTTTATTAAAAATGTAAAAGAGAAAGAAGAACCATGTTTAGATTCCTCCTCTTGCAACTTGAATATGATCCAAGGTCTCCCGTCTTTCCTCAAGAGACCCTCTATCACTTGTTCTCCAATCTGTTTTGGTAGAATTACTTGGGGTTTTTGCTTGAATACTTTGAATTTTTTCCAGGAAAAATCTGAATTTCCAACTATTTGGAAAAACCTAAGCAGCCTTTATTAAATGAACTAATTGTCAAAAATATTTTTCCTGGCCCTCAGACTAACATAACTTGGTCAATTTTATTTTAATAGAAGCTGCATTTGAACTGGTCATAGTCTACAGGTAGCACTTACTTGTGAACCTTTACTCTTTTTTGTCTTGGATAAATTAGATGCTGAAATGCTAATGACTTCTGGGACACCTTTTTGCAGCAACCAACAGTGCTACAGAAGGAAAATCTGTGTAACACTGTTTGACCTCAGGACTGTCTTTGAATTGTGTTTTCATTAACTTGATAGATACCAAGAGATTCTGGTGCTGCTGAGAGAAAGAGCTCTGTGTTACCATTGCATCACGTCATGGTCAAAATTATACCAAAGCTGATGGTCTTTTCTTTGTCTTACTCACTTCTGTCTTTGTGAGCATTTTCTTTGTACTTCTTGTTTTCCCCCTTGAGCTTAGAAGATATCTTTTCTATTTCTTTCTTTAAGTAAGGTTAGGAATCTGATGTTTCATCAAAAATATCATTATTTGTGAGACTGAAAAACTAGTAGAATGTTTGTGACTATTTTGTGAATTTCAGCATGAAATTTTGGCTCCAAATTGTGCCTTGGTTATTTATTTTTCACATTGTTCTCTAAGTATTAGGTGTCCCCCAGAGGGGAAAACATGCTCATGTGCCATTGTTGGCTGTTTCTTCAAGTTGTAAGTCTTATTGAAAGTGCAGGAAAGCAAATGAGAAAATTTTCTGCTCATTTCCAATCCCTAAAATGTGGATAGATGTCTGAAGCTTTGATGCAGAAGTGAAACCTTGCCTCTCTTGAAGTCAATAGCAGAACTCTTGAACATCGGTGGATCCAGGATCTCCTTCACATCTTCAATACCCTCTTTGGGATGGTTCAATTTCACTATCTTGCTTTGTGGTTGTACCTGAGTGACATATTACTTACCTTCCCCTTGGTATTTTTGTATCAGAACACACAGCTTCACCAAGACTACTCTGAATTTTTTTCCTGCAAATAGCTGTCCCAGTTTGAGAATGCCTCAACACCTTGAATTCAGATGACAAAAAAATTTACTTGTTTTGAATTTAAGACTCAATTCTAATGAATATGCTTACAGTCTTTGTTTATGAATTTAGTATTAATTTCAACTTTCAGCCTTATTCTGTATATTATCTATATGGAAATTCATCGCTGTTGTCTAAAGCAAGTATGCTGATGCTTTCAAATATCTTCCTTTATTTACTGTCTCTGGAAATATTAAGGCCTCCAGCTCTGTGCAGCCCTGCCCTGCCTGGCCATGAGGAGCCCCATTTGTTTCTGCCTCTGCTGCACTCTGATATGAAGCACGAGGCAAGTAAGCAGACAAAAAAGTCAGTGAAAAAGAAAATGATAACAAAAAGCTGACTGCTACCGCTTGAAGAAAAGGAGGGAGCAAGAGAAAAATCATGAAGGCTGAGTTTGCATTGCCCAGGTTTGTAAGAGAAAAAAGAAACAAGCCTCAGGATACAGCTGAACTGATGTTACTAACATCTACATAATTTTAACTTTGATAAGTAAATAATAACTATTACAAAGTCGATGTTTACAGACAAAGATATATCGCCTGTTAACTGCATTGCCAGCAAAGTATAATTTCCAGAACTTCAGATATTACATTCCCGGCAATTCTAATCGGAAAAACTTACTTTAATCTTCTTGCAGAACTTCAATACCCAATCTAATCGGAATTACTATTGCCCATTTAATTTCCGAGTTATTCCAAACTCATACATTTTGCCCATGGGTTTTAAATTCAATTTATGGCACAATTTGTCATATGAAACATGGAGGGGATAATTTCCTTGAGAGAAAAACAAGTTTTTACAGTATTTTTAACTAGGGGGGAGGGGGCAAAAGTTGACTTACAATTATTAAAACCTTAATGACTAATGTGGAAGAAATGACATGAATTGAGGACATACATTGTGCTGTGGGAACATACCAATTCAGAATTTATGAAACATATTCCAGATTGTGCTTTCTGATAACAAAGAATCCATTTGATTTAAGGTGCTCAGACTCCCTACCACAATTATATGAAACTCAGACTTCTTTTGTTCAATAAGGCAGAATAAAAATGTAGCACAACAGAGAGCAATGCCTCTAAACCTTTGTCAGAAGAGAGCTTATCTCAGTTTAAAGGCAAACTGTGGTCTCACTGAGTTATTTGCTGCAAAATGTCAAAGAACCACCACATGGAAACCATGACAGCAAACACCAGAGATCAAGCTTTACACACTGAGAATATGAAACATAAAATGCATGTGTCTGAATGACATCAACACTTTGATAACTTGCATTGCATAGAAAATATTTGTAAGCGAAGAATGTATTTTAAACAGAGAGCTATATTTAATGCTGTCTACATCTTTCCACTGCAAACTTCACAGAACTTTTAGCTGTTGAGGCACATTTTTTCCCAGTAGGAGAAAAAAGCTACCATTCAAAGATGAACGTTTCCACTTGTTGATTTTTAAACTGTTGTTAGGGGAGAATCCATTTCCCCCTTATTTAAAAAAAAAAAAAAATGAACAATAACAAGCAAACATAAACCTACTTTGTGCATATCCTTAGGAGGCTGAAGTAGAAAGTTGAAAGTTGATATTTGGCAGGAAGACAGAATTTGGGGAATGAGAGATGTTTTACAGATTCTTAGGAGAAGTTAGTTTCAATTTAGCTGAGTGATAAGTATTTCAAAGATATAGTTTATGAATATTTTGAATAACAATATTTTTACATTGGTCTGAGGATACAAATAGAGCATTTTGTATTGCACAGAGAAATTGAGCCTAGAATTTTGAGTCAGTCTAAAAACTAGTAAGAGACATTTTTCATGTAATACACTCCTTTAGAACAGAGGTTTTCAATTCCATTATTTCATATTCTGGTGACTTTAGGGGATACTCCAGTAGTGAATAACAATATGACTTCATTGCTTATAGTTTTTGATACAGTCCAAATTCATAATAAATAATCATCATGCAATGCAGAGAACAATTGTTCATGACCCTTAAGAGTCAGGTGTGGCAAACTAGTGTAAACGCATTCTACTGACTTTCCTGTAGATGGAACATTGTTTCCTAACATATATGCACAAGTTTTTTTCACTAGTTTTTCATTTATACCATTAATAAGGTACTTAAAAAAAAACCAAAAAAAAACAAACCAGAAAGAAAAGGCCTCAATATTAGCCCCTGAATCATTTCCCTGAATGTCTCTTCAATTTGATTCACTGGCTTTTAAGATGGTTTGCCTGGTTTTGGGTCCATGGGTTAGCCGTTGTAACTAAACCAAAATCAGAGGTGTTTTCTTCATTTTTGCCCTGGCATTTGGTCACCCTAGTTCCCCTCCCACATATTATTGTCTCTGTCTATGTATTTTCTAATGCTAGTGCAGGAGATTAGTTCCAATGCTTTCAGCAGAACCTCTTGCACTGAGCAATCCTACATAAGTATATATATTCAGGGGACTCAGCTGTTTATATCTGAAGTTTTCAAGACAGACTTAGATGATTAAACATTAACTTCTTTGTTCTCAAAAATTAATACTTAGGTCTGCAATAATATTTATGAAACTTTCTAATTTTTAAGGAATGCATTATAGCCAGAAAATAATTTCCTTCACATTGTTTAGGTTTACTTTTTTTTTTGGTAACCTAACAAGATATGGTGAAGGTCATTCAGCAAGTCACCAGTATGTTTGTGACTAAACTACATTTCACAGGGGAAAAGGCATGAGAAGGACAAAATAATATTGAATACAAGAAAGCCTATAAGGAGAGGCAGAAAGAAAGTGATTGATACAAGCTGTTGCTTCTTAAATTCTGAATTGGTCCATCTGTGTAGCCCGAAGCACTGGAATGAGGTAAAGGAATATTTGGAAAGTTCACATAACTTATTTAAAGCTAAAAATAACTTGTAATGTAAGAAATTAACTGTTTCTTTACACATACATCATGCAAGTAAGTTCTGTGTGGAAATAAATGTGCTGTTTTAAGGATAAAATAAGAAATCAATATAAATGTCCGATTCAGTGAAATCAGAGTTCAGATATGCATCGAGTTAGTAACTAACTGATTTTCTGAAATGCTGCAGTGGGTGAATTTCAGAGATATTTATTTTCAAATTGAGTTGTCAGTGCACTGCCAATTCATGAAACCAAGTCTGCAGTAATATCAGCTCATCACAAACTAAGATGACAGACTGTACCATATTTTTATAGTGAATCATTTAAATCATGAATCATTCATAGCTTCACACAGGTGCTGAAAATAGTGAAAAAAACTGCTGTCATGCTAGACAAGCCTGGCACATGTTTGCCACAACTGATGGGTTCTTTTTTGCAGAACAGATCAGCTTTTAATCCTATTAGGAAGGAAGAACAGGAAAGGGAAACAGAAGGACTCTGTTCTCTGTTCTTTCCTTTCTCCCTTCTTCCCCTCCATTTTCAATATTATCTTGCACATTCAAAATGGAAAATCAAGCAATCTCTATTTCATTTGTTTCTGCTCTTGTTCCATTGATAGGTGGATATAATCCATGTTACAAAAGGAGCAAGTCCTGATACAGTGAACATCCTAGTGCCTTTGTTCTGAATTACCTCCAGAGTGTCATACTGTTGGTGTACATGCTTGTAGATCGTAAGCTGCAGGGACCAAAATAATCCAAGGGATCTGGGCAATAGTAAAAAAGGCAGCATCAGCAAAAGATAGAATAGCATTACAGCTTCTGCAAAATGTGCAGAAACCCTGTCATTGGGTAGTCTGCAGGTTGCCTTATTCCCTACCATGAATAAGACTAAACAGATTGTAAAGTAAAATTAAAATACCCAGCTGAACTGTCTGGCAAAAAAATGAAGAATGGGCCTGGATAGTGTACTCTGCATTAGGTAGCTGGTGATGTTTTGGGAATAACTGGGTCCACATTAGAACATCTGTAAATTGAGCTAATGAGCAGGGTGACAGGATTGAGCCATTTCACACATGATTAGGCAGACTCTCCTTGTAGAGGAGTGCTAGCCCCATCCCTGGGGATTTGATCTGCCTGCCAGTTTGCCTGCCAGGCTGTGGCTGGCTCAGACAGACATATAGTCAAAAGAGGAAATGCTTTAGGCTCATCTTACGCGTTCACGGAGTAAGAATTTGTGATAAGCAGTGCAGGCCTTAATTCTTAGGCATTTGACTCTCAAATGCTTTGATATCTGGCAAAATGCTCCTATGCATTGCAGAAGAGTCATTTGCCTAAAGCTATCCCCTGAGTAAAGGCATGACCAGAGAGGGCCAGTAGTTAATGTGGAGAAGTGGACTGCTCTGTTAAACTGTATTCCTCTTCAGGAATCACAGTCCTGAACCTCAATTGGAGCCAGGTGCCAAAACACTGAAGCAAACTTCATGAGTCTTCTCTCTCCTGCCCAGTTTGTCAGTGGTGCACACACTCAGCCAGCACTGGTGGGACATGCTGGTTCTTTCCCAGACATCACAAAGTACAGGAAGCCTTAAGCCTCAGAGTACAGGGAGTAAGTAGGGCTGCTCCCAGCTCCTCTTGTTAAAGCTCTTCCAATTTACTTGGCATAGTTAATTATTCATTCAGCCAGGAGAAATGAAGCGCAAAGAGAGGGACAAGAATATGAATCCTCTTGGTCTGGAATAATATTAATATTGACCAATATTGACAGTATTGACCAGAATAAAGGGAAGATCTGAAGCTTAGACATAGTGTTAATTGTTATTAATATGTTTAATCCTAAATCAATTTGAGGAGTGGAACTGAACCTTAAACATTGGAGAGAATGGTCTTCTGTGAACAGTGATAAAAAGAGAACTGTCAACACAAATATTTTGTGTTGACTCACTCCATAAGGCATCTTCTGAGAAAGTGTCTTGCCTTGGACCATAAAAGACAAGGCAGATCAAAAAAAACCCTAAACTTTCAATCCAGACAGAGTAGATATATGAAGAAGTTATGGAGACACTCAACACAAGAACAAGTGCTGAGGCAACCAGGTGAACACAATCAGGTGTTGCCAGTCAGGAGGAGGAAGGCATGAGCTCCTGTTCAGCCCACCTGTGCCCAATTAGGGCTGGCCCCAACTGTGCATGAGCAGAACTGGGGGACCAATAAAAGGTGAGCTTCCAAACCCATGGGGAGCTCACTCTAGGGCTGCCAGGGAAGAGGTTAGTTGAGTGAGCTCCTGTTAAGCCAGCGGTAGCGAGTCTGACTCCAGATCAGAAGGCTGTGTGTTTGAATCATGTTGGAGCACCACCAAAAAATGGGAGAAGGTGAGAGCTCGTGGCAGAATAGTAGCGCATCTGACCCCAGATCAGAAGGCTGCATGTTTGAATCATGTCAGGTTCACCAAAAAAACGTGAGACTGCTCAGCCTCCTCCTCAGACTGCTCCTCAGACTCCCTAGAGGCTTTGCCTCTGCAAACAAGGAACTCCAAGGATCCCCAGAACTAACAGAGCTTTGCTGAAAAAAAAACACAAACAAACAAACATACAAAAGCCCAGTATGTTCTTGTTTTGGTTTGACAGCTGAGTTTCCAAGTTCTGAATGTTAGACTTCAAAATCTGAAGGCTTTAACCACCTACAATGTTAATTAGTGCATCTGTGTATCTCAATGGAAACGGCCTCTTATTCCACTTGGCTGTTTCCAATAGATTAAGAATAATCATGGACTTGAGGAAGGGCCGTCTCTTCCTCCTGAAAGAAATGTGTCCATTTTTCTCAAATCCAGCTTCTCCCAAGGGAAATTTTGTGTGCAGAACTCTGATACACAGCCTGCTTTGAGCTTGCAAAACACCTGATTGCATGATAGAGATTCTCTTGGTCTTTGCCTCTTTTGTTTGTGTGTTCCGATAACCCATGTTGGAAGTGACCTTCTGGGACTTGGCACAACAGTTTACCTAAACTCTTATCTTTTGTTAATTTACATTCACTTTCTTTGAATTTAAAGACAAGTAGTTGAAATCCTTTAAAGCTTTGTGCAGACACATCTTAATTCCATATATGTGTTACTTAATTCAGATTAACTTTCCTTACAGTTCTCATGTAAGCATACCATAAGAAAACTTTATTACTGGGAGATAACTGGGTTAACCCCACTTTATACTAGCTGGAGAAGGAAGAGGTCAGAAATGACTCTATCATTTTAAAAGGAAAATCTTTTCAATTTTTTTAGGCATATTTCTCCCATTTTACTTAGTATCCTCTATGGCTAGTAACTCACCTTGTGAAGGTAGTTCTGGTCTAGTTCTAATACATAGGAATATGAAATGTAGCATATGACTTTATTAGCATATTGACATATGTAGCATATGACGATAAACCTCGGGTTTATCCTCCTGCATCAAGTAACTAGAAAATATGTAATCCAGTTGCCAGTGAGAAGCACTTTTTCACTGAAAAGAGAAGGAAAAATCCTGCTATTAGACTGATAGGTCCAAACGATTTCAATAATAGAATAAGACAAATATAATGACTCATTAGGATGTTGCTTCAGATTGTTATTGGCAGTACTAACATTTTTCCAAATCACATTTTTAACAAAAAATGTTATGTTAGTCAACTTGCAGGAAAAAAAAATCCATGTGCCCACAGGGACTCACTATTTTGATGGACAAGCAAAATTTCAGATGCATTACTTCAGACTGAGAGTGCTCTGATCTGATCATGAGCACAGTGATCAGCACAGACTATATTAATCTAAAAAGAGATTGCCTCTTCTGTAAATAACCTATGACCAAAATGGAAGAAGAATGAGGACTTTTCATTTCAGCAAAAGAGAAATGAGGTGTTTTACTCAATGTCACAAGTAAAACTAATGACAGAGAAAGGAACTAAATCCAAATCTAAATGTCCTAAACCCATGGCAGGAATCCTGGCCAAAAATCTGATTTTGGAAATGACATGTATTTGAAAATGGCTTATGTCCTAATCATTATCATTGTAAAGAGAAGTGAAATAGATTTCTGTGTATCATTACCATTACATTTGCCAAGAACATCTTCTATTATTAATGATAACATTTTGAAGGTCCTTGTTTAAATTCCAGCCATACGTCTTAGTAATGAATTCCATGGTGAAGAAATATTGATTGGGGATTGCTTTAACTTATATCGCTTCCCTCTTTTACCTGACTAATATAAACTGCCTCATTCCAATATGTTTAGTTGCTTGCTTGGCTAATTAATACATCCTTATTCTATATAATTTGAATCCTGATAGAGTGCTAAACATCATTCTTAAAATTCTATGGAATTTCTCCCTAGTAGCAATTAGAAAACATTCTTCAACAGTAAAAATAGAGCAATTTTCGCCATCAGCGTTCTAATCATGTCACTGTACATTATACCTGGCCTTTTCCTAGCAGAGTAAGCAGTCTAAGTGATCTCATTATCTAGCAGATTTGGGACCTTGGCTGATGTCAGTGTGAGCAGATCAGAGAGAATTAGGAATGACAGTCTGCAAAGGCAAGGGGAGAGAGTTGCCCTTTGCAGGAGAGAGCAGCAAACTGTCTGGACCTCTGCCTAGAAAAGGATGGTGAGTCTTCTGAGAGCTTGTGGCTTGGGATTAGAAAGAAGACAACAGGGGTGACATTGTTGTGGGTTTCTCTTGCAGACACCCTGATCAGGAAGAACTAGGTTAAACTTCTTTTGTACAACTGGAAGAAGCTTCATGATTACAAGACTTGGTCTTCATGGGAGGACTTGAGTATCTATCATTAGATTTCTTAAAACAGCTGTTCAAGAAGCCAATAAAGGGAGGTGCTTTGCTGGACCTAATACTTACAAACAAGGATGATTCAGCTGGGAATGTCAAGGCTGGGGCCCACTGTGTCTTAAGTGGTCATGCAATGTTGAAGATCAGTATAGTCAGAGAAGGGAACAAGGCAAATTGCAAAACGATGGCAGAATATGCAGACTTAGCCTGTTCAGGAACTGGATTCAAAGAAACCCATGGGATACAGTCCAGGAGGGAGGAAGGGTCCAAGTGAATTTATTGTTTTTCAAGAATCACTTTCTTTAAGCTCAAGAATTGTCCGTCCTAATTAGCAGATATTGAAGATAGCAAGAGTTCTGAATGAATGAGCAACAAACTCCTGACTTACCTCAGACATGAAAAGCAAGCATGCAAGAGGTGGAAGCAGTATCAGGTCACCTCAGATGAATATACAAACAGTGTCTGAGTGTGCAGAGAAGGCCTTAGCCTATACTGGTAAGATTTGCCTTCAGGAATTCCTGGTCCCTAAGACCAGTAGAAAAGTTTGTAGCAAGGAAGACTTAGTCTTGGTGGAGGACCCTCAGTGTTAGGAAAAACCTAAACAAATTGAACATACACAAGACCATGAGACCTGGAGTATTACACACATAGTTGATGGGTGTCAGGCAAGGACACTCTCCATGATCTTTGAAAGATCTGAGCAGTCAGGAGAGGTTCCTAAGGACTGGAAGAAATAAAATGTCACTTTCAAAAGTGGAAAGAAGGGAGATCTGGGGAATTACACACCAGCGAACCTCACTTGGGTCCATGGAAGATAACAAAGAAAAAAATTCAGAACATTTCCACACATTAAGCACAAGGCTGGCTGGGAGTGGTCAGTATGGGTTTACTCATAGGAAATCCTCTCTGAGCACCTTGACAGCCTGATATAGTGAGATGACATAGAGATGATGAGAGACTGCAGTGCCAGTCACCCTGGGGTCTTCGCCTGCTAAATTGAAGCAGCAAAGACATGGATTTCCCACATTTTTATCCATGCACAACTTATGAGCTCTTGGACAACTGAAGTACCTTTGTGTATCTCAGTGCATGTAGAGTCAGCAATATTCTGTATTCCCTGTCTGCCCAATGAAAGACATAGGGAAAACTTTGATGGCTGCCATTGAGATGGAATTACTTCAAATACAAGAGATACTCATCCCTTAGCTATACTCTACAGATAGCCAGTCTGCTTTCATTACCCCAGGTTAGAAAGAGGGCAGAATAAATTTGTGGGCATGTAAATAAAGAAACCAGGTACCAATGCTGAGTTTAAGAAACACTGTGTAAATGATACTCTGTGAATTAGGGGGATCATTCAAAAACATGAGAATCTTGGGTGTGTCAGAACAGTAAACATGGTTTTCTCCAGTTGAGGCTTAAATGGGAGACCAGTCAGGAAAGGAGGAATCCACTGACACAAGAAAGTGAAAAAGTGTACTTTATTGAAATAGCCACCTGGGAAAAATCTTGACTTATTGGAAGTGTCTGATTTACTTTCCAATGCAACTTTCCAGTGCAACTTCCTCAAGGAGAGGAAATGGGATGACATCTATTACCTCAAATAGATTTCCACAATTCCTGCTCCAGCACCAGCAAACTTTTTGGAAGTCACAGAAAATCTGTCTATCTCTTGGCTTCAAATATCAGTAGTCTCTGAACAATGGCTTAGAAACCCAGATAGCACAGAAAGCCAAAGGGAACTTTTATATTAATAAAAAATTTCTAGCTGTGGAAGGAAGGAGTAGCTTCCTTAGATTAGAAGTAGTCTGAGGTGGAGGGGACCCATAGAGTCTGTGCCCTTGAAGTTTTTTAAAAACTAAAGAAAATAACATTAGTTTTGTATGAACAGATCAAAGCAAGATGCAGAATTCGTACACTGTATAGAGAGAGTCTCTGTCACAGTCAATGTGATGCATTCCTCCATTTATATCTGAAAAGCAATCAGTTGATTGAGTTCATAAAAGTTACATGATGCCTGAGCTCATACTTCAGAAGATTCTTTTGCTGGAAATTGAAAAATTGTACTGTAATCTAGTTATCTTTTACTTTCACACTGTGTGAAAGTCTTGTGAAAGTCAATCAAAGACTATTTCTTGGCTTTGGTTTGAGTCTGTAATTTGATCTCTCTCTCTTACCTGAGAAGTTTTTAAAAGAACCTTGGCAAAGTCCAAATTGTTCACTTGCTTTTTGTGTTTTGATGGAAACATTTGCCTACATTCTATTGAATTTTTACTTCAGGAGGTTTCTGGATTTTACGTCTACCTTATTTTTTTCTTTCCTTTGCCTGTCTCTAAAGCATTTCAGGGAGGGGGGTCTGTTTCTTCTGTACCTTTAGCAGAGTTAATAGATCTTAGCAGCATATCTGTGTCTTGACAGCTGTGTCAGCACAACTGTACACATTTGGTCTTTATGATGTGGTTACATGAACTATCCATCTGGGTATGCACCAAGACTGACAAGCCTGGATCTTATCAGTGGTTTGACTGGTTGTCTGCTGCCTTGTCAGTAACAAACAGAATATGAAATAAGGTACAAGAAAACCCAGCATTACAAGACAAACTACCCTCAGGAAATTGCCTTCTAATTGCCCCTTCAACTGTCATGGTCAAAAATTTGTGAAAACAGTGGTCTTGTTGCCAGTGTATTAAAACAAAAAAAAAGACCCAAACCAAAACCCAAATTAGTAAAGGATGGAAATATTGGTATATCAGTGTTGGAGTTTTTATGCTGTGCTATAATACAATATAAAAAAAGCATTTCCATCTAAACTTCTAAACCAGAGGCTACTTTTAATTTTTCCTTATGCAAGCAGTAGTTAGATGATTTGTCAGAGTTTTCACTACTATTTGTGAAAAATTTTATACTTGTCATCCAGTTTCACATATATTTTAAATTTGTCAGTGCTGAATAAAATAATGCACTGTGGGTTTGCAATCATTTATTTCTGATCAGACTCAATAATTTTTTCAGTATCATTATTGTCTTTGAAAAAAAATATGTAAAAAGACTGAGCTGTGACAACAATTTGCCCATTCAATATGCCTCATTCTTTATTTCATCATTTCATTGGAAAACCAAAGCCGAAAAATAATCCCAGCATGTTTTCATTAGTAATTTGAGGAAGGGTGGGACACTAAACATTGTAAACTTGAAGTCTTTTTAGTTGTTCCCCAGTTTCTGCTAGATTATCTGCTATGTATTTTGTGAATAATGATACCTATAGCAGTTTCCTCATACTGCATAGTCAGAAATGTCCCTGGTAGTTGAGATTGTTGTGGTCTAAGGACTGCTGTTGTGTTGCTCCATATCAAGGAAGGCTTGGGGCATGCTCTGATGGTGACAGAACAGCTCTGGAGGGCAGGCTTTGCCTCAACATGTGACCTGCAAGAGGGCTCACAGGACCCCTCACAGTAAATCTACTCCATCCAATTTATTTATACCTGCTCTACAGCATTGTCTCTGTGTTTGTAGAGCATGTTAATGTACTAGAATTCCAGTGGAACTAGTAGCTTTAAATTAAATTTTCACCCACTTTCTTGGAAAAATCAAAAAAGTATATCAGCACAGAGATGACTATTATATACCCAAAGACTGCTTCTACCCTGACAGTTGGCCAGTGTGCCTCAGACCTTGTAAACATCTTACCTGAGAACTTGTTTACAAAATTTCTGAAAAGAAAAATCCAGGTGTGGGAACTAAAAACTAGTAAATGTGCCTCGTTCTGCTTCCAGATGAGGAAGAATGACAACTGAGTGCAGGCTGCCCCAGGTGTCCCAGCCTCATGGTCCTTTACAGCAGTGGAGGACAAAGTCTTCCAGCCCAGTCCCAGAGCTGCTTTTCATCAAGGCCAGAAGAGTTTATCTATCTGCACACAAATATGCTGCCACAAATTCTGTTTACTCCTCCATAGCACTTGGTTAGAATTCAGCCTGTGTCAATTAGTCCATTTAAACTGGAACCAGCAGAATTCTACTGTGATTTTTTCTGAAATTACCCTTCTCACAAAGTGCTGCAAAACTGAGACCTCTTGGAGCTGGCATACCTTATTTGTCTTCAACATTTAAAAATGTGCTTAAAAACTGTCTGCGAATGATTTATAGCACTGACTGGACCAACTACATTTCAATATTGATGCATAAATCTTCTAACAAATAAGCCATCTTACAGAGTTATAGGCAGAAAGGGGTGTCTTTATTCACTCAAATGAAAATATGTTTGGAATGATGCCTACAGTTAAATCTTGCTCACACTTTGATCTCATGCAAAGAAATTTTATAGTTTTTATTACCCTTGACTTTGAAAACTCCTTATATATGCTTTAAAAAGACTAATGACAAAACTTGCTTACAAGATTCTGGGAATGAACATATACTGTGGCTTAAGGCAATGATGAAGAGTCATTTTATTGTAATAAGGTGAAACAAAGCTTGTTATGGTAAAGAAAATGGTATTATACCTGCAACCACCTACTGAATCTCATCTACTGAGAAGTTTCTGTTCATTAGTTCGGTTTGTCTCTGTTCCTCTCTTTTTCTGCCTGCTTTATTTCTCACTGCCACATTTGAAAAATAAAAAACACTGAATATTCTCAGTTCCTGTTTGTACCTTTAAAATATTTTCATATAACTTTAAAGTATGAAACTTAAAATATGTACAGAGAAATGTATTTAAATATCTCATTCCTAAGATGACACAACTTTTGTTGATATATACACAAAATCTTTATACTTAAATATATGAATACTGAATAATTTTACATAATTTGATACTCACTCAGGCATAATATAATGTACATTTGAATACTGAAGTTTGAACAGTTACATGAACCAGAGTGTGGCTTTCAATACACTCATTTTTGTAAATTGAGTTATCTTCACAGTGATACCTATTCATCCTTTCCACCTGCTTATCTAGTTTGTGATTTTATGAAGAAACTATTATTATTATTATTATTATTATTAATCTTAAGTGATCTTTGAGGGGTAGTCTCCCTATAACTAATTCAAATTCAAACCACTAAATGTTTGGTAATGAATTTGCCTATGAATTTGAATTATAATCCTCCATATTAGCACTACCTAAAATAGCCACAGTACCCAAGAAACAAATTATAGGAAAAAATACTCTGTCAATGCACTTTATTTTTCAGATATATATCTGAAAAACATATATATATCTTTAACAGATATATAGCACATGCTCACTAACTGACTAAATAGGGGGATATGGACTTCCTTCTACAGTCAATCATTATTCCCTGGGCTGATGTGGTTCCCACCTCAGTAGTGTCATCTCAACCCAAAACATGCAGTGCACAGGGGCAGAAACCATATTTATGCAAATACAACAGGACCTGGTTCTCCTTTACATTTAGATTCTGTGACACAGTATAATTATAACCAGAACAATGTTTAAAGGAAGTACAAAGAACTTGTAAGTGGGCACTATCACAGTTTAAACAGAGACTAGGATTCATTTATACCATTAAACACTTAAAGGATGGTTTAGTATATGTAAAAGGAAAGTCTGGAGAATTACTGTTTTCCTAAGTTACTTGCATTTTTAGGCCTGGTATCTTTTCTATCTCTTTTTCTTGGTGCCGTAATAACAGGAAAACTGAGAATGCTGACTTTGGATCTAGTTCAAAAGAACAGGGGAGCCTGGTTTTAAACTCTTGGAGAACATATTATTTCATCTTTTACATCTTACCGACTCCCCTTCTCTTTCTTAAACCTGTTTCTTATCCATTAAACATTTTCATTTCTTTATTTCCTTGTTCCTTTATAAACATCTTTCATGATATGTACAACTGAATCATATCTATAAATATATATATGGACACACACATTTCAATATAAATATTTAACAGTAATGTTAAACAATGTAAGTAATAAAGACTATTTAGATAAACATATATTTATAAAAGCATAACATTTATATATTATCATATATAAATATATGTATTTAAAGATTTCTATAAATCTGAATAATACACAAATATCCTATTGTTAAGATGAATAACATAAACTTGGTATGTGTTAAGATTTTTATACATATGTCTTTACTGCTGAATTAATTTTCAAGAGATTTATTCTTTTCCAAAATTTACTCACTCTTATTGCTGAATATTTAATGAATTGAGTTCCTAGATGTCTGTATGTATTTTGCAAACACCCCTCCGAGAGCACTCCTGGGCTCTCTCCTGCTCCATTTGAGTCACACACTGCAGCCCTACCCTGTGCTGGACAACATCCACACTGACATGGCCAGTTTCAGACAACATCAATCTTTAAAAACACCAGTCTTCAGAAAAACGGGCATAAAACTGTATATTAATTCATCCAAAGTCTTCCCTATCTGGCCATATTTTTAGAAATTATTTTGCCTCTGGATGTTTTTTAGCTTTGTTTTTTTGGGGGTTTTTTTTTAGTTAGTTTCAGGGGGTTTTTGTAGAGCTAATATCACTGTTCCAGGTACCACGTTGCTTTGAGCACCTGTGTCCAACTCTTAAAATTAAAAAGTGTTCCATTTGTTTTCAGGCTGACAGTTCATTCATCTTCTGCTGCTACCTTGGTCATTACTGCAATGAAGAACAGCTCTGAGCTAATGGCTCTGTAGTCATCCTCTTTGTCCTTGCTATCTATTCATATTCTGTGAGTACTTGAAACCTCTGGCAACATGATAAAACCCACTGCACTTCTTATAACTTCTTCCAAAAACTATCAATTACAGAGGGGAGTGTTACTTGCTACAGGATGTACACGTTCCTGGGCTGCTTTTTGAGGATGACAGCTTCCTGTTACAGGTCTCTTCACTGAAAATATTTTAAATTCTGCAAAATCTCATTTTCGAGAGCAACAACGGCGCTCTATAAACATCACTCTGGCTTGTGACATTCAGGATTACAATCAGCCTTGAAGCACTTAGTTTGTCTTAACTTAAGCCACTTCCTGGCTGTGACCTCTTTTTTGATTAAAATGAGCTTCTTTCAGATAAAAGTGTGCTGTATTTCACCTCTTGGAGCATTGCAATCCACTCCTTCCACTTCCCACTGTCATACATTGGTCTGCACTAGCCAATAACTCTGACAAAGGGCTGCTCCGGTCAGTATCTTGACATCTGAAAATTTGGGCCCATGAGAGATTTTTGGGTTTAGACTCCCCTAGAAGGACAGCTTCCTATGCAGTCTTTATCATAACACTAAACTAACATGTGCATTACAATCTGTGGTAGCCATACATTGTGTAGTTTCTCTATTCATACGCTGAATTCAGAATGGTCCTGTCTAAGCATTCCTGATGTATATTCTTTCATTTCTTTATTTAAGAAGAGTTTTTAGAGATAATATCATGTTGAATTTGGAATATGTTTCAATTAAGTTTGGAGTAGCATAAAATTAAACAGTAAAAACATCAAATAAAAAGGAGGTGGTACAGGTGTCTGAAGTTATTAGGAAGATACAGAAAATAAAACAAAAAAATATTCAACCATACAATACTGTCACATACTCATACCTTGTGAGTGCAGTATGCAAGACAACAAAACTAGAAAGGTAGAGCAAATGGTTATGAGTGATGCCGAGTATGGAGAAGTTTCTCTCACTTGAGAAAGAAATCAGTGACAAACATAGTAATAGCCAATTATGCATGGTAAGAGAACAGAAAAGGAAACAGGAATAATTCAGAATTTCTCCCAGCACTATATTTACAAAACATTTTATTTATTTATTTATTTATTTTAGGCAGATATAAAAGCAAGAAAAGAAAATTCATTTTCTGAGTAAGACAAAATTTCAAGGAACTACTGCCAGTAGATATTCTTTCAGTGGCTGAAAGAATAAGTGATCTCAAAATAAGACTTGACATAGTAACAGAAGACAGAAATATGAACTATTAAGTATGATCATCTGATGATAATTTTGGTTACGAGTTCTCTTAGGGTAAATTTACAGGTAGGAAAGTATATCAGGGGGAACTGTCTCTGCCTCTTGCCAAACAGTTGTGGTTTTTTTAATAAAGATTAGGGGTGTCCAGAGTCACAGAGAGGCATTTGGTATGAAGGTACATCAGTGCAGACCAAGGAGCTGGGCACCTTCTCCTTCACTCACTTGCAGGCCAGTGTTGCATCACTGTTGGTGAAATATGTGGGGTACCATCACAAGTTTCACAGTTACAAGAAAACTGTCCATCCCTCAAAGAAATTACTGTGGGAATCTCTGCAATTGACCATGTTTACAATGTTATTAATCTGACTATGGTACAAATACAGATGAAAAATTAAAAACAAAATATATTTTCTATGGAAGACCCCTTCACCAGTTCTCCCGTGGATGAATACACATTGTTTAATAAATTGGCAGTGGCAAAATAAGAGAGGTTTTAATTTAGAAAATTATTTATAGTGTCTTATATCTGAGAGATGATTTCTAGTTTTATGTTTTGATATACATACCCTTTCAATTCCAAAGGTTATGCATACAGAATATAGCACATAATCAACATTTAATTATTGATAAATTTATTCAGGATTAATTTTATTCAGGATTAATTATTACGACGATTTTGTTTTGATGCATATTTATCACGTTATAAAGGACATGGTTGTCTAATTTTCACATTGTTACTATCTTTTTCATTTTACCCAGTAACAGGCTTAGTGTACTATAAACAGACATTTTTTCTTCCAAATTTTGCAATACAATTGGCAGCTTTTTTTATCCACTAAAGTTATGTGTCTCAGAAATGTCTGAGAAGACACTGCTTTGTTAAGGAAGTGACACACACTTCACTTTTTATTCTCTAGTCAATGTCATTTAATTTTTTCTATTGTTTTTATTATGGTATGGATGACTGGCTATTTTCTGAGTAAACTCCAGTCTAGCAGAGTGCTAAGTCACTGGATAAACATATAAACATAGCTTGTGTTTATGTCCAAGACACCTTTGAACTCCTGCATATATAAGAATAATATCTTTGTGTAGGCTCAAGACTTGGCTGGGCACATATCCCATTTATATATACCTGGATCTATAAAAAGGTAATTAAAGCAATTTGAGTCGTCATACAAACATGATAAAGAACTCCTTTTTCTGTTTTGTTTTAGTTTGGGGTTTTTAACTGGTTGGTTTTTTTGGTTGGCTGGTTGGTTGGTTGGTTGGTTTTTTGGTTATTGGGTTATTTTGGGGGTGGGTTGTTTGGGGTTTTTTGGTTTTGTTTTTTTGGTTTTGTTCTTGTTTTGTTTTCTTCATTTTAAGGTACCTTTTGGAGGAAATGTAGTAATGGCAGTGACTTCTCTCATGTCTACTGCACCAGGATAATTTCAGACTAAAGCAGACTCTGCTCCGTAACTTCTTCAGCATTTATATTAGGAAGTACTGGTCTTAGCACACATCTGAACAAAGGACAGGGACACAAATCTTATTCAAAAAGCAATAAGCAACTGATTTTCAATGTAGTATGCTAGAAAGGATATATTTATACTGCAGGTCAATATGCAGTTTGTTATGGTTGCTTGGAAAATGTCCCAGAGAACACTGAGAACAATTCATTAAATCTCACCTTGCTGTTAAACTGAAAACACAGAAATGATGTCTATGCATTCTGTTCCTCAAGAAAAATTTCTCATTGAACATTAGGGCTTAAAGAAATTTCCATCTTCTTTTAATATTTTTATTACAACAATATCCCTTTTGGAACTTTTGGAACTGGGTGATACTGAAAATCTGTAGAACTTTAATTTCAAAATAGACTTCACCACAAAGACAGCTGGATTTAGTTTAACACCAGCTCTTAAATGTTTCAATTACACTTCTTCTGAGCTCTTACTCTTAAATGTATGATGATGTCCAGTAGCACCTTATTTCCAAAGCCTCTAATTCAGCAATTTAGTCTCCAGCATGCTTTCCTTGCATTTGCAGGATCAGACATCTGTCAGAAACAACACTGTCAGGTAGTGCTTTATAACCAGTGACATGGTTGTTGTGACTCTTGTGACTTATTTCTTAAAATGAGTAGGTAATGGCCATAAACTGCCAATAATATGGGCTTTCAAAAGTGACTTTGGAAGTCAATAAGTGTAATTTCATAACTATATTAATGATTTTTTTGACCAGAAAATGAACTACGTTGTATAAAGCAAGGAGTGATGTTGTTTACAAATGGTATACTAACCTAAAGTTAGTATACTTCCCTAAAGGATATTGGAAAATGTAATGTTTGCTCTCTGAGCATGTTGGATTCATTAAAGCTGTTTCTATTTTTAAGCCCTAAAAGAAGAAAACATCTACCATTGAGTAGCTTCAGGATGAAGGACTCTTAAAAGCGGAGAAAGTACTGGACTTCTGGAAAGAATGAAAGAAATGCTGGGAGTGGGTAAAAAACATTCTAACGTGTTCCAGTTCCAACCCTCATGGAAAGCAAAGATGTCTTTAGACTATTTCTATTTTTTGCTCAGGGGTGGAGGAAAGGAAAACTGAAAAACAGTTGGGGAAAAAAAAAAAAAAATAACAACCAAAAAACTTCTAAAAGACAGGATAATCCAGACCCTTGAGATACTCACTAAAAACATCCAGTTACCCTAGGATATTATATAACTAAGGAAAGACAGTGGACTTTAATCATGATGGGTGGTCAGTTCTCCCTGTTACTTCTGAAAAAATTGTACCTAGACTCAGCATGGAATATTTGTACTCCATCTAATTATTTAGGTAATTGGCAAATCACACAAAGTCCTACAGAATCTTTGTTGCTACATTCATATCATGTTGCTTTTTAATTTACCTACAGCTATCCAAAATGTTTTGCTATATAGTATATCTTTTCAGAAGTGGTGCCTTTATTGTTTTATCTACTTTGATTGTCTTGAATAAAGAATATTCTTAGAGCACAGTAACAGGCAGCACAATATGGCATGAAAGTCATCTATTACAGACATTTTGCCTTAACTGATTAGCAGGCTGGCATGGTTGCTCCTCTTCTATTTTTCCAAAGATAAAGGCTCAGTTCATGGAGAAGAATGGATATGCCATATGCAAAATGTCACCTGCAGAATCAGTGCTGAAAAGATGTGGCCTTAGCCAATGCAGAAACAGCAAAAAACCTCTCCCCCTCCAAAACTAATACAAAAGAGGAAAAGAAAATACACATAAAAAGTAAGTCTAGCTCCATGATCAGTCACCATTCCTGCAGTAGTAAACTCAAGAGACAGCAAGAAGAAATGTGTAGAAACAACTTCAGAAGGCTTAAGAAATACAAAAGGTTTGCCAAAACATACAGTTAACAAAAGTAGAAAGTCCAGAAAAATACAGATGACCTGAGGAGAACAGAGCTAAGAGTTACTGTAAATTATCTTGGAATACAGTGAGACCCAGTGCCTGGATAATAAAGAGGGATGCAGTGTGTGTCTGGTTAAGGAAACCAATGACCAAAAGCACTGCAGGATGCCAGACTGGAATCTGAATTTATTGGACTATAGGGTCAATATACAATTTTAGACAAATCATTATATGTAAAGTGCACTGCATATCAAGTATACTTGTGAGATGAAAAGAATTAATGTGTTTGCAGGTAACACAACGATGTTGAAACCATTTTCTTTGGGAAGGGAGAGTCACATAAGCCATGTAAATGTCAAAGGGCCTCTCTAGAAGGAATCTGACTAAAATGGCTAAATCACCCACTATGTCCCTGCCCTGATGTTTGGAAAATTCTGGATATCTCTCTAACTCCAAGATATGCTTCAGGGTCTGTGCACCCGCTGGGCATGTGTCTCCTGGCAAGGAAGCAGAGGCGGCTGCTGCTGCTGTCTTCACAAAACTTTGAAGCATCAACATCTTTCAGTGCAAAACCAAATGCTTTCATGCTAAGTTATGATAGAACAAGTCCCAAAAGCCAACTGGAACAAAACCGTCCTGATGTCTGTTAAGAAGCCAGGCAAGCTGTGATGTGATCAGCCCTTGCTGAAAACTCGGTTTGAATATCCTCATGCTTACAATGACAAAGAAAAATATTTTCAAACCTAGCTAACGTCTCCTCTATCTTGTGATCACTTATGACAAATAAAATTGTGCAATTAAAATGTTTACATGATAGTGTCTGGACTGTCTTTGGTTTAAGACTCAGCATGTGGTCCAGGAAAGCAATGGTGTTTTTTTGTTTTAGGTGAACATAAGTAGTAACAGCATCAAGTACCTGAAGGCCTCTCTACAGCTCAGTTTACTGTATTCATTTGTTAATTTTAACATTTTTAATGATGATTTCTGTTTGGTAAGGAACCCAGTCCATTTCAGTTTGTAAGGTATTATAGAACACACAAGGCACAGAAGCTTTATAGTATGATGGAGAATTCATGAATATTCTGCCTTTCCTCCTTCATAACATAAAGTACAAAACTTCACATTGATATTTCTGCATTAAAACTAAAAATCAGTAAGACTATAGAATGTATTAGCTGTATTTTCAGGTACAATCTGATCTGAAGGTATCCAGTCATGGAGCACTTCTTCCCTTTGCTTGAACATAACACAAGCAGCAAGTAAATCTGAGAGACAGGGAAGGACAAGGGCAAGGGCAGAGAGAAGGGAAGAACATGGGTAAATGATAAAATCCAGATGTTACAGAAAAAGAGTGTAGATATCTAAGGGTTGGTAATCTCAACATTATCTTCACTGGTAAACAAAGATCATCTGCAGTTCAAAATTTGGCAAATACATATGCTGAAATTAAGTAACCAGGGAAGCAAGATGATGCTGGATGCTACAGCAAGAATTAACTAGACACAACAGGATGAAATTAAACTCGTAAGTGAAAGATGGTTGTGAAGCTGCAGAAGCTTTTTTAATCTGCTGCTTTAGACACTTAGAATAGGATTGCATGTGTCTAATACTCCCTGCTGGGACGGATAAGAGCATGACTAGGTGACCTAGTAAATCTTTTCATTCTGAAGTTCTGCCATAGTTTCTGGTTGACTGTCCTGTCTCAGTTTGGCAGTATCCATCCAGTATGTCACTTTGGGTGCTTGTGAAATACCATGTAGTCTTTGCCCAGAGCAGCTGACAACTAACAAACAAAAATTTTCTGTGCAAATTACAGCCAGTATTAAAACAAAGCCAAGTTTGTTATACACCATCCAGAAATCTGGTTGTGGGAAACACTGCCGTGCCATGCTAGGGAGATTTTTATAAAGAAAATCTTCCATAAATCTTCTCAATCCATTCAACACATCTTCAGCATGTGCAATGGAAATATCCCCTTATTGGGCCGATAATTTTCACAGCAGAAAAAGCCAGTGAGCCTGAAGGGTGAACAGCTAGAGGTGCTGTTGCCTCCCATCCATTTCACAACTCACAAAATACTCAAAAAGTGTGGTGAAATTGGTATCTAAACAAACACCACCTTGAGTTCACTCCAAAGGCACATTGTTGCACAATCCGTTGTACAACATAGGTTTTATTCTACTGCTTGAACAAAACTGAACCATTCTGCTGTCTTAACAGCAATTGGGTTACAGCAAGGAACTTGAACACCATAGTGATGATGGACTTACTTGATTATCATATGAATAGCTTGCCCTAAAAAAATTTCAAGACAGATCCTTGGCCCACATTCCAAATGCTTAATGAACAGACTCCTGTTGACTTCACTGGGCTTTGGATTATACCCATTGCCATCAAGATGAAAAATTGCAGGCACTTAAAGCAAAAGGTTCTGGATGGATTGGAATACTAGATTTATTATCTCTCTAAGGGCATATCTGGAGGAACTTAGTATGCAATATATCCCTGAATACAAGCAACCTCACATTCAAATTCAGGATCTGATACTTTGATAAAAAATAACTAAAACCAAAATCCAAACAAAAACAAAAATCCTTCATAGTTCTTATTAGCTTTGTTTAGTTCTGAAATCAACTACTTTCTAAAGTGAACTTCTGCTTTATATTTACATAAAAAATTGAATGAGCTGTTGTTCATAAATAAGCTTCCAGACAGATGCAGGATAAAAGATAAGCTACACTACAGGACTGAAGGCAAGAACCATTAACAGCAAGTAATCATCAGCAAGATGTTTTTTTTTTTTTAATCAGTCTTCTTCTGGGCATAAATTTTGGTTGATCTGCAAAACATTGTCAAAAGATAATCTAGCTGCCAGGAAATTCTTCATAGTGCAGTGGAATACATTACATAAAATGTTTTTTCAAATTATACATGAAAGAAAAAGCGAATGTGAAACCATGAAGAGATGCTGATCCACAGATCAAGGAGTTATCTGTGGGACAAATAGGTGACCTTCTGAAAACAAAGATATGTTATAAATGTGACTTTTCTTTCAGCATAAAGAGGAAGACACGGCCTGTGTAAGGAGAGGAGAAGTGAGAAGTAGTTGTGGTCAAACCTGGCAGAAAAAAAAGTTGAGTGACTATATTTGCATGCTTCAAGCCACCAAAGGAAGAAGCAGAGTAAAAGTTAAAAGTAATTTCTACAGTCAAATGGTACAAACATGTCTCAGTCTGCTCACCAGACCAGTGACTATATAGAAAAATATCCAAATCTTAAAAAAACACATATTTGCCAAAATAATTACTCACTAGCCAAGTTTTCACTGTGGGTTGTTTCATTGGTTTAATAGAATAAACCCACAGAATTTTTTCCTCTGTGAAGGAATGTATTACCAGGGTAGGATTCAGTGTGTGACTCCCCAAGTCCAGGCTCACAAAGGTGGTAGCTCTGATAAGATTAATCATTTGACTGTGATGGCACAGCTTTTGACAGGCACTGGAACAGCTTTTGGAAAGCCAGGAGTGGGAGCACTGCAGTTAATGCAAAAGTTTATTCTTTACTTCTGCAAAGGCAAGTCACAGGTGTAGTCCTGGCCCTTAGAAAAATTTAGGGAATTATGTAACTGAGGTAAAGCTAAAAAGAAGTGATGATAGAAGGTGCTACCACACCTCTACTATTTCTACCCAGTACATGGCACAGGCTGGCTGTGCAAGGGATCAGGCTACCTCCTCTGCTAGTCACCAGACTCTTGGGAGTAGTGTTACAGGAATATATAATTTTTCTCTTTTTTGATGGAGCAGAAATCAAAATTTGCATTAGGTTGGGCTGAATCATTTGGAGTTTTTTAGCTGTTCTTTGTTTCTTTTACACTCTATGATTCCTAACCTGTTGAGCATGTACAAAAAGAAAACTTCATTTTTCAACTTTTTAAACTCCTCTTTCCTCTCTCCCTCACTTTTTCTAGTTTGGGGTTGTTAGTCTTTTGGTTTTCATTGGGTCTTTTTTGGTTGGTTGGTTTTGATTGGGGTTTTTTTTGGGGGGGAGGGGGTTGCTTTTTTGGTTTTTGTTTTGTTTTATTGCTTTTTTTCTGAAATTTTAGTTTTATTTGTCATAGATCATTTCAGTATTCTCTAAATTCTATTTTTGATGAGCTGACTATTCAAAAGCATTGCTCAGTTCTAGGCAGTGGGAATAATTCCTGCACAGGCTTCCCAGAAAGGATGCTGCCTCACTCTCACAGCTTGGAGAAATCAGAACTCCATCATATCTCAATGCTGGGAGGTTGTTGAGTTTTAAAAACTAAAGCTGGGAAGATTTTATACTCTATGGAAATCCATCTAAGTTAACAAATTTTCTTGAAAAGTTTTTGAAAAAGTCATATACTTCACATGTATGAAAAATAATTATAGATCACTGCACATGTTGTTCATCACTGCATGAGAATAATGACCATTAGTCACTAAAAAAATAATTTATCCGGTTGTCAAACATAGCTATTCTATATGAATTTGCAAAGTAAGCACATAATTTTGCATATATTGCAAAAAAAAAAAAACCAACAAACCCCACACAAATTTTTGTTCTTTACTCATTGGTTCCCCCTGTTCTGGTCTGAATCTAAGGATATTTATAATTTCTGTGACTTTTTCCTATTTGATAACATGGAAGATTCTTTCTACCAAACTGTTTTTATTTCACCACCATCAAGAAAGTACAATCAGATGTTCTGGTCATGTTTACTCTGTTTACTCTGGTCATGTCTCAGACCAATGTGTTGGGGTTTTTTTAATCCTATATACTTGGGTTTTGCTATGACTGTACCCTTTTGTGTTCTTTAGAATCAAACTTTCTGCTCCAAGCATTTTGATCATCATAGTGTGTATCTTGGTAATTTGAAATCTTTATAACATCTTCCAGTAGATAACAAATGAAGACCAAAGAGCTGGATATTGAAAGCCAAGCCTTCACACCTGTGTTTCTTACTGCAAGAAGTACTGCCCTTTGTAAGAAGTGCTACACTACCACCACTGCTGAGCAAAGAAAGTTAGAGTTGTCCAGATGGTTTTCAACTCCCATATTTGCAAAAACTAATATTTATATAAGAAGACATTACAGGGGAGTCTCACTGTGAGAGCAGCTGTAAATTATTCAGGCACTCATCTGGAGGAGACATCTCCATTCTTAGCACATGTTTATAATTGAAACATGTTCCAGCTTTTCCAAACCTCCACTGAATGACTCATGAGGACAGTTCCATACAC
Organism: Florisuga fusca; assembly: GCA_038090715.1. Lineage (NCBI taxonomy): Eukaryota > Metazoa > Chordata > Aves > Apodiformes > Trochilidae > Florisuga > Florisuga fusca. The sequence continues at coordinate 6,284,130 of JAAWXA010000011.1, read as the reverse complement.
GGTGACTGCCACGCTGTCCCACAGCTCATGTTCTTTTACTTGGAGTCATTCACATCCACCCAGCTCTGAGACGTTTTGAAATCACCACTTCCTTTTCTGGTCAAGCCTTCGAAGCCCCCTTGCTCTGTCATTGTGCTGTACACATATTTCCATCTGGCATTTTGCAAATTGTATGTTCTAGGAGGCTGACCTGAAGATTATGCAGTTTGGGGAGCTGGAGGCCAAACTGTGTGTATTTCATTCTTCACCCCAATCCTCTACTGTCATTTTTGAGACAGCATGTAAGAAACCCTGGTAAGCAGTTTTGTGTTGTTGAATGCAAATGGGTTTTGGCGATGCACTAACTTCAGAGAACAGGAAGAAAGGACGTATAAGGTACAAAGGAAGAGGATGTTAAGGGAACCCAAGGTCTTGCAACAACTCTTTGCTGAAACTTGTTCAACTTCTGTGATATTAAGGAATGGAGACTGCAAATGGCTGGACTGATGAGCCAGGGAAGAGTTTACTCTGCTATATTTAATGGTAGGAATAAAATGAGGAATGCATTCTACTCCTCCTCTGAAGTTTAAAGGCCACTTACGAACAATGTGCACAACTTTCCATATGAGATTTAATTGTGATTTAACATGTGTATTAGGAGGCAAGTACAATGTTATAAAACTTTCATCATATTTCACATGGGGATTTTAGTGTACTGTGTGTGGGGATTTTAAGACTCTGCATATTTGGAGATTAAAATGAAGCATCTGAAGGTTTGGTGAATGCAGACATTATAATGAATTTTTTTATGAATTAGTGAAGTGTAGGTGAGCATTCTAATGCACTGATCAAGACTAGAGCCCAAAAATGCAAAGACTTTTTCACTGAATTTTTAATAAATAACAATGAAGATGCCAAATTAAATGCCAGGAACAGTAGAAAATAAAAAGAAAGGATTAAACACACAACTGTGAACAGTAAAAAATATTATTAAACACACACAATTGTGTGCCAAGTTAAAACCTTAAACACAAGTTAAACAGGAGGAGTTTATATAGGCTTTTTTACAGTTCTCCGTTATGGTAACCACCATGCTTTCCAGGGAACCTCTTTACCCTTTAATTTTCTTCCCCAGCTGTGTCTGTGATAACTCTTCTCTCTTTGTCTTTCTTTTTTCTTCTCTGTCTCTTTCCTTCCCTTCTTCCACTCCCTTAGGGTCTACTTAGAATTTTTTTTTTCCTAAAGGCAGTGCTGCTGAAAGAAGCTAATCACTGCAGGGAGACTTCAGGGAGGCTTTGTAAAATGAGACACATTAGGTGTGTTCTCCAACAATGAAAATATCATCTATCGAAGAGATACTGGTCCAACTGAGAAACTATGCAGGGATCTCTTTTGCCAGAATGGTGTTTTCAAAGCTGGGAGCAGGGTGAAAGATGATCACAGGCATGACAGAATGTGCCAAGTGAACTGCATTGCCATGCAATCTGTGCATCAAATTAAAGCATAGTCTTAGGCTTGTTTTTCCAAAAAGAAAACACTCATGGATCAACATAATGGGTGCTGTAAAATAGCTAGCATTCTGCAGTAACCAAAACCTCTTTCTCTGCTGGAAACATTTGGGTTGTGTGACTTGGCTGATTTACCATTACTTCATGTTGGTTAAAGCTAAGAACACTTTCTCCCCCCACGCCACACTGCAATAGGAAAAACAGCATTTCCTTTAAATTTAATGTTTAATTGACATAGTATCACCATTTTGGCTGATGCTAATCTGGGGCTTTTGGAGGTAGGAAGAGCAAGAAGTAGAAGAGCAGATGTCAAATATGGGGAATGACGAAAAGGGGATAGCAAGTGACATTGATTTGGGCTATGGATTTAGTAACATAAAGAAAAGAACTGGAAAGCCTGTACATCTCTACTATAGCTCCTGGATATATGACAAATAAAATCAATGGAATATGCAGATAAAAATTTCCTTCTTTGCAGTTTGGGACAATAGAGAACACAATAATTTCTGACGTTCACTAAGCAATGAAGTTGACCCACTTTTCTACCCAGCACCCTCCTGCATGCAGTCTTTATTTTAAGAAACAAATGTTGGGTATAGAAAGACATGAAGATAAAAACGAAACACATCCTACGTGGCAGAGATCTGATGGCACTTAACCAAGCTGTTAATGGCTGTTTGCCTACACTCCTGCAGGTAACTCTCCTCCCAGGCATGGTTGCCCTTGCAGCTAAGGCAAAATGTGGCTGTGATCCCCTGAACCTGCAGAGCTTCAGTCAGAACCTTGATTTCAGGGACAAGCTCATCTGTCCCACATCATGGGTAGCAACTACAGAGGTATACACAAGTTCAGTCCCATGCAGTGGCTTAGCAGTGGGATCTCACACAAGTATGTCCTTACAGTGATATTAATTTAGCTAAATCTCCCATAAAACACTTACATGCAGCTGGAGTGCTTGCACTGTAGCATGGTCGTGACCTCAGTTTTGCTCAGACGCCACCTAGAAAGCTGAGCACTGATGTGACTGAATATGAGAACTGGAATCCACAACTTCACGCTTAAGCTGAGGCATGAGATCTGATTCAGGTACCTGAACTCGGGCAGAATAGATTATGGCTGTAAAGTGGTGTTGAACAGCACAGTTTTCTTGAGCCAGCAAGACCCATCAGTAGCAGGGGGTTGCAGTAGAGGACTTTGAACATGCACAGCCACCCTTTAAAAATAAATGTCATGGTTGTGAAAAATGTCACCTCCCACTGAAAGCTGTTTCTACCATGGGTTTATAATTGTACATGAAAACAGTGAACTGTCAACATGAGGGGTTCTTTTGAGAACATTGGGTATTTTAACATAGAATAGTACAAGTTAACAAAAAAGAAAAAAATTAAACCAAGCATAGACAAGATGTCAGCTGATACAAACTGACAACTAATCAAATTAATTCAATCTGCCTTTATTGATCCTATATGGCAAGCATGCCTGGGCTCTGCTTTTAGCAAAATTGTCACTATGACTTTTCACCTAGTCTTCCTGTCATAACTACAAGGTGCCAGCATAAATTAGGCATTCAGTAGCAGATGTTACATTCATGTCCTCAAAGCATTTCTCTTGGGTCTCTTCTTACAGGTACTTTGTAACAGTTAATTTGAAAATCACTTTTTCAGTTTCTCATTTCCTTGTTGCAGTTTGTCCCATCATAAGAAAAGTCATCTCCTCATTAAAAAGATGGAATTAATATACTTTTGCCATACTAATTCTTCAAACTTAAGAGTCAGAAGACTTATAAACAAACAAGGCTCTGTTTTTAGGTGCTTAAATACCACATCCTTGTTCGCCCAATTTCACTGGGCTTGAGATAATAGAAAGAGATCTTATAATAAGTCTGGGGCTGACTAGAGTGAAAAGGGACCTCCTGGTCTTCTCAGAGTTTGCCTAAATATATGGTCCTGTACATACATATTAGATGCAAAACAAAAACTGAAAAAAAAAAAGAAAATGCAAACCACTAATGTTAGAATTTGCTTAAAGTTGTTGAAATAAAGGACAGAATATTTTATGGTTTAAATTAAATCAAATCAGAGTGAGCATGATCTTTCTAGCAATAGTAGAAGGCACCGGGTCGAACTTTCAGCTCCTTAACCTCTGATTACTGTTCCATGCTAATGGTATGCTCATCTGAAATTTTTATTCATGCTGCAAAGTCCTGGAGTTTTAGACATATAATTGGAATAGCATCTATCAGACTAAAGAGCTAGTACTATGGCTCTCATTCCTGCTTCTTTATATGCTTTCTTCCTGTCATTACTGTTTTGCTGCAACAACAAATCCAAGAAAGTGTGAGAGGTAAGCCCTGAAACTTTTACTCCTACAGGCATTAAGCATTCACTTCAGAACACAACACAAAGAGCTATTATAATGCATTTGATTTGGAGACTTAAAGAAGCTAGTTCTCTCCATACTGAAGTCTATGAGCTTGGAAATATTCCTTTCAAAATCTACCATGTCCTCAAAAAAAACAGTGTGGTGTGTAGTTCCCAACTAGTTGAATATACATTCCTCTCCAGTAATGTCTTGTATTCTAATGAAATACCTTTGTTCTCTAAAACCAGGTTATTTGGTAGGAGAAATTAAACCTTTTCTGGAGAGAGACAAGACATCATGAAGACACAGGAGAAATGTTGCATACTCCCAGATAAGCAAATACTAACAACAAAATAGCTTAAAAGGACTATGTATCACGACCTGCACAACAATTGTTTTCACAGGTAAATACAGTATTTCTTCAGCTACAGTGTGGAATGGGACACCTTTCCTCTATCAGAGCCCCTCTGAGTTGTAAGTGCAGTTCTGAGATCACAGAATCTGGCAAGCTTTTGTATTAGCTAAGTTGCAGTTTCTCCTCTTGGAGAGCCAAACATAGTTTCTTCTATGGCACATAACAAGTGTAGCCACACAGATTTTAGTGAGATTTAGGATTCAAAGTGCTTACATCCCTTTCCAGCATAGGTGCTGCAGAGGTGCTGTGCAGCAGCCACCTGATGTCATAGCACTAAGAAGGAATCCATTCCTGGGCCTCCACACTTAAACTCTGTAGTCTTAACTGTACTGGACAGTCCTCAGAAAGTTGCAGACTCAAGCAGTTTCCTCCTATGTCTTTCCATTTTTAGTCTTATAAATGCCGTCGTGAATCTAAGAATTTTTCAATGAAGCTTTTTCTACTGTGGGATATTTTATTTGGCTGAAAGGAATTTTTCTGTGAGGGTATGTTAATTTTGACATAACTTTAACAGAAAATTATTAGGACAATATTTCATCTCTAGGATGATGTTTCTAGTCAAAATGAGAGAAGGAATCGTCAAGTCCATAGTCATGCTAGGAGTAAGGGCATAGATTTTGGGTAGGGGAAAACAAGTTACAAGTCTGTCCTGTCCTTTAGATTAAAGATTTGATCTCAGACTTTCTATATAAAAAAATCATATATGGTATCTATGTAGTAATACTAATACCTTCTACAGTGATATTGAGACTGTCTTTCTGAAGTTGTAATTTTTTTTCCAAAAAAAATTTAAAGAGTAAAGAGTAAAAAATAAAAAATAAAGAAATCCCAGGGCTGGAGAGTCAGGCAAAAGGTTATAAATTTATAAGGGTGCTGAAGACCCAGCATAGCATTTATCTTCCCTAACTCTAGACACAAAACAAAAATACCTACATCTGAGGTAGCTAGCTAGAAACCATTTACAGCCACCTGAGAAAAACAGGTATTTCTAGGGTGCAATATATCACTGTAATGACAATATTACCATGATTACACTGACTATAGAAACTGTCTTTCACCTGGACCACTTGCCCTTTTTCTCTCTTGCATACTATGCTGCTTTTTGTCTTTCTGTTTCCTGTCTTTTCCTCCAGAGATTCCTTATTCCTTTAAATCTTTTTCCAATTAGCTGTTTTTATTACCGAGTAACAGTCTCAAGGTATTTTTCTAAGTTTAGTGAGTTCATCTTTATTGGAGCCTAACTTTTAATGCAACTCGGTTTCCAGTTTTTCCAAGAAGGCCTCTGTTGCTGCTTCTCATTTCCTTGTGATGCTTCCTGCTGTAACAATTAATGTGGCAGACAACAGTGCTGTGGTGACCCCTGGGATTTTTAAATTCTCCTGTAGAAATAGTATTGTCAGATAAGGTAGTTTTTCTTCTCTGATGTTCCTCTAGTTACACATGAAATTTCTTACACTTCATCCTCTCTGCATTATTGGTTGGTCTTTGATTTGACTACTCTGCTACTATTCTACCAAATGAAATGTTTTTCTGAGATATTAAAATCTTTGCAGTTAAGGAGCTCAGATTGCTGTGGATTTTGGCAGTGGGTATCCATGAGCTCTTCCAATTTCCTAATTTCAATATTATTCTAAATTTAACATGGTTTGTTGCTTTTTTATATATATACAAATTTCAGTAGAGATATTTAGTAGATATTCTTCCCTTCCCACTGACAGAAATGCAAAAGTTAATCCTCAAAAGTTCTATGGATTACTAAATTTATTTCTTATTGTTGTTATTTTCATAAAGTATTTTAGTTCAATATTGCTTTTTTTGGTAGGAAAGGAAGATTTTGGGTAATGTGGGCAAAAGATAAAAAATGTCTTTGCACAAAAGAAAGAAAGCCCATCAAAGGCAGTTTTCCCTACTCGGTACACCAGCTCGTCATTTGGGGTAGTGCTTATATGAAATATATATTTATCTCTGCTTTATAAAAGCACAACTATTATTTCAGAAATCCAAGCATCTAAGGCAGATTTTTCCTGCAGTTTTCCCCTCAAGACCATCAAAAACATCACTCTTGTGCTTTTTGGGGTCTGAGATTTGAAGCTCTGTCCTTACTGCTGTGACCCAGAGCACGAGTCCCCTGCAGACACACACTACCTGTGTCTTGGGGAATCCTGAAGCGGGAGTGTCACAACAGGAGCTGAGAACAAGCAGGGCCACATTCAAAAAATTATTCTTGCGTTGCAAGGCAAAACTGCAGATATATTGCATTTGCTCTTCCACTCCAGTAAATATATATAATTTTTTTTGTGTTGTATGTGACTGCCATCCATTGTACAGGGAGTATTCTGGTCAAGTTGAAATAATTTTTAGGATTTTACCATTTTCCATTTCTGTTGCCTGACATGTCAAACTCAGAGAACCCAACCTGGATTTCTCACACGTCTGCCTGACACTTCTGTGCTGAAATGGTATTTGCCATCCTGGAGGTGAAGGAGAATCAGCCCCAAATGTAAGTATGCCTTTGAGCATCTCGGTGCATTCTCAGGTGGCTTATGGAAGTAGAACCGTTTTCTTCACTTTTGATCATGCTTTTGACATTACAGGAGACTGTTACTGTTCACTGCAAGCCTTAACTGGTCCCAAAACAAAATCTTCAGGAGATGTTGATCCACATTTACATAGTTACTTACCCAATTTGTGACTATGGGACAGAATGTACTAAAAAGTCTTCACCTTTAAAGAAGGAATTCCGTATACTGCTAGAGATGGGAATAAATACAGCTAGGTGGAATAGCAACTGCAAAAGATGGATGGACTATTAGTTCCATGCAAGTGAAGATAGCATGTTCATTTATTACTTTTTGAGAATAATATAACTGCTAAGTTTCCACATACAGGTGCAAGCGTGCTATTCTTATGTGACTATTTATTTGCTCTTATATTACTGTCCAAAACAAAGAACATACGGCCAGTAAAATGCATCCCGTGTTTCAGCAACAATCTGGGGAAACAGTATTGGGGAAACAATATTGGGAAAACAATATGGGGCAGCCTTGGCAATATCCGTGGCCTCAATGTCAGTGCAGTCAAAAGCAGTCAGTGCAGCTGGGCCACTACTCAGTCCCATCCTGCTGCAGGACAACGCGGCGGTTGTGGAAGATGCAGACCATAATATCCTCCCCTGCAAGGCTGGGAGGTGATGAGGATGTTAAGCCATCAAAAGAAAACATGGATCTTGGCCCTCTGAGTATATGACTTTTTCCAGAAAAACCTTACCAGTTCTGAAGCTAGATGTTTCCCAGGTCCTCAGCCTTCCTGGCAGCTGCTCTACCTCTCTTGGAGTGGGGCTGGTGGGGATGATGTTGTCTTCTTCAGTCTCTGTGCCAGGGGCATTTATTCTGATTGGATTAAAGGCATTTAGACTTCATTTTACACCATTCCAGCCTTTCATCTGGCAGAGAGGAATGTAAGGGGAATTTGGTCTTTCAGCAGCTACGAAAAGGGGGAACATTGGGGCTCAAAAATGGTCACATACAGCAAGCCTGGAGAACAGGATCTGAAGTCATATTTGTCTTTCCCATACAAGGTTTGACAGAAGGGACTTAACTTTCCAGGTTTTTAAACATTGTCGTTTTAAGCCAAATCCTAATGTCCCCAAAGTTGAGCTGCCTTCTCAGCTAGATCGTATTCATGCTTGCATAAATCTTGCTTAGTTACAGGGGAGTTAATCTCAGTTTACTTAAATCAAAGAGAATATGAAAAAAGAACATCTCAAAGTCAGGTTCATGGGAACATGACCTGAGCAAAGGCCAAGTACAGTGGCCATTACTGTGAAGAAAGGACCTTCATCTTCAGAAATAGTTGCTAAAGGCCTACATTTTTTCCCTTCCCAGTCTTTGTCCTCACAAGAGTGCCTTAATTTATGCTTCTGATCATTTCCATTCTGATACTAGTTTTAACCTGTCTTTCCATGCCTGTTTGTCTAAGAAATTATTTTAAGATCTCTCTCCTGTTTCTTTCCCCTCTACTCTGCTTTTCCTAAAGGTAGACACCCTAAAGGAGATCCCACTTAGAGTATTGTTCCCTATGGTCCCATCCTGAAAGGTTGTTTGGAAGGACTTTTCCAGTGGTTATTCTTCCAAGAGGGAAGCTACAAGAGCACTGTCTTGATGTTGAATAAAGAGTGACATATCCTAACAGACAAGGGTGATCTTTAATGAAACATGGAAAGGATTACAGATGGAAGATCATAGCCATAAAGTTTTAAAGATGAAGCTGCAACTGGGCAGCCTGACTGAATGAATAACTGAAAAGTTTTTATACCTGTTTAAATATTGATAAAGAAGAATAATTTCAAAGGACTTGGTATTGCAGATTTTGAACTCACAGAATAAGAGCTCACAAAATCCATTTCCTTGAAATGAAGTGCTGTTTTGCTGATATGTCACATTTTCCTCTCACCAGACAAGGACCATTTTCACAAACTAAAGAATTTTCAAAATAATTTTCTCAGCTGTAATTGAAGATTAGACAATAAAATATAGTTTTGGTAAGAAAACAACAACTTTTTTTTATTTTCAAGAAGTCTAGTGAAAGTTGCATTATTAATATTTTGTTACTGGAGAAGTGAACTGTGGTTATGGCTCAACAGCCTCTGGAAAATTTTCAGCACAAATTATGCCAGAAATATCACATGGAGGAAAATCCTTCATTCCCCCTATGCTCCCCCCTTCTATTGAGAGCTGTAATTACAAGCTTCTTATTCAGTAACATTATGGAGACACCTATTTGCCCTGCTGTACTTAAGAGTCTGTCAATGCTTCCATTATAAACCTCTCTTTTTAGGGGTTCACAGGACTGTAAAATTTTGCTCTGGACTGAAACTTGGCATAAGATCATAGTAAAAAAGCATGGGTGTTTTTCCCCATAATTAGTTTTTCTTCACATTTGATCACTGGGAAAAAAAAATAAAGACTAAAAAAAGAAAAAAAAAGTTATTTTAAAATATACAGCCTTCATATATTTCCCTTTATTCACATTACTGTAAAAAAAAACAAACAAAAAAAACCAAACAAAAAAACTAAAAAAAAAAAACCACCAAAAAAAAAGAAAAGAAAAAGAAAACTTACAAATAGGCTAACATTTCAGACCCAGTTCAGCACTTAAAGAGCAAAGGCATTGAACATTAAAGCTGGAATTGCAGTGGTCTCTTAACAGTGGGTGATCTGTCATTCCATATGGGCTGGCTACAAAGGTGTGAGTTAAGTATGGAGTTACAGCCTTAATTCTGAATTTCCTCTGCCTTGGTAAGTTTAAGACAGATGCTTAATGCTTTTTGAATGTAGTGGTTTATATATACTTTTACTTTGAATGTAGTTTTTGGACATCATACCCAGAACTGTTTTGAAAGCCTTTCCCCAGAGGTAGGAAAATGAAAGTATGTTGTCATTTCCCACTGCTCCCTCAAAGGAGGGGTTTTGTTTGCTGTTCTGGATTACTTTTCATATTTCTCCCCCCCCCTCACCCAGTCCTGTGAACATCCACATTAATGTGCATATGAACTTTTTTTTTTTTTCTGCTGGTGAGGACATGAGGTATCTGCATTACTTTCTGTAATCCAATGAGAGATTAAAACATGATATGATATTTCACTTAGTTTTTCTTTTATGCTGAATGAACACATTGAAAATTTTCTTAGAGTTATTTTGGAAGCTCTGGTAAAAAAAGAAAAAAAAATACACCAAAAACTCTTTTTGCCCTGTAGACACCCAGAACCAGAGAATGATTTCATAAGCGGTTTCAAAATAAAACATTTTTCTGAATCAATAGCTTTCATGGATATGGTAAAACTATCATTAAAGGCCTTGCTCCAACAATGATTATCATGTAGCTGGATGGAAAATATTTTTGTAATCTGAATTCGATTAACTCTTCCTAATATTTCTTTTATCTGCAAAAAGTGGACTGCAATATTTTCTATTTCACTTCTGATTGATTTCTTAGAGTAAATTGAAAGCTCACCTAACATATTCACACAAATGATGAATGTTTATGGCCAAAGCTACTTTAGTACATGATAGTATCTGTCTTTTGCCTTCTTCTCACAAGAACTGTCATAAGGACAATTATGCAGACCCTAATCCAAAGTGTATTAAAGACAATCAGGGCACTGGTGTAAAGTCTACAGGGACAATCTACAAGTCTACAGCCTCCAGCTTCCATGGGCAAAAGTATATGCTAAAATCTAAGCATCCAAATAGCAGAAATATTCAACTTCTGTTGTCAACTTCTGTTACCTTTGAAGTTAGCTGTCCTTAGACTTTCCTTATCCACAATACAGATTTTTGGACAAGCAATGTCTGAGTAATTTTCTCTTAGTGTCATGCTGACATGGCTCTATTTTATTGTAATGAGTCTTTCAGAAAGAGTTAGCACCTACTTTTCTAGTTACTTTTGTTCAGTCATGATAGTTTTGGATGCAGATAATATTTCATACTTTTTTCTCAGATGCCCATTTTTTTATTATTTTTTATTTTATTTTTTTTTTTTAAATCCTCTTTCTAGGCTGAAATTTTCCAGCTGCTTTCAAGTCCAGAAAGTAAATATTGGAACATTTGAGTAAAATCCCTTTAACCACTTTTACATCATTGACAAAGTCTGCTGAAGCCAATGGAAAGCTGCCTGCTGACTTCAATATTCTTTGGATCACACACTTGCTGTGTGAAATAGAGGTTCTTTTTCTTTTGCTGTTTAAACTCAGATATTCTTCACCATCATGGACTATAAATTATCCAGGAGGATTTTTGCTAGCACAGAATTTATAATCACCACAGGCAGGAGTTTTCCCAACAGCTACACTTCTGTACTTACATTACTTACTCTTTACCACCAAGGTACTTTATACATTTATATATATATATATTATACATCTTAAATCTTCAAGAACCAAGATAGGGAATCTAAAGATGCATGATTCTGTCAGACAACCCCCAACTTTACTGTGACACAAAGAAAATTATCTTGCCATCAGTGGTTCATATATAAACTGACAAGCCCTGTATAATTATATCAATGGGCACCTAAATTCTGTAATAGTTGCAGGAATGGGAGAAGCTACAGCTACAACCACTTGGGGTGGTTGTTCATGATTCTTCAGCCATGAACACAATAAACACCTTGGAGGAAAAGTATATGTTGGTAGCTGCTAAAATATACAGGTGAAGACAAATGACTTGATAGAATTAAGAGAACTAGGCTGAGATTTGATGCACCACAGGTAAAGGCTGGTGAAAGCTTTACAGCAGGTATTTTATTCCCTGTAAATATGGTGCATTGGCCCATAACAGAATTTTGAATATGAATTGAATTCTCTGAATAGTTCTGATGCTTTAAAAGAACATATATACTTGGAAGACAAGATAAAACCAAAGAGAAGAAGCAGAGGATTTACTTTCTGATCCAGATTTTGTCTTAGCAAAATGAATATAAATTTGTATCACCAGAGGGTAGATTTTTCTTCAATAGTTTACCCTTCTTAGGAAAAAATTGAAAACTCTGGCAGGATTCTGGTAACAAGCAAATGAGAATGACTGTAATAGTCTAGGGGTTAACACACCCCAAGGAGAGCTCTAGCCAGTAATCAAAAAAAACAACCTTATAATTTAATGCTAAATGGAAGTCTGCCACTGGAGAGTGTTTTCCAGTACTACCAGGGAGGTTTTTTCCCAGCTGCAAACTCCATCAGACTTTGCAGTCTGATCCTTTGCTTTAAGGATAGGAGAAGTACCCAGACAGGATGTTTCAGAACCACACAGTCACCTTCCTTCTGTTTCTTACCTGTGCCTAAGAGGCAAATTAAGCAAGTCCTTTCATATTGAGCTACAAATGTGAGGTAAAAGCTTTCCTGTTATGCATTCAAACAAAAAAACAAAACCAAAGCCAAAACCAAACAAACAACCAAGAAAACCCAAAAATGACAACAACAACAAAAAAGAATAGAAACTCTCATTTGCATCTTGCACATCTTTTAAAATTATTTTTGGTCATTCCTATTGTTATTTGCCATTGTTCTAAAGATCAAGATTATTGTAAGGGCTTTCCCACAAATATTAAGATTTAACAGGTCGCCTGTTAAAATGCTAAACAGGTGCCTGTTAAAAATGCAGTACTGCATTTAAAAAATTCAGGCCCATTGTCTGAAATACATGGCTGAGATTCACATAAAAAACAGCGTAGGTCATCTTCTCTAACCTCCCTCCTTACAGCAAGCTGATTTGTTGGAGTCTGTCTCAGGTTTTTGCCTCGTACCACAGAAGTTTCCTTAAGCCCAGTCATATCCAGAACTGCATAGGATCAATTGGCAGGAAAGCTGTAATTACAAGACAGATTTATTTAAACTGAGAGGAAGAATTGCTGAATGCATGGCAAGTGGAAACCTGCAGGGTCTTCATTCTGTGATTTGTTGCAATTTTTTTTTTTCGTTAAACTGTACTAGTTAACACATACAGCTGTTGTGGGAGAAGAAAAAGGAAGAATCTCCCATATTGACTAATTTATGCTTAGATGCTTTCAGCTATCTGTCGATGTAGTCGCAAGAGTGTTTGTGGCATACCAACTGGAGTAAGGCATTGTAGTAAGGGTTCCTCATAACAATCTGCAAAATGTTTGCATTTCTTGAGCCAACTGACATCTAATTTGCTGGGAAATTTCTTGATTCACCTTCTGAGTAGAACAAAAGGCAAAGAAAAAATACTAAAAAAATATGAAAAAGCCATTTGATACAAAGCATTTTGTTTTCTTCTTAGGCTGCTTTTTGAACCAGAGAGAAAAGATGAGATAATTTCTTTCAGAAACACTTTCTCACGATCATATTTTGTTTCAAGAGTTAAGACCTCAATAGGAAAATATTTGTAACAAAAGACAGGATAAAAAAGTGAAAGATGCTGAAAGCAAAAGAATAAATGTGATAGTGTATATTCTCTTAAGCAGGTGTTAGACAGAGATAAGAGGAAAAGACAGGAATAAAATAGAAACAAGAATTCCTGCATCTCTGGTTCCAAGTGGTCTAGAAACTAGACAACATGTAAATAATTTTCAGCCTACCATATCTGGAAAGTATTTCATGTAGAGAGAATTTCAGGACAAGAGAGACCAAAACCTTGGCCTTGCAGAATCTGGAGGACTTGTTCTACCTCAGATGGAGTGATTCTGCCAGATGTGGAGACTGCCTGACACCTCTGTAGGACAGAAGAGTGAAGTTCTCCCTGCATTGTAGCCACAATAACCTCAATGGAGCTATGCTGATTTAGAGAAGCTAAGGATCTGCCCTTCTGTTGTCATGAATGATTTGTCCAAGTTGAGAGCTTTACTCAGAATTTGAGTTGAGGTAAAAACTGAAAAAAAATGAGAGGAAAGGAATGAAGTATCCCCACTTTGTGAGAAAGGGAAACCTATGGTCCCAGACCATATGTTTACCAGAAAAAGCTGCTAGGAGTGTTTTGCACAGTTTCGCATCTTAAATGTTTGTTTTCTCTGTCAGTGCTAGTGAGTTGACTACAATACCAAGGACTCACTGTGCTCTTGTCATCTAGAATGCATTAGAATACTTAAAAGATGGAGGAACATCTTTTTCTGCATATGATTAGCTGGTCTGGAAACAGGGGTATGAAAGAGGGAGCTGCTCCATCAGAGCATGAAGTGTTGGAAACTTGGGTAGATGTCCAATTCTTGCTCTTATTTTTGAAACTTTTTTTTTCATGGCTGATTCAAATAAAATAGCTCATTTAGAATATTCAGACGTGTATGTAGTTCTTGATGATGGATCACTGGATGTAGCTGTATGGAAGGTAGGTCTTACCATTTTTTTATCTTCAGATCCACTTTAATTGATATGGATGAGCTTGAAGAATCATTTACCTGCAGAAAGCCTTAGTTCAGTTGTTATGTCTTCTATAACAGAGTTATGTGGTAACTTTAATCCTGCAGGAGTTACACAGATGGAAGAGGAATGTAGCTTAATTAGGGCTATAAGGACACAGGTTGCTGCCAAAATGAAAAATTATTTAAAATACCATGGCTCACCCCCACCTGATACGTAACTCCTTTGAAGGACCCTTTTCCTAGAGTCTGCTGGAAACTGGGGAATTCCCTCAAATTTAATATTCTTTCAATGTCTAGGAAAAGTTGCCTTGTAGAAGAGTCCTGGCTAATTGGTCTGCTTTCTGCTTTTTTTTTGAGAAATGGAAAGATAAAATTTCTTTCCACTTTTACAAGCTCAATGACAGAAGCAAAAGCTTATGTTTCCCAGTGTGTCCAGGTTATTTATGCTTCTCTGATAGTTTGAAATCTTCTTTTCAATTGCACCCTAGGTTATTCCTGGCCAGGTTACTCAAAAGCCCCCAGAAGTTTTTGAAACACATCAAACCAGAACAAAATGCAAAAAATTACACTACCTCAAACACAAAAACCCCTCAGGTTTTAAACTGGAAGCTTGATCACATTTGAAGCATAGTGACTTTCCACTGATTTCATAACACTGAGAACTTGGCTAGAGCTGAGGATCTGGCCAGCAGAGTCAAGAAGTCACATCTTCAGGCTGATTGATGAAGGAACTCCAAATTTACACAACTCACACCTAAGGGCTGACTTGTCTTCCTCAGCCTAGGCATTATTACTATGGGGTCTTATGAGGTTTTTGTTTCAGAGGAAAAACACTCAGTTCTAGAACTCATGTCTTTACTGCAGTAAAGGCCTAGGTTTATTTCTTATGAGGCTTCAGACCTTTCTTAATCAAGTGATAATGGAAGTTATGCAGTATTCCCAGATCCTATTTTTCCATTTGCACAACTGAAACTATGAATGTTGGGTAAAAACTGATGAATTAAACTCTGTATTAAATAACTTTATCTGTTGAATACCTCTATCTGCAGGTAGCAAATAGAGAATATTTATTATTCTCTCTGAGAAATCATTTAAGCAGTTTGAAACAGTTTTCACAAAGCCCTTATGATGGAACTTTTGTTTGATCATATTCAACCTTGCTCTAGGTATAGCTTTAAGCATACATGACTCAGATAGAAAAGAGTTTTTAAATAATTTATGTCTCCCTTGCTACTCAGCATTTGTTGATCATGTTGCCACCCACTTTCTTCAGTAAGTGACAGCCCTACTGCACATCATTACCTGCAAAGTGTGAGTCATGGAGAACATTCTTGAACCCTAAATCTCTTCAGGCATCAAAAGGAACTGGGCATCCTCTCCTCCTGGTGGAGGTCTCAGCAGCCTCATAGTTTTGCACAGATTTGTGCTCTAATTACATCTCAGAGCAGGTGTTTTCTAAATAATTCTTCTCAGGTGAAACAAATTTATTTCTATTGGAAAATATTAACCAGAAGGCATGCTCAATTTTTCAGGGAACAGGCAGTCCTTTTCACAGTGAATGTGTCCCTCAGTAGCTTTAGAAAAGCACCGGCTTTATTAACCTTATCTTTTAGAGGGGAAAAAAAAAAAAAAAAAAAAAAAAGTGAATGATTGTGATGTGTGATGTGAAATCCTCTTGGAAAAACCTAACTGCAAATTGCAGATCTGGGATTGTATTTTATACTTTAGTTTGCAGGTCTACTTTGCCATAATATCAGAAGCAGGGACTTGTCCCTCCCACCTGTGCTCCTGGGCTCCCAATGCTCTCTCAGCTGTCAGACTTGAAAGTCTGATTTTAGTTTCCTAGTACTGGAAATATTTCTGGGGCATATTAAAAGAACAATAAAAACAGAGAATTTGCTGAAAAGGTCAAACCAGCAGCATCCTTACAGGATTCTACAGGTTTTCTCTTCTTCACCCACCTCTGCAGGAGAGGACTTTATTTTATTAAGGTTATTTATTAAGGTTTTTTCCATTTCTTGGAGAAAATGGCTCCACGCAGTAAAAAATGCTAATATGACCCACTCAGACACTAAAGAAATGAACAATGTGGGATGTTTTCACTACAGAGAAATGTCATCCTGTTCCGTACAATGTCACAGTCACCATTGTAAAATCCTTTGAAAATTTTAATCTCAACTTAAAGATATTCTTTTCTTCTTCTCCCTTTAGCAAGAGAAAATTGTGTCTGACATTCTTTCAGAATTATATTTAAGGTCTCAATAGTAATTTTTATGAGAAAAGAAAGGTGTTAGCTGAGATGTGCTAGAGGATTTGTGGCTGCTAATATCTGAAGCAGATTCTCTGCAGAAAATACAAACTGAATACATAAGGCAAGTGAAAGATTGAAAGTAAAGCTTCTTCCTCAGGTTTCATCCTGTTGCATCCCTGCTTAAGAGCAATTTTTGAAGCACATGGTCTTATAGTTGATGTTCTTATAACAAATGTGTACCATTGTGGGATTACACATTACCCTGAGCAGTCAAGTGCTTATGGCCATAATGCAACAGAAAATGCTGTCTGGAGCAGCTAAACTGAAGGTTAATGATTTAGTTAGCTATTAAATGATACATAAATATATATATTTTTAAAAAGGAAAGAAATAGGAAGGATGAGGAATGAGGTGGAAAATAAGTGACAGCACATGGGAAGTAGGACAGTAATGTGAATCTCTCCTCCCAGGCAGATCAGGGCTTAGCTAAAAATAGCAACAAACTCAGGATCATTTTAGTCCTCTCTGATGCTTCCCCTCAAAATCATTTCACAAAAGTCTGCATTGTTCCAGTTCTTTCCTGAATCCTGCACCACTTTCCTTTGGTGCTTGGTGTGAAAATATTTTTCAATTGGTTTGTTGCATCTCTTTGCTTTTTTTTTTTTTTTTTTTTTTTTTTTTTTTCCTGTTTCTATTTGTCTAGATGTAACTTTGAGCAGTTGTGTAGGTTTTGGAGGCTTCCATACTGAGCTCAGAGCTCAAAAGCCAGCCAAGGATATAAGCAGTACAGAAAGTGTAAAGTCAGAATGCAAATGTTTGTGCTCTTCCAGTTTTAAAACAGTTTCAAACTTCTCCCTTCCAAACAATCATGGCTCATGAAAACAGGAGTACTCTGGCTGTAAACCAGACCCTGAGCTGAGATGGGACCAAGTAATGTCCTGACACGATCGGTTTTTAATATTACTTGATTCCTTCAAGATGTGTAAGATTTCAAAACGGCCTCTTAAACAACTTTTGAATTGCTTCTATGCTTTTGGGCATTATGGCCCAGGCACTGACTCTCCAGGGTACAAAGATGGTATCCAGCAGAGGCCATGCCAAGTGTTACGTATTTTCTGCTAGATTAGACTTCCATGAACCTCAGAGCTGAGAGGCTGATTCTGAGATCAGATGTGGCAAAAAACTACATGATAATTTTTCAGTAAGTGAATTATATTTTTAATATTCTGTTCTCTGCTGGCAGCTCTGTGAATAAAATAATTTGCTATCATATAGAACTGCTGCCTACCACCATGCCCAGAAGCATGGGTAGAGTTCATTAAAAAAGATTTTAAAGGCTGTTCTTAAGGATGCCAAATCAAGCAGTTAAAAAGTAAGAAATGCCAGCAATAAGATTGGCTCACCAGCAGTTTTCCTGAGCATAATGATGTAGCCTTTAATTATATGATGATAATCCCCATCCTTCCTTCTTTTTTTTTCTTTTTACTTGGTTCCTCATTGAGCTTTGTTCATCATGATCCAACCCTTGTTGAAGCATTTGAGACACTCCCGTTCTTTAAATGTTGGTGGAGTCTTTGAATGATATTTTTGTTTCTTTTTAAAATTTTGTTTCACTGTGAAAAATGAAACAGAATGAAGTCAAAGCCCCACACCACCACAGTTCCCCAGTATTGCTAAATGCAGGTTGCATTTAATACTAATATCTTGATCATCTTTTTGATAGATTTTTTTCATAATATCTTGAAGCCCTTGTTAGTGAACTGAACAACATCTGACTAGCTCTTACACTGATCATAATTCATATGCAAAAGCAGGAAGAATTAAAATTTAATTCATTTTCATTTCCTAACTTCTGAGTACTTAGCTTGGCAACTTTAACTTATTTTTAACATTATGGAATGCTCATGGTTTAAAATAAAAATCTGACTACATAAAAAAAAAACCTCTGCATTTTCACAGCTATTGCATCAAGATGAATGTGTAGTAAATTTATTAGCAGGTTGTCTTGCATCATATTCTTCTAGAAAATGTTAGAAATTTAAAAATATGATAATGAGAAAAATGCAGTAATAATTAATAAAAGTACTGATGAATGCATAATTCTCAGAGAAAGTTTTCATCCACTTTTATAGAAAACAACCTCATGGTGTCATCACCCACTTTCCAGCACAGAACAAATGGACTGTGCTGTAAACCTGAAACATATAAATGAAAATGCCTCAAGCACAACTAGGGGTTCAGTGATTTCCAAACTATTTATCACTGTTAAATTCAGTACAAGTGGAATTTATTGCCTCCAGGCCTTCAACTGACCAAACAGGGAATAAAATAAAAAATCTGCTGAGTGTGCATCTTTGCACAAGTTACTTCTTGTGCATAATTTCTGCAAGTGCCCTCTTTAAAACCCTTGCAGTTGGACAGTCATTTGTTGTAGATCCTTGCATTTTCATAATTTTTTACATGTGTTAACTGATATTTTTCTCCATCCTTTTATCAGCTAAACTAATTTAAGTAGGAAGCAGTGTCCACTCACTTTCCTCTTTCTTTAATATTCTAGATGGGAAATTTTTTTACATATTGAGAGGATATTTTACAATTAGGCCCATAATCTATCTTATTTTTTATTGAATGATTCTACTGTAAATGTCCTGGTTTTTTTTCCCTCTAGCTTTATTATTGTTTCTATCACAACAATATCTGTAGCTCCTAGACAAGGCTGGGAATCCATCATATTTTTTCTTTAAACACCTGAAAAGAGGCAGGATCTTTTCAAAGTGTTATCATCTGTATAGACAAGATAGGCAGAAGATGGCAAATAATATTATAATCAACATCTTTGTTTTATAGAGAAAGAAGAGAAGACACAAAATATGTCTTGGGTATTTAGGTGCCAAGCTACAAACAGACACCTTTAATTAACAGCCTGGGAAGAAGCTGCAAAATGGAAGGAGAGCTGATGAGTAACACTCCATAGTTTAAGCCACAAAATATTTAAAACCTGAGACCAAGATCCACCCTCCCTTTTTCATGCATGATATGGCAGGAGGATCCTTTCCCTCTTTTCCTGCTGTCTATAGATGATATGGGAAGCAGGCAGGTTCCCCATCCTTCATTTACTGCCTGCTGTGGCTGGTTGGAGGGCAGACAGGTTGAATTGTTCACACCCTCCCCTGCCTCTCTGCTGCCCAGCAAGAGGTTTCTGAGCATCTTCCTCCCAGGTGGGCACAGGCAGTAATATTTTTTACTGCAGCTTTTGTCACAATTGCACAGCTGAAATCTGAAGTGTTGTTTTGCTGACACCCACTGTATGGCATATATGGCTCCTGATGCTGCCAGCTTTCTCCTTGTGCTCACTCATACATTTAATTTCTTTCTTTATATATTACCAGGACATTAATTTCTTGGCAAAGATTTTTGGAACTATATTATTATTAGCTGCAATGTTTACAAGATAGTTGCATTGTCAGATCCAGTCACTGTTAGCTGAAAGTATCTATCATGCTCTCTCCTCCCCAATCTCTCAGCTACTACTGCTCATGTGTTTGGTTTTTTTTTTTTCTTAGCTCTTTTTGCTGTGCTGCACTAGCTTTCAGTTCCTAGCATATATTCTTTGTGTGTGTAGTAGTTCAAATATTTACTGTGAAGTAACATTGATTTGATTCAGAAAGTATGATTTTTAAAGTCTCAGAGGGAAGGCTTTCAATGTTTTAGCATAATCCACATAGTTGTTAAATTCATCAACAATAAGAGAGCAATCCAGTACATTTTTTACGTATAGTAAGGATGAATGAAGCTGATCTATTCATTACCTCATCCACACAAAAGTATTTTGAATGCAGATTCGAATCCTCCTGTGGCAAAAACCATGGGAGGGGCTCTCCAAAAAAGCTAGGGTTTTTTCACTAAGTATTTCTGTAAAATTGCATATCTTTCAAATTCATTTCATAGTAGATGAGAATATTTGTGTATAGCTAGTAACACAACAGCCTTCTGTAGGATTGCTTGAGTTTCTGGCTCTCTATATAGCTTGGTAGACCTTTGGCCTCTGACGTTGGTTGTCTTTGGAGTCTCCAAAATTAACACATAAAGAAAAACCTGTGGACACCAGGCTTTTACATTTTTTAAAGTAAAAACTGTGGGTCGTGCTTCTGACTAAATGTATTACTAATGTTTAATCTAACGCTTTAATGAAAAAAGTTTTCCATCCCTCTTTCTTTGCTATTTCCTTAATTCTCTTGTACGAATTCCCCTTTATTTACTCAGCCAGTCCAGTGAAGGTAACAGTATAATCAGTCACTTCAAACAAACCAGGTTTCTGACCCAGAGAATAATATACAACACGAAGCCCATCTTTATTTCAGTAGTACAGAGACTCCCTGACAACCGAGATAGTATAATCCCTTTTGTAACAGAAGAATTAGAATGGGTACATTACCACATGCAGCTGTTTCTTCAGCTATGCAGGAACTGAACAGGAATACACAGAGCATCTTCCCCTGGGGCAGGGAGAGGTTGTGAGAAGTCTGCCAGAGCACCTGGGTTTCAGCAAGTCTCTGATATCCTTCCCACAAGGGACTGGTGCATCCCCTGGGACAGACTTTTGTTGTGCAACCCTTCTGTGGTGTCATCTTTCCTACTGAAATTTCCATCTAACATGGCCCATTCTTGCAAAGGGCTTCAATGAATCTGCGTTTTTGCAAGGAAAAATGGTTTGTCAGGAAATTCCTGTCTCCTTTTAATGAGGCTGAATATCAAAAAGTGATTCCAGAGCAATGATTGCATGCTCAGTGGACACAAACACATCTAGTGATGTTTTTCAGTGTGGGAAAAAGTAGTCTTGCAAAAATTGTAATGCCATTGGTCTCTCCCAACTTCCTTTCAAACCGTATAATTTGAGCGTTCCCTGCTATGCACGTTCATACAGCATGGCTGAAAGGGCAGGGCACCAAATGGCACTTTGCTGTTTCAAAATGCACAGTTCAATCTATAGCAAACCTGTATTTCTTTGGTGAATTGTATGGAGTAAGCAGACTGCTCATGACAGCTCTATGAATAATAATGGTGATTTTATCACCAAGATGCTTTTGGTCCTGCTGTATATTATTATGCAAGGCTGTTCTGCAGTGGCTGTTATTCAGTTGCAACTTACAGAGAAGCTCAGAGGTTTCAAGTTCAGTAGAGAAAAACTGTTCTGTCTCTTTTCTTATTTATTCCTGTATTTACAACAACTTTCAGTTTTACATCTCATACACACTTAATCCTTGACCCTCTTTCTGTGTGAAAGGTGAAAATTCAGTAGGTAGGCAGAGCGGTAACAAGTCGTCCCTCAGATATTTTTTCCTCTCCTCTTCCTTCTCTCTTTCACCAATCTCCATTCTTTCCAGCCACTTGCAGTTAACCCATCTATCTCCCAACCTGCTACATATATAGACAGCTACATATATGTTCCCATTTAGCACTTTCTCTGGGGAACCTGACCTCTTTGTTTCCTTATCCTTGCTAGAAGCTGCTGCCAGCCCAGGAGGGCTAATAAAACACACAAGAGAGATGAAAAACCATAAGCAGGGAGAGTGAGAGTTTGAGATCACAAGTTCTGAATCTTCATCTTTGTAGATTCTTATCCAGGAGCTGATGCTGTGTTGCATTACCACCTCCCAGAGTGGTGACAGACAAAATATGAAATCTCAGTTCACATCCATCTTGTTCATTGGTTTGTAACTCCCACAGGCTAACAGGGCTAACGTCAAGATCATTCAAAATCAGTCTATATTTTGGGTGACCTGAAAGTACTTCTGGATACCCTGCATGCTTCAGGGCTCTAAAGACAGCTATGGGAGCTTTCCATGTACAAATATATCCAAAAGCAGCCAGTGGAGACAGCAGAGATGAAGCCATGCTGCGGGTCAAAATGACATTGATGTCCTTAGCCAGAGACACCTTTTCAATGCAGTGATTTTCTCCATTACTATATTAGTTAAAAGTAATCAGTCTTGAAAGTTATGATGTTGTCATGAACAATTTGATTTTCATATGTAGTGAAAGAACTGCAGTGTTTGTATAAGCAAAACAGGAGAATAAATGAGGTATAGGTGGAATTACTAATTCCATTTACATTTTTTAAAGTAAAAATTGTGGGTCGTGTTTCTTTTTCAAAAAGAAAAGTGTTCAACACAATATACAATAAAGGATAGTAACTCTAATATTATTTTATCTTTCCACCACTGTTGGTGCCTTTTGAAGTGATTGCAGTCTGCTGCTGTTTTATCTGATCCTACCAGGGAAGCCATTGAGTCTTTGTCCAGTGTGCAAAAGGCAGCAGACAGGATGCTAACCAATTGCCCCTGCTGTTTCCAGCTGATGCTCTTTCTTACTCTTGCCTAATTGTTCCCTCTGTAAATTATTTTGGCTACCAAACTGGAGGACAAGAAAATGCTCATCACAAGCCTGGGCTTGCAGGCTGCTGAGAAAGAGGTAAGCAACGTCCCAGCAATCTCCCACAACTTCTTTTGTGTGCTGCAACCCTGAGAGGGCTCCCACACTGCTCTCATCTCCTGGAAAGGTGTGTTTGAGAACCATGATCTCAGTACTATACTGTTCCCAAATTCCTAGCAGGGTGCATCTATTTTCTATCTAAATATTCTGGAAAAGATGAAGACAAGAAGTAAAACTCAGAATAATCACAAATGAAGATTAAAACCAGCTTCCATTTGCAGATTCATCCTTTTTTTTTTTTTTTAATACAAGATTTTCTTCTAAGAGACTGGGTTTTAGTCATACAAATAATAATGAACACGTCCAACCTTAAATATATTCAGTGTAATTAGGTTTTTTTTTTTCATGTAGGTACAATATATATGATTGTTACTGGTTTTCCTCTTATGCTTTAATTCTTCCTCTTCTGATGGTTAATTGCTGATTTTCATTACCTTAATCTCAAAACAATAAATCATTCCTGGTTTGAACAAAGCACTTCTTAGGATTTATTGGGTCTTTCAGTGTATGTCACTGAAGTCTTTAATACAAATAGATCTCCATCTTGGGAAAATCTATGAAAATGCATCACAGGATCTGTGAGCGACTTCATCTATTGATTTCTTTTTTCTTTTGCCTCTTGCATATTCATATGTTTCTGGAAACTGTCAGTTTTTACCAAACATGAAAGAAAATTATGAGAAAAAAATAAGACTAATACATTTCATACAAAAAGGTGTGTCCTTCGAACAGAGCTGTAGAGTATCTGTTAACCTAGGTGGTACATTTCGATACTCATGCCACTGCTGCCTTTTGGTAAATTATGCTATGGTTGTCACATTTTTCCTGGCAACATCACCCAGCTGCTGTACTTCAGGGAATTAGGCTGCAGCAATGAAAACACAATGTGTCTGGTGTTGTGGCATGCCAAGGGAAATGAGATCATAGTTCAGCTGATGAATTTCTCCATGGGAATTCAGTGGGCACCTTTTGGAAACAAAAATCACTAAGGTGTGGGTAACCACAGGCAAAAAAGTGGATGTATGTCTACAAGAGGAAAAGTCACTATGGAGTGAGTTGTTACAGAAAGGTACTATTTATACTGATCCTAAGGGCTGATCTTTTATATTTCCAGTGATTTATTTGCACCCAGTTCTTAGAAGGAAGACTCTTTGCCTTCCAGTACTGTAAGTGTAAGCCAAAAATCTTGGAGAAGCATTTGTCTTGGAAGTCTTTTTCAGGCACTTCAAAGTAGTATTAGTATAAAGTCTTTAATTTGATAAAAAATTAGACTCAAAAATCCCAACAAGTACATTTCTCAAAAATACACTTTCAGGCTCTGAGATGTGCTAAAATTTTCTCATACAGATTTATTTTCCTTGAATTTATTTGAGTTGTGTATAGAAAGGGCAACAAATACTATATTAAATACAAGACCATTCACTTCAGGGAGGTCTGGACCATTAAAAGCACTTTTGAATTTAAAGAAAAGTATTGTTCAAGTCTGCAGCTAGATTAAAACCTGAACAACAAAGCTCAAAGCCATCCCTATTTTGCATGATCATCTGCTATATAGGTGTCTGGCCCAAAAACCTTATAGTGATGTTCTTCACTCCAGGAGGAAGACTCCTGGAGACATGCTTTCTCCCTGATAACTGTTTGTCTGATAAAATAAGAGAGGGGTTTGGATAATTTCTGTGTGAAAGGGAGTTCAACAACTAGCATCCTGTGACAGCAGGCCAAGCCCAGAAATTCACTGAAGGACATCCAACCCACCACTTCTGACAAGAAAAAGGGCACAGAAAAATGTAATCTCAAGTTTCAAAGGATGACAAGAACCAGAAATTTTCCTGAACTGATTTGAACTGTTAAGCCCAGGACACTGCATTGATTGAACAACTTCTTCATCAGCTGGCAGGGCATAACCCTGAACAATCCTGAAAGAGAGGACTCCTAAGGGAACATCAGAGAGAACTCTTGAGAAGTATTAGATACTTGAAAAGCATCATCCAGAGAAGGAAAAATTGGCATGAAGTTGGCCAGGGTATGGATCATGTAGAGGAAATAGAGTAGAGTTTTTAAAAGATAAGAGGGGGAAAGGTGCTATTTAGAGCTTTGCCTAAACTTTTGTTACCATACCAGAAAAATTCCTCTAATTCATGCAGGCCTAGCAGCAAGCCTGCTGTGATTATCTAAGCGCATAGGAACGTGCAAGGGAATGTAAAAACTGACCCTGAGTTTGAGAGCTGAAGGGGAATGGTGAAGCTGTCAACAGCAACAGGCAGAGAAGGAAGAGTGGCAGATTCAAATTAAAGAATTACCTGTGATCTTTTTAGCTTTGGGTGACAATGAATCATCCTGAATACACCAAACTGTCAATTCAACTCACAGAGTGGAAAAGAAATGGACAGGACAGAGAGGTGAAAATATGCAGCCTGGGAATAATAACAAAAAAAGAGAGAAAAAAGTGTTCAATGACAGAACAGGAATCTGTAGTGGCTTTGAGAGAGTTCCATGGAGAACAGAGAAGGAGTCGCTCGAAAAGATGCTGAAAAAGCAATAAAGAAGGTACAGGGAGAGTCACAAGGGGGTACTGCCACAAAAGCCAAGCAAGAAAAGAGTGATCAAGGGTATCAGATTAGACAGGAAGGTCAAAGAGGACTCTGAGATTCCCCTGTTAGACAGAAAGGTCATTTGAGACCTTGGTGAATTAGTCTGAATGGGGAGTCTGGAGCCAGATTGCAATGAGTCAGAGGAAAGGAAATCAATGCAGTGGTCGTAAACAGGCCTTTCAAGTCACTCAGAAGTGAAAGGGAGAAGGGAGGGCTGCTGAAGGAAGAAAAGCTGACCTATTTGCACTGGAAATTCACAAACAATGTACTGCTTATCCCTTTCCCTTCCTCAATGTATGAATTACCTTTTTTTTTGTTTTGTTTGTTTGTTTTCTGATGGATTTTGTTGTTGTCTTGTTTTTGAAGATCAGAGAAGTTTCCAGACTCCCTGATTTTAACAGTCACCCATTAATATTGCTCAGGCACCTACCCAAGGGAACACATATGTATAGCAGCCTGTACGGATTCCTGTCTCTTAAATTTATTACTCAATCTCCATTTAACCATAGAGCTTCATTTGTTTTCATGATCACTGTTTGTGTGGTGTCTGGTACTAGAGCTCTTTGGTGCCAAACTAAAATTAAATTTGGTTTTCAAACCCTGGAAATCCTACAGAAACATGAAGTGAGTGATTGTGCTATAGAGCACACTGTAGAGAATCCTGACTTACCATATTGTTTCTCAAAAAACATGTTTATGACTCCAAGGCATAGGTTTGTTCCACATATCACCATTTTGCCAATCTGGCAACATCGAAGAGATATGTAAAAAAAAAATTAATAGAAATGCAGCTGCTTAGAATTTAGTCACACAGTTCTCACTGGAATGAAAAGGTAGCTCACAATGGGACACATCTGAGACTTACATGGAAATACAGACTTGTGATTTTTGGCACTGCCTTTGGGATCGGTAAGTACCTGTGCCCGGAATGAAAACAGAGTAGTGGTGTTGAGAATTTCCACCTTGAAACAATTCTTGCTATCTGGTTTTAAGACCACAGTTTTTACATGCCACCTTTCCCTTGTGACGTCTTGAGCGTGACAGAATGAAAACACAAAAACAACAATCACAGTTTGCTTTTAAACACACGACTTGAAATAATAGCCATGCTGTATAACAGATAGCCCTTCTGTCAGGTCACTGGTGACCCACAGTAACTTTCTGGGTGGTCTGCAGATTTTAATAATAATTTTTCCTTACAGAAATTGCCAGTGGATAAGGAGACAGTGGCCGCAGAGCCACTCCTATATTTGTGTCCTTTTTTAAGGCATCAGCCTGAGGCCTGGAAACAGCCCCCTGTACAGGGGCAGGCTGCTCACCCGCTCAGATACATTTTGTCTGGCAGCCTATGGGTTGCTGTCCCACCTGTAAAGTGGTCCTCCACAAAAAAGAGTTAAAGGACACCTAGTGCAGGCTATAAATCATGTTTTAAAAAGATAATTACTTTAGTGGTACTCAGCTTCATCTTCATATCCTCCAGTTGCAATAAAGCAGTTTATCTGACTTGGTTATTTTTCCTCGATGCTTAAATCAATTATTTCATGCATGTTAAATGAAAACTATCCATAGCAGATTTAATATCAAGTTACAAATAAATAATGTTATAGATTTATACCATTTTTGAAATAGTGAATTATTCTCACTACAGATGTCACCATTGTGGTTTTGACTTGCAGATGTGAATGGAATATTCTGCAAAAGTACATCTCCAGCTATGCTACGCTCTGAGGCTGCCCTTGGGGATTATTAATGTGGTCAGTCACCCAGTTCTTCATGAAAACTGCTCCCAGGATTTAATGAAGTTCACAATTTAAAAAGAAAGAAAATATTACCTTTAATAACTGTGAACAATCTTGATTTCCCGCATAAGCACAGACATACTTTTAGCTCATCTACATATAAACACAAGGTTTTGGGCTGAAGTTATATAGCTAAATTTCTTGCAGGAAAAGCCCACTAAAAGAGCCAGACCTTAAACCTCTGAAATGGAACAATAATTCCAGGCTACATTGCCACATGATTTACCCTGCTGTAACATTACTGTGAGTGATGTATACATGGTAATGTTCCAGTCCAGGAATACGTCTCACAGTGCCTGCAAGTGCCCAGCTGGGTGCCATTTCCCTACTCCATGGACTGGCACACAACAACCAACCTGCCTGGCAGCATTTCCATCCTCCCACAGGAAAGCAAATGCACTGGAAAATCCATTATTGCCTCTTTCAAGTTCCCTCTGGTCATACTTATGGCTGCATAGGGAATGGGTGTTATACCCAAATGAGAGGATTGCTTTTCAATGACTGAAATCTCCAGAGTCAGAGCCGTGTGATACACATCAAAGCATGTATCATGGTTATACCCAGACACAGCCATTTTCATTTCATAGTCTTTTTTTCTTCTATGTATGCACCATACAGAATATTCTGCCTTCCTTCTTTGTCTTTAATACATCTTCAGGAACCAAACTTATTAACAGTGCATTGAAAGCAAACACTTGAGATACTGAGGATTACTTATTACATGACTAAGTGATATTTTATGCTAAGTCTTTTTCTCCAGTGTATGCTATATGAAAAATGCAGATTTGCTAGATCAGACAAGGGTTATTAGGTGTTTTTGTCCAAATTATGCAGGCTACTGTTAAGATTTTGTAAATTCACGTATGGAACCATGGAATCATTTAGCTTGGAAAAGACATCTCAGATCATCAAGTCCAACCAATACTGTAGGTATTGCTAGGAAGTTTCATTGACACTATTACATCTGAACTAAAGATGCATAATTTTTCCAAGCACCCAAAAACATTCACACTTATGTAGCTCCTACCTGATAGGTACTATTGACCAGAGAGTCAGCCCACAATTGTGTAACATTTCCACATAGCTAGAAAATGTCAGAAAGCCACTAGAAATGCTGCAAACTGTGCCTGTTCACATCTTTGGCATGTTCCTTGGCTTTCTCACAACACCATCTGATGCAATATCTACTTTTGAATTGCATCAGGCAAAACCAAGAGATTTTGATTTTTGTCTTTCTTCATGTGACTAAGAAGCTGCCAAATGTTGACTTTCAATAATGTTACCTTTTCTGGCAAAATGAAGAAACTCATAGAAAAAAAGAGGGGTGCAATTAAAATGGCTTAATACTTTGGTGAGGGGGAACCTTGGCAATTCTAGTTATTTACATAACTGTCATCACTAAGCTACAAAATTCCTGTCCTCACCTCACCCTCCCGTTAAGAAATGAATGATTTTGGCCCATTTTGCTTGGCAATTTGTTGTTGGACTTTAAAAAGTCTAATGGCTTATGTTTTCTCAGCAATTAGAGCGTGCTCTTAATAGTGTTTCAGGATGCTGCAGCTCTGTGGCATGACCTCAAACTCTTTGTATAAGCAGGAAGAAATACTTGATGAGCAACCAGCTCTAGGGGCAAGAAGCAATAGGGCAATGTGGCTGAGTGGGAGGCTGTGGTCAGCAGCTGGAGCAGGTTGGATAGAAGAGTATGTTTGAATCAGCCCTTAGTACTGGTAAGATGTAGACCAGCACTCCAACTGCATTGCTGTGCTGCAGGTAAATGGAAATCCCAATTAACAAAAGTCTGGGAGAGAAAGGAGACCTTTTTACAAAAATGCAGAATTTTCTCCCTTTTTTAAGATAAACCCATTCAATCACCTTTACTGTTTGTCTTATAACTGGTAAGCAGTTTGCAGTTATGCAGTCAAGGCAATTTTTTGCCCAAGAGGAACAAATGCAAAACAGTTTTAAGGAGTAAATATGACACATTGCCAAATTGTATGCAAACTATTTCAGATCATTTCCTCTTTGGCTTTCCATGCAGAAACGCACGTTGCATTATGTATGTATGCTTATACAATGCATTTTCAGTACATACAAAACAATAATCTTGCAGAGTAAGAAGCAAATGGAATCAGACACTTAACCTGAAGAACTGGGCTCTATCAATATTATTCATATGTTTTTCCATTTTTAGACTAGTTAGAATTCTCCCTGCCTCTTTCTGCTCTTTCTGTAGAAAGTGGTATTAACAACTCGCAGACTTTTTGGACAACGGGTGTTGAAACTGGGTCACCTGAAAAGGCAGAGTGGCCATGTCTCCTCCAAAGTCAGGTATTTTGTTCAGTTCCGTATTTTTTAAAAGGAGAGCCTGATCTCTAATAAATTTCTCAACAACCCTCATTTGTATCCTTCAAGAATGTCTCAATTAGTAATAATTAATGGTCTTTAATGTTTATAGTTTATATGACTTTCATATGTCCCATATCCCTAATTACTCTGCTAATTAGAAGAGAGTCCCATGCTTGTCTTAGCTGCACCTGCTTCTGGAATTCCTGTGGAGACCAAATTTAAAAAGCACTTTGTTCTGGCAGTATACACACCAGATTCTAAGCTTTAACCAACATAATGACATATGCTTTCTTCCCGATAGTTATATTTATTGTGCAGTAAATTTAGAAGTTTTCTCTGGATAAATCACTAGAAAATAAGAGCACAGATACAATGAATTTCTGTAGCCTGCATAGATTTTTAGGAGTGAGATATTAAACTTGAACTTTTAGTGTATCCAGCTGTTAGTAGTCATTCTAAGTTCACTTCAATTAGATGATCTGACAACCCTGCATAATTTCTAAGAATATACCTCAACTGTGATTTCATGAATTATCTAAAATCCCATGTCCAGCATCACCACAGTCTTCTTTCCTCACATCCTGGTCACTAAGGCAAGAGAGCCAGGGAGGGGGAAGCCCAGGTAAGCAGGTGGGACAGAGATGCTACTTTCCTGTTCAGGGAGGCTTAGCACCAGGTCAGCAGAGCCCCCATGTAAAGCACTTGCCCTCTGCTTAAACAAAACCAAGGACTGCTGCTCAAAAAGGAACAAAAATTCATGTAAAAAGAGCAAAGGTCCTGAACGTATCCACCTTCTGAAGGGATTTCTGACTTAGCTTCAGGCTGCATGACATATCAGACTACATCCTCAGGCATTTACTATCTGGTATCAATAAAGCCCTGATGACAGAAGTTTTCCTCAAAGATTCTTCACAATGACAAAGGAGCCAAGGTAGTTACTGTGACCAACAACCTGACTCTGCACCATACGTATGACTTTGCAGCTTCTTTGTTGGACAGGACACCCCTGGGTCCCAGATAGTTTTTTGTTTTGTTTGTAAGAAGGGAAAACCTTTGCCTTGGGGCAGAGAAAACCAGATTTTAAATGTCATTGAAATTTTGCATAAGTTTAAATATATACTTTAGTCAACAAATTGGTTGTGTTTACATCTTAGAATAATTTTCTGTCTGTAAAAATAATTAAATAAACAGCATTTGTCATTCCTGAAGACCTCATGATATTGATGACATCCTGAAAGCAGAAGAGGTCCCCTTTGAATCAAATGCAGAATCTTCTGGTACTGCCTCCTGGGTGAAACTTAGGTAATAAATTCCAAAACAGATCTGACTGTGTCTGAGTTTTGAAGGCAACCTGTTCTCTGGTCCCCTGCCCTAGTTTCAGTGTGCCCATAAAAAGGAATGGTTAAGTTAGTCTTGCAGTGAGCCAGACCCTCTGTTCTCACCTCTGTTCTCATAATGTAGTCTCCTACATTATGTATATGGTACATTTTCCATGCCCTGCCAAGCTCCAGTTTTCACCATTTCTGGAATTTGCCTTAGAATTTCCTGCCTCTTCTTCAACAACATTAAGCAGGTCAGAAATTAAGTAAACTGATCATCAACGATTGAATACCTCAATTGCTGCTGTTGTAAGACTTATTCTCTAAAATAAAAACAGAAGTCTCCTCATGGAATGATAAGGAGCTCTTCACAAAAGGATATACTTATTCTTCTCCAGAGACTTCATTCAAAAGGTATAGCTGAAGAATCACTACAAAGCCCACGTGAAGGTATTTTCTGATTTGGATATTCCAGCACTGTAAAATCAAGCAAACTATGAAGACATGTAGAGAGTGAATTCATGTAAAATAATTTCTGACCCTTAGAATACACATTTAAGGCTTTTAGGATATCAGAAGATTGTTGATGGTTAGCGAGGGAGCAAAAAAAAGAATTTTAAAGAGCAAAGGATCATTTTAGGCTTCTTCTACTTTCATATTTTAAGCCAAAGTTTCTGCACTATTAGCTGGCTGAATATTTGCTTATTTTGCATTTTCAACACTAGACTCTATACAGTGACACTTACTATGCAGAACTGAAATTTATTGCAGTTTGCAGGAGTTTTATGACTTGGAACGGAAAAGTGATTTAAAAGGAGTGAATGTCTTAGCAAAGTTTTTTGTTTGTTTTTTGTGATTTTTTTTTCTAAACTGTGCTATCCAATTGTTGAATGGAAAAAAATCATAGGTAAGAGGATTAGACTAAATCACAAATAACTGCCAATTTCCATCTCTTTTTAGAGTAATGCAATGTATCAACGGTTTAAACCATTTCAGACAAGTTTAAACCTCCTGGTAGTGTAGCATAAAAAGAAGGCATTATTCAGCATATAGTGTTTGCAGATTTGCTAGTTTTAAAAGAATGTTTTAAAAGAAATTCTGCTTGCAGAAATTGTACGTGTCCACAGAGTCACATTCATGTGAAGAAAGTAAAGAGAAATATGTTAAACTTCTAGGAAGTTGGAATCTGAAGATGATGCAGGCCCAAAACATCAGCATGAGAGACTCTGCAAGAACCTGACTGTGATCATAAAGCCTAAACAAGGACCTGAGACTCCTGAAAGCCATTATGATCGTGCCAGACACTGGGGCATCAACCCAGAACTTCACAGAGATACGGGTAATGTAGTAGGATTTTCAAAAAATCTGTGGATGTGGGGCCCTTGTGCATAAGAAGCCCATCCAGACCATGAGACCAACTTCCCAAGACCCGGTTACAGTCTGTCCCAATTGTCCCAAGTGCCCAGGTGACAGGGCAACACTATGCTGTTCTGCTGAAAGCTGTCTGACCACAAGGGCAACACTATGGCCAACAGAGAAGACTTTGGCCTGAGAGAAAGGAACAAGATTCTGAGGATGACAAAGAGAGTGCAAGTGAAGAGCCAAAGGTCTTTTGGTGACCATGACCCAGCTCCTCAGTTGGAATGCCACTGGCATGCGGCAAGTCAGCTTGGCAAGTGAGCAAACACAGTGTGCATCCACTTGAAAAGTACCATGTAGACCTAACCTTCTGTAAGAAAGGAATTAATAAACAGCTCCAGCTGATGGGATGCCTGCAGCTTCCAAGCCTGGCAGACAAAGACTTGTGGATTCAGATTTTTCCGACAGCTGCACGCAGACAAGCTTGTGTAACTCTGCCCTGGACCAAGGAATGCTGTGAGGCAGGCACGCAGGCTGGGGCTTGTGCTGACACCTCAGTCACGGGCCCTTCCCTTGCTGTGGGGTAGGAGAGGAAGAGAAGATCCCCTGAGGGACACACAAAATCTCTGAGTCTGTTTTTTGCCCAGAAGCAGTGAAATAATTTGAAGCAGCTCTGGGGAGGGTGAGCGCTGGCACGACAGCCCAGCAGGGCAGCTCCAGCCAGAGAGCAAGTGTGTGACCAGGGCAAAGCAACACAGAAGGGTCAGAAGAAACAAAAAAGTCCTGCTTAAGTGGTCAAAGCTCTCCCAGTCTCAGAGAAAATTGCATTAATGTGATCTGCCTCATTGCCAGAGACATGTTTCATTACATGAAAAGAGGAGAAAGAGGGGTGGCCTGGGGGCCAACAGGAAAGCTGGGAAGGGACTTTTTACCAGGGCATGCAGTGACAAGACAAGAGGTGACGGCTTTAAGCTGGAAAAGTGGAGATTTAGGTTGGACATTAGGAATAAATTCTCTAGTGTGAGGGTGGTGAGACACTGAAACAAATTACTCAGGGAGGTTGTGGATGCCCTACCCCTGGAAGAGTTCAAGGCCAGGTTGGATGGGGCTTTAAGCAGCCTGTTCTAGTGGATGCTCTCCCTGCCCATGAAGGGTGTTTGGAACTCAATGATCTCTCGGTGCCTTCCAAACAAAACCATTCTATGATTCTATGAGACTGGTATTTATCTGGATGAAGCAAATCTCAAGCAATCTCACTGCTGAGGCACCTTCACCCACTTTCCATGCCTTCCCCCAGTAAAGACTCAGTCAATTTTGGAAAGAGATGCTAAAACCTGGGCAGGTCACACTGCAAGTGTCCAAAGCAAGGGGAACATGGGGACAGCAGCCCCCAGTGGCAGCTGCAGCCCCAATGGTGGCACAGGGTCAGACCCTCTGTGCCTCCTGTGGCTGAAAGGAGGGGTGCTGGGGGGCCACAGGCTGGGAGAGTTGGGTTCTCTAACAGGAAGGAGATTTGGGAGGAATATGGACATATTGTAATAAGGTATGGAGCTGTGGAGGCTGAGGGGCTGCAGAGCTTTGGAAATTGGGACAGAACTGGGCAAACTCCTCCTAAAATGCCAAAAGCAAGACTGTAGAGAGCAGAGAAATCCACAGGGACTCATAGCTGGTAGTTAGGTTGGCAGCTGTAGCAGAGATTAATACCTTCCTATCTTTTGTACTTTTGGAAAAAGCAGTGACACATCCTGAATAATGAAAGCAACTGTGTAAGAGGGGAAAAGGTTTACCAGTTGCTTTTTATTTTAATTTTTAACAGGCAAAAATGAAGTGAAATATTCATTTGTCATCGACTACTTTTGATACCAGTGAATCAACATTTTCAGGCAAAAATGCATAGCCAGAAACCATAGAATTATACAACCACATAGTCACAGAATCACAGAATTATTTTGGTTGGGAAAGATCTCTAAAGGTCACCTAGTTCATAACCCCTGCAGTAAGCAGGGACATCCTCAACTATATCAGGTTGCTCAGAGCCTTGTCAAGCCTCACCTTGAGTATCTCCAGGGATGAGACTTAACTACCTCCCTGGACAACCTGTTCCATTTTTCCAATACCCTCATGGTAAAGAACTTTTTCCTACCATCCAATCTAAATCTGCTCTTCTCTAATTTAAAACCATTGACCCCTATCCTATCACTACAGGCCCTTAAAAACAGTCCCTCTCCAAATGTCCTTCCTCACTTCCTAGATGCTCCAAATTACATATTTCTCAGACTAAGACTACTTATTTTTCTGAAGCAGACAGTGGAACAAGGCTTTTCTCTGACTCATATTTAAACCAGCATGAATGTACACATTCATAATGTCAGAAAGAGCAAACTTCACTATGATTAAAAAAACTCAGATCAAGCTTTCCTGTGGAAGATATCTAAATGGCATGACAAATTGCAAGATCCCTATTTAGCCTCCAGGTAAGAATTTATGTAGAGATCAGCAGATGGACTGATAAGCATGAAGAATACAACTGTACCTGGAAAATATTATAACCTTCAAGAACACTTGGCACATCTTATAATATCCATTGCTGTGAGCTGAGGCAGCTTAAAAGGTTAACAAATTTATACATGCCTCACATTCTCATTTCTAGTTCAGATCTTCCCAAACATGTCACAAATACTCATCTTCATTGAAGATTAACTGCACAACAACTTTGAAGTGTTAAAACAAGCTGTGTTTGAGTTTTGGAAAAGCAAACCCAGGCCATAATAATTTCAACAAAGTAAAAATAGCTTCGTGCTTCAAAGCTCAAGTCACTGCCTGATTTTCTAGAAAATTTTTCAGAAACATTCACCTTTGGTCTGTGACCTGACATTTAAAGTGTTACATCAATGGAACTTTATTGGAAAAGGTTTATGGTGTAAAAAACCTAAACTTAATTCCGCAGAAACAGCTTCATTTTAATTATGTACTCAAGACTGCAACAGCATAACTTTTAGCTCCAGCTGCTGTTCCTCTTTATTTCAGTGTTTTACTTAGCACTGTGAACGTGCTTTCAGTAGTGAGTAAAGATGATACCTTCTAAAAGGTGTTTACCACTTTCAGTAATTGCATATGAACATACTTCAAATTCAGATGTAACACTGATAAACCTATCACATGCTGAAGAGTCTAGTTGCTAATAACTGTCATGAAATTCACCTCTACAGTGGTATTTTTAAGAATTACCTGCCTAAAAAGGACTGAAATACTTTTGTAGGTAACCAATTTTATTTTTTTTCTGATGGCTCTCCTAACTCTCCTAATTACTTCTCTGTAACGTATTCCTGTTGCCTGTTCTCCTAAACAAAATTTGCCATATTCCTCAAACATTAAAGGCAATCCTGCATGTGCTGCTGATTCTGTGACTGCCTTTACAGGTGGGTAAGTAGTTGCCGGGGTTTGATTTGTTCCACCAAATTGCTTTTATGTCTGATAACTGCAGCACACTTAAAGGTGCTTTTGCTTTCCTTCTGGTGTTTAAGTGGGAGCTGTACTTTTTATTAGGCTCATTTGCTAAACCTGCACTTCACCTCACTTTGCTCACCTTTGCTTCCCCTTTAAAACTTTTTCTTCTTTTCACTCTGTGTCTCTTATTGAAGTCCATCTTGTGACTCGGAAAGATGGACTGAAACCAAAGGGAAGGGCAGGAGGGAAACCTCTGCCAA
Organism: Florisuga fusca; assembly: GCA_038090715.1. Taxonomy (NCBI): domain Eukaryota; kingdom Metazoa; phylum Chordata; class Aves; order Apodiformes; family Trochilidae; genus Florisuga; species Florisuga fusca. The sequence continues at coordinate 6,248,133 of JAAWXA010000011.1, read as the reverse complement.
GCACTGAACATGCTCCTGTGCTACCGACACAGTGAGCAACATTGCCCAGGCCCAGGCTGCACAGGCAGGCATCGGCAGGGCTGCTCCCTCTCCCTGCTTCACAAGGAATAAAGGTCCAAAGCCACTGGCACACACGGGTGGCTAGTGCTAAGGTGACTGATGGTGAGGTAGATATGCCAGCTTTGGGCTTTGGGCACTGCTCAGCAGTGAGTTACTATTGCTCTCAGAAAAGAAACTGAGCAGAGGAGGATTCTAAATTGCAGGTTTGTCCTTCTCAGGGCAGATTTCATACGGAGCCTGTTTCTGTAGTCTTCAGAGAATTAAAAATTGGTTCTAAAGCTTTAGTTTTTCTCCCTAAACAAATCAAACTTTCCTTAAGGAAATATAAAGAAGAAGATGAAAGATATTTTCTTTTCTGGGAGATATTTCCAAAGGGGGAAAAAATGCCGTAACTTCTGAAGCTAGCTTTAAGGTCTGATTTTCAAACTCTGATTGGTCTATTCATAAATCCTCCCACAAACCAACTAAAAGCCATATAACTTTGCTGAAATATAATTTACTTTTTATTTTACTTTTTTTTTTTTTTGCCTGTCTTCATCTTCTACTTCATTTCCAAGGAAATGACTAACCTTCCTCCCATCTATACTTTCAGCCTCCAGGCTGAATGTAATTTGGTTCACTTTAATACTACACATGTTTTAAAACATGGGGGAAACATGCACTTCCAAGGAAAAAGTGTGTAGCAAGGTGCCACCAGGAAGAATTGAAAAGAGAATGAGAAAAGTAAGACAAGTGCAATAAGGGACATCTCCAGTAAAACAGAAAATAGGATATTTAATACAGAACAATGCAGAAACAAAACAAAATAATTTCAGCACTAGTAGTACCTTCAATGTCTTTTTAAAGATTTTCTTCACTCTTTTTTTATGTTTTGAGGAGAAACAGGCTAGTTTTATGGCATCAATATGAAAACCTAGAGAGAATGTGTCATTTAGGATCCTGAGGGATTCAGCAGGCAGAACAGAAAGGGGTCAGTATTCCCCTCCATTTCCTGCCATGCCCCATAAAAAAGAGGGTGGGAAGTCGCCCCCCTATGTGCTACCCTCTTTCTTCCTGCCTCTCTACACCTCAATGTCTTGGAGAGAGGCTCCTGCTCTTTTTCTTCAGATCACCACTTGCTCTGCAGTATCTGACTCCATCAGTGTCTGGGGAGAGCCCTGAACCCTTTTCCCAACTTGCCTCTGCCATGAGGGACTTTCAGACAGGTATATCAGCAACTGGTGAAATCAGATTTTTTTAGATATATGTAGAGTTTACATTATCATCTCACATGTTACTATCCCTTCCCTGTTCTGGTTTGAACTTCCAGCCTCGAAGCCTCTCATCCTTATTTCTCCTCTTAAGTTCCCCTGGGAGGGTGGAGGGGAGTAGGAGAGCACTTCTGCTCTCTGTCTCTTGTTTCGCCCTGAACACTAAACCAAGACACTCCTGTTTCTCTTTTCTTCCTCTACTCGAGAACACAAGGAGGGACCAATACCACTCTGAGTAGCACCTTAATGCAGAAATAGCCTCATGAAACCCAGTTTCTCATCTTAGGGAGAACTGATGATGGTTAGAGCATCCCAAATTACTTTAATTGGCGCATCCTATTTCTGTCTTAGTCATAACCTGAACTTTTACAGAGTGCAAAAAAAGCCATTGATTGTTTTGTCCTGAAGAAAGGAAACCCAGTTCATTCCTGCACAGAAAGACCCTGCGATTATAATTAAAATAGAACCATATGCTTGTTCAGCAACATGCCTATACTCACTTCCATCTGTTATGGGAGTAACAAGACCCACCAACTAGGTGACAGGCCAGTTTTAACAGGGCATAAAAGCCAACTGAGGATTAGCTTAGAGAGGAAACCTACCAAACACAGCAAGTGCCATAATTTCTGCCAGTAGGACCTTCTGTTTGCAAATAACACCAGCTCAGAGCCAAATGTTTCATTACACAGGACCTGTGGACACAACTCAGTGAACCAGTGCTTCTCCTCTGTGGAGTTCTGCCTTCAGTGGCATCATACCATTATTTACCCAAACTCTTTGATTATGTTTGCAGCATAAATGCTGCAAAAAAATCCTAAATGCTAAGTCTTCTTCTCTTTCAATTAAGACCAGCACTTCCTGAGGGTCTCCATGAAGAGTCTTTGAACATTGAAAGTAGAAAGTTAATTTTTGAATAACTGATTTTGATAAGTCATATTTTTTTCCTCTGCATGTTATATATCTTGATGATGAGCTTGAGAAAATGAAAAAAGAAAAATAGATTAAAAATACATATATAATCCAAGTGAAACTTAGTTTTATGTAGCACATTTCAGGCTAAGTGTACCCACCAGAACCTGACAGTAGTGTAAACTGAATGCTCCCAGATGTTCTAACTCAATAGTTTAAAAGCACAGGGTTCAGCTTCAGGAAAAATTGGGTACTCTGGATCCTGGAAGGTCAGAAGCACTTCCCTCTGACCTTGAGAAAAAAATTTCAACTGTAAATGGAGATGAACTTCAGAGATATCTGTCCTGTTCTCCAGCAGCATTATTTAGTGCTCTCTTGAAGAAAACCCTTTCTGAAAGATTTACCCATACCTCACTCAGACAGGGTAAGGGTGCTACTCTCACTTTTGGGGCTTAGAAAGTTACAATGGAACATATAAGGATGCTTTTGCTGCAATATGGCCAAATGCCACAATGAGTCTTGACCTCATAGCAGTAGATGTTGTGCTCTCACATAAGAACTGAATCAAACCATGCTATAGTATAAGTTTCAAAAAAGTAATTAGTACTCTATAATAGCACTACATTGTGCTTTCCAGCCTTCTCAAGCAAGATTTGGCTGCATATGAATGCAGCCATATATATATTGATTCAATCTAATAAACAATTAAAATACTTACCTTAATTAATTTTTTATAACTTTAAATTTAATATTTTTAATGTGACTATTTTGTGCAGCTTTCCAAATAGATTATCTGAGAGAAAGGCTTATTTTCAGAACTCTGATTGCTGGGTTTGCCCTGGTTCCTGCTTTCTATAGCCTTTATAGTGGTCAAATCCCTAGAAGAAATGGAGGGATAGAATCAACCATAACATGCAATTATGAGGGGAAAAAGATGAGAAGGAGGCTTGTCTTCTGCACAGCTTTTGTTCCATTGTGTGACTTGTGGCAACAGGGCAGGGGTAATGGAAAAGCTAAACCCCCTGTTACCCTTACCTCTGCCTCTCCCCTGAAGCAAATCTGCTCCTACATTTCATTGCTCTAATGACCATATTTTAATGTGTATAAAGCATTCTCTATTTATACTACTCCAGTTAGTATTTGTGGTACAAGAAAGCTTAATTGGGACCTCCAATGCAATTAATTCATAGATATAATTCCAGTGAGAAAGGACTATAACACAGGACTGACAGGGAGTCCTGTGCGGCTGTGAATGATGAAAGAAGAATGCTACTTGTAATTTGCTGACACTGTACAGAATTAGTCTTTGTGTTCCCCAGTCATAAAATGTCTTTTGGGATGAAAGGCAGACATTTTGGGTTAGTTAGTTCCTATTTAATTATGTGGCTTCCAATGTAAAAGGGCTTATTGAAAGGATTCAGAAAGGGAGAAGAATGGAAAGGACTCTCACACATATTTTTCAATTTTCTCTGAAGTTTTTCATTATGCAAGTATTCAGGGATCTCAGCAGAGTAAATTCTGATTAAAAACTAAAAGTGCTTTCATATCTAAAATAGTATTAAACAATGTCAGGGAGTCCATAGCTTCCCTGGGAAATCTCCATAGGTTGCATTTTCTTACAGTTACTGGATGAAATAGAAAGAAACCATTACATGTTACTCAGGACTCAACCCATACTTGCCTCCTTATTTTTAAGACAAAAGATTTTTCATTTTTCTTTTAATCTCATTATTTTTATTCTGATTGTTATTTCCTATATAAGCCACTTTGCAAGTGTCCTTCATGAACCCAGTTTAATTGATTTCAGATTATTTCTCCAATGTATGATGATTAAACCATATTTTATTCTCATTCTCCCCTGAATTTGCAATCCTTGCCTGCTTTGTGCCACCTGAAAATATGATTTGCGTTCCCTGTGTTTCATCCTTCAGTTCATTCATGGAATCATTCAACACATACAAAACGTGGGACGCCCTGAAGTAAAGAAAAAATGGACGGTGAGATGCAGACACTCTGGGACAGAATTTGTCAGGAAGAAAAAAGGTGGGAAAGCCAGAGAATTGGTCTGATTTCTGAAGCATATTCCTGAACCCCTGTGCAAGATTCGTTGGGCTATAACAAGAGTCATATCGTTTTCTTCTTTTTTATAATCTATTCCATTTTTATTAGAAGAAGTTACATCCTTGGGATAAGTTCAGATCAGAATCTGGATTCAAACTTCATATAAAGTTGATATCAGATAGTCACATGTATTGTGCTAATTACATCCAATAAAGTAGGACATGTGAAAACAATGTTGATACAGTAAACAAAATTATGTACATGGAGCTTCAGCTACCTGTGCATAAGTGAAGAACTGAGACCAATTTCGAATTTCAAAATTAAAAAAAAATAATCCATTGAATTTTAAATAAATAGCTAAATATGTTGATCCATTTTCTCTGCATAGATATGCTTTCCAGATAAACGATTACATGCAGATAAATGTTAATATTTTTAAATGTCATCAAATTTTCTGGTGATTGCTATGGCGACAGAAAACTAATCTATCACAAATAATGATAATTTTTAAAAAGAATGGAAAAGGAATGGTTTTTTGTTTTGGCTTGGTTTTTGACCTTATAACTAACATGAGGGAATAAAAACCAAGTACCTCCTGGCATTTTTTCCATTAAATTCTTCTCTGTGGATTCACAGGCTCTTAGGCATTAGTACTGTGGCATTTGGTAGCTATTGGCTATGAGATTAAAGTTTCACTTAACACATTACAGCCTGGATCTTGCACAGTCACTACACATTTGTTGACCACAATTTTAATTTTCTGCTGTCGAGATACAAACACGTGTGTAACACAGGAACATAGTTAATCCAAAGCCAAGGAAATACATATTATTTTGTGCTAGATTTATATTCATCAAATTATTAAATAGTATTAACTGTAACTAAGGGTCAAGGAAAAGTGGATAACAGAGTCTTGTTTGTTCCCTAAGACTGTTGAATAAGAGCTTCTCCTTTAGGAGCATAAAGCGCTATTTTCTCCAATCCCAAAATTATTCAGCTTTTCTTTTTCTAGCTATTACCAAAAGACTGCAACTACATCTCAAATATATTTTGCTTTGCTGAATTTCTTTAAAGCTTTGATGATATTGTGGCTGACTGTCACTGCTAAGAGGTGAAAAGGTCAGTTAGGGGATGTCTTTATAATCTTCAGAGCAGTCTGTTCATCCCTCCAGACTGAGTTAATGGAAATGTCCAAGATTCACCATATCCAGCTCTAGAGTCTTATTATCTTAAGGATACATAGGGCTCGTGCAAGGATGTAACTGTTTCACAGTCTGAGTTTGCCTTGCTTTTGACACATTTCAAATACTAATGCATATCGTTTTTAAACAAAGTTTAAACAGAAAGGCAGCAAAGTTTCAACATAAAATTGCTGTATTCATAATTTACTATCGAGATAAATGACGGCTCACTCGGAATGTTTTAAGGCAGAGGAAGAGAAAGCACTGGAGTCTGCTATGAAATCTATCATGATGGGCACTGTGGCAAGGAAAATTTATTTTGTACTGACAATAGCTCTGAATGACAATGAGCATAACAAACAGGGCCAATCAGGCAATGTTCTCAGGCCTGCAGTCCCAACAGCCCCTCAGGGATGGCCTAATGATTGTCTGATGTTTATGGCTCATGCTTCAGCCCTGTGTATATAACCCAACTGCTTTCTGCATAAAAGCTCAGTATCAGCAACAGTTTAAGACTCCAAGTCCTCCTGCCTGGATGGTGGATTCATTTCAGGAGCACTAGAAATGAGGATATAAGTTGATCTTGGTGAGATGAAATGTTTCCCTGGCTCACCAGCTCCTTTCCAACAGAGACCAGCGGTGGTGGCTTGGGGAAGAGTATAAGAACAGAACAAGCAGACAGTTGTTATTCCTCGGTGTGGACATATAGCTTTTTATCATAACATCACTGCAAGAAAACTCTGCAGTTTCCCTATATTCCTGTTTCTGTCTCAGAAAATCACAAGAGATATTGTGTGTTATTTTGAACTGATTCAATGAGTCAGTGCCTTGTCTTTTTATTCTTTCTTTATTGCAAGCCTGGATTATGAATTCAAATGTTTTTAAAAAGTGTATTTTAAGATACAACTCATAGATAAATAAGAGTAATGACTCTGCTTTTGTTCTGTATGAATGCCCGTAGATCCTATATAGCTTTGTAGATAAGTCATTTGTTTGTTAAATGTCTTTGTACGTTGGAAATACATATGATTATTGGTGCAGTAATCAAAATCCAATTATTTTTATGCATTGTTTCCATTTTTCTGAGGCTAGTTATATAAATATCACTTCCATAATGAAAAGCAAAAGAAGCTCAAGTGAGTGCTGTTTATCAGCAAGTCAGGAAGTAGAAAATAAAGACAAAGCAAGTAAGGAAGTAAACACTGGTTAATACTGTCTTCATCCTGTGAACCAGAAGTAGTAGAGAATGAACACTACAGGACTGACAAGCAATTCAGAAGGCATAACTGAATAATTCATTAGGCAAGATTGATAAAAATATTCAGAACATGAAAATTTTGAAATCCTATTGTGTTTTCCACTATGGATCCTCTGTGTATATATGCATATTATATATATACATGTAAAATAAATATCACCAAAGTACGTCATAGAAAAGATAACTGAGGACATACTGAACTATTTTTTTTTAAATTATTTTTTCATCTAATATTTTAAAAGTGCAACATGTTCCTTTAACTCTAAGAGATACAATCAATACACTTAATTTTAATTTTACAGAAAAAATCTGGATGATATTTAATGTTTCATTAATTTGTACTCCAGGATCTTTCCTGGAATGACCGTTTTTTAAATAACATTTGAAATACAGCATCCACATAAAGAATAATGCTAATAGAAAAGAATGATAAAGACAACTATTACTGGGTACCAAACCTTTTTTTTTTTTTTAAATGGCTCAGCCAGCTGAACTATAGATTAACGTGCTTAACTCTGCATAAGCAGTTGATGAGTTAATGCACCACAGTGTGGGATTCCCAACCTCATTGAAAGAGGTTTTCTAATGACATATCAATGTGTGCTATAATTTACAACTGTGCATTTCTTTTCATTTTTATATATGTAGTATATATATTCTATGTTAAAGTACCAATCACATGCAATGTCAAATTCTGTTAAAAGTGCTGTGAATTTCAATTCCTATTGAAAGAAAAGGCCTCTCAAGAAATCAGTGTGTTTTCCATGCAAATTACTGCACAAAGCCAAAGTTCCATTCTAGAGGTATCTGATATTATCAGAAGGGGCTATAAACATGATAGTTACAATTTATCATGATGCAAAACAAAAGCTTTTTTTTCCTATTAGAAACTCATTCATTTAATATGTTTACAATATATATATATCGATATAAAGAGCAGTTTGTGTGTGTGTCAATGTGTGTGCAAACTAAACTTTGCAACAGAAAGGACAGAATTTTAAAATAAGTAACAACATCACAAGGAAGGTGAGAAGGGTCATTAATCTAATTATGGACAAATAAGGAACAAGTAACTGGAAAGAATGCAGCAATATAGTGAAAGCTGTCTCTGAAGTATAACTCTGAAAAAGCAGACTCCTTTTCAGACGTCTAACATCTGTAATGATTCATTAAATGAATAGCAAAACAACTTCTCATGGAAACTGATTTTTAAAAGTCAGCTTTCACCACCTTATTGTTTATAGGAAAAAGATCTTGTTTACATCTATAGAGCAGTTTGATTCTCAGTGATCCATTTCCTCTGTCTCCCTAGAACACATTCTTCTGGAAAGAAAAACAAGGATGGCATCATGTGAATATACACATGCCCCAGGTGGACATGGGACCTCTCTATAGTAATTTCTCATTTTTAAAAACCAGTAAGAATGTAGAACAAGCAACTGAGGAAAATTAAAAGGGAAGGAGAAATCCCCATAATGTCCACTAGAGTTTAAGACAGTGAATCTCTTTTTAATTTTGAAATCTGCTTCTGTACACTTCTGCACCTGTGTTACCATCTACATCTGGAATAAACCAGAAATTTTTCAAGCAGAAAAAAAAAAATAATAAGAAAACACAGAAAAGGCATTTATGTTTATAGCAGATTTATATTCTCTTTGTGGTGTCATATTCAGAGAACACAGATGGCTGCATCCCTTTAATTTAGCAGTTTAGGTTTTTTCATTGTAGTTAGAACAGGATAAATTTTGATTTTTCATTGGGGGCACAAATCACTCTCATTTTAAACTGTCTAGACATGACTGTGAAGAAATCACAACTGGTAGAGCTGGCTCAAAACTTAGGACCATGTTATTCTACCTTGCACAATGCTAAATTATTTAACCAATGCATGTTATGACTTTATCTTCCAGGATGAAACTGTCCTCAGTTAACCTGTCTTCTTCCTATAAAGGACCTAAGACCAGGTGATCAATGGACAGTATAGCAATACATGGTGATAGCCACTCTTCTGTTTCTTTCCTCTAGTGTATGAAAATTATTTTAACATTGACAATGTTGCAGGAAAAAAGATGATGGAGGGCAAGGGCATATCAAAAAGAAGGTTGCATTTTCCTAACATTTAATTTTTATAAGTCTCCACCTTTCCCTTCAAATCATCCCATTCTCACTTCAAAATGTTTCAGTTCTCATTTGAGGGGCACATACTTAAAAAGAAATAACAAACAGAAACTTGTCATGATATAATTGCCTGGCAGCAGAACATGAAGAACCTCATCCAAGACTAAATGTAGGCTTGAAATGCAAATTTTCATGGAGGTGCTAGAACACCTCCTTTCAGTGATTTCAGGACTGCATGAATTTGTACGTCTTACAGGGAAAATTGCTTTTAATACCACTCTTTTCTTCTCTTTTCATGTTTTTCAGGATCACACATTTCAGCATAGCTGTATGTCCCTTAACCAGAGTAAATCTTTCTCACTCAGGGGTTTATGTGTTCTGAGCACTTCAGGCACCTTGGTCACACTGAAAGCCAAGGTGCCCACACCAAATATCAAACAGAATGGAGCTTTAAACTGCACTGTACAGCCCAAACCTATCATAAAGATTTCACAGTCTCCAGACCATTAATTTAGTGTGGACAAGTGGGATATTAATATACTACACTTGTTCTCTTTTAATTATAAAACCATTATCTGAATCTAAAACTATTAACTGAGTCCTAACAAGCTAATAAAAATAAAATGTTTGCAGTTTATCAGTAAAAGACAAGGTCAGTTGCCTGTGTCTCCTTTTCTTTCAAGCATTCCAGCATATCATGCTATCCAATGAATTCTTAATCCTTTACACATATCTGCACAAGAATCTTCTAAGGAGTTCAAACTATCCAGTGTCAAAGCCATGTTGCATCTGTACTATGTAGTGTGTCCCAGATTAGGACAGTATCAAAGGAAAATAATCTGTGTAATTACTGCTGAATAGCTGTGCATTGTTTCTCTCCAACAGTGCAACACTGCATAATTTTTGGATACATTATCAGGAATTAATTTTGCAAAGAAAATTTAAATATTAAAGAACATTCTCAGGTTATGAAGAATATTGGAAAAAGAAAAACAAAAAGAAGAAAAAAAAAGAAAAAGGTAAAATGTGTTTATAAAACCATGAGGTTATTTGATAACATTTAAAAGCTTTTTAGAGTTCAGACTCAGGTAGGAAGCCTCATGCCTCAATTCCCAGACCTTTGCAGAACTGAGAACATTTCAGAAATAGAAGAATATGAGTACTTATAAATGTTAAGCTAAACAAGAGGGTTTCAAACTCTCAAGTTCAGAACATTAATCATTATGAGTTCTGAGTCTGTTTCCCCACAGGCAGACTGTCCTTTCATCATGGAAACCATGTTATCCTGCTTTGGGACGTATGATACCGGCCAGTGTCAGAGACAAGGCAGAAGCCTGAGCCTCCCCTGCATGACCCTGTGTCCCAGTGCTGATGGTGGCTCCCTGATGAACATATTGTTATTGCTCAAGCTGTTAGGGCCCCACAGTCCTGACTTCCTGAAGCAAGGAAGGAAGGAGGGAAGGAAGGAAGGAAGGAAGAAAAGAAAAAGAAAGAAAGACTCCCAAAGACACAAGTGTAGCAACAGAAGTGCACAAAAAATATTTTCCTCCTTCAGCTCCTTGAAACTCAGCGATCTTCTAACAAGTAAAAACTGACACACAGTCTTTGAAGACGGTATACCTGCCAGTATGAAAGAATTTGAGTGGTCTAATCACAAAAGTTGCAGTAATTTGATTATTTCTCTGAAACCAACGAAGTATGCTTTGATTGACCATGTTTGAGGATAAATAAAAAATGACAAGGATATTTTTGACAGATATATCCAATTCAATTATATCACAGACAAGGATAAAACTGAACCAATGTCAGACTTAAAGAGAATTATTCTGAGTTATACTTAACTGGAAAATGAAGCTTGGAATGAAAATGTAGCGCTATTATTCTATAATAGGGTGCTAAATGCTGCTTAATTACTTCCTCTTTAATGATACTATACAGCAATGCAGCAGAAGACTCTGTACATGCATTGTAGTAATAATTTTATTACTTGGCAGCCATATAGTTTAATGAACTTTTCAGTGTGTTATGCTCCTGCCTATCATATCAGGAGAAAGAGAAAAGAGTCATGAAGAAAAGGGATAGAACACAGTGAAATGGTAGGCAAGGGGAGCTGCTGTGTGTTCCTCATGGGAAAGGTGGAGGATGGGCTGCAAAGACCCCTGAAGGTTCAGGTCAACTTCTCCACAGTCACTGACAAACACATCATATAACAGACGGCAAAGAAGCGGGCACAAGAATTATTTCCTAATACCTCTTTTTTGTCTTTAAAGTGATACATGGTAGAACCATACCATTCACCTGTGCAACCCCATTTATTATTTGTAATTTAGCCTTGGCCTAAGTGATCGCTCTTCTTTATTCATAATTAATATTCCTTTTCCTGTGTAGAAGGAGATATATGACTGGGCAGGCATCTTAGAATACATTCTATGCTGTTCAGGTACTAGTACTGCTCTCATCAATAGAGTACTTGAACTTCTTCCAGAAGTGCCCCTTGCCCTTCTTCTGAGTCACTCAATAGTCATTAATTTTTAATGGCTACAGGAATGGCAGATAAAAGACAGAGGAGCATGTGCAGCAGATTTTGCTCTGCAGAGAAACCTGAGTGTGACTCAGAGAAACCTGAGGGTTTTTTTTTCACCATGCAACAAGGAAGCCTGCTAAATCCTATTTAATTCAAGTGATGAGGACTTAGACTAATGCAAAACAACCCCCCCAAAATATATAGAATTTCTCAATGGTATTTACTCCCAAACCTGCTATCATTTAGGAACTGAAGTTTTCTCTAAAGAAGTTTAAACTTATGATGAGTCACTTTTCAACACAATGATACACTACAACAGTCCGACTGTTAGTCAAATATATCTTTTTAGGTTTCCCCCAACATGGCTAAAATAGCATGCCTTCAGGACTTTCATACGAACTTCCAGAATGCCCTGGCCTGCCAGGGAAACCTTTACAATTTGAAGGAAAATTTGTACATTCTGCAAGCTGAAGAAAGAAATCCTACTTGGTGTGATTTGCTATAGTGATAAATTTATCAGAAGCTGTTCATTTTATGTGCTGCAGAACTGCTCTTTGATGGCATTAATCTGCAGTAATGATTACAGGAAAGTAATTCAGAGGTCTGCAAAGGGAAAGGTGACATGATGCTTCCATCTCTTTTCTGAATTCTGCCTCATATTTTTCAATAAGTTGCAGATGTAGAGAGAGAAAAGATGGGCTATGTGCAGCTGAATGTTTTTGGGAATCTGGAAACATGGACAAAAAAGAGCAATACTTAGATTACATTTGCAATAAAGTGTGTTGCAGATTCCATGTAGACATTGAAAGGCATCAAAGTCAAAAGTTTTGGGGATGTTCAATATTATATGTTTTCTATTATCTGTTAGTGAAGATGAACCACAAATTGCAGTAAATTAATATTTAAAAATATTTCAGTGAAGTGAATTCATGGTACCTTTTTATATGGCCTTTTTAAAATAAGAGATTCTATGACTGGTTGTAAGAGACCTCTGGAGCCCATCTAGTCAGACCTTTGAGCAGGATTTCTATGCCATCAATAGATGTCACACAGATTTTGCCTAGCTGCCTAGGAAAATACCCATGGATGGAGGGTCTGTGACTTCCCTGGCAACCTGGCCCAAAAGCTGTAATTCATATTGGAAAGAATGATTTTGATTCTATCCAGATTAAGTCTTCCGAATTGCAACACACAGTCATTGCCTTTTGCTTTAATGTTTCTCTTTGTTTTACAAAATTACTTTTTAAGTTATTAGAAATCAGTGTAATATTGCTCCCTGCCTACCACCTCCACCTTGTTGAGGATGACTCCGAAATTGTGCAAGTTATTCACAAGGTCATCTGCTACTCAGCAAGATGCCACTTTATGTTGTACATCAGGTGCAGTATTCTGGTAGGAAACATGCTGCCTGTGAAATAGGACAAAATGTTACATCCATATGACGAGCTTTTTTCTACAGCTGTAGCAGAGTCAAAAAGCCAATTGTTAAGTCTACACAGGTTTTTCAGAGGTATTGAAGGTCTGACCTGAAACAGGTCAGTGCCCTATTTATGTCCACACCACCAGCTGCAGGAGGACCTGCTCATCTCCATGCTGTCTCTAGTCCTGAGGGATGACACCATCCCATAGGCCACCCAAGTCATGACCCAGAAAGACTATGGAGAAAGTCACACTTCACTAGGCACCCATGCACTGAACCTGTCCATCCCACAGCAGCAATGACAGTTGCCTCACCATCTTGTCCTGAGCATCCAGGATTATCTCATGGCCTGAGTATATGCTGACCAGCTACAGGTAACCAGATACTGCAGAAAGGAGGCTCAGCTGAGGTTTGAACATATCCTGAAAGCCCCAAGCCCAATATGAAGTCTGGCAGTGGTATTTATATTGATAGTTGCACTATCTGAGGTTGTTTCTGACTGCCATGACTCAGATTTCACTGTGTCCTGCTGTCTGCCCAGCTACACATTGAGCTTCAGCCATGCTCACTGACAGCAGCAGCCAGCCCTCCAGTTGACATCTTTTCTGGTGTTTGTCTGTCAGCTGGTATTGCTTGTATTTCCTGCCTGATGGGGCAGGTTTGTGGTTGTATGGAAAGCTGAAGGGTAGGAAATGGTTGCACTTACCCACAACAAGTCCTCGGTCTGCTCAGCTGTTCTGAGCGCCTGGGAGGATGGAAAGTAGAAATGAAGGATATAGTCCCTGCTGAAAACATGGAGAATCAGGTGAATGGAATCTGATTCTCTTTTTTGATGTAGTTCAGCCTTCAGTTCCTCTGGCCTCTTCCTTGGGAAAGGCCACATGAAGGAGGATCCTTTGCCACAGCCACAGCAAGGATAGTGCTCTCATAGTCTCATAGCCATAGTTCTAAAAAACCCACTAAATGCCCTTTGCATAGCGGAAATTATTTTCTGCGCCACTGTTAGCATGCTCTGCAGCAGTCAGTTAACCCCTGGATTAAAAGAAGATCAAAACTGGCTGCTCATTCAGCCAAGAATGCAAATAAAACCCATTGCAGCTGTGATTCTTAAAATGAAGGTTCAGACTAGCATTCTTCTGTGGCATCTCTATCTGGCCCTGTGAAAACAGGACTTGAAAATACTCAACAGATTTTAATTCAGGTCAAGTAGGAAATGAGGATTTACTCTTCAGTTACTCATTAAAGTATCTCATCCTTAAAAATCCAGAGAAAACCATGCTGTATGATTAATGTTTGCATTTGTGCAAATGATAGAGGCTGTAGAAGAGATCTCAATTTTTTTCTGGCCTCTTTTCTCTTTTTCCTGATCCTGCACCTGAAGACCAAACGTAGGCTGAGAATGAAGAGAATGAATGAAGCAATGCCAACTGCCACGTAAGCTTCCCTGTATCTGTTAAGTGTATCTGTTTGAAATTACTGTCTCCTGTGTCACTATCCTGACAAAGCCAAATTTTGGTCTGATACCTGTACTGTCCAAAGGAAGAACAGAGCCATAGAGATGATCCCTTTGCAGAGGGATGAAGCAATTGTTAGGAGCATTCAGGCATCTCAGAGCCAGGAAGAGTGAATTTGTAAAAAAAATCCTTGAGAACTTTTCAGTTTGCACCTTCATGAATAAGGGGAGATGCCAGTTTCTGGAGCAGAAGAAAGGTGGGCCTAGGAAGACTTCAGTGAAACTAGTTTCTTTTCCTTACTATATTTCTACCTTAACAAGTATTGAAATGGTTCAGTTGAGCAACTTGGATGCCTTAGTGAAGGCATTGTCCATCTCACTGTGTATGCATCTGCATGTGAATGGATTTGACGTGAAGCTCCTGCCAGACTTAAAAAGATTCAGCTTGTGATCATCATTCACCTGCCTCCATTTGTCTCAGGAGCTCATATATATGTGCTCACCATCCCAGAGACATCTGACCAAGAATTCTCATGATACAATCAAAACAAAGTGGCTATGTGAAGATGTATGTTGCTTCGAGGAAAGGTGCCACCCTCTGCAGGTGGATGCTGTGTTTTGGCCCATCTGAGTGTCTCTCCATTGCAGTAAGTAGGTTTCACTGACACGTTTGGATATACACAGACTGCTTTATCATATTACATAGTCATGTAGGGGTACCATTTCAGAGGCACCAGGCTGCTGTTGTGGCACATGGAAAATTAGTAAAAACAATGCTGAGTGTGTTGCCTTAGATGTATAATTCATGAAATAGGGATTGGGTTTAGTGCCTTCTTGGTGTTGATACATGGCGGGAGGGTGTCATGACAGGGTCTATCTTCAATGTTCTCCTAAAATAAGTGTGAGAAGACATGGCACCTTCTGGTGCAAGAAAACATGGAACACCCACTGATGCTCCCAAGGGAGCATCATCTGTATCTGACTATGTGCAAAAAGCCTGGGTGCTGTAGTACAGCTGTGACTGACAGTTGTCTGTATGACACAGCAGCTGAAATAACATCACTTGCTCCTGAAGGCATTTCTGGAGTTCAATATTGTTGTTAGCTGGCACATTTTGATTTGAGTCCATGTGTCCACACATGGCACGTTTTGATTTGAGTCCACATGTGTCCAGCGTCTTGGTCCATGTGGACACAGTAAAGAAAATTATGAGATTTGAATATTTCACTAGTGGATGTTTCCTTTGTTTCAAGTTAATGAGTCTGAAAAAAAAAAAAAATGCAAGGCCTTATCTTCCAGCAGTAGTAGGCAAGCACAATTCAAAATTAGTCCAAGGGGAGGGATATTTACCAGTGTTCATCATTGATAAAAATATCCTCTGCTATAAACATCAAAGGAAGCAGGCATAAGTAAAAATAAATGTTTTTAAAAGTCACGTCCTAAAGATTTTCTTTCAGTGCATAAGAAAATATATCCTTCCAATAACTACAACACTGAGGATAGGATTAGAAAGCAGCAGAGCTGAGAAAGGAAAAATAAACTCCTAATTAAAACACAAAAATCAAAAGCACAAATGCCCACTTTTATACAACAGACATATGTTTCCAGTAATGACTAGAGGGGAAGATGTGTTCAGAAATCAGAATATTTTTGATAGGAATATGCTCTTCAAGACAGTGGCAAAAAATGTTGTTCTGTTTTTTCCTAATCCATGCTGAGAATTTAGAGTACTTGGACAACAATGAGTCTGTTTTGCTACACAGCTACCTACTGGCATGCCAGAAAACTGCAGAAAGAAGGAAACAGGCATTTGGAGGATGTGTCTGTCAACTGGAGCCAGTGTTTAAAATATAGAACAACTGCAATCACACCATCACAATTTGACAGAAAACATTTTTCTTCACAGAGCTAAAACTCTAGTTTCTCTGCAGTACTTCTCATCAGATCTCACAGTATCATTGATAGCAGCTATTACAGCTCAGCCATGGGCATTCCAGACAGAACATCTCTGACTGTCTGTACCATCCTGGCCTAGGAGCAATACTGAGACACTTCAGCTCTGCATGCAGGGGCTACTCATATCCCTGGAAAAATCACACTCCAGATCACCGACTGGAACTAAAACGTGTCCTGAAGAAAATGGTGTTAAAATGTGATCAGGCTCACATTACTGCAAGTTCTGTCACATTGCAGGCACACCAAGACTGGAGACCCCTTCTTACTCAAGGCCACAACCAATGATAAGATTATGCTGGTTCTGAGGACACGTTATGATACCATCCCATAGTGGAGAGGCTTCCAGGAAGCACTCAGGAACCCTTCAGGCAGCTGTATGTAGCAGGATCATTCCCAGTGGGCTGCACAATTATGTCATTTAGAGTGTTCTAAGAGATAAGATAGTTGAGGTTCTGTAGATAGAAACTGTGCCGTCCCATTTGCTATACAAACAAGAGAATAGGCCTATTTTATTTGTAGCAACAAATATAGTCTGAAATAGGTGACTCACCTCTTAGAAAAGTCTTGTTGCACCTGAGTATCAATGACAGTAGAGAGAAAGCAGTGTCCTTGTATGTAAATGTTTTCCCTGGCTTTCTGTATTCACAATGGGAAAGAAATAAAGGAAATAATTGTCAGCCAGCTTGCAGGTCTACCTCTCTATCACTGACACAAAAAAACTGAAAACAAAAAGCTACACTGGAGTTCCAAGCACAGAAGGGTATTACTGTACAGTGACTTGAAACTTGATGACTGGATGCTGTTTTGATTCCAGGCTAACTTAGCTTGGAAGAGAAATTTGTTTTAACAGCAAAAGAATCACCAAGCAGGCTCCCAGCATCAGACACTGCAATATCCTCATTCACAGGTGTAGTGGTGGTCACATTCCTAGCTTGCACATTCATAGACATATGACCAATGATAAAAAAGCATCAGAGAAGATTCTTTTCTAGAGATTCATAAAAAAGGTGGGGAGCATCCAGTACAAAAGACTGATGAGACTTCAGGAATGCAGGAAACTTGCATATCTGTTTTGCCAGTAATACAAAATAAGCACTTGATGCTGATAAAGGGTGCAAAAATGGGGTTATATCTGTTCTGTTCTATATTTACATCTTCTGACTGATCTTTATAACACAGGGCACAAAATTTCCCAAATCAGTTCTTCCAATGAACTCATATGCTTTGCATGAACAAAAGAAATGCTTTTTTTTTTTGAGAAGAAATACTATCTTGATTTAAAAGTACTACGATCCTATTTCTCACCTAACCTTCTCTATATTAAGCTAAACACAGAAAACTTCAGCATCTACAGAAAACTTCAGCATCTACCTGGAAGACGCATCTTCCAGAAACAGAAAACTACTTGTAAACACTCCCCTGTCCTACACAGTCCTGCCTGCTAACTTACTTTCCAAAATGTGGACTCAGCAGGGATCACAGTACACACTGCAATGGTCTCATTATTTCAATGGTTGTGATGCCTTCACTTCTACTCACAGTCTGCTGTTTGAGCATCCCCAGCCATGAATCCCTTTTCAGCTACAACACCCTACAACAACCAGGTTCTTCTCTAACTCATACTTTCCAAAAAACTGAATCACACCCAACACATTGATGATTACAAAGAGTAGGAATCTATATTAGCTTCAATGGTTTATCAATAAAAGTGTCCAGCTTTCTTTATAGAACTGACTTGTTATTCATGATTTTTGTGCTTAAGACAAGGGTTTTCAGACCTCCCCCTCCAAGTAAAAATCAGGAAAAGCTCTTTTGATATCAACAGAGTGAGCTGATATAAATTTAATACAACAGAATCAGTCCGGGAGTCCGACATCTCTGACCAAGTTGCAATACATATATATATATATATATATATATATGTCTTATGATGAGGATTAATTTTATCTCATTAATTATTACTCAGTTGTTGTTATTTATATTTGAATTACACATTTCTTTGGTTTATTCTTGTGCAATATAATAGATTTTATCTACATTAATGGCTACTCTGCTGGATGTCTTCACACTATATTAGCTTTTCTTCAAATTGCTTTCACACATAAAAGCAGCACCAAGTCAGACATCCATGTGCCTGCCTGACACTTCATTAGGTATTCTGAAACTGAGTGGGAAATAAAAGAAAATGTTTCTTTCAGTGTTTCCATATTTTCTTGGTTATTTATAATGGGCCTTTTAAAGAACAAAAAAGACAAAACAAAACATATTTAGAAATGCTGATCTTTGCCAATATGTTACCAAGTAATTACTAATATTAATGCTCTATTAAAAAAAACTATTAATTCTGCTGGAGAATATTGCTTTCTGGAACTTCAGGTCCTCTCATGTATTATCCACTTTTATCAAGACAAATAGGAAGTAAAACTCTAATAGAATTTTTTCCTCAAAATGCTTGCAGCTGAGGTACCGAGCAAAATTATCATGACAATAAATGTGAGTTGTAAAGAAAAAAGGATATGGACTGAAAGTATGAAGAAATGGAATTTCAGAAGGAGTATTTTAACAGTTCTACCACATTGATATCATATTTATATGCTCATTGAATAATCAAATTGAAAATAAATATTATTGAGGACCATCTTCAACTAGTTTTATGCTGTTTTACAATTTCAGAAATTACATAAAATTAAAGTTTGCAAATCTCTATAGAATGTTAACTAATAAAAAGTATACTTATTTTTGAAAGAAAAATACAGGTTTTATTTCAGATAAAATAATTTGCCCTGGAATAAGAAATGGTAAAAATAATGACTTTTAAAACATATAGATCTTTAGATTTGTAAAAGAGTGTATTGTGAAAAGACAGCTGAGATTTCATAATTTAGATTGGCACCAGAGAGGAAAACTTTTCTGTTTTGAAATCTCTAGAGATGAAAATTTCAATAAAATTGGAGTATTTTTCTCTAGAGTTTGAAAGGATGCTTGACTTCAGTTCTCTAAATACTGCATTGCACTAAAGAATTTAAAAATTATAAGGAACAATAATTCCAAAAGGAGAATTTCTTATGATTTTGGTATTATTGTTGTTAATTTTTCAGATATTGAATTGACATTATATAAATCCAGTTTCACTAAGAATTTTGTTTCCTTCAGAGTCTGCCAGACCCTGGGGTTTCCTAACTTTGAGACTCTTCTGTCACTTTTGGAAGTTACAAGTGGGAAGATTATAATTTATTATTATCATTATTATAACTTTTTAAACTTATAGTAATTTTACAAAATTAAATAGAATTTGGAAAGAAAGGGGAAACTTGATCACTCCTCTATTCACATCCAGTAACAAAATAAAAAAAAATATTTAAAAAAAAGAGGAACAGGAAAATATCATTGCTTCCATTTTTCTATTTTAATGCAAAAGGAAACACTGCTTACTTTGCCTCCTAGGTGCAAAACATTATTCTGACCACTTTAAAATGACCTGTTAATTTATTCTAATAATCAGCTTTTGCTGTTTTTTTTTTTTTTTTGTTGGGTTTTGTTTGTTTGTTTGTTTGTTTTTTAATATTGTTAGTAGGGGTTCAAATGTTTTTATTGACTCCTTACCCTCAAGATCTTCTGCTTCGTACAAAGCTGCATTGCACAGTTGTTGCTGATGACATTGCAAACTTTGTGACCTGTGGATTGGTGACAATTACAAATATCAAAAAAACATATTTAAAGTGTAATGTCAGGTATAATTTATGTAATTGCGTTGTCTTTATATATGGTGATGACAAATAACAGGGTGATACAAGGAGGGGAAGAAGTTCTCTGGATGCTATTCAAGATGTTATGTGGTATAGATAGTTGAAGGGAGAAAATGAAAGGTGACATGAATGACAGGTGACATGAAAGAAAGTATGGAAAGGAAGAGCCGAGGAGGAGGGGGAAAGACAGTGACAGAAAGGAAAACTGTTACAGAGATGATGACAGGACAGCAAATGTACAAGGTGGTGAGTTTCCAGGACGGGGCTCAATCAGTCAAGAGCGTAGTTTGGCAGGTGACAAAAAATAATTAACATTTAAAAGAATTATTAACTGAGGAAGCAAAGTTGGCAACAGTGTCTGTTTAGAAAGGGAATCACCTAAGTTTCTAAATCAGCTACCTAGAGGAACAAAACAACAAGAAATAATTAATTGATTTCACAGGTAAGTACTGGACAGCAGCATATTAGTGAAAGAGTTAGCTAAGTTATTTAAAACATCAGGTATCAATGGGAAGAGAGATGAGTCAGCAAATGGACAAATAAACAGATCAAGCAGTAGATTACCAGTGAGACATAATGTAATTGCTGAGAATTAGCTGTCAGAAGCCAGGTACCTGAAAGTAATTTCCCAGACATGCGGGGAACTGGCAGCAGGACAGCAAGAGCAGGGATGCTGCTCCCCTGGCCAGGTGCCTGGCCAGCACTGCTTGGGCAATGAGAGCAGAAGCAGAATGAAAGAGTAGCTGTGGAATTTTCTTGCTCATAAAGGTCTTCTAGTGCAAAAGGGGGAGGCAAGGGGCAGCAAAAATTCTTAACAGGAGAATGGCCCCGCATTTTGGGTCTCTCAGTTTGGACGCGCCCAATTGATGCCTAAAGTTTGCTTTGAAGATATTTAAGAACCCAGAGGTCCCACACAGTGGTGAAAGGGTGACAAATGGGAAACCTGAATCTTGCTAGCACTACCTGCTTGTTCTACAAAGAAAGGGCCACTCATTTGTTAGCCTTATATCTTGTGGTGTTTTATCAAAATGGAGTGCTATGACTCAAGCAGTGCTTCCTTTTAACCAAGAGCTCCTTCCTCCTGAGAGGGGAAGGTTTAGCAGAAAGGCTGAACTCATTTTTGAACTATTTATGCCTTCCACACTGTTGGATAGATGTGCAAATATCATGCATCAGGATGCTTCCCTGGGACATGGGAGAAAAAAAAGAGAAACAAATCTGATGTTTACAAAGCAAAGATGAAACAAATGAAGATTTTAAGTAATTCTACACAGAGGTCATACACGTCACCCTTCACAAAGGATAACTTTTAAATAGTAAGAGGGATGTTATTTATTAAGAACTTTTTTTTTTCTTTTAAAGACAGTAGTTTAGTTTGATGTACTGGCCAGGGTGTTGCACCCTCATTTCTTTGTTGTGGGCAAAGATGGAGCTTTGAAGGACAAGAGTAGGTAACTTATTGTTGACATGTTGTTACTGGGAAAACAGAGAGATCCGATGAAGGATAATTGGGACGTAAGGCTATTCCAAACAAAGAAATTAGAGGAGGTGCCTCAAGAGAATGAAAAAGCTAGTAAGGCTAGTTTCTAAAGAAATGCAGTTTATTTATATGTACAAACATAAAACTACTCCAATTGAATTCTTTTATGCATAACTAAGACTACACCCCTATTGGAATAAAATATCCAATAGATCCAAGTCCAGTTACTTTGACATTTTAAATGCAATCATTCTAAATCCTTGAAAGCCTTTTCATCATGTCTTGCAAAGGGATGAGTCAGAGGGAAGCTTTGCATGTTCTTAGAAGTTAGTGTGACACTTGCTACTTATTTGTCATTTGGACGTACTGAATCTTCAAAGGTACCCAGACTGGGCTTCTGAGCACTTGTTAACAGAAATGGCAAATGACAGATGCTAGTACTTGGTTTGCATACTTGTGTGCAAAAACTGCTGGCTTTGCACACACAGATTTGTGCATGCTCAGACTTTGCAGGTTTTAGAAAGTTTAGCCTTTTGATTCTCATAAATTGTTTCAGTCACAGATTTAACATTCAAAAGGAAGTTAAATGAATGAATGGATAAATAGATGACTCTTTCATTGCTCCTATCTCTAATAACTCATTTCCTTAGTTTAAAAGGAAATTGATGATTAACACCTATTTTCTTGAAATACTTTTCTAGTCACTTTTACTTTTAACTATACTGTATAGTCAGTAGTTCCTCAAATTTTAGTAGGGCAGGTTTAGAGTGAGGCAGTAGTCTTGGCAGGGAAAGCTATTACAAATTGTTTCATTATTTTGCAAAGGGCAAACATCAAGTCCACTTCTTTGTATTTGCTAATTTCACCTCTCCCATTTTTTAAAAACTGAAAGAGTTTGGTACTTGGCCTTTGCATTGGTAATTTCCAATTTTTTCAAATGGCCTCCAGAACTACCATCAGGAGTCCAGAGAGACCATTTCTCAACATGCTAAGGTGTAAGTTTACTAAGCTTATGATGACATTAAAGTTTGGCATACACTTCCTTTAACTTTCTTTTGTTTTGAGGTTTTCTTGAAGCTCTGACATGTTAGAATTTCTCTATTCCATCTTCAGAAGGTAGGTACTTTCTCTTCCTTCACAGAATCAAAGAAGACTGCATGAATATCCTTGACTAGAGAGGAGGCTGGCATCTTCCTGCCTGTCTGACCACTAACAACAGGAATCCCTGGTCAAATAAAAGGAGTAACTGAGTGACACACTTTTGATGAGCTTCAACAGCCTTGGAAAAATTAAGTACAATAGGATTAATATACAGTAACAATAAAATAAGCACAATAATAAAAACTACCATTAAATATGAAAACATACTCGTATAAAATTTGAGGTTGGCCTCAATTTGCAGAACAGAGCACAGTGAAGTAAAGCCATAAAGAATTTTAGTAGCACTATGAGAGAGTGGCAGGCAATATAATTCATAGGCATCTCAGGAGCATGACTCAAACAGTCTACATGAAATACATTTTCATGAATTTCTATAAATGACAAGATTTATATTGTTTAAAGATGAAAAATAAAGCTTTCCCAATGTTGGGAAATGTAGATATATTTTACATGTTACTAGCTATATGTACAATATTCCCAAATATTTAAAGAACCCCAAAGTCTGGAAAAAAAGTAAAGATGGAAAACTTCTATAATTTATTGCAGAAATTAGCTACAATAGGATCACAGTGCACTATACTGCATCGTGACTGCAATCACATGAAAACTGCATTCATTTACTAATGCATTCCTTGGTTGTTAATTCTGTGTTGCTGCAGCATGGCTCCATTTTATCTTGCTTTCATTTAGTTGCAGAAAATAAAATAGAACTGAAGTTCTAAATTTATGTGCCCATCTTCTACAAGGAAAAGTTCTTATCAGAAGACACTTCTATGCACTTTTGTAATTTTTTAAAGATGTCTGTGTATAGACACAGTATAGAAATACTTTAAGTCTCTGAATGTTCTGACTTTTCCTTCTCTCTATCACTGTCTGAGTCCCAGACCCTGGTGCTTCTCCTGTTGCAGCAAGGAAGAATAATTCAATAGCAGGGTCTGGATATCCTGGAAGAATTCAGCTTTATTTCTTCTCCATGTCCCCTTGTGACTTTAGGCAAGTTCATTTGCCTTTCTGGCTTTGCCTGTGCTGCCTATCTGAGTGGTCCAAACCCAGACTCACCTCCTACCCACACAGATGCCTTGGTGGGACATGCTGTTCCTCACATGGTCTAGGTGGAGAAGAACCTTTTGAAGCGGCCTCTGCCTACTCCACACACTTTTGCCTTCCAAAGCAGAGCGTGAACACGTGATTCCCAAAGAAAAGCCAGACTCCTGTCAAGAAAAGGATAGGAAAGGATAGAAAATAAGAACCAGGGGCCTACACGTGTTTATCCGCACAGAGGAGGTGACATGATTTTGCCACTTGGCACTGCCCTGTGAGGAATCCTTGAGAATTTCTTGCAACAGTGAGAAGAGCTCAGGCATTTCAGCAGTGAGGAGTTTGCCCGTGTACCTAAGCTAGGTGTTAGCTATGTGCTAACTTTTCAGGCTTACTTGCATATGGAAAGAGTGCTGCTCCTTTCAGAATTCAGGCCTCACAGCTATCTTGCACACACTTAGTTTCAACCACATGAAAAAAAAACAATCTCTGAAGACACAAGGAAAGTTACCAATCTGAACAGGGACTGAAGCTGTATGTGTTACTAATGCATGAGCTCTGTTAACACTATGGAAAATAAACTGAAGGTGGTCATGGTTGGTTGATGGATGATTGATTGCTCATCAAGTACCATCCATGGTTGCTGGTGAAACAACCATCTCACCTTGCTGGGGGGTTCAATTTATTTATTTTTTTCCCCGAGGCTCTCTCTTTTATCCTCTTTATTTTAACTCATCCTGTCTCCTAATCTTCCCCTGAAGGAAATATTTGCACCAGGGGTAGTTTTTCTGTTTTTCTTTCTACACCTTGTTGTTATTTTCACCTGTGGGTTTATATAACTGTTAAAACAAATTTGCTACATTTCCTTTCCAGTGATGAAGTGTAATATCTGAAGCAACGGAAGATCAAAAAGCCCAGTAACCTATGTTAATTTTAAAAATGAAAAAAAAAGCCCCCCATCATTGCACATACTTATATAGGTAAAAAATGGAGTATCATATTTCCCACAATAGACAAAGCAAAAAGTTGAATAATGTCCTCCTCTCAGAAAAGGCCCATTAGTGAAATAAAACCCAAAGCCTTCAATGCACTGTGGGGTAGTAGAAATTCCTAATGCTAATATGAAAAATATGAAGTGTTGTAAAAGCAAAGCAGTAAGAATCCTGGCGGGCAAAATGCAAGTGGTAAGATTAATACTGAAATAGGTGCTGAAGTAACTGCAGGAAGAGCTTAAGGGACACAGATCTAAGTGGTAAATTAATATATACATATTTCCTGCTTAAGGGAATGAGAATTCCCTTCCCAATGCTGGATGAAAATAGACCCTTTCGACTCACGGTGTTTTGTAAAGATTTTTTTACCTTTGGAGAAATGCAAAGAGGGAAATTTAAACCTAAAACATTGCTCAGCCTAAGAGAATTGAGTTCTGGCTGAACGGATGAATGAAGATAGATAATGTATTATTCAGAGTATTATAAACTTGATTTTGGCTAAAGAGGAAATAAAGATGCTTTTTATTGAGCTGGAATGCTGATGCATTTGCTGAAATTGTTTCTGCTGTAGAAATAAATCAAGTGAAACAATTTTGCCATGGTAAATATTCTAATAACTGTCTGTACAAGTTTGATAAAAGCCCCCTATGCTGCCAGTGTTTTAATTTATTAATTAATGTTGTTATGATGACTGGAAAATTACTATGTGAAGTAGTTAAACAAGAGGTATAGAAAACATGTTCAAGATGTCTCTTCAGAGCACTTTTCTGTGATGCTTCCAGATGGTGTGCTGCACTGCTTTGCAAGGCTGTATAAGACTAAAGAGCAGTTTTAACAAAAAAATATAAACTGCACTTCTTGATTTCTTCCCAAGAAAGCTTATGATTTTCAGTAATAATTTTGATATGAGACAAGCCTAGCAGAAGAAACACAGCCTGGTCCTGTCACTAGTGGTCTGACACTGACACAGGGCCACTTCTGGGACAGAGCAACTCAGGGTATTTCCTTCTTGTTGGTTGAGCTCAAACCTAGCCAAGAGTGAATTTGTGTATCCTTACCTTGTCTAGCCTGACTGACAAGGGCAAGGTAATAAAGCTCAGAAATCCTGCCTAGACCTCTCTATGGGCATTTGGGCTGTGTGTACTTTGCTGGCATTTCCTCCATGACAGTCACACCATAGGAGCAATACTTGAGCTAGTTTCAGGTTAGGTGGACTGCATTTCATATTTTACACTACATGGTAGACAACATTTAAATATAGACCAGGAAAAAACATACAAGTTTAGAAAAAAAAAAAAGTTATCTAATATATATTAGTTGACTCCTATTTACAGATGCTAGTTGTAATTTGCACTGGGATTTTCTTTTTAATGATACACAGAGCAGGAATTATTTATGTAACTTGTTGAAATCTGCAAATATTTTGAAATCATTAATGTTTTGTAGAATTTATATATTTGTGGTGTTTTCTGGGCCAAAGAGAAAAGACTGGCAAAATTCAAATTCATTACAGAAATTACTCCTTGGGGATTATTTCACCTACTGCTTCCGATGTGAATAAAGAAACAGATTTTCTTAGCAACTTGAAACAGAACGAAGTACACAGATTATTTCTCCTTGCAAGCACATTTCTGTGGTAAAATATCACCCCATTTGGAATTAATTGATAGGATAATTTCAACTTTGATAAGTTAATTCAACTGAAAGTCCTAATCTGTGTACAAAACCCAAAACACAGATCTACCTTTAATAAATATTAGTAAAGCCCTAGCTGCACTTATATTGCATGTACACTTTTCTTCAGTGACAAGAAAAAAGTATATCTGGCTTGGTTACAGATGACAAAACTTGCTTCCTGATTTAACTTTCATCTCTTCCCATTTTGTTTTTGTTTTACTCTATGTATTGCAATTTATTGACTGATAGGAATTTCAGATGGAAGATCAATTAAGAAAAAATATAAATCTCTTTTAATGGGAGATTTTGCTCTCATTGTGAGGCAGGTTTTTGTAGGGAACAAATTATGTTTTTTCCTCTCCCAAAATCATGCCTTGGTCATGCCTGTCTACCACTTCTGATGCATGTTCTCTGATCATAGCTTTAGTTTTCAAATGTGGCATCTTCCCTACAGTTCCTCCTTATTCATGTCCACCTTTTCTATTCTCTGTCCATATGTCTGTCATATGTTGAGATTTCTGGAATTTGACTTAATAATTTCTTCATCTTCATCAATTCATTGACTTCTTGAATTGCTCATGTGTATATATGTGTCCTGGAATAATTAATACATTAATAAAGGGATAAATAAACAGATGGACTAATGAAGTTACATACTATTAAAGGGCGTAAATAGTTGGAATTACCCAGGAATACTAAAATGTCAATGAACAAAATCAACATATAGACTGGAAGACCTTCTCTAACTAAAGGAGTAAAGAGTGTTAATGAAAAGGTGACTTTTAGTATTGGTAAGAAAGAAAATGGCCATGCTGGTACAAGCCATTAACCTGTTACAGAGTTTTTTATGCTGGCTGTAACGTTTTCTTTCATGTAGTCTGCTGGGCACACCATCATGTGGCAAATTTGTATCAGCACTAGAAAACAGAGTTGAGATCAGCCAGAAGTGGCTGACAGAAGTTTTAGAAAATGGAAGTATATGGCAGATTTTCTTGCTTTGAATATTCTATCAAAGCAGACTATGTTGCCACTTTGCTGGCATCTTTTATCGTTTGCAGGTGTAAGATGTAAAGATGATTGCTCTAAATTCACAGAAGTCTGCCTGTATGACACATACTGCAATGTCCTGGCAATTGTAATAGTGCAACTATGTCTTGAAAAAAAACCATAAAATTTCTACTGTAAAATGCTCTTAAAAAGAAATCATCTATCATCCTGACAACAGTAACTGAGGAGTAGGCACCTAATATACACAAAGTCATATCAGGGAAACCTTACATAAAACATTATCAAAACCAAATAAAACAGGTAAACTATGAATAGAAAATTTGGAAAATTCAGTGCATAATATTACCTAAATGTTTCATGCTGGAGGGTTTCTGAAATTAAAAAAATTTTTAACTCCAATTTAAACTTGGCTAACCCCAAGGACCTTCCCAGGTCATAAGAAAAACTCCGAAAATAAAAGTAGTGAAATTCTTGTATGCAATTCAACATTGAAATACAAACTAGAACACAAACTGAGACTTGTTTTAACTTCTAATTAATGTATTTCTCGAGTTCTGCCATTTTTTGATAGCTGAGGCTATTCTCTCAATCATTCTAGTTTTCATAATTATTGGTCATTAAATAACTTTATTTCAGTTTGTTCACTTGGAGTTGAGGATATAAAGATGCACTAATTTTATATTAAGAACACAGAATCAGTCTTCCATGCTTCTGACCCTTGCTTTACAAAGAGAAGGTTCTTTTTCCATGCTTAAAAGGTGTGGTCTTCAAAGAGCCTTGCAGCTATTATCTTTCAAAATATAAAACACAAATAAGACATTTTGAATAGCCAACCTAAAATCTCGTTTACTGCATTGTGGGGACCACATCTTCTCATCAGTGAGGATTTGCCTAAGATTTATTTGTTTGCAGCTGTTGTGTTTTTCCTGTTATCTCCTTAGAACACTTCATTGCTATGAGGGCTTAGATAACAAGGGAGCTGCAACCATGCAGTTTTATTTAAATTGTGTGATATATAGCAGTAAGTTTGCTTCTCATTTTGGAAAGGAAATAAATATATTTATTTATTTCCTCTGGAGCTTGTCAGAATACCATCACTGTGACACTGATCACAAAGGGGGAGTTCTGCCCTGGTTTTTTTACATAGTCACATCAAAAAAGGAAGGAATAAGTAGCTATGCCCTGCATCACATGAATAAACAGGCTCACAGCCCAGGTTCTAGGGGGAACTCAAACACGGCACCCTAATTGCCCAGCTGGAAAGCCAAGGTGGTCCAAGGAAGGAGAGCTCAGCCAGAGGTGTGATGCAGCAGCAGTTGTAGCCTTTTCCACGTCACTGTGCATGACAAGTACCAGAGTACATCCAATTGATGCCAGGAAAACTCTTCCAAATACAAATCTATGCCTTCAAGGCATGATCTAGCACTGCATAATTATTTCTTTACATCTCTGTTATCAGCATGCAAGTTTCCTTATCCTGACTGGCCACTCTATCTCAGCCTTGCATGGCACATGTGCTCTGAACTCCCATGCGACCAGGTAAGAGGGAAACATAAACCACACATAGAGAAAGAGCCAAAAGAGGTAAAATTAGACTCTTTCCAAGAGCCTCCGTCTCATCCATGAAGTGATTTGGATACAGAGAAGCTCAGCATCTTCTGCAGAGAGAGAGGGAGTACTTGCCTAGCACAGTGCAGTCTCATGTGTATTTCCCCAAGCTAGCCCCAGGCAAACAACACATCTACATAGCACTGTGTGGCAGAGCTCAGACATACTAACTGAACCTGAAATCAGCCTTTTCAGAGCTATGCTCAGGCTTATTAGCCAGTCTGCAAAGCCAGCTAGCTAAGACTTTGCTGTGGCTAGGCTGTTGTGTCTACCAGGGCTGGCCTGTCTGATAAGGGATGCAGCTGGCTTCATTCCATGGTAGACTCACCCTGACCTAGATTTGCTGAGGACTCAGTTTCCCTGAACACTATTAATTTCTTCCAAGACCTCTTGGTGGTGACTAGAAAGCAATTAATAATCAGAGAGCCTCTGTTCTGCAGGCTTCAGAGTAGAGAAATTTGCAAGCAAGCTGTGAACAGTTTAGCTCGAGTATCAGAAAGCATCTTGTCAAGCACTGCAGATCTCAGTATGGGCTCACTTAGAGGTCAGGTGCTCTGCAGTTTGTGGTGCAATGGCAAACTGAGTTCAGGCATGTGAGATACTGGCTTCCCTCTGAGCTGCTCTCCACCCTCTAGTTGAGGCTGTGCCTCAAAGGTCAGACTCCTGAGAGCAAGAAGCCACCCAACACAGCCTCTCCACCGAGTGGAATGCACACACACACCACTCACAACATTCCTTTAAAATCTATGCCACAACTTCCCATTTGTTCTCACTAAGGATCTGAGAAGGTAACAGTAAATCTTGTAGTAAATTAAGGAGATTAAGAATACACAGCATAAACTCACACCAGCCTGTTTCATCCCGCACTTCACGAAGCATTCATTGTTCTTGGTACTTTTCTTACTGTGCAGAATATAATCAGTTTTTAGTGTTGGCTTTAACTTGTTTAGTTGTGATAGGATAGAAACATCATCAGCCTTGGAGAGCACTAGCATGTAATGGCCTCTTTTTGATCTTATTTTTTGTTTTGGTTTTCTTGTCTTTTTTCCTCTTTTATAAACTTGACCGGGAAAAAAATATTAACTCTTCCACTATTTTTCACCTTCTAAAAATTTCTGCCTTGAGGATTTCTAATTTCTTTATACAGTAAGTGCAGCTTGTCCTTGACTTTTTACTTACAGAGTATTTATGCATTCATTTAGGGCTAAATCTATAAAGCAGATTAAACTCCAGCTGACTGTCTATTCTGCATCTTCTACCAAGCCTCTCTTTTCCCTTATGCAATATCTCAATGATTGGTAAACACATAGAGGTTCAGGGCTTTGTGACCCCTGATTGCAGTGCTAACCTGTGGGCTATAGCTCACTCTGAAGCTGCAGTATGAAGTTGTGTCTCACATTACTTTCTGCTGCATTATTTCACTCGTCATGGTATGATGAAACTGGGCCGAGGCCTCTCTGAGCTCCATTCTCCACAGGTGGAAAAGTCACACAGGACAAACTCCTACCTAGTGCAGAGACCATTGGACCTTCAATGAGTGTTTGCCTCCTTAGGGACTGACACTTCTGGTGGAGCTGAGCCAGTTCTGGCAGGGAAAGGATGAAGAGCTGAATGTGACTACGCAGAGAAAAAGGGCCTAAAGATATGACCCTAGTGGCTTCCTTCTACAGAGCTACCAAAAATTCAGTATTGGTCTCATATCCACTTTCAGTCTCCCAGACTTTTGCCCAAGAACATCCAAGAGTGAAAAGAATCTAAAGTGTGTGGCTGCCATCACAGCAGTGAAGGTCATGGTCAACAGGAGTTAACCTTAAGCTGACAAGCAACTGAAGTTCTTATAACTTTCAGCTGTTTTTCTACTAAATTGTAGAGTTTTCTTAAAGTAATTAAAGCAATAATTATATTACAAAAACATTTTAAAAGATAATCTCCTCTTCAATTTCCTTTAATATTTTCTGGGGAATTACCATGAGTAACATAGAAAATAGGTAATTGAATTTCATTTCTATTACCATTTTGACAGCCTGCACTCTTTCCCTGTGTGACAGATTTAATTTATCACACACGGTTTACGTTGTTTTTAATGGAATAAAAAGTGGCATGATATTGTTTCTTGCTGTGGCACGTAAACCATTACTTATCAATATATCTGAAGTATTTCATCTCAATTGATAGCCATTGAATTTTTCAAAGCAGAACCTCAGCAGGGATGGATTGATACAGAACCACTTGGAATCATCTGTGCTGACTCACACAAGCTCAGGATTTAGCCTGTAGTATTGGTGACACTTTATTCTTTCCTTTAACCACATTTTAGCATGTTTTTCTTATTGATGACCTGGACCAAGGCATGAAGAAAACTCAGAATTCTTCATAAGCTCATCTGTGCAACACAGTAAGCTACACAAGGGTTACAGCCCAGTTTGTGCTGATGGCAATGGAAGGTGTTCTGCTTCTTTCCATCAGAGCTCAGCAGCTCATACTATTCAGTCCACATAGCTGCCAAAGACATATAGAATCATAGAATGGCTGGGGTTGAAAGAGACCTGAAAGATCATCAACCCCCTTACCATGGGCAAGAACACCTTCCACCAGAGCAGGTTGCTCAAAGCCCCATCCTACCTGGCCTTGAACACTTCCAGGGAGGGGGCAGCCACAACTTTATTGAGCAGCCTGTTCCAGCATCTCACCACACTCACAGAAAAGAATTTTTTCCTAATATCTAACTGAAATTTCCCTTCCTCGATTTTTAAGCTATGGACCCTTGACCTCTTGCTACACATCCCTGCAAAAAGTCCTATCCCAGCTTTCTTGTAGACCCTCTTCAGGTCTTGGAAAGCTGCTGTAAGACCACCTTGGATCCTTCTCTTCTCTAGGCTGAAAACCCCAACTTCCTCAGCACATCTTCACTGGGGAGGTGCTCTAGCCTTCTGACAATTTTTGTGACTCTCCTCTGAACATATTCAAGGAGCTCTATATCCTTCTTATGTTGGTAACTCAAGAAGTGGACACAGTACTCCAGGTGGGATCTCACAAGAGCAGAGTAGAGAAGGAAAATCACCCTTCTCAACCAGCTGTCAAGGCTTCTTTTGAGGCAGCCCAGGACATAGTCGGATTTCTGGGCTGAAGCTAATTTATTTAGTTTATTCCAAAGACACCAATGTTAGAACAAATCAGAGAAGGAAAGAGGATAGCTTTCATTAAAGCCTCTTTCCAACACAAATTTGAAGGCTAATATGCACCACATAATGCTTCTGCTTTCAGTTCAAAATCAAGTAATGGAATTCATCGCTGAAATAATAGACCTGTAATAAAATCCTCAACTGCAGATATAAATACTTGCCTTTTGTACAAGTTAATAGTTTTTCTGCATGCAAGGATAGAGGAAGTTTAAAAAGGTCATAATTTCCTACTTGCTATATTAAGAGAGGGTCAATTGGAGGTGCTGCCCCTCCCAAAATGAGTTGCAAAAGTTCATAGGAATGCCTTAATAATGGCATTACCCTTTGTACTTCCATGATGCTGAATTTCAGTTGTGTTTTCCAGAAAGGAAGTTTCTGGACTATCTATTATAAAATGGTTGTGGAAATACAAGCTAATGCACAGTATCTGATAGCTAAGCATGAAAGGAACAAGTCACCACTGCAGAAAGCACACAAAACCTAAAATAAATATATAAACTTCAGTACTACAAAAAAAAAAAAAAAAAAAAAAAAAAAAAAAGACAAACTACTTCATCCTTTACACTTGCATTGCATTTCACTGAAATCTTTTTTTCTCAGTTCCTGAATAGAATTTTGTGATAACACAATATGGACTTCAGGTTTTTGTTTAGGAGACATAAAAGTTTATTTACACTCTATCCTAACCCCACTAAAGTGAAATTAAGGGGCTATAATTTTTAACATTCAATTATTACAGATAAGAAGCTGCAACTGTGGGAACTGTACTTCTGTACCTGCCATGCCTTCCTCTTGCACTTCTTGCACCATTCAACATACACTTCACAAGGATCCTACAGTAGCACTCAATGAAAACAGAAGCAAGAGGCCAGCCCCTGACATTCTGTTGAAGTTTGAATTAAAGCATTTATTACCTCAATAGCATTAACTCCCATTGCCTCTGCTTATCCATATCACTGAGAATGTGTCATGCAAGAAATGGCCTGTTCCTTTTTCAACTGAAGGTAAAAAAAATTCCTTACTGTTTCACCAGAATCAGTACAGAATTTTTGAAAATTTTGTATAGTCAGTGTGGAAAAATTGAGAAAAATTGAGGAATGCTGGAAATGGAGTGGAAACTTTGTGGTTACCTCAGCTTGTCACAGACAGAAGTTTTGTATAGCTGGCCTCAGTTTACCACTGGAGAATTCAGGGGTAATTGCAAGCAGCTTGTCTTGAAGCTTGCAGAGCCTGTAACATGTATAACTGGCTACTAGTTCTGCTGTGGGTGAGTTGGGGCACAATAGCAAAAAAATTATTTTGAGAGAGAAAATTAGATGTGAATACATCAATAATGAAATGGAAATTCAAAATCTTTGTACTTTCATATTTGCTCTCATATGTGCTTTCATATAAGAATGCAATCAACCTAAACTGTAATGAAGCTTCCCCCTTAACCATTATTAAGAAATCCAGAACATAAACAAGTATGCTATTCCTAAGCCAAATTTCATAAATTAAGTGTAAAATAGACAGATTTACCTTGAAGA
Source organism: Florisuga fusca (assembly GCA_038090715.1). Classification (NCBI taxonomy): domain Eukaryota; kingdom Metazoa; phylum Chordata; class Aves; order Apodiformes; family Trochilidae; genus Florisuga; species Florisuga fusca. The sequence goes on along the minus strand of JAAWXA010000011.1, from coordinate 6,214,522 downwards.
ATCTCTAGCCAGGGACCTGAGTACTTATTAGAAATTCCTGGCTTCCCTTCTTCAGAGCATTCAAACTCCACATATACAAAAAACCAGAGGGAAAAACTTGAAGATTCAGTGAATCAATAGGAAGGAAGTAAGAAATGGCTGTGAAGTTACTAGGAGATAAGTGGATTAATCTGGCACAAAAATTGGCAAGGTTTTTTCTGCTTGAGGTTTACTAGCTGAAATTTGAACTGAAGATAGAGTCTCCTGTGGGGTGTTTAACCTCCTGGAATACCATTTATCTCAGTGAGTAAAATGTGCAGTCACTTCTAAAGGAAGATCATTAGTCCAGAAGATTAGCTCCAAGCTGCCATGATTCATTAACTGTGGAAGAAAATATGCCACTTTGATACTTAACTGATTCATAAATATTATAATTTTTAAATACAATCAAAGTAACCTCAAAACAAAAAATCAAAATCAAAACCTAGGAAATCTCCAAATGAATTTTTTTTCACATATTTTTGCTGCTGTACTTCATGATTTTGTTTTATTACTGAAACAAGAATTTAATAAAATCAAAATCAAAATAAAAGCACAAGGGGTTGCAACGGGGACAAATATGTTTTGAATGAAAACTTTGACCCATCTTAATATCCATGGTAGTCGTACAGGTTCCAAATGCACACAGAATTATCTCCACAGCAAAGAACAAGACCTGTGTGGTTGAGGCAGTTCATGTACACCCTTGGTACCTTAAAGACTGCTGCACACTGTGCCCAGAATCCTTACCACTGAGTGCCCACTGACTTCCCCTGGGTAACTGGTTGGAGTGGGGACAACATGCAGTGGCTGCTTTTCACTTCAGCCCTTACAGGTGGCACAGTGCACTGAGGACAAAACCTCTGATCTCTCTGAATCTGGGGACAACAGCTGCCTTTTGCTGATCCAGAGGATCTGTTCTTCCTCGCAGTCCCATAGACAATGAAGGTACAAAGCACAACCTGGTTATCCTTGTGGAAACAATGCAAGATGCAGAAGAAATTATTTACAATGCTTTTACACTCAGATCTTCTTAATTTCTTTTTTTTTTCTTCCTTAAATTTGATGAGAATATCCCAGGATATTTTGAACTTAGGTTATTGTAACATTAAGATGAATAAATCAAGTTCTCAAATGTCATGAAATGCAGAAATTAGGCTGTAGGCTCAAGCTTTCCTCTGTATCTTTGCCTCTTTCTTAAAATACAGTCTGTCATTATGCTTTTATAAATTATTTCTCAGACTTACAGAGGAGTCAGTATAACACAAATTGGAGTTCTCTACAAAGCTTTATAAATAGTAAACGCATGACAGAAAAGGCTGTGCAGCTAGGCTATTTAAGGAAAGGAGTAATTTACTCACAAACACTTCCTTATGTTCTTGCTTGCAGTTCAGTTTGGCATGATCATCCCTCTGTCTTGATCATCTCTCTGCCATTATTCATGCAGGGAGGCTTTGGATATCATTGGTACTGGGGAGGTGCTGTCCCTCCCGGAGATGCTGATATTCATGTGCAAATGAAAGTATTCATTTGTGAAAACAAGTGCTCATTTTTTCCTGCCAAATCAGCTGGCTGCTGGTAAAGCCTTTCTGGCCTCAAAAGACAGAAGAGGAAAATCTTGGAGGTAACAAAGTCTTTAAAGCCTTCTCCTTCCTGCATAGCCCTGACTGAACAGCTATCAGCAGCAGAAGGGCAGAACTCTTTGTGAGGCTGGATTTGTCTAGGAAACCCCTTACAGCCACAAAAGACATCGAGTGCTTGATGGCAGCATGAACAATAATTTGCCTTACTTAGGCACCAGTCACCCTACATGATACCTTTCTTCTTCCTCCATGGAGTGAAGCCCATGCAGATCACCAGAGGAGGAACACGCACTTGAACAGCAGTTTCATAGGAGGGTGGCATGTAGGGTTCCATCTTCTGCCATGCTCACAGCCCAGCATTGGCTCTATTTTACCCCTAATCTGCCTCCAACTAGGAAATTACCATGATAGAGAGCATACTGTGTGGCTCCTCACATATGTGTACAAAATCTCTCTTCCATGACCAAAACAAAAACTGTATTGAAACATGAATATTTATTTTTCAAAGCAGGATATCTGCTGGATGAATGGAAAAGAACCTGAAAGTGAAATGCCACATGATGACAATCTTACTTAAAATTAAGGGTACTCAATCATACTCTCCAGGGCCCTTTGGAAACCTGAGTCTTCTCTTACAAGAGGGAGAGAGACTAACTCTTGTGGCTATATAGGTAGATAAAGACTGACATATGGGCTTTATAAAGATTTGTTTTGGAGTGTCATTGTTATATGATTAATTTAAGTGAAGTCTTTCATCAGAGCCACTAATTTTGTCACTGAGGCAACTATTGAGTGAAATTTCCAGGTATGTTAATATTTTTGTCTTCTAGAGAGTAAAAATATTTCTGCCTCTAAATGGTGCAGCTCAGAACTTCTAGTATCTACTGGAGAAATGCAGAGTACACAGAAGCAAAGTATTTTACTTTCCACCACTTAAAAAAATATAATTGGGAACACCTTTGACATGGTCATTCACTAAGATAACTGCATCAGTAGATTGCCATGAAAACAGCTTTGTAGCACATGTGAGGGGAGATTATATGGTGGATAACAGACACCAAAGGACATGATTTCTCCTCCCATACTGGCCCTCTGACAGAAAACCTTGCTGGAGACAGGGTGATCTGCAGTCTTTCTCCCTCCCTCCAAGCCAGGAGCTCCACCTCTGTGATTTCACCTTGGAGACAAGAAGTCCCATTCCTTCCCTGAACCCAGGTCAACCAACTCACAGCAGCTCTGTGCATTGGTGGGAAACTTGTTTTATGTCTGATACAGTCAGAAAGAAGAAAGAGAGTAGAGGTTAGCTGCTTGTAGCAATCAGATCTGCTTTATGTACCACCAACCCTCCCCATGTCATTATCTGTGAAGCTCTTGGGAGATAAATACTATTTGAAAAGGCTGTTTCTCTGCCTTTTTGTTTCTCAGTATGTGAAGGAATATAATCAAAATTATATCCTAGATATATTCCATCTAAATATGAATGCACCATGTTAGAATGAAGTCAACTGGTCAAGGTCATTAGCCTGGATAACATCTACCAAGATTTATCAGGCTACTGCAACAGTTTTCATCACAAAAGTAAGCACAGTATTATTATGTCTGTGACTAAGTGCCCTTGAAATTGTGATAGCTTTCAGTCAGATACTTATCTAGACACAAATAGAAAATATACAATTGTACCAATTGTACCACTCTCAATTGTACCACTGCACAGTTGCCCCAGTTTTAAATAAATTATTTCAACTTTAACCAAAGATGTGATACACAGTGCTTTATAACAAGCACCTGCTGTATGTACAGTTTTGAATGGTCTCAGATTACTCATTGTGGCATTATTTTTACATACTGTGCATAAGGCTGTTTACTTGACCTCAGGATATAGTCAAGGTGAAAACTTGCTCTAAGTGACATGCTTCACATTTTGCATATTTGTTGGAGATCAGGAGGGAGAAAGACACCTCAAGGTGTTGGGGGGGCATAGAACCTGTTCCAGCACAGCAGCAGGGTTTCCCCCTGGACCAGCCAGGGTTAGAGTGAGGAACTGATAGACCCTCTTTCACCCCCATCACACACTGGTGCAGGGTGTGTTGTGAGAGGAAAGGACGTTTCACCACAGAAATCATAGAATTGTGGAATCATAGAATTTTCAGGGTTGGAAGAGACCTCTAGTTGATCTAGTTCCAACCCCCCTTCCATGGGCAGGGACACCTCCCACTAGATGAGGCTGCTCAGAGCCCTGTCCAACCTGGCCTTAAAAACTTCCAGGGATGGGGCTTCCACCACCTCTCTGGGTAAACGGTTTCCAGTGTCTCACCAACCTCACAGTGAAGAACTTCTTCCTAACTTCCAATCTAAATCTACCCTCCTCTAGTTTGAATCCATTCCCCCTAGTTCTATCACCATCTGACATCCTAAAAAGTCCCTCACCAGCTTTCTTGTGGGCCCCCTTCAGATACTGGAAGGTCTACTCAAAGCTTTCTCCTCTCCAGACTGAATAACCCCAACTCTCTCAGTCTGTCCTCATAGGAGAGGTGCTCCAGCCCTCTGATTATACTTGTGGCCCTTCTCTGGACATGTTCCAGCACATCCATGTCTTTCTTGTAATAGGGGCTCCAGAACTGCATTCAGTACTCCAGATGGGGTCTCATGAGAGCAGAGGGGGAGAATCACTTCCCTGACACTTCTCTTGATGCAGCCAAGTTGGTTTTCTGGACTGCAGGTGACAGCTCATGTTGAACTTCTCATCCACCAGCACCCCCAAGTCTTTTTCCTCAGGGCTGCTCTCAAGCCAGTCACTGCCCAGCCTGTGTCAGTGCTTGGGATTGCCTCGACCCAGATGCAGGACCTTGCACTTGGTCTTGTTGAACTTCCCTTCCCTCCAGTGTGTCAGCTATGCCACGCAGCCTGGTGTCATCAGTGTCACAAATGAAGTGTCACAAACTACTTCCTGCTCCTACTGTGTGCAGTAAGCACAAGATCTTCTCCAAGGCTCAGTGTTTTGGTACTTCCACCACAGTATTCATTTTGGGAACTACCCATGGCATGATTTAACCTAATATGAAAAACTTCCTGGCAAGCCAATTTTTTTTACCTAGGTCTGTTGGTATATCATAATGTTATGCTTAGTCTGTCTTCCATGAAATGCAATTCTTTGCATCTTAAATTATTTTAGACAGTTTCCTTTAACATTTACTAGAATTAACATTTACATTGTGATATATTGCAAATGACAGCTGCTGGAGCAACTTTTTCCCCCAAGAACTACGTTTCCTACCAGCCAGCTAACCTCAGAATTTTGGAGAATTATTATATAATGTTGCTTCCAATCAAAATAAATGCGTTCAGTTTTCCTATAGGCAGTGGCATTAAATAATAGTCACACAGCTCAGTCCTGTTCCCACTAAAATCAGTGGCAAAACTCCCACTGACTTCATGAGACCAGGATTTAGATCATGATTGATTTACTTTAACATTCATAGAAATTACAGGTTAAACTCTAAAAGCAGGGAAAGCTCAGCCACATAAGCCTCCAAAGACTGAGATGTTTAAAAGGTATCTGTTCCTGCTAGTCGCATGTCAAAAAGTGTAGGTACTTTCAGTCCCCCCTTCAGATGCCTTCATTAATCGCACAGAAATGTTTGTGAATATCATTAAAAGAACTGGAAAAATTAATGTTTATTTTAGGGGCAATTGCAATCAGCAGGATGGGGAAGTTTACCTATTCCCCTTTCTCCAGACAAGGAAACCAATCTTTTGAAGGTCAGCTGCCAAAGTAAAACTCGGAGAGGGGCTGTTGTGTGTTTAACCACACCTATGCACAGGCTTAAAACTCCCTTATTGTCCCCCTAGAGCCAGAGGTGTCTAAATTACCCAGCCTCTTAAAAAAACATCCTATCTTCTTGTGCCAGAAAAAATGTTTCCAGCTATACGATATTTGGTGTGCCACTTTTTTTTCAGAGACTGTTGCTGGTTTCAGCTGTGCACTGAGCTTTCCCCAGTCCTCACTCCTGGTGGTCCTCACTCCAAGGAATGAGTGCTGAGAGAAGTGGCTTTGCACAGAGGAGCCCTGCATTAAGGAAATATGTGAGTCCTGGCTTACGCTCAGGCTGCGAGGAACTTCTCCATGCAATTCCTCCAAAACCTTTTTAAGAGAGAGAACTTTATTAAGAAGAGTGCCTCCAGGTTAATCCTGACAGGTCTCCAAAGCAGCTTGTGGAGTTCAGTGTTACTCAACATGAGCAAAAAGTTTCAGGATGCCCTAAACCTAAAAACTTCATAAACTCCCTTATTTCTGCAGAAATCCCAATAGACAATATGCCACTGCAGGCTTGAGTCCCTTTTTGCTTTTTTCGGGCTTCAAGCAGAGGGATGGTTATTTGTTGGAGGCCCAAACCAACAGTAAATATCAATATTTCTTGCTTGACTCAGCTGGTCTACATAGTATTGATCTGCCCTTGTCTTCCTATTCCTATTCCTGTGCACTGAGGGAGGACAAATAAGCAGGTTCACAGCATTTATTTTTGTCATCTCACCCCAACACAAGTCCCAGGGGCATAAAAAGATTCATTCCCTTTCCTTTGCAGGGGTGCAAAATGCAAGTCACAATCTAGCCTGCCACACTCTGCTCAATGTTTATGAATAAAAAATGTGAATGCAGAAACCTGTAAATGTTATTGGAAAGGGCACACGTAAGTCACCTGCAGTCAGCATAACACAGAGCCTCCACCCATACTGCCAGCTGAGAAAAAACCCAAAAGTTCCCTCCTTCATCATGGCTCTGTTCTGCCCCAGCTGGTAGCACAGGTGCAAAAGAAGTGATGTCTTTTGTCCCATGATACAGATCACTTATAGGAATAAGTTAGGAAAAGCTTAAAAACAAAAAAAAAATCCCTATTTCAGATCTGATAATAGTGTTGCTTTACTGTCTTAGAACCTGAATTTGCTGCTACAGCTGAGCAAACTGTAATACATGTTTTTAAATGTCAGAAATCCCTTCTGTATACATATCAGCAAAGAATAATAATTTTCCTGCATCAGTAGAATAGATATCTGAGGCAATGAAATACTACTAAAAGATGATTTACTAACCAAATTTTATAAAATCTTGATGATTTACTGGATTCCAATTATCTCAAGAGATTTAGAAAAAATTAGAAAAATGGTAGTCTTTGTTATTATACGGTGTTGTCTCTTCTTACAGTGGTAAGAATCTTTCACAGTACATCAGATAGAGTTCATGCCTTAAAAAAAATGTGGCTCTTTAACTAAATAATATTACCTCTCTAGTAAAAACAAATCACCATGATTATTGTGTTCAGTCCTGAAAAGCAAAAACTCAGGATAAAATTACCCCTTTTGGCAACATTTTGTGCTAGCTCTGTTCTGCAGTTACTAGAAGTCAACACGAGAACAAGCATAAAGTAGGCATGAAGTACTGAAACCCCTATGCATTATAATTATACATATCTTATTAATTCAAAACTCAAACAAAAGAAAAAGGCAAGTCAAAAAGCCAAGTCCTCCTACAAGGAAAAAAAACCCAAGCATCCTAATCAAACCAAACCAAAAACAAAAAAAAAAAAAACCAACAACTAACCAAAAAAACCTCACATAAAAAGTGAAATAATACAAAACATTTAAAAGGATTATTTTTTAGTTTTATTTTATACTCAAAAGCTATCTTTTTTTTTAATTCATTTTTCCATAATATCCTAATATTACTGCAAAATATTCCCTGATACTTACAACTGGAATTTGTTGTGCTATCGCAGGGTCATTTAGGTTTAGACAACACCAGTTCCTTGTGATACCAAGGTAACTACAACTGCTTTTAGATATTGCTTTGGATTTACCTTTGCGATCTTCTTAATTTCAAATGGCAAGAGAGAGACTCAGCAGCTTTTAAAAATGCCAGCTACTGCTACAGGTTCAGAGACTTGTCATAAAGAGCAAATATGATAACAAACTGTAGGGCAAGAATTAAGCATGGTGATACAGCAGATGTTTCATAATACATTGTTTTCCTGCAATTTAGGATGCATAAATTAATTTAGAAAGAAAAGTTGAGGAACAAAGATTTCCCACTCTTCTCAATTATTGCATCACTTTAAATATTGTTGGACCTATGTACCTTTAAATTGTTGAGTCTTTAGCATTGTTTTTTTCTTTCTTTACAATGAAGACAATACTTCCAGGTTAACTGAGAGTAAAAAGAATCTGTATCCTTTCCGTGTCAGAAAATAACTTGAAACAGTCAAAAGAACTTGTTATGTAGTGTCAACATGCAGCACCTGTGCAATCCACATTTTAACTGTATATATTATATTTCCATTAATGGTTCTATGGGTAAAAAAACAGTTAGTGCATTGTTCATCAATTTACATTATCTTCTACATTCACTATCAAAAAAAAAAAAAAAAATTAGAAATCAACCCCTCATATTTGTAGTGGGATGTGGTAGCTAACATGGCCTACCATGGAAGCTCCTGGGCCTTCTAAGAACTATTCTATATTTTTAAAAAACTATTTCTATAAAAATTGTCTAATTGATATACTACATTATACTATCTTAAAAAAATAGGAAGACAGCACCAATCTGAGCTTTTCTGGTTTCAGGAAACCCGTCCTGTAAATTGACTCAGTAACCGGAGTGGGATATTTCCCTGGAAGGCCAGAGATTTTGGGAAGCATGTCCATATAGGATTTTTTACACAGGACAATTTCACTGTGCCTGCACTCAAAATGCTTCCCAGCCTTTCCACCCACTCTGCATTCATTCAGACAAAATTACCAGAATGAGGTTTGGCCAAACAGGGGGAGTCCCAAAGCCTGCATCAATCAGCTGAGCTCTGTTGAACTAAATGAGCCGGTTTATCCTGGCTGAGGTACTGGCCCCTAATCTCTATAAAAGTATTCATCTGCACATTTGGTACAATAAAACCCAACAAAGCTGTGAAATTTCCATTTACAAGCTGGATAAGTCTGGGGAGGCTGGTCATGGATGGAGGCAGCCCTGATCTCAGTGCCAGGAGGGAAAAGAAGGATCCCTCTGGTGCAGTGCCTGGGCATTATCAGATGAAAGGCAGCGTGTGATGCCCTGGGAAGTATTAATCTGCAGTGTGGTGGCTCTTTTGCACCCTGCTAAAGCCAGGCCCCCATGCATGTGAACAAACGTGTAGCCCAGTGCCAGATATTTACTAAGCCATCCACCAAATACAAGCTTACATGTATTTATTTATGCAGTGTCTGCAGTGCATTTAAAGGTCAGTATGGATTACCTCAACTTGCTGTCACCTGGAAATTTCTGTTAACCAGAAGTATTTAAGCTGCATGCCATTCCTTGAGGTAATGAAAAATGGTAACTACCATGCCTCTCACCTCACTTTCCTGCATCCTCTGTTAGAGATGTCTTGGGAGTTCTTGTATTTCAGCACATTTCTAATAAAACTTTTACAAGTGTGAAAGAACACCTGATGAAACGGGTTTTGTTACTTCGACTTTAGAAGATACCATCAATTACAGGCTTTCTTGTGTCTAATAATGGGGTTTTTTTCAGGCATTTTTTATTTGTTTTCAATATTTTCCTTCTGTTATATTTTCTCCATTTCTTCCTCCTTCAATTTCTTCAGTATGGGCCACAAGAGAAACTGATTTTGCTCACAGAAGTGATAAAGGAAAAAAAAACTTGACAAAAAAAAAAATTATTAATTCTCCATTAGTCTGTGTTCTCATTTACACTGGGCTGAATTTAAAACCATATGAATTTCACATTGTCCCAGCTAAGTGATTGCACAAGTGCAGAGCAATATGGAGTCTGCCCTAAAAACAGGGATATTTGGATCATCCATAAGCAGATACCCAGGAGACCAATTTATGCCATGAGGTTAGAGGAAGTGTCAGCAAAGGAAGTCTTACCATGAGTTAATGATACAACACACAATAGATTTAAAAAGTTAAATTTACAGAGGAATAGGTAACTATACATGAGTCTAGTTGTGCATAAAACAGAACAGACAGAAATGCATGTAAATGGGCTCAGTATTTTAAATCTCAAGATAATACGTATGGGATTAACTCCAGATAATCTACCTTCCTTAGGACAGGCTTCTAAAGTGTTTGGTTTTCTGAATTTATTTTCCAGTAAAGTCACCTATGTATAGCTTGTCACATTCTGTAGAATTGATTACAGTGTGAGATACACAGCTGGACCAATGGAGGCAGGATTGAAACCATCCTGGAAAGAGAAAGAAGGAGTATTTAGTGTTATAATCCATTAAGTGTTTTAAAATCCAAAGGAAAAAGGCCACTGGGAGTTAAAGCAGAACGTGGATGTGTGCCTGAGAGACATTACAGAAGTGGTAAGCTGAGAAGAGAAGTTTACTGGAGGAGGAGGGCAGTGATGGCTGAGCCAGGCTCCTCCAAGAAGGTAGGACTGTGTGGAGGGATCTTTCTGTGGATCCTTCAGACCACATCCAGCCATGGGACAGACAGGACTGTCAGAAGGATAACAGGTGGGTGTTGGTGGCAAGGCAACAGTCTGACTGCTGGGGGATGCCTGCTTTAGGCAATCCACAACTTCTCAGGACTGTACAGGCAGGTGGCACCTCACTTCTCCACAAGACTGACCTGTTTTGCCCACATAATATACTACTTTAGGCCTCAGCCAGATATGGACCAGTGCATGAATTCTTCCTCTTCACATTCCAGTTGAGAAAACCTGTATTTTCTTATCTCTTTTATACTGATGATTTTATCATTTTGGTAATACTTCTATTTTCAGAGATAAACTAGAAATTCTCTAAAGACAATCTCTTTCTCTTTCTTGAATCCTTTCCCTTCATCTTATATTGCTGTTCTTAATTTTTACCACTTTGTCTTTTTTTCTCTTTCTTTACTCTGCATACCATATCAGTATTTCAGCTTTTTTTCTTGTACTTTGATCTGATGCTCATTCCCACAACAAATGCTGTTTCCAAGAACCAAGATTTTTGACTTCTGACTCTCATAGCTTTTTCTTCAGTGTTCAGAGTTGCAATACTATTTTCTTTCTCTTTTCAACTCTTTGCTTTTCACTTGATTTGACAGTTCCTTTTCTCTTATGCTTTCCTTACCCTAACAGTCCCTGATCATGTCTCTCCTCTGCTCCACATGTCACTTTATTTTTGCATTTGTGCTGAACTAAAACATGGGGTAAAGTGAAAGTTGCCCTCCAACTTACCCTTCAAATCCTTCTTGACATGCTTTACTTTTGACCCTTTTCAACCAATCATGCAGTCCGACCCTATGTCTCTTCCCGAATCTAGTAAGTCTTGTTTTCACAAACTTTGCTTTTACCCTCTTTGACCTCCATTCTCTATCCTTTCTTCAGAAGATTTTGCTGGCACGTGTGAGCTACCAAAGCCATGAGTTCTAATACTAGTTTTGAACATCTTCATTCTTCTATCGTGTCTTAAAATATTTTAATCAACTAGTTGAGAGGTGAAAAATCTTTTTCATTGTTATTTAAATGTAAATATAATTCAAATAAAAGCATCTTCTGAATTCTACCAGGTACATTAGGCATACGGAGTTGAATATAAGATGAAATGGTATTTTGATATATCTTTTCATTTTATTATGAAAAAGGGTGCCTCAATCACTCAGCTCCACAGGATTATGAACTGACAATAGACAGTGAGGAGAAGAAGAAGGTGTGGTCTACTTTGGGCTTTTTTAAGAAAAACTTAGAAGATTCCCCTGCAATTGTCAGACTTGTTATTGAATAAAAATTTAACATTTATTTTCCTCATCACTAAGCCCCAGCAGAAGTCATAGACTCTTCATATCTGTCCCTGTTTCAATTGAATTAATACATATTCTCAGAGGATTGGTGATCATTCCCCCTGCCCAGCCAGTGGCACTGTGACCTGGCACTGGGAACCTAAGTCTGGCAGTGACTCCTGAAACAAAAGCTCTTCTCACTCCAGGCCAAGAAGCAGTCACACATTTTAATCACAGCAAGCAACTGCAGAGGGGCAGCCCTGCCTAAAAGTATACTGCAGCTTGGTTTGGTTTTGTTTGTTTGTTTGTTTTTCTTTTGAAAACCCAGGTAAATAGATCATTACAGATACTTGTGATAAATCTGAATGTCCATCTAGGCTGCTGCTCTTTGCTGTTTTTACTAAGGCAGAAGTGTTTTAACTTCTCCTGGCTCCATCCATCTGCCCTGTTCATTCTCCCTTCTTCCCAGTCAGATCCCATATGCCATCCAGAAGCACAGCAGCACAGTGTGGGCAGGAGATATTCTGGGGAGCCCAGTCAGGATGGGCTCACCCACAAAACCTCAGGGCCAGGGCCTCCAGGTTTTTATGGGGTTGCACAGGGTCTGAACAAGAGTCTAATAGTGCTTCAGGGTTGTCCTTCCAAACCTAAGTAGGTACAGACATGCTGTATGTGGAATATTTCACCAAAAATAACCTCTTTTCCAGGGTACTGAAAGATACTTGACAAAGCATAACTGGAGCAACATCAGCTATGGGATGATAATACAAAGAGCCTCTCAAAGTAAAATGTTTCTGGCATGGTCATCACATTTTTAATTAAGGTTTTGAACAATTAACATTTTGCCGTGTTCCTATAAGACAAAAATTTTGATTTACAGTTTATGTGTGCCCATTCTCATCTACATGGTGCAGCTGACTGCTTTTTTTCTAGCAGTTGTAAACACACACTTAAAACGTGAGGAGGTTGTTGGCTTCAGAAAGGAATGTTTCTGAGGAAAATTAGGTTCATTTTATCCTCTCATCTACCTTGCTTAAAATAAAGTAAGCGTTGAAAGTGTTTTAGTGCTGCAAGTAAAATTCAAAGATTGACACTGATGCTGAACTTTACCATCCTGTCTAGATTTTTAACCATAAGGGATAAAACTTATTTCCAAGATGATGATGCAAGCTGAGAATTATTTGTTGCTGCAGGTATTCTCTGAGGTAATTCCCCCTGAGAATAATACAGAAATTGGAAAAGAGGACAAATAGATTAATTTTTCTGTATTTACCAAGTAATTGAGGGTTTTCTCAGTATTTTGAAAAGTCAAGTAGTTATATGGTTGGATCTTGCTATTCATTGATTTTGGGATTATGAGTCCTCTCATATACAGTATTTCTCAGGTTCTTAAGGTTTTTATATAGTCTTTATTGATTTACTGTATATTCAATCAAAATTTCTCATGCCACATGGTTTTCTGTCTGATATTTTCACCAATGAGTAGATTCATTGCAAACCTACATCTCCTTAGAATGCATCCCTCCCTGCCACTAGCAATACTAATATTATAAAATAATAGTGATTAGTCTCTGTCACTGTAAAACACTTAACCCATTTTTGCCAATCCAGCCTTGGTTTCCATGGAAATGGAAGACAGTAACACAGAAGACAGAACTACTTTTTTTTTCTTTCTTTCTTTTGTTGGATTTCAGCTGCCTTCCAACTTCATTCACAAAGTCTCCCTTCCTCCACATTGTTTCATTAAACCTATAGATTTTAGGATTCAAGAAGATTCAATCATCTGGGCTTCTTATTTTTCTGCAACTGGTAATGAAGAAAATTTGTGGCTGCCAAAATTTGGCAGGATGATAGATTTTAATATTGGAGTGTTGGGTTAATCCACCAAGTGGTCTGAAGTCAGCTTTTCAGAGACAAAATGAAACCTCATAGAGCCTGTTGGTGCTGTAATTTAGCAGCAGGACAGATACAAGATATTACTGAGATTATCACTTTTATAATATTAAGATACAAGTGTCGAGATAACTAGAAGTATATTCAGTCAAATTATGTTTGGGTTTGTATGTCCTTAGAAGGATGTTTTGAGTTTTTCTGAAAAAATAGTTAACTTCTTTAAAGGTATGAATACCTCACCCTATGCATCAAGGGCTGCTGAAAGGGTATCTGATCAATTAGATTGCCTTGACCTCAGGTGAGGACCAGACAGCATGTGCTACAATTTTAGAAATTAAATATCAAATCAGATTAGTTGTCTGTTCGTATAGATAAGAACTTCTAAGGGTCACAAATGTGAACCAGACACAAAGCTTTATTTAGCTCACAGCAATGCTGTGACAAGTACTACATTCCAAGAACTAAGAAGCTGAGCTTCTTTTCTATGCAAAACTTGTCCAAAAATAAAAATGTGAAATTTTTATCAATTTTTTCCTTACCAGTAATGTTGTGACAAAAGCTGCTGGGGATAAATTAGAGGCCCAAAGTCACTGATTCACATTTTCAAAGGCTGACTGATCATATAAATCACTAAAAGAATAGGCTGGCATGTTACCCAGAAGATGAGACAAGTCTCTCCGAACCAGAGAACACTGATTACTTCATGGGGTTTTGATTCTTTTCTAATTCAGAAACCCATAAGTGAAATAACATCAACAGAGCTAGATAAGAAAGTTCAAAAAATACATTTTAAAATGTTCTTTTTCCCTCTCTGCACTTTTAAAAAGCATTGTGGCCTGCTGAAACCAAGAAGATACGTAGCTTGTATCACCACCTCTCATTATCTGCATTTTCTACTACATGGGAATGCTCACTGAGAGCTAGGGTTTCTCTCTGTGACAGAGAGAAACACAAATGCATGGATGTTTCTGCCTTGAAAAGCTGATGACTTTGATTTCAGTGAGCAACACCTCAGTGTTCAGGTGCTGTGTATCATCTGTTATTGTAAAGCTGCTTGTTTTCATCCCTGGCAGGGAAAAATAAAGTAACGTAGTCAATATACACATGGTTGTTATTTTTTTATATCCCCAAACAATAGTTTATTTTCATATCCATGCTTGTTCCTCCATACACAGCACTTTGTGACACTTCCTTTCCATTTCCCTGTTTACAAATAAAAAACCTCATATTAAAAAGTCTGCTCAGGCTCCCCATGCTCACTGGGGGTGGCTGGTCAGACACAGCAGCCCAGGCAGCCCAGCACTGCAGCAGTGTCTGTGCTCTGCCATCTGACACCAAGCAATGGGGAGCTACCATCAAGAGCAGCATAACCTCTCTGCACATGGAACAGTCATAAAATATCTCAAGTTTTTCCTTTATTATCATAGGAAAGGCTTACTGGAAACACAGCTCAGGACTTACCTGCCCCACGCCCTCCACCCCAGTGTTTTCTTCTGCATCCCTCTGAGCCCATTGCAGCCACCCACTGATTTCTGTGGTTTGGCATGGCTTGTGATGCTGCTCCAGGTACCAGCAACAGAGGAGGAATCTCACCACCCCAGAAGCAGCTCCTGGGTGAGAACAGCCAGAGGTCTTTAGCGCTGCCAGAGATGCCCCAAATACTGGGGCAACCATGACCAAAACACTGAGCACTGTGGCTCTGGCCATTCCTCAGAAGTTCTTCAGCCTCCACAGCAGGTGCTGCTATGATTTGAACAGCTGTTGGCATCTATTTAGATTGTTAGCAGCATCACTTTGTTAGCACAGTCATACTCACTGCTGACAGGATGCTGCTGCTTACACCTTTGTCCCTAAATGCTTCAGCTATCCTGTAGCCAGGTGTCAGAAGTGAAAGAAGTGGATTTTCTGATGAAAAAAAATAAAATCCATCCCCCAAATGTATGTATACAGAGAACAACTATCTGACAAAATAATCAATGCCCAATCTGGTTCTTTTTCATTTTTTTTTAACAATGATACCTGTCATCAGCATAGACTTTTTACTGGGACCACCAATTAATTTCACAGAGATAAATGAGCAACAAAGATACTATTTTTTGGTGCTGTCACCATGGGACCCATTTCAGCTAACAAGGCAGCAATGAAACCTTCCAGGTCTTTTTCACAATTCTCTCAGCTGTCTAGACCCAAAAACTTGATTTTAACCAGAGTAAAGACCTCATCAGATATATTTATTTTCTCCCACAACAGCTAAGCATAACAATTGCCTCAGCTGAAATGAGCCCAGAGTTTCACATTGGAGCTTTCATGAAGGGCACCATCTCTGGGTGCAATCCTTTATTTTCAAAATTCTTGTTTCACAAGCAGAAAGTTTCATTTAGAAAGAAATACCCTGGGAGCTTTACAGGTGTTGTGCAGTGGTGTCACAGAGTGCAATTTTGGGAACAAATTCTTTAGGTCCTTCACCATGAGTAACACAAAAGCAATTTGAAGAAATACAAGTCTAAAAAGGATCTTGAGGTATTACCTCACTGATTTTTGCACCAGGGCAAAGTGGGATTTTGTGGAGCTACTTGGTGAAAGGTAGGAAATATGGCACAATGACGTTCTTCAGAACAAAATTTGCTATAGGAAACTAATATCGCATTGAAACATATTTTAAAGAATTTCAGTTAAAGTTTTTATCTTAACAGTAGAAAAACATGATACATTAAAATTTGTCTTCAGCGTACATTGTATTTTTATTTAGCTAAGGCTGAATGGCAGTAAAAGTAAGGCAACAGAAGACAGTCAGTACAAATAGTACACAGAATTAAATAAAAAAGGAAGACTGCAGTTACTGACAAAAATATAATGTATTATGTAATCCCTTCATTTTTAACTGTATATTGTGAGATACCGGCATTCTTTTTTATATATTATATCAGCTGCAATTTAGACTTGAAAGAGAGGTGAGTAAAGCAACTTAAAATTAAAATTAATGCTAAATTTTAGATTTTAATGACAGCAGAATTTTCTATTGTAGTAAATCTGTGATTTCAGAATGTCTTAGGTTGTTATCTTCGGTTTCTTATTTTTGAAATAAGATATTTTACCTGATGGGAACTCAGCACTCTGATTCATTTTCTTCAATAGTCTTGTTTAAAGTACTTACAGTGTGAATGAGTATAAATCTCTGATGGTTCAAAACTTTTTGACAACAGTTTTAACAGAGGGATTTCAGTACTGAGTGTTACAAGAACAGCCAGCTGAAAACTCGTGCCAAGTTAGAAGCAATCCTTCCCAGAGGATATCAATTTTCCATCACAATCCCCCTGCTGAATTTCAAAAGTCAGTATGTGCTTTAACTTTTGGCTTTGTGAATGTCTTTATGTCTCTGTTCTGGCTTGTTGGCTCCATTATTCTTACTCCCCTAACCTTCCAGAGTAAACTGTGAAAGATAATTCAGGCTGGCAGCTCGCTATTACTCCACCCAATACATTTCTCCAGCACCTGTCCTTGCTTATATTGAAAATTTTCAAGATTAAGCTGTCTTCCATGATTTGAATTTAGAAAGGAGTCAATGGACCTCCAGTAGGAGAACTACCTGCACAGAGAGGGCTGCAACACTAGTGCTCTCCAAAAATGCCTAATAGCTACAAGTAACCCAAATAAGTTAGGGGAAACAGAAAAATAAAAGACATCAGGATGGACATCTGGTGCAGTTTCCTGATCCCTACCTTTTCAAAATGTAACTTGCAGGCAAAAACTACAAGCTGAGGAGTAATCCTCCTGTGTCCTATCAGACTGTGCACCGTGAAGAACTCAGCTTTTTGATGATTTTCCTCCATGTATAAACAAACACCATCTTCTGTTCCTGTTTATGCTTGAAATAAAAATTTACTTAGCATTTTATAAGCCAGAAAACTTGTCTATTAGTTCCCTTACTGCTACAATAATGCTGTCTTATGAACTATGAAATTATTTCTGCAGGAGTCAAACTACAATTACAGAAAACCTGTGTACCTACAGTAACAACAAACAAGCATCAGAAGAACAGGAGGAAGGTTGAGGATTTTTTACATTCTCTAAGTGTGGCACCAGCCAGCTTGGAAGCAAGTGTCTGAAGTGCTGACTTATCACGGGGCATTAATTTCTGTCTGAAGTAGGGCAATTCTGAGCTGAGTTGTTCTGTTTCTGAGTTCACTCCACTGAAGATTTTTATGCCTTTATTTCTTGGACTGCATGTCATGTCATTTCATTTCTGTCTCCACATGGTAGCTGGAGATCTGTGAACAAATCATCATCTTAGTCTAAGATGTTATTTTATTAATTAATTAAGTGGACTTAAATTAAGTGACTTAATTAATTCCAGCTTCTTCTAAGTCCTATGATGGAGCAACAGCTGAAGGCCCACAGCATCTGAACTACTCCCTGTCTGACAGAAAATCTGGTGAAGAATATGAAGCAGCACATGAAAGTGAATTACTTTGTCATTCTCCAGATTGCTGCTCTTTGGCTTGCCTTTTTTTTATGTATCCCAGGAAAAAAAAAAATCATGATAGGACATAAAAAGATGTATTCCCTGGAGTGAAAAAAACCAACAACAAAGAAAAAAATTATAAAAAACCAGCCAAACAAAAAAATCCAAACACCTCAAACAATTATGATTTGAAAAAATACAGAGGAAACATTTTAGAAGCTATGTTTTGAAATATTTGGGTAGTAGTCTTGGTGTTTTCTAGAACATTCTTCTGTTCTTTCTGTTCTAGTCTGGAATTTGTTAATGGCCCACAATAGAGTCAGAGAAGATCCTGTAAGAAAACAGCACAAAATAAAACAAAACAAACAAAAAACAAATAAACAAAAAAACACAAACAAAACCAAACAAATAAAAAACCAACGAAAACTCAACCCAAAACATAAAAACCCAAACAGAAAACAACAACCCCAGCAACTAAAACTAAAGTAAATTTGCATCTCTAATTCACACCAAGAGGATCCTCTAATTTCAGGTTAAATTATATGTGTGCAATCATTAATACTTTCCATCAGTGAGCACAAAATAGCTCAACAAACTATCATCTGCTGACACATTGACATGTTTTTACCAGATTAATTTAATTATCCTGCTTTATTAAAATTGAGCTAGCAATTAGATATACATCAAAGGTGAATCTTTATGTCCTTGATGCTGTATTTACATTTTGTAAAGTCATGGCTACATTTACCTATTGCCTCTGTTTCCACAATTTTTGCCCTTTTTTTTTTTTCCTCCCCTGGCTTACTAACATATCACAGTTTTGTGCATAATGTATCATCTGGGAAACATCATTGCAATTTTGATATAATGCTTTTGTTTCTGAGGGTGGTGTCATTCATCTTGAATGCTTTGACTTGGTTCCTTTAACTAAATGATTTCAGAATGAGGAAAAAAAAATCTATGAAAATTTAGATGGTTATTAACATCCTGAAAGGAAAAAAGGCAGAGATTAAGGCCATAAAATTCTAACTTCAGGGAGGAACTTTTTTCTTTTTGCTTAAACAAAAGATTTTTAAGAAAAAAAAAATCAATATGCACATCTACTTCTACTGCTTGCCTAGGCAAAGCCCAATGCCTGTTTATTGGCTTGCTTTCCAGAGAAAAAAACAACCTTTCTTGCCATGAAAGTATGTGTAATACCAAGTATGCACATGAAACTCCCTGAACAGGAATCCCATTAAAAAATGTATTAATTGGTTCCCATAACTGGGCCATCCATCACAAGAAGATGAAAAGCTGTATGAAAAGAGGCATTCATTTGTGAATTGGGAAATATTTTTTATTCTTTTTAGTGGTTTAAGTCCTTATTATTTTCAAAGACAAGAATTTTTTCCTCAGGTGCCTGCAACTTGCACTCAGAAGGAGACGTGTACTATGGAGGTAGATGCCATTAGAGAAATATTACAATGTGGTGTTATTCCAGATTGTTTTTTGGAAAAAAATATCCACATTCTGAATCGGGATCATGTAGGGTGGAAAAAACCTTTAAGGTCACCAGATCCAGCTGTAAAGGGTCATAAGCACCTAATTCCCAGAGAAGCCAGTGACATTCAGCTGTTCAAATACTAATTAGAGATAAGAGCCTTGATTGTATTCTTCCAGCTATCACAAGGAAAAAAGAGAAACTTTCTGCTGCTTGAGGATCATATTTAAAGTGGAAAAAAAAAAAAAAAAAAAGATCCTGCATAATTTTGTCACTTGGTTGCTGGGCTTTAGATACTCACCATAGTAAAGCTGCTTTTGCTGGAAACACCTCACTGTTTGCTTAGTCCTGATCTGGAGATATCAGTGAGTTGAAAGACTTTCTGTTCCTCTGGAGAAGACCTGCTTGTGTCAGAAAACAAGCCCCTACCCTGGAACATCTCATGTTGTTTTAGCAAAGATAGAAGTGCTCCAGAGCACATATGGTGGTCGTGGCATGTTGTTTTTAGGGAAAACATAGTTACAACCAACAAGCTTTTGTGTTGAAGGATGTTTTAATGTTCAGAGGTCAATAGGAAAAACTTTAGTGGAAAAGGTTCTCCTGACATTTTCAGTTGTCTCTGAAATCATTGCTGTGCCCAGAGTTTCTCATTCATTTTTTGTCTTGAACCGAAGCTGTCAAGTTCTCTGCCCAGGATGAATTTACATCTTCTTGTAGTTTACATCTTGTAAAAATCATTGAGGATATAACTATCAGCTTGAGGGAAATAAAACTCAGAGCGTGGCAACTAATCAGACAAGAATGAGAACATTTCAAGAAACAATTCATGTAAGCTTATTTTGAAAGAGTTGAGTAGAAACCTTATACACTTATTATGGCTCCTGCTCAACAGGATTTAACCCTGCTGCTGTTTGCTGAGGTTCCTCATACCTGGCCAGTATCAGCATATAACATTTCCCTAGAAACACTGCAAAGGACCATGCTCAGTCCATGAGAAGGGTTTGAACCTAGGACTTCAGGTGCTAAGAACACTGCTCTCCACAGCTTAAGCAAAAGAAATGAGCTTCTTGGCTGGCAGCAATACTTCAGAGCTGTCATAGGGAGACTCCAGATGGCACCTGATGCACAGTCATTTCTGTTGGTTCTGCAAGACTCAAGTGTCATGCATTAGTGCTCTGCTCTTCATGCAGATCATCCATATAGGAATGGTAGCACTTTCATTAGTTGGACAGCTGGAAAATGCTTTTACTTCAGAGTCATCACTGGCAGGCACGTCGATAACAAGTCTCAAGTGACATTTTTCATAGTAAATGCCCTAATCCTGGGCCAATTTATTTATAACCAGTACATCCTCTGCAATGGGTAGTCTCCAGAAAAGTACTGCTTGATAGTCATTTTCCAGCCAAACCCTCTGTAATGAGACATTCTCAAGAGCTCTCTGGAATTCCTAAATTAGAGTTTGAAAGGTGGGAGCTGGACCTGGAACAAGGCAAAAATTTGACTATCTGTTTATAGGATAAACAAATGTCCCTGTATAAACAGCACTTTTGGAGAACCAAATTAGGATTATGTGGCTTCATTGTACATTGCAAAGTATACTAAGTAGTCCAGGGAGCTGGCTGGAAGAGAAGATGGGAACTTGGCAAACACTGTACAGGCTATCTAGAGCCAGGGATATTTATCATGATCACATAATTGAAGGTCTAAAAAGTACCCACATGGAAATGGAAAATTAAATTACAAGTCACTCTCTAAAAAAGCAGTTTCCAAGAATTTTGAGACTTAAAGAAAAAAAAAAAAAAAAAAAAAAAAAAGAAATAATTGGAGTTTTACCATCTTTTAGGTCTTCATATCAGATGCCATTCCTTTTTTCTAAAAGGGTGGTGTTGTATTTGGTATCCAAAAACTGAAGCACACATAAGAACCAGCCACATGTGAAGAACTTGGCTTATTACTGTGTGTGGTAGCCACAGTCCTGTGTGCCTGCAAGACATAGAGCCCTTTTCTGTAACTGAGAGCTTACGATCTAAAATGCATATTCAGTTAACAAGATGTGTTGAATCAATAAGAAATGGCATTACCTCAGTCTCAGTTATCCCTGTCTCTTTTCCACCATATGTACTGTTGAGAAAAGGTTAGTTTAGCACATGGTTCTTCTAATATTGTCAGCTTCCTAGATTTGATTTAGATTTAAAATGAATAAAGTTTCCAGCTCTGACGTGTTACAAAGAAAAACAGGGAAACGGGGATGCTTAAACACACATACACACACACAAACCCCAAAACAAATAAAAAACCAAAACCCAATAAAAGGTAAATTACAAGAATCAAAAGCTTCTTTAGTTACACCTATTTCTTTTTAAATGAACTTGATAACATTTCAGGTCTTAATTAAGTTGTATTTTGGGCTTTTGAAAAGCTTGGAGTTTAAAGCAAGATTGCTGCTGCTTCCCAAAAGAGGTTACTTTGGACGAGGCATCAGCACTGTCTGAGAACCCTCAGAGGATGCACAGGGAGAGTCCTGAATACTGGAATAGCAAGGAACAGACAGTACTGCCACTTGTGTTGGAAACTTATTTTGAAAGCAGAGCATTTATGGAAGTTTGACAGTCATAACTTAATGACAGAAAAATAAGAAAGCATTTCCAAAGCATGATAACTGCAGGTAAGGCCTGAAATCATTGCTTTATGAATAAAACTGCTGCTGCTCATTCATCATTCCTTCTTCTTGCACACTTACTCTGACACAGTTCCTTTTCAGAGTTTACCTCCTTTCTTTTCCCTCTTCTCATGAAAATAAAAGTTTAATGGCATTAATGAGATCATAAGGCATTTATTATGCCATAAAATACTGAAACCAGCTTGGAACATTTGTAATATCTTTTTACGTGCAAGTATTTTAATTAGAATGCTAGCAACAAGCCCAGCAGTTTTAAAGTCCCAGTTATTTTCCACTGTTTTGGTTTGCAGTGGGTTTCTTGGTTGGTTTTGGCTGGTTTGGGGGTTTGGTTTTTGGACCTAGAAGATTAAGGAAAAGAGGCTCTTGATACAAAATGGATGCCTCTGAACCTCTGACAGAATGATATTTTGGGGAAAAAAATAGAATTCATAACAAAGAATTTAACTGAACTGTAGCTACCCTAATAGTTCCCTAAGTTTCCTGAATATGGAGGATTAATTACAGGGTTGAATGTAAATTTTCTTATATCCTTTACCTTGTGAATGTTCCACAAACACCAATTTCTACAGAAGTCGGTTTATCCCTCTTCTCATCATATATTCAGCAAGTTACCTAAGCACATGTATGTGTGCCTTTAATCACACTGTTTTGATGAATTTGGATATAATATTCCACCAGGTTCTAAATATATTCAAGTACTTGTGTGTTTTGCTGAATGAGATGGTAGAAGCAGGAAACATAGGCTAGAAATGTATGTGTACTATTTAGGTACCAAAATTCCAAGCAAAACTTAACTATCATCCTAACTTCTGTATTTTTTAATATTTTGGAGAGTATAAGACTTAACCCTGGGATGTACTTCAACCAGAAGCCAGTCCTGAATACTGCAATGGATTCAGGTTTTTATCACCATGCAGCTGATCCTATGTCCAACTACATTAAATCAATAACAGAACACCTTAAGCCTGCTAATATCTAGGGTTGTCTTACATGACTTCTGTGTAGAAACATTTTAAAATTATATTTTTTTAAAATAACATTTTATTTAGGTCCAGAATACATGATGTTATAAAATAATCTAACGATTATATGGTCATTCATGTGATTCAAATATTGCTTCCACTCTCACAAGTCTTAACTATCCTGTCTCTCCACAAAGCATCATGGATTTCCCACTTAAAGTGGGAATTAATTTGTATTTATTGCACAATATCTTTTTAAATCTTGCAAATGTAAAATTACTTCTACAAAAAGATAAATTAACTGTTTCTCCACAGTATGAACTAGAGTTGCTCAAAAAATGGAAAAATTAATATTGCAAACAGATGGTTTTGTTGGTTCTTTTAAAATTATTTTTTCATACTCTTGAAATGACATTGTGCTACTGAGTCTCCTAAGCTCCTGTGCCAGACATCAATAACATCCTAGGAACTAATGGGCAGAGACAGCCAGTCATTCATCCTGCTTCTTGCTGCCATAACTTAAACAGATGCCTTACAGAAGGGCCCACTTCAAGAGGGAAATTACAGCATCTATGACAACAGAAGTGCAATTGCCAGTCTGATTCTGGGAAAGTAACTCATCCAAACTCGACATCATGAGAGCAATAAATAATATCTGATCTAACAATGCTTTCTAGACATTATAGCAAGACTATCAAGAAGGTGCTAACCATTTCAAGGCTGTGAGCCCTGAGTCTTGTTGTACTGGTAAACTACAGAAAAAAAGGATGCAAGTTGAACACCCTGAATGTACATCTATTTTTCCCAAGCCTTGTGAAACATCATGACATATTACAATGATTTTTGGTTTTGCATTAAATGAGAGGACAGTGATGATTTTCAGTAATTGCCTCTAGAAGCAGTGCACACAGTAGAACAGCCATGTAAAAAGTGGGTGAGGTTTTGAGTCTATAAAGGCACATTTTATGGAATCTAATTTTTTATTACAGACAAATTAAAACTGCCATATCATTTTGACTTACAAACACAAATTTTCATTGTGTAATTAAAACACAACTTTCTAATTAGATGAGTAGAAAATATGGCATATGAGCTTTTCTCAAATACATTAACAATATAGTATCAACCACGGTACAAACTGTCAGGCAGAATTTGCTTACTGGAATCAGTTATTTTACCCAAAGTCTGCCTTCGTGAAACTTTATTTCAGGAGCAGAAGCATCATTTCCCAAGTAATATAATTTTATGGTGTAATAAACACTCAAATTGTAAATATGATTTCTGGAAAAAGCTTTTTAAATGTTGCTTAAAACATTTTTTTTAACTTAATGGCTTCTTTAAAAAATATAGTTAAAACAAAGATCAGTAAATTTAGCTCCTGTATGATTATAAAACCGAACTTCTCCATGAGCAACGATCAGGAGTAACGTAGAAAAATATAGAAGTGTACAGTGCAAATATTAAGGTCTAACACTTCTTTATCTACACTGTTGTTCAAAAGCTACAAAATTTTCAAGTTTACAAGAGGTACTGTCTGCAGGAATTTAAAATATTCTACTAGTCCCTATAATCTGGATCTTAATGGTGTCAATATTCCACCGACAGCATCTCTCACCACTCATTAAATGATGACTGCTTAAATGTCTTATTCTTCCTGGCCTTTTAGCCTTTGGATAATCTTGGCTAACTTAATACTGACCCTGAAGATACTCCAAATGAGGATACCCCCACTAGTATTTGTTTTCAAACTTCTTGATTTAATGGAGCTTTAATTCTAGTCTCTGGATGATACTATAATATAAATGCTAAAACTTAAGAGGTTTAAGAACCTAACTTTGTCTTGCTGATTGTTTGAGTTAGAAAATGCTTCCATTGGCTTTTCTCTACATCTGTTCAAGGACTTATAGACAGAGGAAGTATATCAGAGATCCGAGTGTTTCAGTCAGTGCCAGCCATGTGTAGCTAGGAATTAGTGACGTGACCAACACACAGAAACTCAACAGCTTTTGCCAACCAGGATTACAACACTCATACATTATTTGCCTTGTTCAGGCCTTGTCAGTATGCAAAACTTTGAGCTGCACCACCCAGATACTCAACAGCTCATCAAGTGACTCAGCTCCTGTGTGACCAGAGCCAAGTAGAGGGCAGTGATCACATGGAGGAGATGTGAGGAGAGTTTCACTGACTTTCTCCACTGTGTCCCAACTTCAGTGCCTTGATATCTCACCCCCCTTCCCATTGTCATGAACACATCAGCTGTCCCCTTCCTTCCTCCAGCACGTGGACTTCCTTCCACCTTCCTTTCTTCCGTGGTCACATTTGGTAGGTGATGGCAGCTATTCCACCAAACAGATACCCTTTCAAGACTTCAGAAGTTGAAGATAGGTCATTAGATGTCAAGGATTTCTGAGATGCCAATTCATACACATGCTTTCTGCAGCATCCACACAGTAAACTTAAAATCTCTAATGATTCTCTGCTGAACTTGTTCTGAGATAGAGCCACAATCACTTTTTCTTACTTCAAATTGACAGGAGAAAAACATAAAGAAATATAGGTGATGGCCAATGCCTCAAATAACTGGAATACACTACACAAGAACTTACACTGGTCTGGTCCCATCTACGTGGAAATACATCCATTCTAGATTCTGCTAAAATAGAAGCTCCCAATGGCAGACAGGTAAGAGGAGAACATGAAAGAGGTATGACTAAATGTCTGAACTTAGACAGTAAAAGTGTTATGAAGTCATTTAATTTAGGTAGCCACTAAAAGAAGGGGGGTTGTGCATAAATATGGTGCTGACAGTGGCAGTTAGGTGCCCATTTGTGGACTGAGTTCTCAGAGCACTAATTCAATTAAGAATTTATCTTTGCACTTTGAGCTTACATTAATCCAGAACAGTTCTTCAAAAATGAACCAGATTCATCACACACTCAGATCTGGGTATATATTGTGTAATGTCTTTGCAGAATCAGGATCAAGAGAAATACCTGTCAATGACAATTAAAAATATTCAAAACTACAAAATCATTATTAACACTGAGAAGGAAAATCCCACATAAAGGAAAAAAAAACACAAGAAATCTTTAGGGCGTGTTAAAGAAAGTGCAATAATTAGAGAAAGTTCACTTCCTTTAGTGATTAGTGATGCAGATAACTATCCATTGCTCTTTTTGATCAAACCTAGTTTCTCGGCTCAATCACCACAATATCATTTTATGAGGATCCCAGGGGAAGACAATATTTTTTCACATTTAGCAACCTTTCTGCCTTTTCATATGTGAGGAATTGCAGTTTCTGGGAAATCTGTTATTCCTGTTTCTGTTTTGAAGTACTTATAGGTTATTAGTTGACTAGATACACAGTACATTAATTTTTATTGTTTCTCCTCCAGATGTGAGGGTTTTTTCCTGAAACATGACCAGACAGAGAAAAGAAAAACCTCAAGGCGTAAAGGCTGGACAGTAGGAAAATGTATTTTTGGAAGATTTTGGGTAGGAAAAATACCAGATCCTGAGCTGACTAATCACTATATAAACCCTGTTGCAGCTCTTTATCAGTGTTCTTAGTCTGCACCAAGCTGGTTACAAAAATTCTTCTTTTTCCAGATTAGCTGTAAAATGGTTTTAAAACATTCCTTCTATTTGCTCATACAGCCAGTTTTTATTATTGCCACTGTGAAAGGAAACTAGTTTATCTTTGAGTACAGATGGAGTCATTTGCAGAGATGGCAAGCCAGAAAATAATTGCTTACCAATGTGTTTTCTTTTGTTTGCCCTCTTTCAGAGAGTTCCTTCTGGGTTTATAGACATGATCATGACCTCCTGTTAGGACTATATGACAAAAAGCTAATATTGCATCTCCTACACAATTATAGTTACTCCCCATTGATCACCAGGTGATGTATGGGTTGTTTTGATGGGTTTTTTTAAGAACTAGGTTATTCCAAACCTGCTCTTTTGTTGTGGTTTAACCCCAGCCAGCAATTAAGCTCTATGCAGCTTCTTGCTCACTTTTTCCAGCAGAACAGGTAAAAAAATCAGAGGAGTAAAAGTGGAAAAACTCATGAATTGAGATAAAAGTAATGTAATAGGAAAGTAAAAGCCATGTGCACAAGCAAAGCAAAACAAGGAATTCATCCACTGCTTCCTACTGACAGGCAGGTGTTCAGCCATCTCCAGGAGAGCAGAGCTCCATCACATGTTAACAGTTACTTGGGAAGACAAAATACCATCACTCTGAATGTTCCCCCCTTCCTTCTTCCCTCATCTTTAAAAACTGAGAATGATGTGAGACGGTGGGGAATTTCACTTTGGATAGTTTGGGTCAGCTGCCCCTCATCCCAATGTCTTTTGAAGCCCCAGCTTACTTGCTGGTGGAGGGGAGTGAGAAGGAGAAGAGGCCTTGACTTTGTGTAGACACTTAAATGTAGTAATGAAAACATCTCTGCATTATCAGCACTGCTTTCAGCACAAATTCTATACCATAGCCCTCCAGTATGAAGAAAAGTAACTCTACCTCAGTCAAAACCTCACACCTTACTTGCTCACAAAACCTGACCTTGCTACACTAGCAGACAACCCAATGGTGCATGCCACTGCTGAAAATGTGCAGCTTTTCTTATCTGTGTTATATCTTTCTTTTCTATTACCTGCTAGAACAGGGACAACTGTTGCAATACAATTAAGACTTCTACTAATCAGTTCGTTCACCCAAGCTATCTGCTAACATCATACACAGACAAGATAAACAGGCAATTATCATGGAGAACATTTGCTAAACAAAGCTATAATTAATAATAAATGAAACTGAGTTCCCAACTACTTAAATACAGCAATTACTTACCATGTGCCCGCAAACTATTTGTGTAGAGTATATAATTTACAATTCTGTGTGATCTCAGCTGTATTCCCTGAAGCCTTTTGATCTATCTTTTGCATAACTTTAAACTTCAGTATGTTGCTTGTGAAAGTTTCTTCTGGCTTCTGCCCCAACTCTCTCCATTATAATGCCAAGAAATGCAATCTTGTAGTTATGTTGGAGAAATTACAGCTCAAAACACCAGCCTATAGTAAATACCAAAATTATAGCATGCAACTGAATTAGATCTGGCTGGCAGATGTGGCTTTGTCATCCATCATACCCAATCAACATCCAGCTGTACAATAAGCAATTTGGAGGTAGCTAGCGCTGTCCTACATACTGTTAACTTTAAAAATTATTAACAGGTTGGTTTTCATCACCAGACATCTTTACAGGCCAGTTTCCAAAGTATTATGTACTTTAAACTCATATTACACACACTGTCACTTCTTGGGGAAATTAAATATATATATAGATATAACATAAAGCCGGGCATCTTTCCTACAAGAGGTCACAACATCATCATAGATCCACAGGCCATGCAATGCCTTCAGCATTTATGTGAGCACCCTGAGGAAGGGCCCATGTAATTCTGGGCTGCTGGAAATACCCCCCACATGACAGTTTTACAACAGTACAGTTCACAGCTCCAAGATTATCACTTGCTTCCACACCTTCATTTCTCACCCTAATTCTTTCAAATGGTTCCAATAAGTCATAAACCTTCTCCTGGAAGCTTACCAAATTTAGAAGCCAGACTACCAACAGGGTTGTGTGTTTACAGTGACAAAGACCAGACATTTTTAGAACAGCCCTGTTCATATTTGCCTGGTGACATAAGGCACAGTAAGGACCCTGGTGTAGAAGGGAAAGCTACAGCATCTACACAGCCCAGCCCCACTGGCATTATTCACCTCCTTCTACCAACATAGCCAAGATCTCTCTCCATCTTTTTCACTTCCTCAGGC
The DNA here is from genome assembly GCA_038090715.1 of Florisuga fusca. Taxonomy (NCBI): domain Eukaryota; kingdom Metazoa; phylum Chordata; class Aves; order Apodiformes; family Trochilidae; genus Florisuga; species Florisuga fusca. The sequence continues at coordinate 6,185,845 of JAAWXA010000011.1, read as the reverse complement.
TACAGAGTCCCTGCTGAAGTTCCCAGCATTTAAAATCCTTTTTTAATCTGCATTTTTTTCTGGTTTCACATCTTCTGACTGCTTTGTCAGCCAGTCCCTGAAAGAAAATACCCAGTGGGTGATCTAGTCCACCGCAAACTAATTCTGTTTCTCTGTCCTTAGCAATTTGGTCATATCAGCCAGATCTATCTACTCTACAAATGCCTAATTAAATAATTTTAAAAGGAACTGTCTCCATGAAATGCAACATCAGTGTGTTATGTGGTACCCTGTGATGTTCCCCACGTAATTTTCTTTTCACATGATTAATTTCTGAGGACGAGTCAAGTTGGTAATAAGCATGGTAATTGCCATAAACCATATAATGACTTCTCTGTGTGGCAGACTCCTGATGCTGACCTTGCCTACTGTACATAAGAATTAAAGGTAACCTTCAGCCCAAAGTAAACACATGTAAGTTCAAATTCTTATCCTTGGATGTATTTAACCAAAAGTCTTAACAGGTTCTTTGGCCTCTGTGGCACACCACAAATGGCAGACTTGAAATTATCTGAATATAATGATGAAAGGTGCTTGCTGCAAGCATAGTCTGAGCCTGAAACTAAATACTGATAACTGTCAGGTGACATATTGTGGCTTTTTCTGTAGGGACTATGTGGTTTTTAGCTATCTACTGTTAGGGACTTTCCTGAGTAATATAAAAATATAAATAAAGAAAAGACAAAAAAACAATTAGACACCAATATTTTTGAGTATTTTTAATGTTTTAACTTTTTCCAAATATTAGATCTAAAAGCCATGCAAAGGAGTCATGTGAAGGGATTTCACACCCCAAAACTGTCAACAAATAATTTCTAAATTACAAATAATGACCTCCTATCACACCTGGAAATCTCTCCCTGGCAAAGCATTCCTGGAGGACTCATCCTTCAAACCACAGGAGTCTGGGGTGGGAAAGACTAAACCTGAACTCCCTGCTCCCCACAGTTCCCACGCATGTCTGGTCCTTTGCCACCACCTTCTGCCCTGTGAGGGTTAGAGCCAGTACCAAGATGAACGCTTTAAGTCACCATCCCATGTTTCTGGGAAGCCACCACTTGCACCTCGGGAACACCATTAGACATGAATGGCAATGGTAGCATTAAGGGGAGCTCTTATGAAGGGAGAGGAGAGGAGAGGAGAGGAGAGGAGAGGAGACACCAGGTGCTTTCCCAATCTAAGCTCAATACAGGGATAAGAAAATATTCTGGCGGGAAAGGTACAAAGACTTCAAAATAGCACAGACAGCTCAGTACAGGCCAAAATCACCATAGGATGGAGAATTTAGGAAATCTGGAATTGCACAGGTGGTAAATGTTTTTTGTTGTGATGAGGTACCTTACAGCATGTTTCATCTGAGGCCATGGGTAAAAATAATGTATAGAACAGACCTGGAGAAATCATGATGATGAGGAAGGAAACTGTTGAGGAAGGAAATTGACAGATTTCTCTTACAATGTAGAGAAAGATCATTTAAATTTATATTTTGGTGTGGGATTACCTGCTTGGAGGTCCCCAGTAAGAAATTCCAGTGGAATTTCTGCCACTAGACGTGGAAGTCAGCTGAAGAGGTTGGCTACTGAGGGTCTGCTGTCGATGGTATTCAAGTTATCTAAAGAAAACACACACTAACCTGCAGAGTTAGAGTGACCTTTTCCTTGGTGAGCAAAGAAAAAAGTGGTTTGGACATTAAGTGTGTAGAATGCAATCAAACCACACTCTGAATTAGGTCCACATTCTCTCAATGGATAGGCTGAATAGCCAGTGTGCTGCAGCTTTACTATTCCACGTGTGGAGTTAGTGCTTTTCCTTTTCCTGCAGAACACTGGGTAGTAGTCCTGTTCAAAAAAGCATTTCTACCTTTGTGTGCATGAGTGAGAAAACTGTAAAGGCTGTGCCTTTGTATCTAAACTCTCTTTTATTTCTTTTGAGTAGCCTCTAGGTCAGAAACTTTGATTGCCTAGTTGAAGAGGATCTGCAACTAACCCTGTCTGTAGCCAACTGTGTTTATCAGCATCACATTTGTTCTGCAGGTATGTGTAAAAAGAATATGTTGGTTTTCTAAAAGCAGCTTAGAAATTGAAGGCCTTTCCTAACTCTTGAAATATCTCTTAACTCTAAACCTTAAGACAAATATTAGTTGTAATTAAGAAAATGTTATTCTGTATGAAAATATTTCAGGTTGTATGATTCTTTTACCTATTGTCCAAGAAGCTGACAGTTTTTAAACAACCACCATGATGTTCTCAGGGGCACAAGTGTTCATCAGTTATATCAACTGGATCATATTTACCATCTACATGTATCTGAAAACAGTTCTGTGACAGAACTGTTTTTACAATTTCACCCCAAATCTCTGTTTATGAATTATGCTTGTACTTTTAAGTCTTCTCCCAGTTATCCTCTGTCTGTGCTGGCTGAAAACAGCTCCTGTGTCTTCGTGTGTCTAAAACTGCAAAGAGAAACCCAAAGACAACAGCTGTTCTGTCACAGACAGTATTTTTAAAGACTTCATCTTTTTTATATTTTTTCTTTAGAAAAAGATATTATGATTTTTAAACTTTGTCCAAAGTTTGCCTTTAATTTATCTGAAAGATTTCTAAGATGGAAAACCTGGCCTCACTAAGCTCAGTGGAAGTTCACTGTGTGACAATGGTGGTAACATTAAACTCAGAGATCTTCACTGGATGAATTCCAGCTGAATATCAATATCATGCATGAAGTACAGACATGAAATGTCCTTGATATTATTTCACACAAAATAGTTATTTTTTGTACCTGTTGTAATTTTTTATGGTTTTTTTTATTATTTTCCCATAAAATATTATTTTATAAGTTCCTAAAAAAACCCACATGCATTTTAAAATCATCTTTGCTGTTAACTAATTTCTTTTATAACATAGTAAAATCAAGAAGCGTGAAAATTGAAGGCAGTTAAAATATTACTCTGGAATGACCCCAAAGGAATGATGAGCATGTCACTATTTTGGAATGCAAGTTCTCTTAGTTTTTAACTCATTTGTTAAGCTCTAAGTTTGAAATTTATAGTTCCTGACACTGATCCACAGTATCTCACCTGCTTTCAAGGTATATTTTGATGATGAATGGACAGTCACATTCTTTTATATCATTTTCCATCTCATAAAAACAAAGTTTGCCCACGTCACTTTCTTCTATTTCTAGTAAATGTTGTCTCAGCAGGAGGCTAACTGCAAGATATACTCTCAAAATACCTTGGTTATTCAAAAATTCAATTTTTTTTTAATATTTTATACTTCATGTCAGTAACACAGGAAGGTATTTTTCTGTCACAGGCAATGGCAGCACTCCCAGAAGCTCTGAAAGGCACAGACTGAGAAAGGACAAACAGTTCAGTCCTGAACATACTTTTTTTCTTCCACCAAATGTTTCTCCTTATGAATTACAAGTCACAAAATTTTCTAGGCTGACAGTCACTCCTTGAGTTGGTCTACGCATCTTGTTCCACATGAAAAATCATAAAAAACAAGTAGTTAAAAGCAAAGAGCTTGCTTATTCAGGGAGCAGGATGCTTGTGTCTATAACTCACTGTATATCACCCTACTCTCTGTTGGTGAGTTGATAATATTCTTGGGCTCAATAATACAAGAAATGAGTTAAACTTCAATGGTGCTAAACCTTTTAAATGTGTTCTTTTGACACAGCTTTTTTTAACGACATTTAGCTTTTTTTTAATGAGAGCACTGCAAAAGTTAAATATTTTCACCTAAAAAAATATCTGAAGACAGTCAGAGGATTTGTTTTAGTATAACTTGCTGTATTGATCACCAAGTATTCTTTAGTAGAGGACATTAAAAAACATTATTATGCCCGAACTATATGGGAAGAGAAGTACATATTTTTAGTTATTTTTACAAATGAAGTTAACAAATTAAATTGCAGTAAATTCCATGAAGTTCACTGCCCCTGGTGTAAGCAACAATAAAATACCATATAGGGATGTCATCCCTGTAGGATTCTGAGACTGAAGAATTTTTTTCTTCATGATTTTGCTGTAAATTTACAGATAAAGAAACCAAACAAACAATTCAGGTTTCTCAAGGTTATTTAGTGGAGGAGAATAAGAGATGGTTTCAGTGCAGGCAATCATAAAAAATAAGTTTTGATGGCATTTTGTGTACAGGGAAATGAAGGAACAGAAGCAGTTATTGCAGCCATGTAGCACCAAAGCCGTGTGAAGCCAGGTCCCTGCCGTGGAGTTGCCCCCTGAGCACAACCCAGTTAGTTCAGCTTTGTGCAGAGAAGGCCTAAAATGTCCCTTTTACTGATCTCACATATTTGGATGGGATTTGGGGGTGTGTAAAAGGCTAATAGTATCAGAAGGCTGTGTTAACTGATATATGATATTCAGGGACACCACTCCTTGGCAAGTTTCTGTTTTACATAGCAGAGGAGAAAGGCTTTTGGATTCTTGTCTTTGTTCCAAGCACTATATTTGTTGATTTTGCACCAGCTCTTGTTAAAATAGGATACAGTCCTCCTGTACCTTCATATAACTTCCTCTAGTTATTCAATAACAGATTAACTTTTTCCAACATGGGGTGCACAATGACCCCCCAGTAAATCTGACGTGCATATAACATATATACAAAACACATATTTGTTTTTTTTTTAAGGAAATATGGACCAGGATGTAAAAAGAACTGTGTAGATTATGGCATAAGCAAATAGTTCACAGAGAAATCTGAAATCTGGGTGAATGTCCAGTAATTTTGATGATAATCAGATGGTATTGCTTTGGCAGGTTCTTTTCAGACTCGTCCAGGTACCTTTTATCTCACTTTTATCTCATCTGTCTTTCAAAGTCAACAGACAGTTAAAGCTAATATCCTGGTCTCTCTCACGAGTGCATTTAAAACCAAACTTTATTTAGACCACACAGCCACATCTGGCTCAGTTCCCAAGTGAAATGGAAGGAAATGGAGGGTGAGGTACCAGTGTTTCTGCCCAGCTGGGTGGAGGCACCCGCAGTTTCTGTATTAGGGTGTTACCTAGGTGCTCATCTTGGGCCCTTGTTGCTACCTATTTCACACTGCCTGTACATCGGACCACACTGATTTGAGCTAAGAGCAAGACTTGAGATAAAAACTGTTGGGAAGAACACGGCAGCTGCCTGGACATTATCCTATCCTTCCTCACAGGTACAGCAGCTGCATTTCATTATATAAAACCATGCTGGAGCATAGCTCAGAAAAACAACAGAAGTACAGGCCAAAGTTCCAATACTCAAGTCAAGCAGGTGCCTACATTTTGTTGTGGGACATGGCACAGGATAACAGCTTCTCCTCCCTTCATGTGCTCAGCACTCAACCTGAATAAAGGATGGATATGTTCCAATCCCACATTCAATTGCTCTTCCTTTAACTCACTGATAGATCACATGCCATGCTGTATGTTTTCTGAAATAAGCCTTTCTCCTACTGAATCTGCCCCGTGTTGTGTAAATAACCAAGCACAAGAGCAGAGTATGGAACATGATGCTGTGCATGCTGCTGGTTTGCCTTATATCGAGCTGGGGACCTCCCCACCCTCTCCATGGCCTCATGAATTATTGCTCCATGCATCTGGGAAGAACTTCAAGAGCAGGATTTTAGAGAAACTTGCACTGCAGCAGTTAAGAGGCTTGGTAAAGGGACACGGTGCTGATACAGGAGTTCAGCACCCTCAGGTAGGAGAGGACCTTGAACTGATGTGTCTTGCATTGCAGGGGACACTTGCATTACCTAATTCTAGTATTTGAGTTGTTCTAAGACATGCCACCCTTCCAGAAGAAAAGACAAAGCCTAGACACTTTGCAAGGCACTTCCACAAACATACAGACCCTGACAGAAGAACCAATGGTTGCACTTAAAGGCCTCCATTGGTTTCAAAAGAATGGGACTCTACTTCGTATTGTGAACATGCAAAAAACTAATCTTTCATAAGCTGATGGAAAAAAAATATGGGTGTAAAGCAAGCGAAAGTAGGAATGCAGATGAATTCCATAATGAATGTTTTCCACTGACGTATGTTTCTTTTAAAAACATCATCAAACATCTTATTTAGTTAGTCACAGAAATTACAGCAGGATCAGAGGTACTACATGACCTTGGAAACATCTCACAATGTCAAATCCAGCTCTAGTGCTTCTATGATGTTGTTACAGATAGGTAGAAATTCACTACTCACAAACTCCACTCAAGATTTGGAACGTAAGAGCTTAAGAAGTTCTTATGTATGCATATAAAATTTTTAGTAACTTAGTGGGTTTGTCAGAATGTAGCTTTTACTAATATTCATGTTTATTATTGAAGTAAATCAAATTTGTTGCATTCTGCCATTACTCATAACTGAATAACACTGCAGTTGCCATAAGGATCCAAGCACTATAGTCAACAAATTTACAAGATAGTCTTACAGAGAAGAAATGTAGTTTGGGCAATAAAATTTTATTTTCTCTACAGTTAGCTGGAACTTGAAACTTCTTGACTGAAGTGTTTTGTCTACTGAAATATTACATGATCCATAACACACAAAAATGCTTATGGCCATACTTTTGTAACTGTTATGCTTGCCTAGAAAACAAGGAAGGGAATTGTTGCATACTATATCTATATATAAGTGAGTTATGATAGCATTTATATGAAGTGAATGAGACAAAAAATATCATGGTGCTAATACACTCCAACCTCATCTTCTGTCCCAAACACACAATAAAGACAACTGAAGCTATGAATGCAGGTGCCTAAAGCAATCTTGTGCAGTTCTAGACCTGTAGAAGGCTAGGTGCATGATGAACCTTACAACATGGTGCTCAGTGTTTGAGAGTTGATAATATGTGGCAATAATATGATGCAAGGTGCAGTAATTGTAAATCATTAAGTGGGTTAAGAATTGTCCAGCAGATCTGGAGAATCACAACTGGCTGGGAACGGCTCTGAAGTTGTTATCCTCAAAGGTAACCTTGTCCCACAGATCTCAGCCTTTTTTGGAGATACTGTTTCATGTGTACTGATGTGTGTTTCATGTGTACTCCTTCACGTGTACAACTGACAGGTTACCTGTGAAAGAACACACAACGACTGATATTCAGCAAGATTGCATCTAATATGTAAAGAGATCGCAAGGAAAAGTCTGCTTAAGAGTCTGCTTTCCTCAGTGGCCTCTGTGCCCATTCAACCTATATCAACCCATTTCAACATGATCAGCCCAGAATAGTTAGGCTGAAATGAACTAAAAAGTAATAGGGTGACAATTTTGGATCTGCAAAATACGTATCAGCCAAGCTGATCCAGTGGTTCCTTCTCTCTTCAAATGCTGAACTTTTACAGGAACCAACTTGGATTTCCCATCTACCAGTCTATGTCGGTGACGAATGAGCTATTCTTTTCTTTCTATGAATTCATCATGGAGAAAGCTTAGCAAGTGCTTATGTTGGGTGGGTAGCCAAAAGGCCAGCTAAGATTTCTGTTTAAACATGTTATCAGCTATTACATAATAACCACAACATTCTTGTTAGGTGCAGTAAAAAAGCTCATTGAGAGTAAGGACCCCAACTTCTCTACAGCAAGTAGAAACTAAATTCTGCACCATTCCTTCTGGGTTCTCCACAGAATTATGGAATGGGCAGTGGAAAAATTCCATTTTCAAGCTAATTAAATAGAAGGAAGAGCAAGATAATCAAAGTAGCAGAACTGGGCTGCTTCTCTGAAATAAATCTGATAGGATTTTCTCTGTCACTATCTCTATAATTGCTTAATTCATCTGTGTTTTGGCAAGACCAAATAATTCCCAGTATTGTTGAAGTAAGCCTGGGAACCATGGATGGGGTATTACATTTTAGTTAATAGATAATAGAAGTTTTAGTTTTAGTTAATAAAATAATAAAGAATTATTGTTAAAGTAATATACTAATAAAATAATAAAAAAGAAATTTAATAAAATAATTATTAAAATATTATTATTAAATTAATAGTTAATAAAATAATAAAACTAATAGTTTCAGTTAATAGAAGGCATGGAAACTGACTGGGAATCAGATAGCTGGGTTTTCCTCATATAACAGTAATTGGTGATATAATTAATAATGATGACATTCAAGTGTTCCTCTTTATGTCTCTAAGTTAGCCCACTGAAATGGATGGGGCTGATTGTAACGTTCAGAGTTACTGCTTCAGGTTGTCTGTAGACTTATTAAGACAAAATTGTATTGCATATGTTTAGCTGACACTTTAAAGGTCACTTGATACCAAAAGAAGGGAAGAGTGTATGTGTGAATGTAAAGGCAACCAGGTGAACACAATCAGGTGTTGCCAGTCAGGAGGAGGAAAGCATGAGCTCCTGTTAAGCCCACCTGTGCCCAGTTAGGGCTGGCCCCAACTGCACATGAGCAGAACTGGGGGACCAATAAAAGGTGAGCTTTGAGAAGCAAGTGGGGTCACTCCTGACCAGTCTGAGGAAGAGGATAGCTGACTCTGGAGCGTTAGCACCGAGATAGACTGACTGATTCTAAGGGCAACTTTTGGAGTTGTGTCCTTGCACCTTGGCAAGAACACCTCCTGGACCCAAAAATACCGTGGTCCAGGAAAGGATTATCAGCAACATGTGAAACTTCATTGTATTGCTTCCCCTCCCCAGCTGCCTTAGCTAAGGTAAGCTGCCACTGCACCCCCTGCTCCTCCCTGACTTGCTGTTTTCACAATGATTTAAGTACAAAGCACATACTTCAAAGTAACTCTTCCTTTTATTTTGCCTTGTGCTAAAATATGTATATTGAAAAAAACTCCATGTTACAAGATAAGAATATGTATTTGCACAAACAATATGTTCATGTCTAATTGAATTTTTTTATTAAAGCAAACAAATAATGCACTCCCACAGCATATGGGTTGGCAAAATTCTACTACTGCCACACTTTGAAGATATACAATGATCTTGGAAAAGATGTGTGAAGACACATTATACAATGCAATAGCACAGAACTAGGAAACACTGTGAAATTACTGCTGCTGCTTTCCAGCATATCAGAGGACTTGGTGCTAATGCTTATTTCTTGTCCTTTCCAGCCAAAATGTCAGCAGCCACAATTGCTTCTGACAAAATTAATCATATTGGACCATATGTTTCTTAACGATCTGCAGCTCACAGTTTGACAGCAGCTGTTGTAACCAAAGGTATGAAAAATAAACAAAGAATGAATCACCATTAAAAAGCTGAAAGGTTCCTGTAATTACAGATCTCTATCAGAGGACAAAGCCTGGAGTATATTGACAACAAAATCTTTTCAATGTATGGGGAAAAATTATTTGCTGTTTTAAGAAGGCATTCACATGTAGTAGCTTGCTTAGGAGGGGGAAAATCAACTTAAACCTCTCTATCCAAGAATTCCAGAAGAAAATATCCTTACTTAGACAGAAATGGCTGGTGAAACTGGAATACTCCTTGGCATGAGATTTGCACTTTATCAGTTTGTCTCTGAATCTAAGAACAAGATTTGAATCTACACAAAGTTCATGCCGTTGTAATATCTTTGATTTCAGAGGAGTTTTTTTGTAAATCATGCAAATTAATCACTTCTAACTCAAGTTATCAATTTGCCATGAAACACTCATGAATTTAATTACTGATAATTATACTTAAAAATTTTGCCATGAAATACTTTTTCCTCAAACCTCATTTTCAACTATGATACTCATAGCTTTTTCTTAATTAAGATCACCTTATGTTTTGAAATGCATTCAAGCACAAGAGGAATTCTAAGGAAAATGTCTGCATCCATTTTAGAATGAGAAAAGCAGAAAAATAACATTTCTCTATCTGGTAAAAAAGTGAATAAATAAAATCATGTACAATATGAAAATATATTATAATGAGATTTCTTTTTTGCAGTAAACTTAAATTTCAGTACATCCTCCAAATATGATGTACAAAGTAATAGTTCTTCAACAGCAGCTGAACTTAAATAGTGTAACTTTTAGTTTTACTAAGTTGGAAAACTAACTGAGGACTCATAGAGAAAATATCATTATAAAAAGTAATGCAAAGTTCCAAAGATTAGAGTATCTTTTATTTACAGTTTCACTTTGAACACAACTCACAACTGAGGTATGATGAAAAAAAAAAAAGCCTTCTTTTTTGTCATGCTGAACTTCTTTCTTTAGTTTGTGCTACTTTGTCCCTATGAAGAATTCATCAATTTTCATAGCAGTGAGCATTTTTTTCATTAGAGGCACCCAACAGAAACACAGGTCTGAACTTCCAGCATGCCCTCAGTTAGGACTACATTTTGTATCTGCAGCTTTTCAGGCAAGGCTGAAGTTACTTAAGCATCCAACCATTTGATTTACAGATGCAATCAGGTACCTACACATACAAGTGATTGCAACTGCAGGTGTTAGATTGGGGACTATCGTTTGAAATTCTGGCTTAAATTGTACAAAAATAATTAGCACTGAAATTATTTAGGGATTCTATGTGGGTTCATTAAACAAGTAAGCTTTGACACTTTGCATTCAGAATGCCAGAAACTGTTTAAACACTTAGGCATCCTTCCTGTGGGTATGGACTCTTGTAATCTTCCTCACTCTACTTTTTCTTATACCAGGTATGAACACAGCATCACTGACTCTGGCACAAGTGCAGCACAAGTGCAACATTTATTCTGTGTAGGGAGCACACCCAGTTCAGTTGCAGACTTTGTTTTATACGCAGAACCTGGGTACAGATTAAGACTCTACTAAAAATGGTGTGAGAGGTATTCACTCCCTTCCTCTCATCCAAGATTCAGCTACATCAGTGAAACAATCCTCACCAACACTGAGAGCTTTGTGTAAGACTTGGTGGCCACAATTTGGCTCTGTGTGTTATTACTCTGTCTAACACAGTCTTATAATCAAATATATTGTTTTCCCCTTCTGTCCTATTATCTGTCCTTTGACTGTGCTTGTAGGAAGATAATCAATACACACAAAAAGATAATGGAAGACCTTGATCTTCAAATGTTTTGCATGAGGCAAAGTGACATTTCCAGGTGACAGAGCAATTCTGTGCTCACAGACAGCTATCATAAGGACTAATGTCACCTCACCCCTATGTGTAAAATTTATTTACCAACTAATCTATAAATTACTTAGAGACAACAGGCAGATTGTGTGTAGTGATGTGTACTCTCTGTACTCTTAAAGGAATGATAGAAATCTTTACCTGCTGTCCCTGAGCCTTCTTACATCACTGTGTTGTCCAGATTACAGAAGGGCTTTTGCAGTGACACACAGTCCAGCAAACAACAGTACTGATGGACACTGCAGTTACTGTTGCCTCACAACCTCAAGGTGTTTACTCTGCCTGTGGAAAACTCTGTGGCCTGCAGAGAAATAAAACACAACACTGAATGCTGCCTTTTTTTCTGGGCTCCACCAAATGCTGTTCATTTTAGTAATATAAACTATTCCAAAAACTGAAGTATGACAAAGAATATTTTAGTACTTAAATGAAGTATCTTCAGTAATAATTTTGTTCCTTTCCTTTTACCTCAGTTTTATCTCTCATCATTAGGATAATAGATAATATAACTTTCTTCTACAAAAATGGTGTCTAGTTCATTTATTTTAGTCTGGAGGTTTTCCAGATCTTTAAAGACATTTTTCAGTGCTAAGTACTGGCTATGACACAGTCTTCTTTTTACTATGTCTAGATGAAAGGTAGGGGTATATATGTCATATGTTTACCTTTCATTACTCCCCTACAAGGATGCATGTTGGAAAAATTCATTAAGCGGGGTTACAAATGCTTTTCTTAATTGCCTGGATTCCCGCGAGTGCAAAGAAAAGCATTCCCCAAGCAATATTAGAAACAACAGCAGAAAATAATAAAAAAGGCCACATTTAACCAGCAAAAATGCAAACTAATTAATCAGGTGAGCTGGAAGAGGGCAATGAGAATTAAAATCAACTCCTCAAGGAAAGGAAGATCTTTAGGTGGTAAAGATGCTCACAGAGCATAAGAAGTATGTGCAAGGAGGGAGCCAGGGAGAGAAGGTTTAATCTACACAGAACTCCAGGGCATCTGCAACCTCCATTGAGGATGTTCTCTTTTATCCTGGAAGGAGGAATGGCAGCCCTACACAGGGAAGAACTCTGGGCATGTAAAGGTATATGAGGTAAGAATTAATAGCTATGGGGATGTAACATGTCCTGCTGTAAGTTCCTGAATCATACAACAGGTCATCAATAGGATAATTAGAAAGATTTCTACTGACTTCAACAGGCCTTTGGCCAGGCTCCAAGCAAGGTATAAGTGTATGACTGGTAATGGCAAACAGACAAGGACTTTGCTACTGATTTTATCTGGGAAGTAAATGCAGAGTCTGTTTATTAAGATTCCACACAGAAATCTTCAAACATATCTGTGCTTCTCAATATCATAAGATAAGGATAATTAAAAAGGAAATTAGAGTAGAATGACAAATATGGCTAGAGGGCTAGTAGTTAATTAACATATAGAGATTGGCTACGTTATTGCTGTGGGAGAAAATGATGCAAAATGAGACATTAAAAGGGAACAAATGCCAAAATTGTCTAACACTGTTTTCTTAATTATACAAAGAAGAATTAGATACCAAAAAAACCCCAAACTTTAAGGTGGTAATTTGATGCTTTCTATAAATTAGGATTTCCTCACTGGAAACCTCCAGTTATCCTTGTTTTCAGTTGTTAAAATTAACTTAGAGTAAATGTGATGTTCTCTATGGCTATGAAAAATCTGGAATGCAACAAAAGAAGCAGATGCAGACCCCTTAGAAATGAATAAGTACGTTTCATGCTTCTCCATAACATGGATGCTGTGCTGGAAGAAACCCTATACCCAGGGCCACCAACCACTGACTTGTTGACTACAATGTGATTTTTTTTTTTAATCTCCTTCCTAATGTGTTCGGTCCTTGGTACTTCCCACTGTGTCATCCAGAGTTTTGGGAGTCTTTAAAATTCCCCCCAATTAACTTTCATAATGTGGTAAGAAAGAGAGCAGGTTTTTTTTTTTCTTAACATCTCATTCTTGGTCACCATGAGTTTTGGAAATCTTATCCCTCACTAAGATCAAAAGATCAAAAAAAGAGAGTTCAGGGACAAATCTGTACTAATGAAAATTCCTTCTTTTAGTTTAGCATTTATAATTTTTATTAATATTCCCAAACACTTTTGACCACCAACCCTTAAACAACTCATCACAATATTCTTCCCTCTGCAGGGGGTTTTTCCTCCCTTTCTTCTGGGAAAAAACAAAACTGCTACCAGGGCTGCATATACAGATAATGCAATTTCTCCATGCATCTGCTGCAGACTGATAGAGACAAGCCCTGAATGTTTCTGGCTTTTAGAAAGATGATGGGTACACATCAGCCTATGACATGGCTGCAACGTGCAGCAGAAAGAAGGGCAGAAACTCTTGAGAGCTGTCATGTTTTAACAGGCTGCAACACAGCCTTGGCATGTGCCAGTGTGGGGAGGCAGAGGGAGCTGCCTGGGAAGCCTGTAATATTTACCTTCCCCTCACGGAAACATTTTTCCCTGGCCTGTCATCACTTCTGTTGAATAGTTGCTTGGAGGAAACAGGATGGTTTGCAGTGCTTCTGTATGAACACACTAGTGTGCCTGTCAGCATCACTGGGGAAAGACAGACCAGCTCTTCAGCCACACGACTGAGTCTCAGCCCACTCAGTAAGCTTTAGAGCAAGATACCAAGAGGGTAATCCTCCAGACCATGTGGGAGAAAGCAGCTGGAACTAGGGAGAGGAAGAAAAAAGTGGGATGAGGCACCTAAATGAAAAATCCTTCCTAGAAGACTTTCTCCATTGAAGAAGCCTAGAAAAGAAGCACTCCTTTGTGGATGCCAGAAAGCACAGGGAGGATGATGCAAATGCCTGAGTAGCCATGCCAAGCACGTACAGCTATGCTGCCCCTCAAACAATCCTAATCAGGACAGACAGATAGTAAGATGCTTACAAGTGTGCAACCACATTCCAACATGTTTGACACTGTTACTGGAACTTGTGTGCATATTTAGTGTCTGACACGCTAGGATGTTGCCAGAGCTGAACACATTTTCCATTCCTGAAGAAAAGGTGTTGTGGCTAAAAGGTGTGAAACCAAGCACCATACCTGCCCTTTTGTTAAAAGGAGTGACAAAAATATAACTCCCTTCTTTCAATTTGTCCTGAGAAGGCTGTCAGAGAGATAGAGTTATGTCTTTCTCCATCTGCATTTCAAATCCATTCTGAAGAAGCACTGCAGTAAAATGAAGAAGAAAAAGGGCCTGGATTCTCTGTAAACATCCAGGTAGCTGCTTTTTTTTGTTTCACAGACCATTCAGATGAAAAGGGAAAGAAGGCATTATTTTTTTTTTCCTGACAGACAAATGTATGTGTCTCAGCTTGGAGTGGCCGCAGGGAGAATTCCTCTCTGCTTTCTCAGTGAGTGACTGATTTGACTGTGACAGGGCAGTTAGATGCAAGAGGCAAATATTTGTGACATAGTGTAAAAGCATTGTTTGGATTCCTTTTCTTTTACAAAATTCTCAACCAGGAATGCACCCTTTGCATTACAGTGCAAGACAGGAACAGACCACCCTGAAGAGCCACCAGCAAAGTGGCTCTTCAGGATGAGGGCAAATATGTGGTTCTTTTAATCAAACTGAATTGAAAGAACTTCTTTTTTTTAGACCAAACACTTCATTGTCAAAGAAGTTTGTGTATCCAGAAAAGATTTTTCTCTTTTTCACTGCACTCTATGCCTGGATCCAGGGGGGCTGATAATACCTTATCAAATGAAAAAGAAGTTGGAGAAAATATAGGCTAGGGAAAATGCTAGAAGTAGTTACACATTTGGTAGAAGTAGAGGAAATGATAATTGACCATTTTCTACCAAAAGTAAAAGGTTCAGCAAGGTTAAAAGGCACTGGAGGCAAAGCTGATGGCAATGTAATTACTGAAAATTAAAATGGTTATGATTTTTACTGGCCTGAAGAAGAATTACATGGAAATACTACTGCAGCTGGTGAATCTCAAAAGGCAGCTGAGGAACAAAAGCGGGAGGCACTGCCAAATGAACCCCCTGGCAACCATGGATTAGCTGGTTACAGTTGGGATACACTTTCCAAAAGACTGACCTACAGGACTCTTTACTTGGGCCTTCAGCCCTGCAGGCCCTGGAAAAGCTGACAGGCACAAAAACATTCATTTTAGTTTTTAACTCTGGAAACAGAAAAAAAAAAAAGCACAACTATTTTTCCTTCCTCTTCCCTTCCACCTCCCTCAGACTTCTGCCATCCCTGGCTGTGGCAGGGGCCTAGCACAGCAGGAAACACAATCACTGCTGGTGATGGGCTGCCAACAGGGCTCTGGTGGACTGTGCCCCATCTCCTGCCAGATATCAGCACTGGCATGATGTGCTGGAAGCAAAACTCTTCGTTCTTAAATGCCTGCTGCCCTTAGTGCCATTTGCCTGCTGGCGTGTGTAGACAGACTGCTTGTGGAGGCAGGGGCTGTCTTCCTCTCCAAGAAACAGATGGAGAGCCCAGTTTCCATCTAATCTGTCTTTGCAGCATTCCATCACTCAAAATAACCTACTTGAAGTGTCCTTTCCACCAGAAATGGCATGTGTGGATTTCCATGGTTTAGCCCAATGTGTATCATAGCTGTGTCCACTTGGGCACAAAGGGACAGCGAGAGAAAGACAGCATTGACTGTTTTCATGTTTTAGCTCACTGTTTTACCTTAATCAGAAATAAAAATGTTTTGCATTTTAAAGCTGTTTTCTCACTTCAAAAGACATGAAAAAGGCTGATGGAAACAATTTCTGGAGAAAGATTTTCTGCTGGCAAAATAGAAGCTACATAAATCAATATGTCTCTGGGGAAAGATCAAATTTCTGTATTTTTATGATCATGATAAATTAAATTAAATATTGTTTTACATTTACATTCATTTCTGTGTCCAGTTAGGTCAACCCTGTGCCTGATAGAACTCACAGACAGAAAGTACTTTTTCATTTTCTCCCCAGTGAGTCTCGCTTTTCGTGTGATCTGCATCTCCCTGGTGCACCAGAATTTCCCACTGATGATGACTTGCTTTGGTAAATCCACAGAATTCCATCTGAACTCAGAAATAGGAATGGAAGATAAGAGAAACCCAGAATCACAATGCAAAGAAGAAGTGGGGAAGCTCAGGCATACTGATACCAAAGTCAAGCTGAGCTAGATGCCTGATATTGGCAGTTCCCTTTGTTTTCTAAGTCATTTAATTCTGAAAAAGTTCTTAATTTTTTAAATGTATTGTTCTGAATTGGTTTTGTATTTAAGTGTACTGTATATTTTGCTTACACAGGTTTGCCTGCTAAGATTAGGCATGCACAAAAGACTGAGATGGACAATAAGATCTGTACCTGGCATAGTGAGGCAGCCAGGGAACTCAGCATGCCAAAGCTCTAAGCAAGCACAAAAGGAGGAAGAATGAAAGAGAAAACATGAAAGGATGCAACTTGGTTTGGTTTCAGTGGATGAGTGATTATCTTTCAAATTGTGTCATGCATAGGAGAGGTTTCTGTAGATTCAGCCTACTTACTCCATGGTCCTGGCTGATGTTGTCAACCCTTTCTGGCAGAAGAGATGTGACGAGCCATATTCAAGAAGGCAGAGTCCTCATGGCACATCACCATCTGGTTATCTCCAGGGCTCCACCACCTGAAGGAACAGGTACCTGCTTAGAGGCTGCCAAGGGGAAGTAAAGGCTCTCAGCAATTCTCAGACAAGGAGACTGCTGCTAGACTGGGAAAATTTGGAGGGGGTATGAAGGGTGGTGTCTTTTTCTCCTGTGCTGTGGTACAATCTTTCTGCCATGCCTCATCTCTCTGCCATTAATCTCTCTTCTTCTCTGCCATACTTAGGAATAATTCCTGATTCATGGTCTCTGCTACCATATACTTCTCTAATATATTGTTTATTTAAACTCTAGTTTTATTATGTGTTTTTTCTCTGTTGAAATTAGAAAGCACCATAAAGCTGTGCAGCAAAGTGGAAAACTAGGTCTTATCAAATGAAAACTAGAAAAGGCTGCTTTATGACAGAGGCAGTTTGAGAAACAATAAAATAATAATGCCAGTTCGCTCTTTTTTGACAAGCCAGATTTACCAGTACACCCCAGCTATATCTCTCCTCGCCAGCCACACAAAACAGCTGTAAACCTGGTTTAACTGGGCTGTTAAATTGAGTTTACAGCTGCTTTGCATCACCAGAATGGTTCAAAGCAGCAGCACATATCAGTGAATGTGGGCCTAATTGTACACTAATGAACGATGAAGCAGTTTAGCATGCAGTATTCACTTTGGCAGAATGAAAAAGAAATCTTTATAGAGCAGATATGTTAGGATTTATCCCAGCTTTGCTTGAGGGGGAAAATTCATCCTCTTTTATTCTGAATGGATTATAATTAAGAAAAGCATCAGAGACAAATTATTCAAGGTTAGAAATTTAAAAGAGCTTTAAGGATACATCCGCTCTTACCAGATGTATTAGTTCCTGCACAGGCTGGAGTTACAAGTGGAACTCATAGTTTAATTATAAAATAATGGTCAAAAAAATCTGCTTAGGTAAGCATGTGTTTCCTTTAGGGAAGAAAAATCATTACAGAAAACAAGATAAAAGTTAATGTTGCAGATCTCATTGTCTGTGTATAACTTCATTAATGCTGGATAATGACTCTATACTTAGCAAGGTGTTCATTGTCAAAATCTGTTAAAAGAGCTGAAATCAAGTGCAACCTAGATGTCTTCTTAGCTTCTAGTTACCTTAAAAGAACCAAAGCTTAGAGTATTTTTCAGTGCTTTAAGACATTGCTTTTCTTCTGTAAATAAAGCTTATGGCCTTAAGGCAATTGCCTTGCTGGGAATACAGCAGTCTCCAGTATAATTTGACAAACACAGAAAGCAAAAAAACCTCCAGATGACTGATTCTCATTTGTATATTCCATGAATCATTCCTAAATTGCAGGGGGAAGTTGGGACAGGAAGCTGGGACAGGAAAGAGGAGAACCATATCCTCCTATTCCTCCCAAGCACCGATAGAAGTGCAGGACATGGTGGAGGTTTGGACCCTCCATAGTGGAGGCTCATGAATCACTTATCCCTACAGGTGTCTCCTGAAGCCAAGAGAGACCTGGCCTTTCAACTTGGCTTGCCTTTGGGATTCCACCTTCCAAAACTGATTGCAAAACTACTGTTTTCAATTAAGCAGCACTGAACCTACGAGTCCTGGGCTAGCCACAGACTGGCTGTGGATTCATTCGTATAGCTGCTGGCAGGCAGAGGTAAGCAAGTCTTTGCATAATGAGCCCCAGCCCACAGCCACAGAGCCACCTAAGGCTGTGTCTGCTGTGCCCAAGCTGATATCTCCCCCTCTCAGCAGGCTGGTGACTGTCTCAGGCTGAAGGCTGTGACACGTGGCTTCCCTGCACCACTGAGGAGCATCCAGCTGGCCCAGAGACTGAGCATGGAGAGCTGACGTTTGCCAGCAAAACACCATGAAAAATACCAGCAAAATATTACTTTGGTTTTGAGAACACATTATACCAAGAAGCATACAAAAATGTTAGTTGAAATAAAAAGTCAGGAAATTCTGGTCTTTGAGCTGTAAAATATTTAACCTTTTTTTTTTCATAATTGAGTGCTGAGCATCCTACACATTTTCGGTGATAATAGTAACATCAGTAACAATAAAAATAGCAGGAAAGCAAGTCTGAAACACACGGCAGAGCAAAACTAAAAATACTTAGGAGGTGTTAATGCAAGTAAAAGGTACAATTTAGGAAAGCACATTTAACCATCAGGAAAAAAAAATAAATAAAAATGAACTCTTCATGAAAAATTACAAAACTATTCAGAAAAGTCTCTTGTTACTGAAACTACAAAAGTGAATTATGAACCGGTTTGTGGCATGTCATTAGAAGGAAATGTTTTTTCTCTGTAAAAACGGCTTTTATCCAACTCAAAAGTACAATTATCATGTTAAATTTCATCAGAATCTCACTTCCTGGGAACACACAAAATACATTGCCTGAACAAGCCTATATAAAATCTTTTCACAACAGTAACTACTTTAAACAAACAAAAAGCCTGTGGACGCTTTCATAAAAGACAATATTCACAATAATATTTTTTAAAAGATGAGCACAACTGCTGCATCCCCTTTATACGCAGCCCAAGGTATGCTTTATAGTATTAAATCCAGTCAAGTCCAGATGGAAAGATGTTAACAAATGTGTTAACAAATATAAGCAATTCTCTGAGCTTGCAGAGCTAAACATCTTTTGTTGGTCAGGAAGTCTGCAAAACTGTAAAGCTGTACATAGGAAATTTTTTTTTACTTTAAACAAAGTTCTTCTGCATGTATACATCACATGTAGATGCAAATCCCTACACTTATGTCTAAAATGTTGGAAAATCGCCTTTTTTGGAAGCAGGTCACTGGATAACTAATCTGATCTGGCACAATACTTCATGTGTTATGACTGACAAGAAAAAAAGGCTGATGTCCTGCCTGTCTAGACATCAAAGGCTAGGAGGATGCAAAGGAGAAACTGGGTAAGACTTCACTGAGAGAAGTGCTAGCAGTCAGCCAAGCAAAGCAAATTACAGGCAAACTGGAAAGCCCACAAGTGACCCCAGGAACACACCAGAACTAGTGACAAAAGAAAATCCTATCAGTTCCCTAAGAATAGAACTTTTCTCGGGCGGAAGAAAATTTTAAAATAAAATAAAATAACGTAAAATAACAACCAAAACCAAACAACAGTAGCACAAATTCAATTCAAAGCACTGATAGAAAATTCAACATGGACAGAGACAGAGAGACAGTGTGGGAGCCAAAGGTTGGACAAGGCAGCTTACTGATCTTTCCCCTTCTAAACTAGCTTGGTTTCTCCACTCCTTTAAACATAAAGCTGCAAGCTACACAAGGATTAAAGTAAGATGATTTTGTGAAGATGTGAGTCTGAAAAATATCTCTTAGACAAAGCTGCGTGCTGTTTGCTGGGGGCTTTTTCACAGCAATACGTCTGAATTTCAACATAATATTATTTCTTGAAATGGGATGTAAGGTGGAAAAAACTTATAGACATACTATTTTCAATGTAAGGGAAGAAATTTGTCCCTCATTTTCCTATAATCATTCTTGCTTAACGGTTACTTTTTGTTAGAAATTACATATGAAGAATCTAGGTAAATATTTTGGGTTTTTTGTTTTGTTTTGTTTTTCTTTTATTGCTTTGTTTTATTTTAGGATAAATTACTTTCTTTAAAAAAAAGATTTTTCTGTGTAATAATATGTCTTCTATGGAAGAATTCAGTTGTCAATTTAACCTAGTGTCTGATAAAAGCAAGCAATCAGGTTAACTATACTGAAGAGATTTATACTCAGGCTATGTAAATGTTTCAGGTAAGGCAATCATCAAAAATCCCTTCCTTTGTATTATTATTCATATGTTCAAAAAGTTATGTACATTTTGAACCATAGTTATAAACTATAGATTCTGGAATATTGTATTTATCACAAGCAGCAAAGATTTAAAAGCATTACTATCACATCCAAGTGAGTTCTAATAAAGCAATAGATCTATGTTTCCTGTGTATTCTGTATAAATATACATCTGTGTTTGGACAGGATTATCTGCATCTTTGTCTACAGACACATATACACTGAAAAAAAAAAAAGGAAAAAAACCCAGAGAAATATTTCTGAAAAAGAAATAGCCAACAAATGTATTTCTCTTAGACAACCTGGAGTGTGGGAGATACTGGGTTTCTTGGTCTTCTGGCACTAGGACTACATTATCTTTAGGGAGACATATAGGTGTCTGCACAGGAAATGAAACAAATGTGTGGCAGATTAAGTGACAACAAACAGGGAAAAAGGCATCCATCCAAAACTGTTCAAAAGTTTGGGTGTTGAATGATATTTCTGGAGAAGAGGGTAGCAGGCATGTAAAGCATTTGAAACCAATACATTTATTACGTGTTTAACCACGAGGATCTCACCTACATGACTTCTTAATGACAGAGGAACTCACATAACAAATACATTACAAATGTATTTAGAAATGTGTATCATTGAAAAACCAGTGGAAATTCCTCACATTTTGTCTTTCTGTATTACAGCAAGAGACAGCAGAAAATGAGCCAATCGATCATAGCTTATACACACAGAGTCCTAAGGCTTGCAGGATGCTCTGTAATTTGTGATTTGACCTCTTGGTACCTTCCTCTTGCCAAGATTCTCACAGAAAAATGATGTGCCAGTGAAGAGTGACACAAGATTCATCTTGTGTGACTGGCTAGGTCACTACAACAGTTTGGGTTAGTCTATAGCCACCTGCGATGGCTGGGAAAAATATAGTGAGGTGCTGTGGAATTATTTCCTCAAAGCATCACCAGGAAAGCCACAAAACACACCTGGATCCATCAGATGGAGTTCCAGGTGATCCATAATACAGATCCTTGTGTGATCTTCCCCTGGCTGCTGTAGCAGCAAGCACAACAGTAGAAATATATTGGATTAAAGAAAACAAAATCTGAATACCAACTGGTAGTACCCTGCATCCCAATTGCATCCACTGCACTGCTCTGGTGGAAGCAAAACTTCTGGTGTCATAGGACTGGTGCCATAAATTCCACACTACTGACCCTTGGCTGCCAGCAAATGAATGTGGCCAAATTCAGTGACCAGGGCAGGCTCCCCTTGTGTCTGGGTGGTTATTGGGTGCTCGATGGGTTTGCTGAGCTCCCTGGTTGGTGCTGCTGTGGTCTGCAAAGTGCTGCAGTATCCTTTGGGAGATGCATCAATGAACTCACTGCTGACCCAGAATCTAGAGAGCTGTCAGTATGTGTTTGTGCACCTGCTAACTCAGCATCCTCCCCAGCTGCATCTTCTACTAGTTCATTATTGCCACTTAAGCAACCACTTGCTATCCCCAGCCAATGTGGACATGCAGCCCCATGGGTACCAGCTTCTTGTCAAGCAGAAACACTCTAAAGCTATGGTAGCTCACCGATAACAATAAACTTCATGGTGGTGTCCAAGCCTGAGACCTAGATTGCTCAAGGGGAGTGACCCATAATTGCTTACACATTAGGAGGGCAGCAGTGGGAGTCACAGAGGGTTATCTGCTGTTCCTCTTTGGCCACCTTTCCTCTCCCTACGAGGTCACACACTGACACACTGAATGCAATTGTATGTGACACAGAGTCCTGCCTCATCCACCAGAGAAACACTGTCCTTACACACACACACACTCACCAACTCACTGCTCTGCTCACCATTCTGATTTATGCTCCGCTGGCAATCTTTGTGGACGAGGATGGAAAATGTTGCACACAGTGAATCAATTGTAGGCTACTATATTGATATGCCACCTACTGTATTTTAAAAAATTGAACTGTGAAATGATTAAGTAAACTGAGAATTTCTATAACTTTGACTGCTGGGCAATTATAAATGGCAATTACAGAAGAACAAAAGTATATTAAGCAGCAGTGACAAGAATAAATATTGTTTCTGGCATTTCACAGGTCTGTTTGTAACTACAGCATGTATGAGTTATCACCAAATCAATGTATCCAAACAGCATAAACCTCCAACAAGGAAGAATTAAAATAGTATCAAATGTAGCAGGAAAACACTAATTTCTGAGGAAGTAATACAGAAAATCAAGCTACTAATGAAAGTAAAACTAATTAAGAAATATTAGGGAAATAAGCATAAATGGTAAATTTCAAATATTGAATAATATATTTGCATTAATTTAAATAAGTATTTTGCTAGTTTTTGCTAAATACGGAGATGAAAATATTGAATGCAGCATTTTTAGAAATATGTTTTTAATACAAGAAAAAAACCTTTGTTGTTTCTCCAGGGTTGGTGCTCGGGTCAGTGCTGTTTAACAACTTTGTTGGTGACATGGACTGTGGATGCACCCTCACCAAGTTTGCCGACAACACCAAACTGTGGTGAAGTCAACACACTAGAGGGAAGGGATGCCATCCAGAGGGACTTTGACAGGCTGAACAAGTGGGCTTGTGCAAACTGCATGAAGTTCAACAAGGCCAAGTGCAAGGTTCTGCACCTGGATCGAGGCAACCCCATGCATGAATACAGGTTGGGATGGAGAAAGGATTGCAGACAGTCCCAAGGAGAAGGACTTGGAGGTGGTGGTAGACCAGAAGCTCAACATGAGCTGTCAGTGTGGGCTTGCAGCTCAGAGCCGACCAGATCCTGGTCTGCATCAAAAGCAGCACAGACATCTGGCCAAGGGAGGTGATTCTCTGCCTTCACTCTGCTCTTGTGAGATCCCACCTGGACTTCCCAGCATAAGTACATAGAGCACCTGGAAAATGTCCAGAGGAGAGCCATTAAAATGATCAGAGGGCTGGAGCACCCTCCTCTGTGAAGACAAAAGCTGAGGTTGTTCAGCCTGGAGAAAAGGAGGCTCTGAGGTGACCTTATAGAAACCTTTCAGTATCTGAAGGGGCCTACAGGAAAGCTGGGGTAGGGCTCTTTACATGGGTGTGTAGGGAGAGGGGAAGGGGAAATGGTTTCAGACTTGAAGAGGGGAGATTTAGGTTAGACATCAGGAAGAAATTCTTTAATTTGTGGGTCAAGAGACACTGAAACAGGTTGCCCAGGGAAGTTGTGGCTGCCCCCACGCTGAAAGAGTTCAAGGCCAGGCTGGATGGGGCTTTGAGCAACATGGTCTAGTGGGACGTGTCTCTGCTCATGCAGGGGGGTTAGAACTGAATGATTTTTTAAGGTCCCTTCCAACCCCAGCCATTCTATTGAAAAATACAGGATAAAGCAAGGAAGATAATTCATACATGATTCTGATCACGTAAGAAAAATTACAATATCATTTCAAGCAAAAAAGAATAATTAGCATAGTCCAGATGATCTTTAACTGTAAGAAAGGACTGAGTACTGAAGTCAGAAATACAGTGTGCTAAAAAAGTGAATAAGCAGTCTATATTACCACAGACTCAAATGCTTTGTTCTCCTTTGTATTTCACCAAATAAAATAGGTGACATTTCTAACTCTCAGATATATTTACTACCTCAAGAGGCCATGAAAGAAGTCTCCAAAGTGTCACCTCAAGGAAAAATACACTTCCTTGAGAAGACAAAACCTTAGTCATAGGTTAGATACTTCAGCATCTCAGGGCATAGAAAAGGGAAAATACAGAAAAACCTAATCAGAACATCCATTAGCCAAAGTGTTTGCATCCAATAATGTCAACAGCAGATCTCTCACTTCAAGAGAAAGAGGAAATCAATAAAGTTAGCCTTTGTCAAGATAGAGATACTCCCCAGTTCCTTCTCCTGTCACTGTGGAGAGGCAGGCTGCAGCAGGGTCCATATGGATCCCCAGCCATTTGACCCAGCATCCTGTGCTGGTGATGGGAAGATCTCATGGATGAGGGAAAGGCCACAGCTGTCCTTCTGATCCAACTCTTCTGTCCTCTGCCTCCCAAAGCCCATTCATCCCAGCCCATGCTAGTGTAGATGGCCCCAACGCTCCCAATGAACCTTCTCATCCCAGTATGAAGCATTTTGACATCATCTCTGCCTAAAGTCACCATCTGATGGTATCAAAAAATGTCCCATTGACCAGCTTACAAAAAAGCTGGCCAAATCTCAGAGCTTTGGATTTATTTGAAGCAGCAATATTTTAAACAAAATGTAGTGAAATAAGTTACAGAAGTTACACTGGTGTTATTTAAATTTCCATTTCAAATGTTCTGAAATTTCATTGTACAATTTCCGAAAAATCCTCCAGTTTCTTTCTTTCATGTTTTCATTGACCATAGGGAGTTATGCAATATCAATAGTGGGATCACACTCTACTCTATGTTACATGATACCCTATTATGTTTATTTTATTGTTAAATTATCAAGAGGCTTTATTAATAGCAATTTACTGTCTTCCTTCCAGGTTCAAAATGCTGAGTCATATTGACAGCTTGAGCAATAATCAAAGCTTTTTCTCAGGAAAAACCTTTTCTAGGACAGTTTCCTAGTAGCTTGTAAAAACTTCCTTTCTCCTGGCATATAATTATGTGCAGAAGTAGTATCACAAAGCTAATGTGACTATCAGCATGACCAAGGGGATCAATGATCATCACAACTGGGCCACATCTTCCTAGTAATTTGAAAGAATGTGATATCTGGCACATGGAGCTCCTTCCCCTGATACCAAATTCAGCAGGAGCTGAAGGGCTTCAGCAGCATTAGAGGCACTCACCAGCTCCCAGGAGCAGCCCCCTCAGCTCCAGAAAGGATCAGTTATCTCAACACACCTGAGCATCCTTACAACAAAATCCTAATTCTTATCCTTCTCATCTTCATTGTACTTTTTAACACATTGTCCTAGTTTGAAAGGACCAGGCTAAAAACAGCACAAAGTGACACTGACCTGAGACTTCCTGGGACACCCCCAGCAGCTCCCCCAATGTGGCACTTAACTCTGGGGAGCAGCTGTGCCTATGGGGAGGAGAGGGGGGGTGAGTTGACCCAAATGGACCAATCACAGTGCTCCTGCCCATGATGCTCAGCGTAAAATGGATCCTAAGAAAGCCCTCTGTTGGTGTTTTGGGCTGGTGGGCTGGCTGGATTTGGATCTTTCTCATTCAGTCCTAGAAGCGCAGACACTCTCTGAGAAACTTGCTGATAATTTCAGCAAGTGCAACTACTTACAAGAGACTTAGCTGAAAGCAAAAGTACAAGACAGAAAATCACCTTTATCCTGGCCCAAACCAGGACACCTGGCTACTGGTTAAAACTATGACACCTCTAATACACAAGTTTGCTTTCCCCACCAATACATGAAAATCAGCAGTGTAGAGGCAACCAGGTGAACACAATCAGGTGTTGCCGGTTAGAAGGAGGAAGGCATGAGCTCCTGTCAAGCCCACCTGTGCCCAATTACGGGTGAGCTCCTTTAGCGCAGCAGTAGTGACTCTGACTGCAGATCAGAAGGCTGCGGGTTCAAATCACATCACTGTCACCGAAAAAACAGGAGACTGTTCAGCCCCTCCTCTGGCAGCTCTAGAGAAGTGAACCCAGCTCATGTCTGGATGCTCACCTTTTATTGGTCCCCCAGTTCTGCTCATGCGCGGTTGGGCCCAGCCCTCATCGGGCACAGGTGGGTTTAACAGGAGCTCATGCCTTCCTCCTCCTCACTGGCAACACCTGATTGTGTTCACCTGGTTGCCTCTACACAGCAGCCCATGAGAAATTTCATAGAATCATAAAATTGTTTTAGTTGGAAAAGACCTTTAAGATCAAGTTCAACTGTTATGCAGCACACTGCCAAATCCACCACTAAAAACTGTCTCCAAGCACCACATCTACATGTCTTGAAAATAGCTCAAGGGATAGTGACCTGACCATGTTGCTAGCTTATGTTCAGTCAGCTGTTAATCAACACCCCCAGGTCCTTTTCCTCTGGGCAGCTTTCCAGCCTCTCTTCCCCAAGCCTGTAGTGTTCCACAGAGCTGTGTTGACCCAAGTGTGGGACCTCATATCACTGGCCTTGGCCCATTGATCCAACCTGTCCAGGTCCTGCTGTAGAGCCTTCCTACCCACAGCCAGAACAGCACTCCCTCTGAGCTTTGTATCATCTGCAAACCTCCTGAGGATGCACTTGATCCCCTTGTCCAGATCATTGATAAAAGTATCAAAAGCACTGGCCTTAACACAGGGCCCTGGGGAACACCACTTGTGATCAGCCACCAGCTGGATCTAAGTCCATTCACCATAACTCTTTGGGCCCAGAAAGACAGTTTTTCTCCCTGTTGAAACATGAACCTGTCCAAGCCATGAGCTCTCAAAAAAGAAACCTGAGAAGGGAAACAGGTTTTGGGGTGTTTTGAATGAAGGATGGAGGCCTCATAGATGCTGGAACTTAATTTCTTTGTCTTTGTCTCTTAACAAAATGCAAATACCCTTACTTTCTAGCATGATAACTTGTTTAGTGCAGTGTGCATTTGGTAATAACAGGGGATAAATGCTTAACCTAAGAAACTGTACTTTACACTTGAATAAAGTACCTTTTTAAAATGCACTTGCATAAACTCTGAATTTAAACTCTCAGTCCTTCTGAACAGCTCCTCTGATACTGTGTTTGTACTAGAGGAAAACTTAAAGGATATTCCTAGGAAACTAATCCCCAGGAGGGATGAAATTCATGAAAGGCTAACAAGGCTGCACCTTTGACCTACTCTTCACACAGTAAAGCCAGGCAGGATTGTGCCAAAGCCTTTAACAAAAATACTTGAGAAATTTTAAACCCAGAAGTATCTGCAGTCTTGACAATACAAGATACTCTTCACTAGGTTTTTATTCTAATGTTTTGGAATTATACTGCTTTCATAGGCAAGTCAGTTCACAGGGATGACAGGAGAAAATGTCACTGAAAGTCTCTGTGTAGCCTGCGTGCTCAGCCACATAGCAGATATTGCCTCAGTATGTCAAGCGAGGGGTTAATTTAAGAAAAATAAGTGCTTTTCCACTTCCTTACCTGCCTCTCCCTAGAAACGATAGTATTACTGAAAATTTAAAAGCTTATAACCAGTTATATGTGCATATACTACTTACAATCATTTTTCAAGGCGAGGGAATATATGTATCAAAAAATGCCTTGAAAAATCTGTCCAAATTACATTAATTTTTCAAAGTCTGTCATAGCTGCACACTACAATGAGTAATTTGGTATTTTTTGACGGACAGTTCAGTGTCCAAACAATTGTATCACAATTATTCCTACCCAAGAACAGGTTAGTGTGGAAGAGAAACTCACATTTTTGTGAATTTAACATTTTGAAACACATTGTTAATTCCCAGAGCTATGTTTTAACTAGTAGAAACTCCTGAACCTTTTGCAAAAACCTGACTCTATGGAGAGAGATGGCTACATCATTTAATTGCACTTGCAGCTGTTTTAAATGACAATTTTGGTTCTGAGAAGGTGGTGGCAATACTGCAGAATTTCACAAAATGTCTGCGATAAATGCAACAGCAAAAGCAGAGACAGCTTAATAGACAATGAACCTCAGCACCTATTATTATTCCTTTTCCAAGATGTAGGACTGCCTTAAATCAATTTTCTATTTCAAAGGAGTTTAGTCAGCATTCCAAAAAATTGCATTTAGAATGTAACAGATCAAAATCTACAGACTGCCCAGATGATTCTGGTTAATGGCATGGAAATTGGCTGTGAAAGTCTAAAGAAAAGCATTTGAAGATCTTACTCTCACTATACAAATGAAAAGTCAAGCTTACTTAGGAGTTCAGCTTCTTGTCATCATTATTTTTCCTCGTCCATCTTTTAAGTACCTATGAACTGGGCTTCCCAGAGGGATCAGAAGATTTTTTAAAACATTCATTCCTTGAGATGGTTATTTCAGGTCCTCAGAAAAGCCCTCCGTAACTCTCAGGAACAGTGTCATTCAGGGAGTAGTGGCCAAGGAAGCTGGCCTGAGATCTCTGTTTCATATTTTACTATTAGAGGCTTGCTGCAGCATCAGTCTTATGTGAGGCCAGACATAAGTGATTTTGTTTTCCTGTGCAGGTCAATGGATATCTAAATGCTTCTGAAATGGTACCATGGCAGACAGGTAATACTCCTATATTTCCCTTAATGACAGTTTCTGTTTTTCACCGCCACTTTACCCCATTAATCCCACTCTGAGAGATGAAAAATGAGACTCCATACATCCATTTAATGGGCTACATGTGTCTGCAAGGTCCCTTTCATAACCAAGTCTCCCTAACTTTTGAAGAACCATTACTGAAGTTCCTGACTTCTTTCTCATTCTACATCATGTTATAAAGAAATTTATATCTCAATAAATTCCTGATAAGGTTCTCTCACCACCTTTCACATGCTAGCCCCAAGGCCCAGTGCTCTCATGCAATGTCTGCTGAATAACAAGGTTCAAGTCAACTTGCTCTGTGTTTGCAAGCCATGACAGGGAAACACATGCATTGTAGATCTTACTCTGGCTGCAGTACATGTATGAAGGTGATACACATTCTTCGTCTGAAATTATAGAGATTGCAGGTGAATCTGTGTTTTTTCTCAGAAGAAAACAAGCCTGTTCTCATCACACAGCACAGAGGCTGTGGCCATCAAACATCCAAAATGACCTGGAGTTGCTCTGTTCAAGATCACTGCAGCCTTTTCTGAGGGACCTTACTTTTAATGGAACTGATGCCCAGCTGAAGCCAGTTCTTTGGAACTCCCTTCCATTCCTGGACAGTGGTTTGTAAGAGCTTCAGGGCACTGCAGTTGGCAAGCCCTGCCATTCCATCAGCAGATGAATCTTCATGCCATAAATGTCTGCAAAATGATCTCAGGGTGTGGAGGAAAGAAGTATGGACACAGAAGCAGCATCCAGTGTCATGTGGAATTTTTCAGACATCTTTCTATTAGAAGTAACATCCACATCATTTCTTTCTGTGCAGGATGGGTTCATTCTTGATATTACAATTAGTTCTGAAGTTATACAAGGATTTTAATTCACCCCTCTCCTTTAATTCTATCTCACTGGCAAATTTTTGTCAGCAAACCTTTGACCCATGTTTCTATGAGTGTGCCATTCCTGTTCACCTCAGAGAGCCACACCTGGTCTCCTTTAGAGGAGTAACAAATCTGATAACATCTATGTGACAGGTCAAAAGGGAATAAATCTCTTTAACAACATAAATTAGTCTCCTGGAGCTTGTCCTTGCAGAGGTTAAAGACAAAGTGACAATGAAAGACAAGAGAGATCAAAAGCTAAAGTAGCTAAAGTCTCTTGCAAGGAGTTTATAATCTTTTGGCAATTAATCACCAATAGTAGGACCTGCTTGGTCTGCAAACACTTACTAAATCTACTCTCTCTCTCCCCTTTGCCCAAACTTAGCAGCTCTTAGCTGCTGAAAATGAGCACGGGGCTTGAAATATTCCAATATGCCAGCTGGGATAATTCAGATGAATGTTTTTACACAGATAGATTTTTAGCTGTGGTGAGTGGGAGATGGGAAACTTAGAACACTTTTTGACCTTTTAATTTTTTTTTCTCAGATAAGAATTCTTATTATTCTGTAAAATATTGCTTACTGTCCATGAATGTACTTTCCTGGCATAGCAATTTGCAAAAGTGATTCATGCTGGATTAGGAAACACTATTTTTATGCACTCAGGTAGGGCAGGTTACCTGGGGATCTCCCAACATGATGAATGAAACGTTGCTCTTGATCCTGGCCCACAGCACAGTCACGTTACACTTCTCCATCAACCTAAAGCAGACTTCAAACTTGATTTATCAGACCTCAAAGAAGCACTGCAGGCTTTACAGTGTTCCTGTTTAAGCTTGCACAGTGCAAGACCCCAGCTAATGGCAGCATGTTGGTCCCCAATAGGAGTCTGCAGCACTCACCAGCTGCTCCTGGCACAGACTGTGCCAGCTTTCTCCAGCACAGCCCTGAGCAGTCTGGCAATCAGAAAGCCACTAAACTTTCCCTTTTTGGTCACCACTGAGGACCTGGCCTTGTCATTCTCACACAGAGAGAGTTACAGACTAGAAGGGACTGCTTCTGAAGCTATAGACAAGCCCTGCACATCCAGCGTGGGGCAACCATCACACGCTGATATACTCAGTCCATTGTGAAAATTAAATCATCCTATCCTTTCATTTATTTAAGATAGTTGTCTATGCAAACAGTGGTTTATTCTAGCATTCATCAGCTTTTCAGAATTTCCAGACATGACCATGGTTAAAATACACCGAAGCCAACACTCCCCTCTGCAACACATGAGTCCTGCTGGAACAAGCAAAGTTTTGTCTTTGGAGAGTGAAGGTTGCTACTACAGGCAAAGAACGTCATCAGGGAGAGGGCAAGGGGAAAGAAAGAGGAATCTTTGGCTTCCTCCTTAAGCACAAGATTGAACTCCAGGCTTTCCCTGTAAAAGTCCTGAGGGAGTCCAAGCTGCAGGGCATCACCATTCATAATCAAATTCACCTTTTGCACTTCAGTGCTCAGCTTAGCTGATCACTCCAAAGAAGATCTGACTCTCATTCAGAACACACACATTACTTTTTTAAAATAAGATGATACCTGGTGTCTTCTTTAACTTAGCAACTTTGGTCCTGTATCAACAGAGCCAAAATGTTCTTTGCTAAATGCAGCCCTGTGCGCCCTTGTTTTCTGTGTGTTCTGCTTCTTCTGTGAGTATCAAAATCCTGTGCTTGCCTTGCCTAACGTTGCAGCATGGACAAACATCCACTCACACTACATACCACAGAGAAAAAGGATCATACTCTTTCAAAGCAGGAGGACTGCACTATTACAGGATCCTTGTGGTAAGGTTTTGTGTGAGCTAGGGACACCCTGTTGCTTAATGTGCAAAACAGAGGCTGTTGATAGTCCAGTAAATATAAAGGGCAAATTTGCAGTAAGACCATTAATGATGGACATTCCATCTAATTGATTCCAAGGAGGTGTTTTGGCTGGGGAAATCTGGGAGGCTTCGAGTTTCTCAGTTTGAAGCTAGGAATTGATTTTTAAAAAGTAATAATCTGAGAGTGACCAAGAAACACAGTAGCTAAAATGTATCTAAAAGAGATGTTTTTTTAAAAACAGCCAATCAGAAAAAGACAGATTTGACACCATGAAGGCAAATTACCTACTAAGGGAAATTAGGTTGAAATATTATGACTGAGAAAGAAAATCCAGCATTGATTTGCAGGCAGCAAACTGTCTTCCTTAAAAAGAAGGAGGCTGTTCTCAAAACTCAAGTTAAACAAAATAAGGCATAGAAAGAAATCTCAAAAAAATGACTGACAAATCTGGAGAACTCTGTAACTAAGGCAGAAGTTCTGGGATTTCATGTGGAGGAGAAAAAAAGGGAAAAAGTGAAGCACCTGTGCTGCTTTATAGCCAACAAAAAAAGTGTTTAATCCTTTAACAGAAAAAAATATATTCTTATTCTCTGGTTCTTCCTCTTCAAAATTCATTCTCAGTCTACCCTGAAAGTCTTGGTTTCTACCTGAAAATCACTAGTGACAGGGGTATGACAGTAGAATTGAAGATGCAACATTTGATTGAGATAGGAAAAGTTCCCTTAGTGCTGCTCTTGTCACAGATAAGTCATACCCCTCCTCTCAAACAATGAAGATCAGGCTTGATGTTTCTGGCATTTCTAAAGTGAAATGTAAAATACAAACATGCTCTAAGTAAATGTTTTCCTCCATCAAAGATAAATGAGCGAAGAAAAGCCACTGCCACCTTCTCCCCAAAGATTGCAGATAAAGCCTAACAAATAAAGTTATATGATAAGACTCTGCACTAGGTTTTTGGAGAGATTAAATTTATAGCTGAATCTCAAAAGCAAACCACAGTGGACAGCTGGGTCCCAGCCCAGATTGTCATCCAGTGCCAACATCAAATGCCCAGAGACCGAGTGGATGCTGGTGCTTCAGATCTCAGGATATTGGAAGGATTGGCTCTTCCCAGTTTCCTTGGCAAGCAGGAGAGGGTCCTGGTTTCCAAAACCTCACTGAAATCCTGTCTCTCTCCCTGGCCATTTGTACGGTGCTCACTGGCATAACCTCTGAGCCCTCAGCCATTTACTTCTCCCAAAGCCTCAGAGTAATTTAGCTCTTACACTGAGCCTCTGAGTAATTAAATAACACCTGTATTTCCTTTCTGGTTCCCCTGTGTGTCTTCAAACTCCAGAGCATCTTCCTTAAAGCAATAAAGTCGAAAACTCCAGATCCCCTATTCTCTGTGTCACACAGGAGAAAACCATGGGTGGGCATTGCACTGCCTACTCTCTGCCCCATGCTCCTTCCTCCTTCACCTCCTCATCTTCCTCTTCCTCCTCTCCCCCACATCAGTGCTCTGGAGGGCTGTGTGGGGCTCACACTGATCATTCCCCATCAGAACGAGAAATATTTTCACATTTATGACATTTTGCCTCCATGTAAAAGACATATCTTTCCCCAGGCTGTTCTCAGTATTAACTGGAGCCAAGAGAGCCCCCATTTGTATTTTGCAGATAATTTTTTCTTGGACACCTATGTACTTAACACTACATCTAGCAACCAGGGACTCCTCTTCCGATATACTGTTAAATTTGCTGTTTGCTTCCTTGTCACTCATGAGATAGTCTCTTTTTTTTCTAAAATCCTGATTATCTGCAGCAGTCAAAGTAGCTGAGTATAAGCAATGGTCTGGCTTGGATTTTCCAATTTTATCTCCATGTTTTTTCCAGGCTCAAGCATTGGGTTTAAGCAGTGACTGGATATAAATCTAAATTACTTTTGCTTTCTTTTTTTTTTCCCCTCTTTCCCAGTAATAGCCAGTTAATAGCTAAGAAAGAAAATCTCAAAAAAAAAAAAGAAAAAAAACAAAAAAAAGAATTTTATTTTCCTGAAAAACACAATGAGAATGAAAACAGCAAGCTAAAGAAAATGAAAAGCAGAATGTGCAGCTTTCAAGAAAAAGACTTTTCTTTGTAACACATGGGGAAAAAACAATGATGTGCAGCAGGAATCTGAGTGAATAGATTGTAAAATGTTATTTTTATAACCTGCAAATGTGAAATAAACTGGATTTTCCAAGTTAAAAGAGAAAGCAGAACCACGTTTGAAATAGCTGACGGACACATTCTTGACTTTTTCTTTCTTTTAATAGTGATTTGGGATGTGTAGGATGATCTGATGGAGGTCTGCTCATATTTCTCTCCTGTATTGGTCTGATTTTAAAATGGCTGAGGAGTCAGATATATCAGAACTTGGTAAGACCCCCAGAGCTTGGGACAGAGCACTGATGCTGTCACCCACTGCTCTGGGTCTTACACAGCCTTCGTGTTCCTTTACCTAACCCAGAGACCATTAGAGTTTTCTGCAGGGAGGATCTGCCTTAATGCCTGAGCCTGTCAATGGCTGCATAACAGAAGCATCACCTGCACCAGTTTCTGCATTAAATGACAGTTTGAAAAATCTGATGCAAAAGAGCTTTCTCTTGCTGCCTTCACTTTCAATCCAAGATGGCCAAGTACAGGCTATGACTTCAGAGCAGCTAAACTGCCACGTACATTGATGTCAGAGACTAAAAGTGAGAGGGGTAATGTCTTGTTTGCTCCTGAAAACAAATGCATGGATGAAGAAAACCCAATGCCAGGGCACACAGGAGGGCAGCAGAAAGCTCTGCCTCACCCAAAAGCATTATGCTTAAGCACTGCCTTATTTTAGTGGGTGATTTAGAAAGTGGGTGCTTTAGTATATTTACTTCCCTAGCATAGATACATGCAGAGGCTGTCAAATATTCTGCATAAAACTATACTGAATAAGAAGTTTCAGCACTCTCACTAGGAAAAATGAGACTTTTCTGAAATGCACTGGGGGCTGGGGAAACTTGCTACTATTAAGAAGTTATAGTTTTCCTATGGCAAATATAAAAATGCCGTGACAGCAAGTCTTTCTTCCCATGTTTTCCAAACCCTCTCTTAATTTTTTTCTTTTCCTTTTTTTTTTTTTTGGCTACAACAATGTGTATTTCTATTCCTTATCATTGAGCACATACCAGTATTTTCTTCTGTTATGCATACTAAAAAAAATACAAATTTTTTGGTAATACAACTGCAATAATAGATCTTTTAATCTGTTATCTGGACAGGACTAGCTGATCACTTCATTAAATAATACTCTACCAATTGATAAGATAATGCTTCACTAATTTTTGAGCCACAGTTTAAAAAGATAAAGATACAACATATGGGAATTAATTTTCACATTATTCTTGTTCTTCTGCATACTAAGTGGAAATAAAACCAACAGTTATTAATATGGACATGGAATTGCATTCTTAGGAAACTATCTTACGTCAACTGAAATAAGGAAAACCAAAAAGCCTGAGGCTAAACTTCAACACTGAAAATAGTCTGGCAGTCAGGAATCTAAAATTAGATAAAATTTTATCACTGGTTCATCAGCTCTATAGTTTCAGCTGTTGAGCCCTAAAACCCCCATCTCTGCATATATTGTCTCAGTTGGCCGTTTACAGAATATTTTACACAACTGAAGCTAAGTTTCCCTGATTGAGATCAGTTCAATTGCAAGCAATTTGTGGCACAGCTTTAAATACAAAATACACCATAATAATAGAGCGCTCATAAGATACTATTTTTCTTTATATATGACCCATTTAATATCCAGAAGGTTTAAGTAACTCTTAGAAGGAGGATGTAGAATCAAATGTAAAAAAAAACCAAAACCACAAAACAAACAAACATATATAAAAAAAAACAAAAAAACCACACCAAAACACCAACAAAAAAAAACCCCAAGGCTGGTATTGTGATAAAGGTCAAAATTACAAAGGAAAAATGAGTAGATTTTAAAGTCTGTTCCATCCTCATCTTGATTCCAGATTTGAATCCAGTGAGAATCTTTGCACTAATTTTAATGCCTGTTAGATTAGCATTTAATTCTTTGATCAAACTCTACTTAAATATGTATACGTACATACACATTTATATGCCTTTATACATACATCTGTATATATATATGCTGTAGAACTACTAAGAACTTTAAAAGAATTGAGAGACAGATGTATAAGTGCACTTTACAAAATAAAAATGCATTATAAACTGTAGGAAGATAATAAACCTGCCTTTTCCCTACATGAAGTCTATCAGAAAAGCAATCTATTTTTCTTTTTTTTTTTTTTTTTTTAGCCTATGTTACACAGAGACAGATGTTATTTTATAGAGTGTCATTCTATGTAATGGTACCAGATTTTAGCACTTAGACTGCATCCCAATTACCCATTAGTGGTTTGTGCAGTTGGGGAGCAGGAAAACATCTACTCTGCATTGTATCAATGGGTTCAGGGTATCTGCTTCCCAGACTTCATGCCAAGGGAAGCTTTTCAACGAGCAGTTACTGCTATTTTAAACAAAAGTTTTTGACCAAGCAAAAAGTAAATGGAAAAGCATTTGTGTCTTTCTCCACTTTTTTTTTTAGTCCATGATAAAAGGACACAACTGAGGACAAGCTTCAGAACATTCTGGTGGCTGAGTGTCCTGCTCCTTTGCATTTCTTCATGGATTTTTGTGGATTTTTTTAAGGAGACAGGGTGTATGTAGACAACTGTCATCTTTAGTGTATCATAAAGTCCCCACACATCTGGAAAGCCCTTGCATTCAGCACATCCTCTGCTAGTGATGCAAAAGCAAGCATCTGCTTTGTGCCTTCTCAATAGCATGCAAAAGGTTACAGAATATCAGAGAATGATAAGCAGTTGTTGTTCTCTTGATGTATTTTTTTGCTCCTGCTTTGTGTTGTACAAATAAAGGTGGATAGTTGGGTCTGAAAAGTTTTAACAGAGCCCTAGGCAAGTTGAAAAGAGAAAGCTGTGTCTGGAGCTGTA
Organism: Florisuga fusca; assembly: GCA_038090715.1. Classification (NCBI taxonomy): domain Eukaryota; kingdom Metazoa; phylum Chordata; class Aves; order Apodiformes; family Trochilidae; genus Florisuga; species Florisuga fusca. Next base: position 6,149,278 of record JAAWXA010000011.1, on the reverse strand, counting down.
ATGGCTCATCCAATGTGACAGAGGTGAATCCAGCAATGCCAAGCTTGAGAGCCCAGCTTTTGGGGCAGAAAACACTCCACTCCCCAAGCACACCCTCAACAACCTATTTTAGGATTACGTTCAGAGTGTTGAGACAGTGAACATCTTATAGAAGGGTGTTTTACCAGAAGGCCTCAACTGGGAGGAGATCTGCCCCTTCCTTCCTGTTTGTCCCAGTGCCCAACCAGTGATCTGGGAATCAACTAGCCCTGGGACAGTCTGATACTCCAGGGTCGGCTTCACCCTGGCAGTGACCAGCAGAAGAGTTCTTTAAAGGTCTCAGACATCAGCACTAGCCTATTGACTCTCACTAATGGTGAAGCAGCAACTTCATTGGAAACTGTCTTCTTCCACAGATGGAATACTTGCGTGTGTGTGTGCTTGTAATCAAATCTAAATCCCTTGTGAAGAAAGACATTAGCTGGGGAAGATGATTCTTTCCCTTTTTGGGTTCTACAGTTGTTAATTCTGGAAACAAAAATCAAAAGACAGTGCAAATGGGGATTGTCCTTCTTTAAACATTTTTTAATATTTTCTAACTTGATCATGTATTTCCTTTCTTGGAGCATTGCTTGGCACTGGAAAGACAGAATTTTCCAAATATTGGCACAAACAAAGCCTATCAAGTCTTGTACTCACTGGCCATTATTAGTGAGTAACAATGACAGCATGTGAAGAGTATGAGCAATGCTGAAGAAGCTCACCTTACCAGGTATCTATTTATGCTCAACAACATGCTTCATGATTGAGAATGTCCTCTGAGGAATCAAGTCCTCAGAACAATAGGCTGGAAGCCTGGAGGAAGGGCTGGATCACTAGAGTGAATAATTTGAACCATACAGCCATAGCCAATATGAGAAATGGACAAAGTGATCAGTGCAGACTTTTCCATGGGCAATACTGTGGCCAAAGCTGGGTGTACTTATGGAACAATCAGCTTTCTGGAAACACTATTTTTTTATATAATTTTTCCTAACCTGTTCCTGGAATAAAATAGTTTTCTGACTTGCTTTAGTTAATAAAACCAAAAGACCTCTAAGCCTCCAGGAGCTTGATGATGATGGACCATTTACCCTACCTCTGGCTCACACGTGTGTTCAGTTGCCATATTCAGTGTTCTTTTGACTTTAAATATGTCCATGAGCATAGGAAGGCAGCATTTTGCAGTGTGCCCCGACAAGATCTTATGCCATTCACACTGCTTGACTACTGATCCCAGTTTGATTGGGCTAGACATTCATAGAGCAGAACTAAATGAGCATCTGATGTCCTCTGCTTCAGACACAAGAGATGCTTTGATGATGAGTAATCCTTTAGAAACAAAAGTACTGAATAAAAAATGCAGAAGTTAATTTTCTTCCTACAATGTCTTCCTTACTTTGTCCTTCCTGGATAACATGTCAAAAGGGCAAAGGTTTTCTTGAAACTTTCCCTATAAAAGGTTTTCTTGCAACTTTTAATTCCCTTGCAGTTACATTTTAAGGACCAGGTTAAAGCAGCACTGTGATGGTTCTAACCCCTGTGAAGCAGCTGGTTCATTCCCCTTTCAGCCACAGCTATAAGACTGGGACAAAATATGAAGCTGGAGCTAAATAGATCAGCTGTAGATATCATCCAGATAAGGAACACAATTTATATAACCAACCAGACAGTTTATGTTACAGATTCACTTATCTCAGTTGCTTTTTTAAGATATTACTCAAAGAAAACAGCATTGTTGCAATGACGTGCAGATCCATGAGGTAATGTGACAAATTTCAATATGCTCAAATAATAAATCTCTAATCTTTACCACTCAATTGTGGACAAAAATCTCCTGAGTCAGCCTGTGAGACTTGTTGGTGTTTCTAGTAGTAACTTGACACTATAATATGGAGTACTTTGTCTTATGACAAACAGTATATTGTTTGGTTTTTTTAAATAACCCTGTGCTTCAGTCCACTGCCAGTCTATCACGCTTTTGTCTATGACTTTTATCTGTTTTGAGTCTCAGTCAAGTTTTTGGATAAGTGTAGCAAATGAAAAAATGATCGGTTTACCCTACTAAAAGCTTCGTCTGCAAAACGAACCAGAGAAAATGATCATGAAAAGCATTTACAACTTAATAAAACTAACAGACAGAGAAGAAAGACAGACATTACTTTCCCTTTTGTCTGACACTCAAAGTCCTGGCACATCAATGTATTTCTCTTTCTGATTTTGGTGACCAGCAAGGAGGTCAGAATGCTGCAGACATGCACTGGTGTGTCCTCCTGCCATAGTCTTTCTGAGCACAGGTGAAAGCTGTGTAGCTCCCAAAATGATATGGGAAATGGTACATTTTTGCAGTCGCTGTGTCCAGCTGATGTTGCCAAAATGCAGCAGAACTATCCAGTTTGCTAAAATACTGTGTGCTTCAGCCATGTCTCATGTCTTTTGAAGGTAACAAGTACTGTTCCCTTGCAAATCTGATAGTTTCATTCTTTGGGTTCCCAGCCAAGCCAAAGTATCTATCTTTTCCTTTTCTCTCCTTCTCTTATTTAGACTCTCATAATATTGATCCACACATTAAGCTCATCCATTTTTCTGGGTCGTTTCCATTTTTACCAGTCCCTTTCCACTTACTTTTCTGGAAATGGGGACTGTTGGCTGTCAATTTGGATCTGGCTAATCTTGTTGATTAAACATCCCTGGTCCTTAGAAGAATTATCGAAGTCTGGCATCTAAAGCTCCCCTATTCACCTTCTTTTTGATAGTATATTATGAGCTGATAAGCATCAGCAGTCAACTTTTATCAAGTAGAGACACTGGTTAGCAAGTCTTTGGCAATACTTTTCTACCCTTGTACAGAATCTGCATCCCTTCAATCTTCAGTTGAAATATCACAAAAGCCTTTTTTGACACTGGAACACCATCTTACGTGTGCAATGGTAGAAGAGTTTTAATAGAGAATGTAATAATGCCAATCACATAATTATCTCCAGACATATATTTTCAAAGATCTCATGACAGCAACAGCCCATTGAGTTCTCCATATATTAACCCCATCATGACATTCATATTTGTCCTTTATTTCCAGCTCCATCCTGTCTAAGGATTCAGTTGCACTTTATGTTAATACTCCAGGCCATGAGGCAATGTGTCCAGACAACAGATATATGCCTTGTTCAGATCTTCTGCCTTGGAGAAGAAAGCATGTAAAAACCCAGGCAGAAGAACAGGAAGGAAGTTAAGAGCAGTTAACATTGTTTAGGATTAAAACACAATGAGTAACCGTGTACACTACTGGAAAAAGAAGATAATTAAGATACGAATTATTTTGATAAAAGGCAATTTTTCCCCCAGAGCTTAAGAAATTAATATCCTGAGCACACAGTCATTAGAAATCTTTGCTGTTTATGTGTCCTAAATTCAGTACTGGAAATATTACTTTGGTCTAAAGTAATAAAATAGTGTGTAAAGTATGATGTACATGAAAAAGAGCATGGCAGAACAGGCTGGACTTTGTGGCAAAGTTTGATATAACTTAGCAGTAGGGTGACTATAAAGCTATATTTCAAGTAATTTACACTTTGTTAATAACAGTTCTGAATACAATACAGAACTATCTATATTTCCTCAGGTGGGAAGTTCATCATATAGTATTTCATACAGGAGGTATAATTGTTTGGTTTATCCTGATGCTTCAAATAACCTTCAGAGAAGCTGTAATCTTATAAGTGATTTTGTAAGTGTTTATGGTGGGAAAGGTATTAACAAAGGAAAAATTAAGAGAATATCAGGAAAAAACTTCCAGATGGTAAGATGTATTACTTGGTGAAGTTTCCCAAGGGATGCAGTGGAAGTGGAAGTTACATTGTCTGGAACTATTAAAAATAGACTTTGCAAGATATAAGCAAAGCTACAGTAGGCAGTGATCTTGCAACGACAAGAGGAACTATTCAGCCTCCTCCTCTAACATTTGTTCTTATTCACAGTTCTCATCAATGTGTTCATGGTATGTCCTCTCTGTGTGGACCTCAGAGGCTGCAAAGCTCAAGAAAAGTGTCCCTCAGCCTCATCACCAGATGAGGGACTTCCAGTATTAAATTTACATCTTTAAGCATCAGCTTAAGTGGCAAAATCCTATAGCTGGAACTGAAACCATCACATCCACTACACTTGGGCAAAGAAATGTATCTAGAATATTCACTCCCCAATAGTCTCAAGTTACACGAAAAAAATACAAGAGCCTTGTACAAACTTTTTTAGATGGGCAAATGAACCCTTGAAAATAGCTGTCAGTAAGGATGAGGTGAGCAAATAATGGGTAGCAAGAACACAGATGTAGTGTGGGCCTTAAAATAAAAAAAAGGCGTACAAAAATACTGAATAGGACATTTTCTTGTTTTCCATGAGTACAAAACCATCTTGGCTTGTATAACACAGAAAAAATTACAAGCAAAAGAGAACAAGTAAATTACAAAAAATCTAGGTGACCCTGGAAAACAGAAAAAAACCAGGATGGCAGAGGCAGTTAATAATAACTGTTTCACTTACACCTGACCTAAAACATGATAAGTTAGGCAACAATTTGTGATACTGCTATATTCTGTGTTTTAAAGAATGTTTTTGTTTTGTTGCAATACAAAAATTAACCTCACTTTTTAAATTTACAGTCTTCTGTAAGGGAAAAAAACTCAGTAAAACAGACAAAAAAATTTTCTTTAATTCTGATGCTGTAGGACCTCTGAATGAATGTAGCTTCAAGATATTTTAACACTACCTACATTAATTTTCAAAGACAATACAAAAAGTTAATATCTTGACTTTCAAATACTCTTGTAACTAATCCAAACAAAAAGCTTGTGGTACAGATGCTTTCATACAAGGATGCCATCACTTGGATCCTTTGAATGGATGTTGCTGTCAGGCTAAACAAAATTATGGAATAACTATTTTGTAATGAGCTGTCTATTCATCCATTTAGTGAACTGTAATTCTTCCTGTATGAACTGGCAATAGAAAACTGAGCTCGATGTTCACTCTATGGCAATGGGAGAAAATTGGCCACCACACAACCTGCTTTGTTTGCAAACCAGACTGCCTAAGCAGTCCCAGAGCACCTAGGCAGTACGCTGGAATAAAATGAGGCAGTTGCTAAATATCCAGTTTAAAAAAAAAAAAAAATCAGAACGGTTTTGCTATGAACTATTTAAAATTTGAAAATGGAAAGCAGGCATAGTTCTATTGCTTTTTAATGCCAATTTCCAGAAGTCCTATGTCCTGCAAGGTGTCAGCTGAGGTAATAGACTTTGTTCCTCTCATGTATATGAGAGAGAAAAGAGGTTCTGGATAACTGGTTTTGTTTTCTGAATTTTTGAGCCAGATACACCGCAGAAAGAGATAGAACCATGTCCAGGCACTTTCAACTTCTCTTGGTCTTTTGCAGCCTTTAACAGACATTGGATAAATGCAAGGGTGCTTGGACCTTGGACACCTCTTTGCAGAATCATTGAGATGAGGATTTGGAACCAGTGAGTCTGCCCTTACATAGGAACAACTCTCTGAAGGAGTCCTCTCTCCCAGACAGCTGTGATCTAAGTCTTTGTACCTGCAAGTATATATCTCAGCCTATTTTACTCCAAGTGCTGTGCATTCCATTAGTCAGGCCATATCTGAACCCAGATGAAAAAAATTCACTTTGTTTTGCCTCTACCCTCCATCCACCAGATGGGAAAGAGCACCTGTAAGAGCACACATTGGTTCCTAAATAAAACATACTGCATTTAAACTACAGAATCAGTTAGGGGACAAGCTGGGAGGTACTTCAGAAGCCTCCTACCTCCTTGTGGACTGCAACAAATGGGACACTGAGAGACTTGGTGAAAGCAAGTCCTTGTTCGAAGACCATTCATTGAGGGAAGCTGGCCTGCCTATTGATCAAGCAGAAACAAAATGTGCTGCCCTGCAAGGCCAATAGTTTATCACCCTGCTCAGGGTGTTCCCATAGGAGTGCTTGAGTGGGATTAGTGGACAGAGGAGAAAACTTCTTATTCTGGAGAACTGGTACAGTGTGTGTATGGGAATTAGTCTGGCAGAAGTCATTTTTTTTTTATTTCAAACTGTTCATGCTTGGACAATTTTGAGTAACAGATTATTGTTTACATCTGCTGAGGTGCTATGAAGAGAGCCTATTTTCCAAGGCCACAATTGGTTTGTACCCCACATAGCAATAAGGAGCTAAAGATGAACATTAAATGTCATAACCTCTGTGGAAATCTCAATGAAGTTAAAAATCAATATGCCTAAGTTCCTACCAGAAACATTATCATGCAGAGGAAGCACCTCATGTGTTTGCTTGAATTACACTGAACACTTACAGATGGATGCTTAGGTGAGGAAGGGTGATCTATCAGAAATCTTTGTACACAGAAGAGAGTGAATTACACCCCATTTCCTAGTCTGTCTGACCCCTCTTCACTGCTTTACATAGCAAAGAAGTTGCTACTCCTGTGAGTTGTGTGTGAATTTGCAGGGTCACGTTGCACCAGCTGAAGCACAGAGCAGACAGTTTCACAAGGATTCAAGCTGTTAATGGCAAAAATTCTGGCAAACATTAAAGCTGCCTTAGGATTAAGCCTTTTCTTGCTGAAGTTAACACAGCCAGTTCTCACCCTTACTGCCAGGGTTTGCTGGAAAGGCAGCTGGGATAAGGATTATATGAAAGTCTGTTCGGGAGCTGGGACACCTGCAGAGCCCATTTGGCTTCTGCTCCTCTGTGTGTGTAAGGAAAAGCAAGGAGGAATGGGCTGTGTTTTACAGATCCTGCCATCCACTCACAGTCACGAGGTGAGCAGCATTTTTACATTTATGGCACTAAACCTGGAGCTTTTTCGAGATCCTCGTCTCCCAGAAAAATGTATCTGTAGCTCACCTACTTTTAAATAGTGTCTGAATCTGTGGCTCCTCTGCTTTTTCATCCATAGTTACGCATGGGTATACCTGTCATTGTCAATATGTTTCCATTTGGGGTACTAGTTTTGATTTAAGTGCCCCCAAGAAGCTTCTTCCACAGAAAGAAATGCAATATTTATTAACTGAAGAGCACACAATCATTGGAACAAGAATTAAAACTTTACATGAATATTTAAAACTCTTCATGTTCACAGTACCTTCCCCATATTTAGACTTTCACTTCCAGTTTAAGCTGGTTTACTTTATCCATCCCCTAACAAATGCCAGACTAGGCAAAACTAATTTGTTTCCAACAGATAATGTCTCCCCTAGCTGGCATCTCTTGCTTTCCTCTTTAAAATTCATTCTTTCATAGGTCTAGGATTTATTTCTTTTGTGTTCCTGCTCCAAGTCCCTGAAGGATGTGAGCCTCCAGGTGAACCTCACCAAACAGGTTTAGTCTTCTCTCTGGGAGGGAGATGAAGGCTGTCTTTAAACAGAGTTTCTAGGATATACCTTGGAGCTAATTTCTGCTCTGGAAAGCAATAACTTCAAGCTTGCTGAGCTCTCTAGATAGTTAGATACACAGCATTCATGGAAATGTATGTGGATGTAGCTGAGCATAGGCAAGACAGGCAGAACTCAAAGACTGAAGAGTAAGAAAGGGATGTACTGCTTACACCAGATGCCCATGGACTGTTTGCTTATACCAGGTAGCAGAAAATCAGAATGGCTACAGAAGCTTCCAAAGGAGAAGCTAGGTGTTAGGGACAGCAGTGTCTCCTGGGATGGAGGGGATACATCTCTTCCAGAAGCAGCATTTACTGACTTCACCCCTCACAGCTCTGGAAAGGGAGATTCATGAGCCCTTACCCCAGATACTTGTCCATGCCACACCAGGAACAGTCCAGCCATGGGCAGTCTCCATCTCCTTCTCCTTAGGGCAGGAAAATTCAGATCTGTCTCTCTTGGATAAAGGACACGCACTGCACAATGACCGCCAATGCCCGGCATTGGCCAGGGCTGCAGCAGTTGCAAGCTTGTAAATTACTCTCCATGTAAGCAAGAAGGATTGTCCCCATGTTTTTTAGTTCTCAAGACATGCCACTTGCTTCCAGATAACCTCAGGCTTGAACACATGAGTTATTTTTCTCTGACAACTACTTTGAATCCAGGCATACACTAATCTCCTAAGAGGAATCCTTAGTGAGCAGAGCAATTTCTTTGTTTGCTTTTTAAGTAATGAATGCAGAGCTCACTTTTGCCAGACCTGTAGCCTAGATAAGAGCATGTAATTTAAAAAAAAAAAAATCAAAACACTAAAGGGAAGAGTTATTTATGATTGCTTGAATATGTATATTTGAAGAGAATCTATAAACTCTCTTTCCTTAAAAATTTTTGAGAAAAGCCTTGTCAAGGGCACGTGACATAGAAATGCTGGTCTAACAGTACCCAAGAATGACTGGCATTAGACCTAACTCATTTTATCAAGGATCTGGCAGTCAATCAATAGGAAATTATCTGTGCTGTATTGACATAAATCATAATTGGTTTCCCTTGAATGCTGTGCCAGATCCTTAACAGCATGAGTTACTGTATGCTCTGTGCCAGTTTTCTTTCTTTATCAGTTCAGCTCAAATCATTCTGTGAATGCAGTTGAACAGAGGTATCCCTAGCAGAGCAATCCCCTGGGAAAAATTGCCATGGCTAAACCAGCATCCTGCATTAACAACAGATAATACCTGTTGTCTCAGAAGTCAGGGAAGTGAGGAAGAAAATGCATCTGTTCAGCAATGCATTGTGACTATAGGAAACAAGATTTTAAGGGACTTCTGTTTCTTCTCTAAAGAGGAATTGTGGCCACATCTCTTCTTCCCTTTCTGCAGGTTATAACATCTGTATACATATACCTATCAATACAGCATCACTTTCCCATCCTCAAAATTTTGCCCAGAAATTTCATACGGAGTGTGACCTTTTTCTTAGAACCTGAAGGAAGGGCACTGCAAACCAACACTTTTATTTGTCCTTCATTCTTCAGCTGACTGCTTCTTCTGCAGTTACAAGAGTTACTGAAGGTCATGGCATCAACCTGACCTTTCAGATGCTGCTCATCACACTACTCAGCTGATCAAGTATCTGAACAGACCAAGAACAAAATTACAATGGTTTTTCCTTGAAGGTTTGCCACCTTGCTCTCAAGGTGTGTTTTCCTCCAAAGGAAGTCTAGCAGTCCCTTTCTTTGAAGAGAGTCTCTTTCTGTTGCTTCTCTGATCAGTTTGGAATGGGGCTGACACCAACCACTTTCCCTCCAGCTTTGTTTTGTCAGGTTAAAAAACACTGGAGAAGCAGTGGTGAGGTTTGCTCTCCTAAGCTCTGCTGACTGCCTGTTCTGGGACAGAATAACGAAAGAAGAGAAAAAGAAGGAACAAAGCTATAAGAATGGAAAGGGCTGGATATGGGAGATTCACAGCTTCCTCGTGAACAGGAAAGTTATCCATCATGCTGTAGTCAATGAACCAACTCGGTCGTGCCAACTGGCTACTGCCTTTCTGAAGCAAGTGAGAGGATCTGAAGCAGACTGCTGATGGAAGGGTAAACTGATGCCAGATTTAAAAAAGAGCAGCCCCAGTGAGTTCAAGGCAATTAAGAGGGTACACAGAGTAACACCTGTCTCNTTTTCTTTCTTTTTTTTTCTTTTTTTTTTTTTTTTCTCTTTTTTTCTTTTTTCCCAACAAGCTGTTCTAAGTGGAATAACACATTCCAGGGCTTACTTCCATCAGCCAAAATAAGCATACTTTGTATCTGTTTGGGCATGAGGCACACATCTTAGATGTGCTTGTATTAACTCACTAACCAACCCAGACCCAGGACTGAAAATGCCCTGTAATTTCTTGGCACTTATCTGTGTATGTGTATGCCAATATCACAGGCTGACAGTTTGTTGATTAAAAACAAACCAAGTAAAGAACATGCAGATGTCACTGCTTGATTTAAATGATTATTCACAAACTCTCCTAGGTTAGGTGAAAAAAACCTCACTTTTCTTTCTGCAGCATAACAATCTAATACATAAGCTGGGATAGAAACAAGGGCTTTTTCCTCTTTTAGTAAAATTGCTCTTACTATAGGTCTGTATACACCTACAGCAAACTGTCAAGTGATAGTTTAAATAGCTTTCCCCAAAACTGTTTTCCCTGAAATTATTCTCAGCTTTAGAAAAAGATGCTTGGTTAGAAGAAAGCAAACAAAACAAAACACAATCCTTTTTAGATTGAAATAGGTAAAAAATTAATAGATTATTTTCCTTTGTAGACCACAAAAAAAATACAAACCAAACAAACATCCCACTGTATAAATGCATTCTGTTCAAATAATAAAACACAGGAGTCTCAAAGTTAGCAAGGTTCTGATTCAACAACCCTTCATACAATACAACTAGAGATTTAAGAATATCTTTCACCTGTCAAAGTATGATGAGAGTCACTTATGCTGGAATCAGATAACAAGACTATGAAAGAGAATAGAAAAAGGTAAAGAAACAGAAAAATATTGCATATCATACTACAAAATACAGGGGACCCTCTGCATGACTGCGTAAGCTCAAACTACAGAAGAGAAAGTATTTAATTGTACTAGGTAGGTATGAAATTATTTCAGTACAGCATGTATCAAAGTTGTCATTGAAAAAACTCCAGGCACAGAGTTGGATCTTGAAGTACTATGTAGAGAAAGAGATGGATACAGAAAATAAAATCATTATGCCTTGCAGCAAAATAAGCCTAGGGAAAACAGCTCTGTGTGCAGATAAATGAGTGATCTGTTGTGATGATAGAAGCTCCAAAGAACAGTTATTAGTAGTTATCTCTCCCATACAGCTATGCAATCAGACCAGGTCTTCATTCCAAGACAGTAGAATATTCCCAGGAAATATCTGAAATAATAACAATACAAGAGGTACTGTAAGCAGCAGTGGGAAGTGATGCAATACAAATACATACTTTCAACATTATTGCCAAAACCTCCATTTTATACTGAAAAGTTAATGGCATTTTCTTTCTTTTTTTAATAGCTATATAGACAGACACATCCTCACAATAATTTCATGCATAGCTAACTTTGTTAAGAGGGTTTAGGAAGAATATCTGGGGAAAAAAGAAGAAAAGAGAAAAAAAAAAAAGAAAGAAAAAAAAAGAAAGAAAAAAGAGAAGTTCCTAAATGTCAGTTTGTCTAGTTTAGGAGTTGCTAATCCCCCAAGAATTTCAAAGTAGAATAGTACTTGATGTATGATAAGAAAATATGTATAACAAATACTGAAAGAAAAGCCAGGACAAAAAAGAAAAACAGAGGAAAGATTTACTGTGGTGTTACCGTGGTGTTACTCTGTGTACCCTCTTAATTGCCTTGAACTCACTGGGGCTGCTCTTTTTTNCACTAAAAGGAAAAAAAAAAAAAGGAAAAATCTTGGACAAAAGCTTGATAATGAAAAAACTAAGTGTAAGTAATGCTGACTTGGATGAGGGACAAGAGTAACAGAACAGAGGAGAACAACATTGTAGGAAGAACAAAATGGGAGAGAACAGACTGCATTTCTGAACATCTCACTTGCCTATGTACTAATGCAAAAAGCATGAGGAGCTATCTGGCAAAGCTGGAAGTTCTTAAAAAAGATCAAAATTATGAGTTGACTAGAATAGAGACCTGGTGGGAATATTCACATAGCTGGAATATTTAACAGTCTATTCAGCCAGGGAAAAGGAGGGAAGAGGTGCTTCTTAGTGGAAGAATGTAAAAAGATATAGATCTATATAAAAGCATCTTGACAATAATAAGGAAAAAGAACACAGATGTTACCCTGGCAAATGTCAGCCATCAAACCAGGAAGATCAAGTGGGAGACACTTCTGTGAGAAATTAGCAGAAAGTCCCCAAGGTAGAGGCCTTCACAGTAATGGGGAGCTTGAAAGCTCCAAGCATCTCTTGGGGAAAGAACAGACTAGAGAAGGCTCTCCACAAACTTACAAAAAGAGGAAATTTTATGATTTTTGATGCAGAAAATTGTGAAAACAACCAGAAGGGAATCAGGTCTGAATCTGAGCCTAGCCTGTAGGGAAGAGCCATTTTAAAATGTCAAGAGTGGAAGGTAAAAATAGGGAATTAACGTTTCTCCACAAGTGGGAAAAAGCAGAAACAAGACATTGGACTGTAAAAAGGAGCTCAGAGAACTGATAAATAGGATCAGTTTCCCTGGGAAACAGGGAAAGGGAGTTCAGAAATGTTGACCCCAATGGAGATGTTAAAAAACAAAAAACAAGCAAACAAAAAAACCCTAAAAAAACAAACAAAAAAACAGTTCAATATTCCAGTCTGTAGGATGGGTGGAAAAGGTACCAAGAAACCAACCTGATAAATCACAAGGACCTCAGAGAGAGGAAGGAGATGGACAAGAAGTGGAAACAAAGTTGGACTACTTAGAATGACTGAAATCAGAAAGGTCATGGTATGAAATGAGATCTGACTTGAGACAAACACAAAAGTGAGATGTGTATNAAAAAAAAAAAAAAAAAAAAAAAAAAAAAAAAAAAAAAAAAAAAAAGAGTTAAAAAAAAAATACAGGAAATTAAAAAAAAAAAAATTAGACAGAGGAAGCAAAGAGGTTGAAGTGCTTGGCATCTTTCTTTACCTCAGTCTTCAGTAAAATGCCAGATGAGAGCAAAGGCTGTCAGACATCAGAAGTAAGTATCTAAGTTACTTAAGGGAAAGACAAGCTACAGAGCATTTTAGTTCGGGGTTGTTTGGGTTTTGGTTTTTTCCAAATGGCTTAGCCTAAAGGAGTTCACCTTTGCTACTTAAATATGGTGAATCAGTGGCAGAATCATTAGTGATTGCCATGAGAAAGCTTTCATGAATGATGGGTCTGGAACACAGAAAAAGGTCAAACAAGCTGCCTGCTTCAAAAGCTGTAGAAAAGAGGAGAGTGGGGAGTTCAGTTAACATCCGTTCCCAGAAAATACAGGAAAATCAGACAAATTATTTGTAAAAAATGAACACTACAAAGAAGCAACTAAGAGGCCAGGTGAATTTGTCAAGCACAAACCAAACTGAACACATCCATTTTTCCTCTTTGATAGGAAACGGGCTTTGTGGACAGAGGAAGACAAGCCAAATGTCTCGTCTTTTGTAAGGATCTTAATATTATCTCATGTGACATAACAAAGCAGTTAGAGAAATTTGGTCTGGGTGTAACTTCTAAGATGTGGGAAAGAAAACTAGGCAAATATGCAGAAGAAGGTTAACAATCAAAAAGGAAGGCAGAATCAAGCAGGATGTCACTGCAGATATATCTTGAGCTCATGCTACTCATTATATTCATTAGCAGCCTGGAAGACAGTGCAGGACATTGTCACATTTTGATGTGATACAGCAAATTGGAAAATGGGGTTAGAATTCAAAAAGACCTTAACAAATAGAAAAAATGTTCTCTAGAAATACTGACCTGGTAACAAATCTGCAGAAAAGGACTTCTGAGTTTGAAAGATGATCACATGTTGAACATCAGTCAAAAATCTCATATTGTTGTGAAAAAAAAGTAAACCTTGTACTGGGATGTGTAAAAGGAAATATTTTCTGTGAAACACATGCAATAATTTATGTACTTCATTTCCTAAAACTCTTTGTCCTAAGACTATATTCTTTAAGTGATATCTCAGTGCAATATAAATATATACAAATCCTCTTCCTAAAGAATTATGGTACATAGGTTAAATTATTCCTGTACCAAATACTAGTCTGAATTCACGTTGGCAAAAATACAGAGACACTTTCAAAATCTGTGACATGAATATAGTGCAGCTCTGTCATGCACAAATTTGGCATTTGAAAGGAAACATAAAACTTGGACATCAATTGATTCTAGGAAGAAGGCAGCAAGATTAAAATCAATTAACAGTAAAGCAAAAGCAAGCCTTCTTTATAATCTTATTCCATCCTCTCATTTTATTGCCTTTTATCAATGGCAACAAATTCGTTGCAAGCTCATCTATATTTATGGTAGCATTTTGATCATTTTAAACCACAGCAGAACACAATTTCTTGGCTTCCATTTTTGAAGACGAAAGCAAGGAGTATTTTTCAGAAGCATAGAGAAAATTTCTTATCACTGTATTATTAGCTGGATTAACTCAAGCCACTACTTTTTGTCTACAGCCATACTGAGATGGCCTCCAGCTCATGCAGCTGCCAACCTCTAGAAATGATAAATAAATCACCCAGCTGCTTAGATTTTGTTTTCCCAGCAAGATTTGAATCTCCTCTGCTGGGTTTCAAAAACATAAAAAACAAAAAAAGTCCCCTAAAACCCAAGAGTTTGGACGGACTTTTCTGAAGGCTTCCCACTTTCTGTAGGCATAAGGACCTTGTTCCAACCTCCAGTTCTGGAGAACACCTTATAGCCTGTGGGTCACAGAAAGACAATTGTAGCACCTTCTCCAGTGCCTGTACTGGATACTTCTATATCACTGAGGGCACAGATCCTCATTCAAAGGCTTAAATAGTACAACATGATAAAAGAATTACTTATAAAGACAAGCTCAAACTTTTTTTTAAAAATGCTGGTCCTAAGAAAGAAAGAATCTAAGTCTCTTTGAGAGAATGTCTGTATACAAAAATTAAGCAAGATCATGGGGTTAAGAATGGTTGATGGTAGTTTGCCATCACTAATCACATGCAGTTGGCATGGTAACACTCTCCTATCTTCTTTCCTATATAACTGTATCATTCCCCATATTGTGTACCATTTTGGCAATTCTGGGTTACTCATGAGAACGTAGGAATTACTATGCAATCTCTGGAAGCATTTGTTGTGTTAAATACATTGACCTGCTGTTCTGCATAAAATACGGTAAGGAAGATGCTTGAATTTTAAGGTTACCCATTGAACATTATTATATACAATACAAAGCTCCCTGAAATTTTAAAACATTTAAGAAAAAAAAATTGGCAGGGAATATGTTGTAAGCAATGTCTACCCATACACTTGATGCACAATTCATAAAAAATTTCATAGAAAATTTTAAGTCTTCTTAAGTATCAAAATATTCTGATACACATAATGTATTATTTTCTTGCAATACATGAAATAAATGTGTGACTGTCAAGTTGAAATCAAATAACTGAAATTACGTTCTTTAAATTAATTTTCATGTTGAAATAAAGTATTTTCTGAAGCAGATAAATCCACCTTGTAACCTCAGTATTTTAGTCACTCAAGTTGTTCTCATTTTTAATGTTGCTTGTATGCTCAGCCAAAGGTCTTTTTTAATATGCAGTCTATTTTGTGACAAATAGAAGGCTTTATTTTCATTTGCTGCCCCGAAGAAGGGAAGGCCATTAGAACACCCAAAGCAATTAGAATAAAATAAAATAAAATAAAATAAAATAAAATAAAATAAAATAATAAAATAAAATAAAATAAAATAAAATAAAATAAAATAAAATAAAATAAAATAAAATAAATAACAGCCTAGTCACCTCAGAAACTAAAATAAGTTTTTATACAAACTGCCTCAGCTTATCTAGATCTGCTAAACAAAATTTGGGAGCTTAGATACCCAATTAAGCTGGACTGGTTTCTACTTCTCCCTCCTTCCTTTACTATTTTTTCAGTTCCTCCCCATTTCTCATTCTTACTCTCATTCTTCATGACAAACCTTTGGTTGGGCCATAAGGTTGGACTGTATTAAAGTTGTAAAGATTGCTTAAGCATGCTCTGTAGTGCTGCAGAAGAATTTGACATCTTCTCAAGGTTAATCTGAAATCTGGATTTCCTGACTCTGATAATGATTAGATTTGTGACAAGGACAACATATCTTTTAAACTTTTAGGAATACTGCTATATTCCTAACCCCAAAATTTGGTTTAATAGATACTTTTAGGTTTATCTCATAGCACCCATTGAGTTTTAGGTATCTTCAAATGCAGATCAGTCATGACCACTTCCTTAGAAATTTTGCATTATATAAGTCACAATTAAAGGAAGTTCAAAGAAGTGAGGCCATGAATTATAAGTTATCACTAAAGTAATACAACTGCTTAACCAAACTTATTGGGCTGTTTATGTAGATAAGCACCACAGCTGTTTGTTATTGATAAGGGATCTGACATAGGAAAGCAGTGCCTTGGAGGACCAGCCTGGAGCTGACATAGGACAGGTGAAAGCCAGGAGGGAGCTGTTAGAAAGGTAACAAAGAAGCTGAAGTAACCAGAGAGAGAATGGGAGGTAGGAGGGCTGTCGGAGGCAACCCCAAAGGTGTGAAGAAATCACATCTTGAAGCTAAGGAGTGGGGAGATATTGCAAAGGGAGCCAGAGGAAGGACAGAGTTGTGTGATATGACTTCTAAGCTCAATAAAACCTTCTCAGAAATGTGCCAGCAAAGCAATTTCTGAGGAGATCTGTGATTTGTGTCAGTAAGATGCCATGGAGGCTCTCTAAATAATAGAACAGTTTGAGTCAAACTAGGCCTTAAATATAAGCTGGTACAAGCCCCCTACATGGGCAAGGTGGGAGACTACTTATTCACTTGAGGGAGGAAAGCACAAATGAGTTTTGGGTTAAAGATCAGGAGCTTGATTTCTCCTGTAGCCTGTGAAGTTGAGTTTGCTAATTTGATATGCTGAGACAGAAAAATATAAATAGTTAGAGTATCTCCCACAGCTGCTAACATTATGGACTCTGCAAAACTAATGAAAACCTGAATTTTAACTTGATCTGGAAAACTCAGCAGAAGGCAGATTGAGTTTTCATTAGCAGATAAATGGCCCACACAGAGGACTACAAGCTGTTTGTGCCATTAATTTTGGTGAGTACATAGGTGGAGACATAAATAAATTTATGCTTTTTCACCTAACACATACAGGCACATAGTTCCAATAGTTCATAGGGAACTGTGAATTACAAACAAAGGGATTTATGTGAACCAGTGTACACATAGAACTAAAATGTATATCTATTTACAGTGCATATAGTTCTTTCTATATATCAATTTCCATTGATAATAAAATTGAACATCACTGATCTTAGTTTTCGCTTGGTGGGTTTTCTCTTTTTGTAATGGAGGTAAAGTATTTCCAGTATTACCATTGTGTCTTTCTTCTTCATTGTCCAATGTGCAATTGACACCTGGTTTAGGGTTTATCATGCAAAGCCCAAATATCCATGCTAAGGGTCACCGCTGCTACTCTGTGAGGAGCTTACAGTACCAATCAAATTTTGCTTCGTATTCATGTTAAGTTGGCCACTCAGAATCTGTCCCCTGGAACAAGACAGAAATATCTAAATGAACCCGATTCAATCACACCACTACACTGCCTCTAACCTAACAGTGTTTTACTGTCTCCCACCCTGGAGAAAGCAAAATTGAATAAAAACATTTACTTTAAAAATCCATCCCCTCCTCTCAGGATGGACTTACTATGCAACCTGCATTGTCCACAAGCAAACACAGAAAGCAGTGCTAGTTTATGCAAAAGCCACACATCCTTTCAACATTCCCTACTACCCAGTTAATCTGTCTGTGTTTTCTGGCACTTTTCTGTAGGCAGAGACCTCTAAACAATCATAGAGCCCCCATAGCTGAATAAAAGATGTCTTATCTAGGCATTTTTAAAAGGTCATTAAGTTCCTACACATTTTGCCTGGTTTCTCAGGTAGAAGAAAGTAATTTTGCAGAGTTGCTGATCCAGCCACTGGCAAAAGAAAATATGTCGCTGCAACTAGCTCACTCCTGCCTCACTACTAGCAAATAAAACCTCTTGAAACAACTTGTGTTTGTTTAACCACAGTGGTTTTGATAAAATCACCTCTCGCTCATGGCAAGTGCCCACCAGGAAGCCTGTCCAGCCCGTTAGGACAGGCAGTGGGTGACTGCTTGTGACCTCAGCTTCAGTTCAGAGTTCTGAGGCAGGCTGAGATGATGGGTACCAGGAGCTGGTTGTACTGATGGTGTTCATCTGATCAAGGTGTCAGCAGCTGCCCACTGCCTCCAACTCCAGACTCCTGAGTACAGGCACATTCACACTAATGTAGTTCCCTGGACTATTTTTTGGCCTCATGTCCTGTGGCCCTCGTGTCCCAGGTCTCCACCAGCACCAGACCTTCCACATGTCCATGTTCTCTACCTCTGGTCTATCCTTCAGTTGGGACGGGAGTACCGGGACCATCTCCCATAGTACCCAAGCATCCCAGCAGGCATTGCAGACCCTGTCTGGAGATACAAACCCAAATAACACCATTGATTTTGTATTTTTCTTTTAGTTTTTCCTTTCTCTTTTACTGTATTATTCTTTCTTTACAATTATGCCATATTTTCTTCCCTTATCTTACATCTGTTTTGTTTGGAAAGATGTTAAGAGCTTGGAGTGGAACTAGGAGTATAAGAGATAACTTTTAGCCATTTGAGGTTAAATAAGCAGTCAGAAACAGCTGACACCACGTTCACAGGCTGGTAAAGTAACTTCTTTTTGTGTTCTCAGGGCACTGGTCCCTGCTAGAAGCTCTTCTAGGAACTGTAAAGGACTGGGAAGGAAAAAAATTCCCCTTGGTTGTGCTCATCAACCACTGCTACATCAGGGCACTCTTCCTAAGATTTCTGCAAGTAAACCCATTTATTGCTGCTGTAGCTAGAGTCAGTAGAGATTGGTTTAAGTCAAGGCAACAGCTCAAGCTTGGCACAAGAAGTGTAAACTGATGCTCCAGAAGGCCCAAAGCTGAGTGTGAATTTCTGTGGTTGCTGTATTTCAGCAGAGCTCTCTTTGGTCTAAGAGATGTGGCTACAGAGCTTGAGAATGAAGGCTGTCTCCACACCACAGTCCCTCTGTCATTTTTCTCTGTTTAAGCACAGATCAGGCTGTGCCTCAGCAAGGTCTCTAATCCATGCTGAAAAGGAACCAGCAAGACAGCTGATGCTATGTTTCAGCACCCCATTTTTCTAGCTGTCTGCTTGTTTTGAAATCTTTCAGAGTAACAAGAAAGATTAATGCCGAGATTATTACTGGTAATAATCTATAAATATCGGTGAAGTGATAACATTTTCCACTTGGTGGCAGATATTGCTTTTTAAAATAAGCGCAAAGCTCTAGACACACTTAATGCAGTTTTTTACTGAGAAAAAGCTCAGCAGTGTCTAATGGGCACAGATCCCTTTTGATACAGGATTGAGCTGTGGAGCATTCAGGACATGACCCCAGAGCCATGTGTGTGGCAAGCAGCTATGCACATCCCTTTCCTCACACCTTTCTGTGTCCATCCAGACCCATGAGGATACCCAAGGGATGGCAGAAAAATTTTGCTTTCACCATTCAGGGAGTCCCCATCACCTCATGAAACTTTTTTTAACTTGCTGCAGGCTGTGTAATTGAGGGAAGATGCTCTCCCTGCTCCTGACTTCACACATTTACCTTGCCTGTCAGCAATTTGGTGCTGAAGGGAGCATTTTTTCCCCATTCTCTCACGTGGTGCTGTGGTATGGCAGAGCACTAATTGAGGGATGTCAAATGTAAGGACACTCTTTCTGGTTCAGAACACCTGGAGTGCAAGCTGCTGGGAAGTGAAGAGTACTCTGGGGAACTATTACCTACCCCTTACTCCCTGCTCTCCCCAAGGCATCCACTGTCAGTCCTCTCAGAGAGGCCATTGACCTACCTCCCCCAGCACAACCTTTTATTCTTTTTATTCTTAAGATCTCACCACAAGGGGAAGGCAGAGGGCAAATATTACTCTGATAAAATCCATGGCAGAGGGGTTGGAACTGGATGATCTTTCAGGTCCTTTCCAACCCAAATATTTTATTTTTGATTCTATGCCCTGCAGGTAGGACTGTTGCACCTTCAGTCATTGTACCAGCTGGCAGGCAGTTAGTCAGTTAAGTTCATTAACATTTTGTATAGAGTTTTGTATGAAAACGTTACTTAGTAAAAATGCAAAGTATTGAGTGTTTTACATTTTTCCTTCAATATTCAACACAACCCTTAAAATACAGCAATTTTTTCAGGTAAAAGTTATGTTTGTCTTTAAAACATGTCCATTGTAATCTCATTTGCTGTTCTGAGGATACTTCTTGAAGTAATCCGATGTCAGCTAGGGGGAAAACAAGCATTTCAATGGTGTCTCTCTCTTGAGCAGACAGAACACTGTCAAAAATAGTTCTGCCACAGACTCCCATGGACTGCCATGTCCTTTATGCAGCAGGACCCTCAAATTCTAGGTAATGCCTTCATCTCTAACACAACCTTATACTCTTTCAACAAAGAAAAGATGAGCCCATGACACAAACTGCTATAGCTGACATTGATTTTGAACTGTACTGAACAAGAACACATAGTGGTGCATCTTCTCCTAGCACAAAGCCACATTCTCAAAGTTCTCTTCTGTCATCACCGATTGTTCTGAGCTTTCCACCATCAGGAATTGACTCAGACTATTCAAGGAGCAAAGCAAAGAGAAAAAGCAAAGCCCTCTGACACTGTAATGTCTCTTCAGCATTCGCTTCACCTTGGGCCCCCTCTTTGATTAAAAAGCACAACACAACACAACAAAACAAAACCAAAACGATAGGAAAATCTATACACTATTGCCATCCAACTAAGAGTCTCTCCTGTCTAAGTGTGACCCTCTGCCACTGTATTTTTATTGCAAATGAATCACATCCCAGAAAGGGTCCAGGCCATTGCCTAGTGATGTTAAAAAAATTTTCCTCCATCTGAACTGTGAGAGCTACCTCCCAGATAGAAAGTAACACTTGACACAGACAAGTAATGGGTCCTATGTGTGGTCTGTTGGAAGGGATGGCAGCAACTTCCTGTCTATGCCTCAAACCAAAACTACATTTCTTTCCAGTTCCCAGATAGCTGGTATGATGCTGCCTTCATGCTAAATCAACTGCACCGTGTTCCCACATAGGGAGTTTTGGTTGAGCTTGCAGTTAAAGAGTCACATTTTCTACCTCTTAACTTTGTCTCTTGCTCGCCCTGACCTTCTCACAGTGTTTATTGTCCATTTTCTGTGTCTCCCTCGCTGCCACTAACACCAGTGACAAGCTGCAAGAGTGGCTATATAAATGTCCTTCCCCTTTTCCCCCTCCCAAATGAAAAATTTCAAAAGTAGTCACAATATTAATTGAACATGAAATTTCACTCAAAAGTTTCACCCTTGTGCTTTTGATATGTTGTGGCTACAACTAAGATGATGGTTATGTTACAGAAAAAAAAATATTAGAAGTGAAAAATGACCAAGATTAGAAATGTAGAAAGGCACAAGTAAGTAACTAAGACAGTTCAGCCCATTTACCTGATTTATTTTTTTTTTTTAATTTCCTCCTTGACATTTTTGTGCAGCACTGAAAAGTTTTGTTTTCAAGCCAGGTGGACTAGTGAATACCCATGCCATCTGCTTAAATACCTAATCAGCAGTGTGTTGTCTATATGACCTTCAGTTTTCAAATCATTTTATAACCCATCAATCTGTGCACCTGGCACAATAGCTTCTCTGTGTACCTGGTAACTGGTTAGCACATTTTACTGTTTTTGTGGCAAACAAATAATATTTTCTATGCTCATCACAGCTTTTTCCTCATTCCTTTCCATGCATTTGCTATTACAGGAAGACAACATAATGAATTTGTCAGAATCAGAGTCATTGTCTTTTGACATTTTACAAGAATCCATTTGCTCTCGGCACTCAGTTCTTTTATTATATTTTAGCTGTTGTTTACCTGTCATGAAGGCTCCAGAAAATACAAATCTTGGATTTTTAAGAGGCAAAAACTGCAACTCAGTACAGAAACTGAGACTACAAAGAGCATGTAAGACAAAATGCTGTGGACTGAGAGCATTACTCATGCAGGTGCTCACCACGTGGTATTCTTCATAAAAATTGTATCCGGTGCTGTCGTCATTAGAATTGTCCAAAGGAACGAACAAAGGCAAACATCTTGCTACGTGCTCCAGATGGGGTTAAGTGAATGTCTGCCCTGTAAAGCATTTTCTGAAAAGTTTATATGTCATGTCCTTGAGCTGCCTGGCTGTCAGTGATTTTCCAAATGCATTCAGCATTTCCTTCCTTACTTCCATCCAGTCAGATGCTGCTGATGCAGCAGTACCAGGAATGTGACTTACGTTAGAAGGGAAAATACTCACCCAGCACATGTTCAACATATGTCACAGAGAAGACACCAGCCTAAGCAGATAACACTGACAGAGGGTGAGGGTCTGAAGCTCTCAGATGAAGCTTTTGTGGTGAAGGAAACAGTATCTCAGGGCAGCAAGGGGTTTGCACTC
This sequence comes from Florisuga fusca, assembly GCA_038090715.1. NCBI lineage: Eukaryota > Metazoa > Chordata > Aves > Apodiformes > Trochilidae > Florisuga > Florisuga fusca. The sequence goes on along the minus strand of JAAWXA010000011.1, from coordinate 6,126,995 downwards.
AGCAGCACAGTGGAGCACAAATGGACGTAAATGGGGCACCAAGGAATTTGTTCCTGTCTCTCAGCCCAACCTAGGACACTTAGACATAATGAGCTAACCCTCTCCCTGGTTAAACAGAAATCATGGTTCATTTGTTCAGTGGCCCTGTTGGGTTTTGACCTGAAATAGGGCAAGACACTCAGTGTGAATGTGTCTGCTGCTGCAGAAATGAATGCTGGTAGGTAAAACGTAGATGTGCTTCCCTCATCAAAAGGAATAAGAATGTTGCTGTAGTCCACTTCCCTAAAAACCAAGATGACAGCTGGAAATTTGCATCAGAGAGTTTACTCTGTCACTTCAGACTCCTCAGTTAAGTCTTGCTAAGTTCACAAAGACTAAAGTAAACATTTTCTAGTCTCAGTTAAATGTTGGCAAACAGGACTTGACAGTGAAAGTGGAACTGGCTGGGAATCTTCTGGTGTGTTTCTTTACTAGAAGATAAGATTTGTAAAAGCTGACACTGTCCAAAGGATGTTTCCAGGTTAAGAGGCACAGAGAAGGATCAACTCTGTTTGCCCTATAGTGATATCAGGATAGTCAACCAGTCATCTCGAGCTTTGCTCTCTCTTACTCAGATAACAGATTTTGGTCTGGGTCTGCTTGATGAGAGCCTGAGCTATGCCTGCTGATACAAGGGTCAGTTTCCATCAGCATCTCACATGCTTCTGCCTGACACCTGAGCAACTGTTGATGGTGACTGTTGATAGGAGACAGACAGATTTCCCGTCAGTTAAGGTTCATACTGTGGATCAATGAAAACAGCGGATCAAATATTTGAAACTGGTTGACATCCACACTCTGCTGGTATTGCACCTATCTTTCACTCATGGTCAAAGTGTGTCTTTTTTGACAGACAATATCCAGTGTTTTCCAATTGTAAGAAAGAAGAGATTCTGTAATCTGAGCAGTATTCAGGTACAGCCCTCATCCTGCATGGGCAGTCGTGCTGTGTCAGCTGACTGAGACCCATCAGTCATCACCTCACTCATCCCTTCTGCATTTTACCTGTTGTGACCCTCACCTGTTGTAAAAAATCCTCTCTTAAGCCTCTTTTAGCAACCTGCTGTCATCTCTGATGCCAAGATCAAAGACAAGAAAAGTGCTGTCTAATCTTGAATGTAATCCTCATTACACAGGCTTGTTTCTAGGCCATGGGTACCACTCGTCCTTCCATCTTTACCATTTAATTCAGGGTTTAAGACACCATGGTTTCTCACATTGTTACCACCACAGATCTGGCTATTTCCCAACTGTCCAGTTTCTGCTACTATTCTTGGTGTGTAATACTTCAAGACACGAGCAGAGTCTGTTTGTGAATAGTCCCACAGCATATGACAAAGCTATCAGAAACTGGCCTGGCAACAGGTCTGTCGTATTGCATTTCAAAATGAGAGTTCCTGTCATTAAACAGCCACTGACCCCTTGGCAGCAAGACCAGACAGGTGAGACACTACAATCTCCCTTATAAATTCCAACACACTGTCCTTATCTGGCTCTGTAATGCTCCAGGTGATAAAATCAGTTTGACAAAAGTGGAAGCTGGGAGGCCCACATCAACAGACCTTTAGGAAGCTGGAAAAAAACAAATAAATGCACTGCTTTATTTTCCCTTAAACGTTTTTTTCACTGGATGGGTTTTCTCTTAGCTGCCATTCATGCTGTATTTATCACATCCGCATGCATTTGTTAGTGACAAAGCAGCACATACAGCTCGGGCCACAGATCTTCCCTCATGTGTCCTTTCAGAGCCTAGCCAGGCTCTTTCTTCCTCAACAGGAGATTTAACTTCACCTCTTTAATCTTCCCAAGCTTTTCTGGTGCTTGAGTATTCCAAATATTATGCAGTTCTAATTATTCCGGTAAGACACTGCAAAATCTCAAGTGCTTTAATTCCCCTAAAAGCTGGCAAGGGATGTGTAAGTTGTCTGTGCTTTTTTTTCACTTACTACACACTTTGTTTTCCCTTTTTTTCCCACTTGCCAGCAGAAAACCAAAATCTGCAAGTTTCCCTGTGAACCACCCGTGCCAAATTTTCCAGGAAGTAATCTGTAATGCTGAGTCCCAGAAGGAGCTGTTGTTCCCACAGCAAACATCTGCACTGAGAACAACAGCACAAGGAGAGATGATTAAAAGCTACATACCTCTTATGTTCTTTACATCTGTGTGGCTATAACCTATTTAGTAAGCAAATTTCAGAGTTTCTGCTGTGATTTTTAATTTAATCTACAATCACAATTGCTGCATACAGGAGTTATTTTCTCTACTGAGCTTAAAAAAAAGATTTATCATTTTTACCTAAGATGATGCTGAATTCAACATATTGATGCTACTTAGCTGTAGTGCAACTAGGCTAATAGCACCAACTTTAAATAACAATTTTTCTTAAACTTCTGAAGACAGTGTATTAATTTAAAAGCATTTATCTCCCAGGTAAGTGACACTAGTCGTTGCTCACTGTGAAAAGATAGCCACATATTTACCTTAATACATATTTCTTTTGATTAATTATGTAAAACAATATGAGTTTTTTTCACCCTGGAGTTAATGGAAAGACTTCTATTTAAAAGAAGGACTCCTGAGAAAACAAATATCTTTTCAAAGGTTATTAGCAAAAAGAAGCCTTTGTTTTAGTCTTAATGGAATCATTCTCCTAGGATGACACAAATATCCATAAAGCGCCATGATTTCATTTGGGTTTTAAAAAAACAAAAACAACTTTATTTTCCCTTGACACAAAACAAGATTAGCTAGGGCTTGGGTTTTCTTTTGCTGTATTGGGTAATGCAATAATGGCTTGATTGTTTCTCTCTGGACATTGCATGAGTATGCACGGAACAGGGAAGAAGACATAAATAAAAGATTTTCTTTGCAGAGCCACTGAGGAGCAGGAGGAGGTGTGCCTGGAGCGTCGCCCTCTCCTCCCACCTGCTGCTGCCCCAGCTCCTGGGCACAGCTGGACCCTGTGAATGCAGCAGCCCGTGTGCCTGCTGGGCAAAACTGCTCCCAAGACATTGCAGGTCTGCACTCCTTGTCCCCCTGCCATGCAGGCGTGGTGAGTAGGGAGGGAGGATGTGAAGAGGAAGCCGGGTCAGGGTCTCATATTCTCTAGTCCAGCCAACAGCCCTCATCTGCTCTGGGCAGCAAATGAAGCTCCTGCTTCCTACTGAGTGCAGGATGCATATTGTCCTGCAGCTGTGGGGGAGGCTCTCCTTCCTCCAGTCAAAAACCACAAAGGGCTTTGTTTATATCATTGCAGCTGTGAGGTCCCCCAAATGAAGGCCAGCTGTTAAGAGCCAAAATGAGCTCCTAAATAGTGTGAACCAAACTCCTCCTGCATCTGCCTCTTCAATACTAGCCCATAAACTGTCCACTAGTAACAAAATAGGATGAGGCTGCAAGACAGAGCACATGTAATGTGTCTATAAGGGTTGGTCCTAGCATGCCACTATGGAAAAGGAGCTCTATGGACCCCTGGCAAGGCTCAGGAGAGGATACCTCATCTTCACAGAGGGTAAAGCGGCCAAATTTCAAAATATTTGCCTGTTTTTACCAACTATCATATGGGAATAATCTAGAAGAATAAGGCCAAGATGAGTAACCGGGTTTACTTCATTTATTTACAAACTGTTCCTGTCACAAGAAGAAGGGGAAAAAAAAAAAAAAAAAAAAAAAAAAAATTTTTAAAAAAAAAAATCAGACATGGAAATGTTTCATCAGTCTGGGTCATGTCCATGGAAAATAGTGAAAAGGGCCAAGCAGTGAAAATATCTCTATATACAGTCCCACGTTAGCAAATGACATATAAATGCAAGAGATCTGACTGAAAAATATCACTGAACTGAAAAGATCAAAGTTTGCTTGTACCCTGCAGCATGTACTGAAGAATCTGGCTGGACATAATGGAAATCTTCTTAGTACATATTGCCCTATAAGAGTTTGGGATGCCTGAAGTCAGAGGGATTATTTTTTTGAAAGCATCTCCAGTGAAAAAAAGACATCATAAAAAAAGCACTTACAGGACAGAAAAAGAGATTATAGTGTTAGTAGCAGATTTCTGCAGGAAATTCTGCTGTTTATCATCATATAAGTGTGTTCTCAAATTAAAGTAGAGGTAAGTTTGTTTTCTTCACGGCTCATTGTGAGCTTAGATACCTTACACTTGCCCAGGGCACAGCCAATATCACATTTGAGAAATATGTCATGTTTCAGATTTATTTGCATATACAAGAAGTGTATTTTGCAGCACAGTTCTATAAACCATTTTCAAATAGAAAATGCTACTGATAAAAAACAAGTAGGGGGTATGTCGTGTTTTCAAGATGGAGTTTTTCTTTGGGGACAACTAAAAGGAAGATGTGTAGGAAATTGTGTACTTCCTGGAACCCTTCTGGAAGTATCACTCTAAACAAAGGCAACATCAGGCCCTGTGCATCTTCATAAATTAGACCTGTCACCTTAACTACATTCATATTAAAACTCATTTTTTAATTTTCACTGCTCTGCCATTATTTGGGGACTATCATGCAGACTTGTCACAACCATTTACTATGTATGGTTTGGATAATGCTGCTCAATACAAGAAATCTATTTGCAGAATGTGGGATAGGAAGGCTTCATTTCTAAATAAGGAAATAATTTTCTGTAAAAGCAGAGGTCCTGTCAAGGTGTTAGAAAATTATTTTGATAAAACATTTGCAAAATATTAGAAAATCTAAGTTATGCATAAATAATAATATAATAATCCATGTCTTTGCTTTTAGAAGGGACTTCTAAAGTGACATATTTTTACCACTGGACAGATGATGTTATGATCAGTAGGAATAAGAAGGAAAACACAAGGCTGTGAGTAAATGCTTTTAAATGGACAACTAGCTCAATATGTAAACAATATATGCAACATTAATTTCTTATTGTTTTTCCAGGAAAAAATCAGGAACTGTTCAATCAGAGTCTTCAGAAAGCCCTGAAGGGTTGTTGAAAAATGACCAGCTATGTTCCTACATCTGCTTAATATATGCAAGTGAATGCGTCAAAAATCCTTCCTGGCAATGGATTAAGAAATTATCTACAAGCAGTTTTGGAAAGCTGCAGGCAAACAGAATTTCTCAGTATCAATATGCAGAACATCCTGCCCTACTTCAAGGCATATCTGAAAACGTTGAGGGAAAAGGAATAAGTTATAAAAATATGTATAGCTTTAAATTTTCTTGTAGCAGACCAAAGCAGAATTACCATAATAGTTACATCTATCTTGTCTCCTTTTACATAATTCCTGGGTCTCCTGCTCCAGCTTTGCCAGTCTCGAATCCACATTTCTCTTTTTGTCAGTGTATCTGTAAAGCTTCAGGGGAGTTTCCTTCATTCGTCTCTTTGCACAAGTTCTGAATCAAGACAGAAAGATGCTTCCTATCACCTTCTTCAATTTTTTTTTCCATGGCATGTACACCTTTGATAAAGAGCAAAACCCCTCATGGCAGCTGACGTGAGTTGCAAAAGCAGAGATCACTGAAGTATCACTTTGAAAAATGCCTTTTTGAAAAATGTGATGCATATAATTGATGATTATAGTTGTATAATCATAAACCACTATGTTTATGATTATATCACACATGGCCAGATTGTTTCCTCCATTTACTTGTTGTATCCTGGGATCTTCTGATGAAGAAAACCGGGGTTATTCTTACAGATAAGAAGGGCAGAAGCTGAAGCAAGCATGGCATCTGGGCTCTGAGATCAAGAATACCAGAAAATTTCATTCACCTAGAGTAAATAAAACACTATGATCCAGTGAAGTCACTCCTTCACAGTTACAGAGATACTGCACAGATTATTTTTCAGCAAAATATTTAGCCACCACTTCTAGTTTCAAGGCACCTAAATGAACCTTAAGCCATTTGCAAATGAATCACTTTTTTTTTTTCTCTGAGAACAAAATTAAAGAAAATAATTGACTTGATGAAGCAATTAATTTCAACATTTTCCATATGAGAAGTTTTCATTGTGGGGGCTAAACTCACAAAAGGGTAGAGAAGACCACTGCATCTGGTTCTCTTATATTGTCATCTCTTGGGAACAGGAAGAGAGAGTGTCTGATGCCCCGATGCCCCTGATGCCCAGACTTTGGTTTGGTCTTACACTGAAAGCAGCTGAGGCATGCAAGATACCCAGTCCTGATGGAATGGGTCAACAACAGCTGTAGAACATAGCTCTTTATCCAACACTCCTTTGAGATGCTTCATTGCCCCTCAAGAGAACTGTGACTGTGCTTTCCCCCAGCATGCCATAGGAAATTTCCACAGGGAATCAGATCAAGACCTTCAGGCATTTCTAATAAATCTGTAGATGTAGATGTTTAGGGCCTTCAGTGTGGGCCTTACTCTTGTTCACAAGAATAGAGGAGAGACTGCAAGAACAGGTGACAGCTTTGACCTGTGGCTGAGGGATGACCTAAGTCTTTGCTTAATCCTTACCTTACTGCTCTCCCCTCACCTGTTCTTGCTAGCTTGAGCAATTTCAGATTCAAATGATTGAAAGGCCAGCGGGTCTTCAGATATGTCTGGGGAAGCAGGATGCTCTCTGCCCAGAAAACTGCCACCAGACAGGTGATGAGGTGCTTCTTGGAAGTGACTGGGCCAGTCTATTTCTCTGCTTGTTCCTCTGTTTGGGCAAACGTTGGGTTTGCCTTTGTTTTTTTCAAGAGTCATTAAAAAAGAGGAACAGATCCTAATTAGGATGATTGTTTCTCCAAGCCATTATGGACTGGATATATCACTGGATTTGGAACTTTGACCATGAGAAACATGCAATTTTCCTCAGGGAAAAACTTGCTTTATAAGTGGACTAATGTAGAAACTCAGGAGAGAACACCACAGCCAACTGCAAATGGAATGAGAACATTCTTCTTGGGTGGGAAAAGACCACTTTTTCCTTCATCCCCACAGGCTTCTTCACCCTCCCATGTCTCATGACAGAGTGCCAACAAGAGGGACTAAAACAGCCTCTGCCTGGGAATGAAAACTTGTTAAATGGGGCAGCAAAATACCACAGAGACCTGTTTCCAGCAAGAAATCCTGCCAGCTGAATTGGAATGGGAAAGAAGATGCAACACTTCCTACTCAGAGGTTTTCCTTCAGGAAAACTACCTGAAATAATATTGTTCCCTTGTTCAGTTTCTAATAAGGCAGTTAGGTGCCTAAGCCTTGTGAAAGGATTTATACCATAAAGCCCAGTTATAGATTTACTAAAATGAGGCAAGAAAGAATGTTTTAAACACATCTGTTGTAGTTTCTACTAATTTGCTTTTTGTGATCCCCTGCTGAACATCATGGTGCCTATGAAGTTCTTCTTAGCTGTACAACTGTGTATAAATGGTCATAAGTGGCTACAGAGTCACTCCACTGTCAAGTCAGCCACCAAACAGGAGATTGCATGCCTGATGGCCTAAAGTTAATTCATTTCCAAGTCAAATATTCGAGCATCATGTTATTTGCGCATATTTTGGTCCTCAGTCCATGATCTTGAACGTGTCCTGCTGCCTCTCATACTTTTTCTTTTGCTACAAGTCTCCTGCTCTACAAGGGCATTTCTCTTGCTATGAAGTCACCCAGTCCTCAGCAGTGCCAATGTCTCCCAGCCATGTGTTGTCAACAATTTCCCTTGCACAGGCTTCCTCTTTGCATCAGGATCACTAATGAAAATACTAACTACAACTAGTCCTGAGACTGAACCTTGAGGAGCACCAACGATCCTCCACACAGCTGTTCCTTTTCAGCAGAACCCAGGGCTTCAGCCAAATCACAGCATTGGCCCAAATCCCCATATTCTCTAAATGAGATAATAATTTCCCAAGTGGTATATACCAGATATTTAACTGATAGAGGGATTCAAATTAATGTACTGCTTTTCACTTCTCTAGAAAATCAGTAGCCTTATAAATATTTAAATACTGGGCTAACTGTGTTAACAGTTTTTTGAAAGGCTTTGTTGAATTCTGTTCTCTCTGCCATTCCCCTCTGCTTTTCATTATTATTTCTTTCAGAATCCTCCCCTCCTGCACTGAGTGCTGATTAAGTTTTGATTATGCAAGGCTAATTAGTAAGTCATTAGCCTAAAAGGCTAGCCATTCGTTTGCAGTGCCGTAATTTTGTGCTCAAAAGACTTGGAAGGTTATGCCTCAAAGGAACATAGTTAAATGAACACTCCTAGTTTCTCAGTTTCTACTGAGTGAGACTAACAAATTGTCTTTTATAGGCAAATTTCAATTCCTGCTTTTGTTTTCTGGTGCTGCTCTTCCACAAAGAAACCATGAGGTGTGCGGAGAGAGAAGAATAAACTCAAGGACCATCCTCTGGGTCACTCCCATGCCAAAATCTTTTTTTCTTGCCTGTAGCCTGTGATCAGTCTATGTATCACATCCTTTCACTTAGCTGTGGCTCCAGCATCCATCACTCAGCCCTCGCCCTCTGTCTGTGTGCAGAAAACAGAACACTTCTCTGAGAGCCCTCACACTCAGATGGGATGAGAAGTGCATCAGTTCTACCTCTCTCTCTCACCCTACCTGGTTTCAGGACCAGTGGTCTCTGCTACTGCTGCAAGCAGAACAGAGCAGCCCCACAGGTTCTTGTTCCTTGATAGAGTCTGTGAAATGGGCTGAGATTGGAAAGATCCGAGGATGAGGCTCCATCTGCTCAGCCAGACCATCCCAAAGAGCTCACAGGGATGTCCTCTGCTTCCTCCACTCCTAGGGAAGCAGTAATGGTCAGTGAGGTCTCAGAAGTCAGCAGCTTCAGACAAGTGTGGCCAAAAGAAATCACTGTCTTTTGATCTGCACTTTGCAGGCTGCTCTCTGGAAGTCCAGCATGTACCCACACAAACTGTTTGGAACCTGAAATCTCTTTTCTCCTTGCTTTAAACATGTGCACTATATTTGATCTTTCCCACATATGACATGCAATGATTTGCTATTTCAGAGTTATTTCAGGATTCTGGAAAAAATTTCTCCACCCCAGCTGGCTTCCACCTGTCTTGTTATGCCTTCTGCTGCCATTCCTGATTCCCAGGAGCCATTTTATTTTTCTTTCTTGAGAAAACAATACTACTTTTGTAATCAAGATATATTCAGACAACTTGAACATCTACCCCATAATGAGTGTATTCCACCTCTACTTCTTTTCTCAAGCAATTGACTTTAAAGGCTAAATACTTTTTAAAACATTTTAATATTTGCTTTAAAAGGCTTATGTGATACCTTGATATTTGATGCTTTTTACTTTGTCCTGTGCTTTGGCATTTTAATGAACTGACTTCTTTGTTGATGTGTCCTTATAAGAAGCTTTCCTTTGCTATGCACTTACTCCTACCAACATTTGGAGTGGTCTGTTGACTCAGAAAGCTTTGGGAACAATCCTTACAATTTTATCCCTCTGCTTGTTTGGCAAATTCCTGCTAGGTTTTGTAATTTTGATTAAGGGAGGAGACTTCAAGCCTCCTCCACATTCGAATCCCTGAGCACTTCAGTCCAGTCAAATTTACCAACCATTTCCTTCAATTTCTCAGACTGCGCCCTCCCGAAATGACTCTTTTTATTTTAAAACCTAATCAACTCATGCTCATACAATGCAAGGTAATTTTCTACAGTCATTCCCTTTAGAAGGTCCTTACGCCTTCACAAAACCTTGTCTAAAATAGGTAAGAGCAAATTCTCTTTGCCCTTTTGTGACTGTGACAGAGAAAATGAACAGTGTTTAAGGACTCCGAGCTCTTGTGATCATAATGAAGTTTTTCTTCACAATAAGCCTTAGAAATGTACATGCTTCATCTGGCAAACTTCTGTTTCACAGGTGTACTGAAATAGCATATTCTGAAGGTAAAATCTTGGCTTCATGGAAATAAACTGGGAACTGAGTTTAGTAGTGTTAGGACTTTGCCCAGGAGTTGTAGAAGTAATACCAAGTGTGGGAGCTCTCAGCCTGGCTGTGCATCACTTTCAATACGTTAGGAAAAATAGGCTGATAAAAGGCACCTGGGAGCAGACATATTTTTGTACTTCTGTGTGTACTCTGTGTATTTTTGTAAAAGTCCTAGGTAACAGTTGGGAGCCCAATGTGGTGAGAAAATGTTGACCTAAAAATGAAATGTTTTATCTGGCTGTAACATCATGTCTTTAAGTGAAACAGAAAATGCAGGCCCAAATTAAAGCATAGGTGTTAAAGTCATGGGCACTGAGGCTCAGATGCCATGTTCACATGAGGAGCTACAGTTTTGCTTTCAGCTCAGTCTATTTCTGCTTCACCACTCCCGTACCTAAAGAGGGATAAAAATTTTAATAAAAACTCCTTTGATTTTTCTCTTCATATAAAAATCCCAGGCTTCAACTACCCTAATTTGGAGCTTCATGATACTCAATATTCAACAAGCATTCAGGTGTCCAGCCTGCACTCTGAGTGTCCTTGCAAATCTTATCATTTCAATGCAACTGTTTACTCTGTAAAATACTTCTGCCAGGCATCCTTTACTTTGTTTTATTCAAGAGCTTCCACCATTTACCCAGAAGAGATGAGTGCTGTAGCATACCACAAGCAAGAGACAAACAAAAACCTAATTAACACATAGGCATGAGGCCACCTTCTCTCTAAGAAATCTCTGTGAGGTGTGAGGTAGAATTGCAGGGGGCTACAGTACGAGCTAGCAGAGGTGATTTCAGATAGCTTCAATATCTTAAAGTATGCTTCAGTTCAACCTTATTGAGCGGGATATCCCTGAGAAGACCTCAGAAGGTATCAGACCCTGATTCTGTGGTAGCACAGAGCAAGGCAAGGTGTCAGCAACAGCTCATCAGGGACCCCGGGCATGCAGGAGTCTGCCCCATGTTAACCCTATCTTTGCATTTGAACATTAGAAACTCAAAAGCATTAACTACCACTAAAAGCCAATGGGTATTAAGTTCCCATTTTCCAGTAAGGTGGTTTTTGCAATGTAAAATTGCTTTTAACAATGTTACCCTTAGGCATATAGGATTCTACATACAATTACCAGTCAAACAGAAACTGGACTTGAACTCATGGTTTCCTTAGGTTCTTGAGTAATCTTACCCAGAAGAAACTTTACACAGTTACGTAACAAATAACTGCAAATAAAGATAACACACAAGAAAGTCCTAACTAATAGGCCAAGAAGAATTTTTTTAATATATTCAACAGTTTCATGTGAAGCAGCCACACAATGTTTTTTTATTTTATTTCCCCGGTTCCTGCAGAGAGAGAAGCACAGTCTGAACAACCTGCACTCAGCTCAGCTGACTTGCAGATCACAGGAGTTCCCTTTCACCTATTTGCTCTATACCATGAAGTCTGCTCTTCTTTGCCACCTGTCTTATATCTGAGAATAACAAATACACACGAGGAGGAAAAGAAGAGCAAAAGGAAGAAATCAGAGTGAACTACATATTGTAATAAAGCATACAGCTTTTCTTCTTCTCGAGTAAAAAGATATCAGGTTTCTGACTGACCAATGAACTGCAGCAGGCTTTGTAGATGAATGAGGCTTTAAAAGGACATTTAAATCCAGGTTCCTCTTGATCCCTCCTGGCAAAGAATTAATCAGTTCAGCATGTGAGGGGGTGGGCTGGTCACTGTTGACTTGTCTGAACCCCATACAGATGATCAGTCTGTTCATTTTCTTTTCAAAGGACAAAACTTTGTTGTTTCCGGAAGGGTCACAATTCATAATTCTTTCACAAAAGGAAAAACAAAAACCAAAAAACCAAAAACCTATTTATGTTTATATTTTTGTGCTATGCACATATTTTTTGTACTTTGGTAGTAAGTTATTAACACAGTTCTTAAAAAATTGTGATCTTTCTGAAACCTGCCCTCAAAAATGTAGAAGCTTAAGCCAGTTATCAGTGCTGTCAACAATTATGTTTTACAATTTCATGGTTGTCTTGTAAGAATTCCAGATAAGTCAAACAAGAATGACTAATTACTGGGGCAAAACGTTATGGACATTAACAAATAATTTGTCATTGTAATGAATTACACCCTTGTATTGCAGCTAATTATTAATGCTTGCTTAACTTTGGGAGAAGGAGGGTAGTAGTTGTTTGATTACTGATTATCATTTTCTAATTACTACTGGCAGCCAAATATATTTGTTCCATTTCCCAAATAGCTATTAGGCTAAAATGTGTCTGGGCAGATCTCCTATATGCTTGCAGAGTTCTGCAAGCAGAGATTAGCATTAGCACAGGTTAAAAAGCCAGGGCTGAGGCCGGGGCACTGTTCTTTCTCACCATACAAATGCACATTTTTTTTAACGGATTTCTCTGGTTCCTCATATACTGTCTTCAGCATCCAGTCATAAGCCATGAGAACACTTATGTAATTCATGGAATGTCCTCAGGGAAAGGAAACCCAGGGAGGTGTGAATTATTTTTAGCTAGTGGCATTCAAGAAGATTCACTAGATGACCATGCAAATGCTGTTTATGGCCACTGCCTGTAATATGGACCACATAGGTATTGGCACCACCTCCAACAAGGGCTGCTGCCCAGAAATCAGCATGGAGTTGGACCAGAGGCAGAAACATATCCTTCACAGGAAGAAGAGCTGATGTTGGATCAATGAGAATTTTGGAGAGTCAGGCCTTTTACATATTCTTTTAAATTTTTCATCAACAGTGATTTAAAGATGGACTGCAAATCTCTTCCCTTCTCACATGTTAATTAGCAGGCTAACCTCCTTACAAACCTCCAGGAAAATGCAGCATGTCAGTACTCTATCCATTTCGATTTATAACAAATATCTTACTCTACTAACAGAATCCTCAACTATTTTCAAGTCTTAACATTCTGTCCAAACAGAAGTCAGTAAAATCAGGAATCTGTTCTGACTTCTTGCAGAAACTTTTTACTCCTCCTTATTAAAAATAATAATTAAAACTACTGTCCACAGACATGCACACACTTTGTGAAGCTCAATATAAACTTAAGAAATGGTCTGTCTGACTTGATATAGTGAAAAGCAAACTGCCACCTCAGAGAGGCAGATCTGTGGGATGCTCCTTGGCACTGTGCTGGGTCAGCAAATCTGGTAGGGAGCAGAGAGGGCAACCAAGGGTGACCTTTTCCATCACCCTCATGAGAGATGTTGGAGCCTGTCCTTCTGAGTGCTTGGTGACAACTTCCCTGCTCTACTTCAGAGATTACAGCCACTAATTTAGGCTTGAAGCTGAATTATTTGCGGAATTTTGGAATGTGATTTAATTACAACTAGAACCAATACCAGTTAAGTAGATTTCTTAGTAATTAAATTCCTCCAAGAGACGGGCAAACTCCCTTGCTTAGCTCCTAGACATTCTTGTGAAGGTTTTGATGTCCGTGTTAAATTACAGGGCCTCTGCCCATCTTAGAGTATTTGAATATGATCTTAAGGACAATTTTTTGGGTTGGAAAAACAAAGGTTAATTTCACAATGGTATTATTAATCAAAAGATTAGCTGGCATTTCTAACTTCACTTTGAGTATGAGTGTCCGAGAAACTAATTTCGTAATAAAAATAAATAAACAAACAAATAAATAAATAAAAACAAGAGCAATCTGAGTGTTAAAAAAATGTGGCAAACTTTTAACAGAGCCAGAAGGAAGGGAAGATAAAAAGTGTGAATTAATCTTAGCCAGAGAGAAACTTAGAAACTCTAAAAATACATCCTGCTGTCTCTTCCTATGTAACTTCAGCAATAGCCAACTACCAGCAAGTTAGCTTGTGTCTGTGAATACATATAAAGATAGCTGATATCCCAAGGCATCTGAAATAGCTGTCTCCAGACTCTCCAAACCGGTATCTGGTAGTACCAGATAACAGTGACTGGGAGGAAACAGGCTGGAATTCAGTTACATTTTTACGCAGCTTCTGCCATTTTTCCCAAGAAGATGACCATCGTTCACCAGCTACCAGCTCTTCAGGCTACTCAGACACACACTGAAAATTGACTACTGTAGCAATTAACCTTTGCTCTTCAACAGGCACTTGTAGAATAAAAGGCAGCTTTCAACAGGCAGGTAGAGAAATCTGCACGGAATTTGGAAGGTCGTAAGTGTTTATGGGTGTGTGGGGCTGCAATGGTACCAGGTGGGCTTCCTGAGGTCCCTTCTACATAACTGTGCTCAAGAACTCTCAACCAGCTTCTTGATAAGAGTCATAATCTAATAAACAACATATCCAAGTGAAATAAACTGTCAAGACACACCATTTGTAACACTTACAGAACTGTGAAAGCATTAAACAAACATGCAGAAAATGAACACAGCATCTAATTCGCCTCAGCTGGGTCTTCATTTACAAATGGAGCAACAGGAGTGTAATGAGCTCCCCCTTCTCATTCTGATACACCTCACATCCTGAGACAGGTCCCATGTGAAATCTTGGGCACCTGGCACTTTGGTGGATTGTAGGATTTCATTAGGATATCTACCCATGAAGCTGTTCCCTTCGATCAGAAGGACAAGGCCCACCAGGCAAAAGGTTTGGAGCTTTTGCAGCACTTCAGGCCAAAGGAGACCCCTAGTTAGGGCTCAGCTCCAGCCTAGTGGAAGCATACTTGAGGCACAGACCCATCAAAATGATGGAGAGGTTTTTTCCAATCTTGAGTTTGAGTTTTGCCCATAGTTTATGAAGCTTGCTACAGCCAGTTGTCTGTGGATCTCATCTGACAGAAAGGTGGGAAAGGGGATTTTTCAAGAAATGTGCAGTGGGATTTCTGTTATTTATGGATTTTTCCTGTTCAAAGTTATGGGGTTTTTGTAAGTATTCAGTGAATTGATTTTTTTCCCGTATGCTCTTATCCCTCCACATTTAATCTTCTCAATGGAAATGCTGAGGGGGGGAGGATGGCTTTTAGGGAAAATGGGTAAATCAGAAACACATTCAACATAAAAGAGCTTGTGAAAAATCTTAAGGATTATTTTTTCTGTGGGGGAAAATATTTCTTTAAAATCATCCCAAGTTTTGCAGGGAAAGAGGGCTTATGACAGGTTGACCCAGAAATTTACTTTCATTGAAGTTTATATTGAACTAAGCTGTTTATTGTTTCTCTTTTCCCCAATCACTTCCCCACAGGGAACCAGATTGCTACTGTGTTTCAACTATTCCAAGTAGATTTTTATACTAGTTTCACCAAAGTTCTCCCTAATTTTCTACAAGTTCAGTTACTACCATGCTACAAGTTTTTCTTTTCAAGAAAGGATGCAAAATCTCACAGAAGACAATTTTTTGTGTCAGCTTCATTGTCAAAGTGGGTCTTTTATGACCAAGATCTCAAAATTTCAAGTAGAAAATAAAATTAACATATTCACCTTCTGTTAAATAATTACAATAAGAATAACAAACATACATATTACTTTGAATTATCACCATAGCATATAAGAATGAACAGAGCTGCATCATGAAGCTGAATGTTAAACATTTAAGGATTTGCTATTCTTTGGAAATCCAAGAAGCCAAAGTAATAGTTTTCAATGTGCAAGATAACTTAACCATTGTCTGATATTACTACTAATGTGTCACAGTAGAACTGATTGACAGGAGTTGATAGAAGTATCTATATTATCTATGTTCTTTTTTTTTTTAGTAACTATTAATAATTTTAATTCAAAAATTGTGTCAGACTCATTCCCATCAGGCACAAGGCATTGAAAAGCTCCATTACAACCCAGCAAATGACAGTGCCTGCATGTGTACCACTGAAAGATGGCACACAGGCTGTGAAGTTTGTAATATTCATGGATGCTTGAATATTGTCGAGACACAGATCCAGACTTTCTTTAACCTCACACTCCCTTTCATAGCATAATACAAGAACCATTTTCATCCGTTGTGGGCAAGTTTATACACCCTTTCTGCTGAGCTGCAGCCACACTGCCTGTGACCTGGAGAATATATGTTATTGGGGCAGAGTGAGGGTGGCATGATGTGGCCCTTAGAACCACAACAACCCTGGAGGTGGGGAAATACTCGGAAAAAGCCTCTTCTTCAGAGGTTCTCTCTCACCTTGATGTTCTTCACTAGGCTTGTCCTTCTGCATCTCACTCTTAACATGAAAATGAAAGGAAAAGCTGTTCATACGGTGGTTTGTATTAAAGCAGTTAAAAATTGAACAGGAAAATGGAAATACACAACAAAAGGAGAATTTACACTCTCTGGATGTTGTAAAGGCAGCTGGTAGTATGACCTAAAACCTATGCATAGCTGGGATATCCTTTAGGAAATTACATCTTTTCTCCACAGCCAAGAGAAATGTCAGGTTTGGACTGATATTTGGTCTTATCTAAGCACCTTACAGTGGAAAATTTGTAATTTTTTCCCAGGAGTTCCTGAGTTCCTCTGAGGAAAAGAAAGCATTGTACCAACTGATGTTCAGCATAAATGACCTCCAGGCTTTGGTGAATTTGTCTCAAGTGTACACAAACACACTTCTTCAAATTTCACTGTTGTCTTAGCAGGAGGTCTCTCATAGAAAGAGGCCTTCTTTTCCTGGGTGTCTAAAGGTGAATATTCATTTAAGATTTTTTTTGTATTACAGCAACATGAAGAGACCCCAGCTGAGACCACAACAGAGCATTTTTCCCAGGTGCTCTTGACACAAAAAAGAAAAGTCTTTGTCTCTGAAAGTTACAATCTAACTATGGAAGACAAAGCAAGAATTTATGTCCCTTTTCTTCCAGAAACAGCATTAAGACATTAAGAAATAAAATAATGACTCTAGAAATCACAAAAAGAGTCTAATCTAAAACTGCCGTGCCTGGATAGGATGACATGAGTTTTTCTTGCTTCTTGTTCTGCTATCAGCTTTGTTCTGATGCTGAGACAAACAGGACTCCATGGATGGTGCATGGAACTTATGCTTATGGACATCCCAGGTCACCCCACAACCCTCCTGCCCCAATGTCTCCTCCTCAAGTCGAAACAGGCCTGTTTGCCTTAGAAAACACTGCAAGAGGCCCCTTGGAATGATCCATTTCCTCAAAAAGGAAGTTTTCTTCCTTGCTCTCAACTCTTAGAGATTTCCTTGTCCTCAAAAACTTGAAGTTTTAGGCCTTGTGGGAACCTTTTATTACCATGATTAGCTTTACTTCGGATGATCTCATCATTCAAGTAAAATTCAATTCCTACACGAGAAATATATACTAATGAGGAGTAAAATAAATTCAAAGGGATCAACCTTCCCCAGTCTCCTTTGGGAAATTGAAACAATTTTTTACTTTTTTTTGTTCTTGGCCTGTTTTCCAGACCAATAACTCTGTATTTATTGAGTCTTTTGAGAATCTCTTTCCAGCTTTGAGGAAGTTAGCTGAACCTTCCTTTCCCCTATAGATATCCTGTCTCCTGCTTCAATCACCTGCACAGTACAGTACTATTAGCAATTGCCACTGAAGTCCTCAATATTTTTTAAAGCATTAATAAAATTTCATCTTGTATTGTTGGGAAAAGAAGGGACTGTTGTTTCCCTTCATGCATCTGGCTCTCAGGATACAGCAAAGGAGTTTTGAGTAATACTTGGCTATTCCAAATCTGTATCCACTTAACCTTCTCTTTCACTATTTTCTTGAAAAAAATGCATGCTTTTTTTTTTTAGTGTTCTTTCTGAAAGCTAAACACTTTCTGAGTTATGAGTCAGTTTGACTTAGCAATTCTCACCTCAGCACTGTGATTTTTTACTTGTAACACACAGTTCTCTTCGCCCATCACAAATTTTTTCTATTTTTTAGAGGCTCTCTGTCTTCTTGCCTGTGCTCAGCATCATTATGGTAGTTATTTATCTGTTTATATCCAGAGCTTCTCTTTGAGAATCTTTCCATGTCACTTGTAATACAAACTCTTAATGATACAAAGAGCTTTTTGAGCCTCCTCTGTATTCAAGCCTTATATTCTCCAGTCCAGTCTCACAAAATGACCTGCCTTATTTTATCAAAGTTAAGCTTTTCAATTTGTTAGTCTTAGTTGTCTTATTTGTGTGTGTCTAACCCTTTAATTCAAATGGGATGAGTTCATGTTCACTTGGTCCACGAGTATTTTCTATAATGTAATTTCTTCTACAACACACTGCTTACCGAAATCAAGCCTAATGAAATATTGCCTCTTGCTCTTTCAGTGATTATTTAGTGAAAAACTGATGGTTACTATATCTTGAAGATATAAGCCACTACTAGTAGCATTTTTTCCTCCATTTCATTAAATTTCTTGTTAAAGTTACCCAAAATTACACTGTCCAAGCTCAGATTTGACTCTAGGGTCTACAACTATATTACAGGATACTCCCAGTAGAACTTCCTTTGCCAGCCATCTCAAAATGAACAGTGACCCAAATAGTTTTTTACAGCCACTCAACTCTTTTTCCAGACAACATACAGAAAAGAGTCTACATTATATTAATGTCAATTTTCCTGTTGTAAAGTATTTTACTAGGGAATTTGCATAATGGCAAGGTGGTTTGTGCAGTTCGTTTCTTTGCTGAGGTGGACAATAATATATTTTTGATTTTCCCCTTAGCGAGATTAAAAGCAGATAAAAAGACTTCTGCTCATGCCCTCAAAAATATACATTTGTATGGAAGCCAAGGATAGAAACTATGATCTGCACAGATTAATCCATCTTAACAATTTATTAGTCTAAGAAAAGAGGGCATATAGCTGAAACCTTTGTGCATTTTTAACATTTGGTGCTAAGACTCCATATAAGGTAAATATAAGCTATACATAAGTTTGACAAAGCAATTAATAATTGTAGAACAACATATGTATAAGTATGTAGATTCAATTTATACGAGTGGTAACCTAATGGAGGTTTACAATTTGAGTAAAAAATATTTTCCAAGTAGAATTGAAACACTTTATTTTTCAGATACTATTTTACAGTAAGTCTTCCTGCATAAATGTTGTGTTCCAATAGGAATTGTGTTCAGGGGAAAATTGTAGAACATTTATATTTGCATTTTGTTAAATACCTGGTGTCCACTGCTCAGGGAGGGAATGCATAAATCTTGATTTTAATTACCAAAGTAAAGCAAAGCAATCATTATTTCAGTTGTGACTGTGCTAACTCTGACAGCTACAGCTGACTGATATCTTACTACTCTTCTCTATCGGAAACGGAACATTTCCACAATAACACACAGTTAAGCTTACTTTCCCTGAAAGTCATAAGCAGTGCTAAGATATAAATTAGGTCTCTGTTTAATAGTTATGCTGGTTTTTTTATCCCCCAGAGAGCTCTGTTCAATTACATCTCTCAGGTGCCTTTCTTTGAATCCCTGAAAAGAAAAATAAATACGATTTCTGTGTTCCATAGGCACTTCGGTTACATCATGTGTCTTTCTAATTAACTTTTTTTTATAAAGATTTTTTTTTTCCAAGGTCTGTTTTTTCTCGCTGTTTAAGAGAGTGGCACCCAGCTGGGCAGTTGCAGTGAGTGGTTGTAAGGTCTTTCAGCACTCCCATTAAGACCTTCCTTTTTGAGTGTTTTATAATGTGGCCATTTTGATTCACATCAGATTAAATCTTGGCAAGTGGGTCCCTAGCTTAGGAGTGAATTGTTTGTACAGCACTGAATTGATCTAGTTGTTTCTCAGTGAGAATGATGCCAAAAATCATGCCTCCTGAGGTCAATTTCCACCTCAGAGGGGGCCAAGAGCACAGCAAGGCATTACTTAAACTTTGGTTTAAGGCCTATGCCCTTGATCCCTCTCACTTCTGTCCTGTCCTCCTGGTCAGCTTTGTCCTTTCTCTTTCTGCAGGAGCTTAAGCGAGAGCCATTTCTTTCTTTGTGTGTTGGTAGAGCATATACACTATTCTAAACCAATGTATCACAGCTTTGTCAGGATCAAGAGTGACTCCACAGACTATCTACAAGGTTCATCCTGCAGTTTGATTCAAAACTATAGAGGACAAAGGGTTCATCCCTGGGAAGCCTTACCTCTGCCACCAGTCCACCTCTTGGGCATGAGGTGGGGAGCACCCGGGAGTCACAACCCCTCCAGAAAACTCCTGCAAATAAAGCAGTTGGTGATCAGACTTGACATAAATTTGGTTGTGTGGCTTTGCCCAGATCACATCTACTCAGAATAATATCAACTTGTTGTTTTCAGACAGCCTAGATTAGATCTTTAATGCGTTTTGATTTCAACAGTTCTTTTCGATTATGATTTGAAGCATCCTTTACACTGGGGAATTGGGAATTACACTGTCTTCTCTTCAAAACATATTTCTTGCATGTTAAATACACTGTGTTGTATTAAACAGGGAAAGCTATAGCCAACTATTGCAGTACTCGTACTACTGTTGTTTTTAGCAATGTAAGCAAAGCAACATACTATTGAGGTCTGGGGGGTTGGTGTTGAGTTTTTTCTTCTTAGTTATGAGGCTCACTTCTATTTCAACTGAAACAGAGATTACTTTCTGCACACTGACTAAAACCCAAGGTATTGTTTAATCCTATTAGTGGAATAATCTTTCTATCATCTGTAGTTCATCATGGAAATTTCAGAGGCTTCCTAGAGTCCCATTAGCCACAATCACAAATGGAAGCAGCCCCAGTATCACATATCAAGCACTAAAATGTCTTAAGCAGCTAAGCTGGTATGTTGCTCTATATTTGATTAAGTTGTGCTTTTGCCACCTTAATAAAATTGACAGTTTCATTTTCCCAGTTCAATAGCATAAGCAGACAGGAAAAGTTCTGTCATGTATGCCACTATGTGAAATGTAATGCCTTCTGTGAACTGGTATAGAATATAAATAATTTTTAAATAGAATTTATAGGTTACAATTACTTCCTCTATTCAATGTTTTTAACCTTTGTCCTTTCTAAATTTTATATTGCATGGCACTCTTTCTGCAGAATTTTATATCATTTTATGACACTTTTGTTCCTTATAACAGAAGTTGAATAATAAAAACTACAATATTTTTCTTCCATTTTTTCCTGTTTGACATAAACTTTAAAATATTATTTTGATCAGTGGTGCAGTTCACTGAGAAACTAATTCTTCCATGTTTACTCACTGCAGGCACATATCAAATAGAGATAACTGTAGTAGAATTTAGTTTCAAATATTACAGTATAGACTGTAACTATCTACAACATCCCAAAGAATGTAATATCCACACAGGGTAAATACCAGCTAGGTCATCTTGTTCATAGATGTGACAGTTTAAAATTAAGCCCAACCATGTGCACACAATTTTTTGTTAAATTTAGTTTTAAATGCCCAAAGCATTTAAGCTTTTGCAGTTTGCTATGGGAAGTGTTCCGCAGAAAAGTAGATCTCAATTTTGGAAAGTGTCTTCTAGAGGCTTTAATCTTTCTCCGCTTCATTCACCCCATCCTGGCCAATAACTATTTCAGGGTTGCACTCGGTCAGGGCCCTCCCTTTCCCTGACCCATTTGCATGCTAGACATAAGACCAGATATCCTGGGATGCAGACACACACCCAGCATCTGCTGCCAAGGCAACAGGAACAGGATGCATTTTCTAATATTTCAGATAAAGAAGGGATGATGTTTCAGGGCTGCCAACACCCACCATTTCCCTGAGGAGAGGCCAGTACTGCCCACAGATCTAGAAGTCATTTAGGATAAACACTTTGCACTTGGCTTACCTTGAGTTTGTCTGATTCAGGCAAGTACAAAGGGTGACTTTCAACAATGCTATTTAGAAACTGGAATCTGTGCACTTCATACATATATATATATATACATAGATATACACATCAAGACAGCCCCTGTGCCTTCTTCTTGTAGAGTGACCTGAGAAGATACAGTCTGATCCTTATGGTATGCATCTTCTATGTAACACTGGAATATGTAATTGGCCACTTGTGATATTATTTCGTTTCAGTTCTTTGATCAGGTTTGTACATTTACACTGGTGTTATGCTGAAAGGCAATAGTTAAATAGCAGGTGGCTGCTCACAACCTATGCACAAAACTATTTTCATGCAAACCTAGAAAAGGACAAATAAATCCGTAGCTGTGGATAGACACACACCAAAAAATGGGGCAAACTCACTTAAATAATGATCTTATCTGTGCTCAAAGTTCTCTGAATTAAGTTGGCTGAAAATTTTCACTCCAGAGCTAAAAACTCTGTTGTGAGATGCTGGGCGTGAAACACTCCTGCCTTTATCTTCCTGCAGGACTATGAGTCCCAGCAGAGGAATATCTGGGAATGTTCTCAGGAACACCACAACACAGGAAAGAATCTGTTAATTGTCTTTTGGAAGCCTTTTTCATACACAGGAAGGGAGTGCCGTGTCCAGTTAGAAAGAAATGTATGTGCTTGCTTAACACTTTCTGGGAGAAGTTATGGGAGTCTGGCATGGCTGGAAGCTGTATGCAGACAGTTCATATGGCATCAGATGCCAGCTTTTGTCAGCCTTTCAAACATCCTCACAGCTGATTGGAAAACAAGTAGGAACCCCCCTCTGTGTACCTCCCTAAAGGCTGCAGCACATAAGGGGGGTGTGGGGTTTGGGACACTGGTGCTTTTACCCCAGAAGGATACTTAAGTGTGATAAGATGCTCTGTCTCACAGTTTTCTGCCATCTCCTGCATGCTTAAGAAATAATAATGATGAAGAAGAAAACTTTCATGCTAGGCTACAGTCAGACTCAAAGCAACATTAGAAACCAAAATGGTTGAATACATACATGGGGTATTAGGGGACAGGCTGCACATTGTCCATGTGGGTGATTAAATCTCTAACAATGAACCAGAATCAGATTGTCTCACTCTCTCTAAACAACTGATAAAGATCTCCATAAATAGTATTTGCACATTTCTAGATACGAGGCAAGAATGCTGTATGTTAGTAAGCACACTACATTTTTGATCAAAAACAGTAGAATTTTCTCATTTTCCTTCAACATGATTTAGCTGGTTAAGCAATGGTAGTTGATACATCATGGGGGTAAAGTTTGATTGTTTTTTTTAGGAAATCAAGTCGTATGGAAAATTTTAGTGGTTTGGGAAAGTCTGAGGCAATGCTATAGGAAATATTTCTAAAAGCAAAGTCTGAAGAGCTGTTTAAAAATATAGGTTATAGTTATTTGCTATAATAATTTTTTAGTGATCCTGTCCCTGAACAGTTTGTAAGAAGAATATATATTTTAACCTACGTGTCGTTGCTGTAGGGTGATTTTTAGAAAGATTGTTTGTTTAAATGAAATTATAGTTCCAGGCAATGTTTAAGAGGCTGTGAAATAGAAATTCATAGTACTTCACTCGTACTCTGTTAAATTTTAAATCTACAGAACTACCCAAATAGTCTGCATAAACGTATTAAATTTGGGAAGATAATTGGATTCACTGGAAATACAGTTATGTATCTGCATATTCAGATATTTTGTGTCCTCTGACGTTTCTTTTTTGGCCACAGTGTTTGCATTTTACTTAACTGCTTATGTGGAAGTTTCATTTAGGATAGCAAATAATAAAGGTGAGTGTTAACATTCTTGGCTTTTATGCAACAAAAATCCTTCTGAAATGTATGTCAACATCTTCTGAATCTCTAGACCTTTGGAATTTATATATGCCCTTGTCCAAGTTTATATCATCTAAAGAGCAAGTGGCTATTGCACCCCACCCATTCAAGAACTTTCCAAAAGCTTTCAGCAAGTCAGTGTTTTTTCTTCCAATATCTTGACTTTCTCCTTGTACCCGACAAAAGCATTTCCATATTACAGCAGACACAGCTTCTCGTGTGAGTTGGTCTCACTTCCGCAAAACATTAAGCACATGATTATCTTTCAATGCATTTTTAAAATTTAAGATCAAAATATATCCCTATATGACAGGTATAGCTGATGTATCACATATGTGAAAGTAAATACATGTTGAAATGCTTTGCCAAATACGAATGGCTGTCCTGTATGTTGAAAGTATATGTTTAATTCTTTGGAAATTTTTAATATCAGTAGTTATGTTCCAAGTATTTTTTTTTATTTTTAACAAATCCCGTTAAGAATCATAAGCTGAGTTTTTAAAAGGTGAGTTCTGATGGTTTTATGAAGGGTTTCCATTCCTTAAATGCTTTGGATAATGTTTTTACATATGAATGATCATGCTTATTTTGTATTTTTTATGTTAGTTAATTACTTTTATGAAGTACATTACTTTATGAAGAAATTTCTTTGATTGAAGTGAGCTAAATTAAGTCCTTTCCTTTTATTGATTAATTTGATTTCCTCCTCTTTGTTGTTTCTTTAATTCACTAAAAGCTATTATGACCATGCTTATACTTGTGTATGCATAAAATTTACCCTTAAAATGAGGCAAATAATGAAAATTCCCCTATATTGTCATGATTTTTTAGTTAATTAAGGTTTATAATTCCACAGAGAATAGATGCTAAAAGTTACACTCTTCTCTACAAGTTCAGATAACAGTTCAATATGTTCCAGATGACTTGTCCAAGCTCTGTAATTATCATCTACTCTTTTTCCCAAGTGAAAGAGAGCAGTTTCTGATCAGAAGTTCGTGTGCTGCAAAAAACCCCAGATGTCTTTTTAAATTAAGGCAAACATTTAAGCACTAGGTAAGTAAATAGAGACCTGGGAGGTAGAATGAATAAATAAATAAACAAACAAATAAGTAAGCCAGAAGGTAAAATCAATGCCTATAAAAAGAATTACACAAAAGTAACAGCAAGGCTCTTTTATGCCATATTCTTTGCAGAAACTCATATTATGTGCTATACCTCTTCATCATAGCCACTCACCTTTTGCTTACTGAGCTGAGCAGTATACAATTGCTCTGCTATTTTGTACAAGAAGAAATATAATTAGGGCAGGACTTCAGCTGGGACTTTTGGGTGGCAATATATTACCATTATTACTATTATCCTTCCTGTTACCATTAAAATACTATGCTATATGCTCTCTTTCTAGCCCATGTCAGTGCCCCTTGGTAAATCAGTAAAGAGCTAACAACCAGTTCCTTTTCCTCCTTCCTAAAATTCCACTTCAGCAAAAAAAAGTTTACAACGTGAATGACAGCCAAATAATGAAATAACTGTGTGTAGAGTTTATGTAAAATTCATGAAGAGATTGCTTAAGGCTTTTTTTTTTTTTTTTTTTTTTTTTTATGGGAGTATTCAAAACATCTGAATACAGGTAGAAGAGCAGGCAAAAACAAGCAAGAATCATTTACACCAAGTAGTTATGAAAAAGCTTACAAAATCTTGGGGGTTTTGAATTTCATTTCTTATGTTGGTGATACATAAAAATCAAGATCATACAGTACTAGCAATTGTATAAAGTTTACACAGGTGTGTTTTCAGCAAGTATAGATTTTATCCAAGCCAAGTATCAAAACTTACTCAAATTCTCCTTACTAGTTAACTGTGAGCATTGCCTGCTGCAAGAAATGTAGCCAGACTCACATCATGTAAAAGATTTGCTCAGCTCAAGAAGAATTCTCACAAACCAGATTTACTTTCAGCACAACATGTTGGGTCATACAATAGAGATTATCTTTCATGAAGAATTTGTATTTATTGCTACAATAATCAAAATACAAGTACATTTTTACTATTATCTGAACTCCTTCAGGTTATAGTTCATTTCTGGTGCCACTAACCATCAACAGGGACAGCTGAAATGTCTGAGACAAAGCTGTAGTTTTATACCTCCATTTCCTGAGTTATTTTTACATTTTTTCTGTTATCTAAGAGGTATTTGCCTTCCCAGTTCTATAAACACATTGACTTTCAGAAGTTGTGGGTTTTTTTCAGCTTAGTTACACTGCTTAGTCCATGCATTGAAGGAAGACACATTCAAGAGTTGCTGGCCTTGTCTCACACCATGGAACACTTTTACTGTTAGCAGCTAAAATAATCCTCACTATCTTCTGCATCCTTGCTTTCTCACTGAAATACTATGCTTTCCTTGCTTTCCATACAGTAGTCTTAATGTGAAGCTCCTTCCTGAATGCTGGGTCCAGGTTTCTAAACAGAAGGAACCTTCTGACCTTTTCCAGAAGCTCGCAGACACCAGGAGAGCCATAAGTTACCCAAATCTGGCAGTAAACCTGACTACATGTCTACTCTTTTTGCTCTCTCTCCTGTGCTTTCATATTTCATTGTGTCTCTCTGTGGTCATGGTTGCATATGCTTACCTAATAGTACAGTCTCTTGTGTGCTCTTGATAAAGAGCCTGGCAGACCAACCCAAAGATTTCATTGGCATGTATACAGAGATGTTAAATAACCACAGACAAGCTGTAGGTAAAAGCTTCTAGAGCTCATGGGGTTGCATGATCCCAGATGTGATTACCTTTAATGTGGCAGCAAGCCATACAAAATAGATATTGCTTTGGTCTGGGCCATAATCCAGTGATAAACTGGGCAGGTATGCAATCCTACTCCTGACAGCTTCAGTCCTGCCCACAAATATCCTCCAGAGACTGCAGAGAGTGAGTGATGAAGGGAGCCAAAGAAGGTGATGAGTCCTTGGTGCTAGTAACAGCTATCTGTGACATTTGGGTTTCCAGTTGTGATTGATGGGGCCAAGGAAAGGTCAGCATGAGGGTCACTGTTTTTCTTCATAAAGAAACCATTTTCTATTATTTTAAAAGCATTTCCAATACCTGTCCTAGCAAACAACACTGTGAAAACCTTGCTGGCTCACCCCATGGCCCATTGCTTGTATTACAATGAAAGCAATAGAAAAGGTACAGCAGTACCTGGACAGACTCTTTATGAAGTTCCCAATAAAGTGAAGGCCTTTGATAAGGATGTGGCATGATCCAGTCACCTGGCTTTTTAGAGCAGGTTTGTTTGCACAGAGAACAGGCAGCAGCTTCCCATTGCCACTGGCCAATCAATGAGTTGACAACAAGGGTCAAGTTTGGGCCATTGCAATTGAAACCTGTAAGATTTCTGAAAAATATTTCCCTGAACAATGAACTCTAGGAAAGATTGATATTTCTGAAGTTCCCTAGGCAAGCTGTCTCTTTTGCAGAATATCTCAAGCAGTTTTCACTCTGAATAACCGGCAATTAATTGCCTAATCAGCTTCTCTGTTCATTGAATCTGGCCACCTGATGAGGAAAAGAAACTTCCACCCTACAATTTCAATCACAAATCACATTAAAAGAAACTACTGAATTTCAGACATGCTGCATGCAATTTTATGAAGTTCCACAAACCAGACAAGTTTGTTTAAAATTGTTTAGCTAACAAATACAAAAAATTAAGTTCTGAGAAAATCAATGGTACTTCATGAGAGTTCAAGAATAGTGAAGGAACAAACCATTATATTGTCAAATACAGAGGTCCTCAGCTCTGTATTTAGACTATTACTGAGCAGAGAATGAAAGTTTCAGATGGGATTTTCTAAAAGAAACTCCCACAGGGCACACAGTGCATCTCAAAGGCTGGCAACAGCCCACTGTCTTCCTGCCTTTTCAAAAACTATTTTTGGCTGACATTGCAGTTTTTAAAAAAGAACAATGCAACCCCTTCAAACACATAATCAAAGTCCACGTCCAATTTGGCATGTATACCTCCAAATAGATCTATCTATTTAATTCCCACCCTACAAAAAAAGAGCCAGACAGATGCAGTAGACTGTGTAGGTAAGGTGTAATTTGGATTTGATTAAAGGAAGCTCTTAAATAATCAAGTTCCTTTCCTCTCCAATGCAAACGTGAGCTATGAATTCTCATACAATAGTACTCCCAATGGGGATTTCCTGTGAAATGTTTTCTTAGCATTTCCATGTGTCCCTACACCTGCCTGCAATAGTGCAGGTTGCTGCAACATGGTGATATTTCTTCACAATACATAACCCTGTGCCTGCATGTATGGCTTCACTCTATGGAGCTACACTGCCTTGCACAGCACAACTTCAAGGCTCCCAAGGGAGCAGAGCAGGTATTCCCTGTTGGTCTGTCACCACAGTTAAGCAGATTCACAGATTTCTAAGGCCAGAAAGGAGTGTTGTGTTCACATTCCAGTTTCACAGTTCTCTAACTTGCAGGTAAAGGAGTATTTGATGCAAGACTGGAACAGTACAGCATTAAAGGAAAAAAATATCCTCATTCCTTATAAAGACAGTATTGAGCTGAAATGTCAGGTTGGGACCTTGTTTTTCTGAAATAACAAGAGATGATTATGAGTACTTCTGTCTCAGTCTGTAACCTCCACACAGGTTTTATCCATTTTTCTGTGCCAGTAATAAGCTATCTGTTTACAACTGAACTGCTCAATTTCAGGTACAGACTTTGTATTCCTGAAATCTATGAAGACCATAGACAAAAAACACCTACTTCTTCATTGCTGTTGAATATTTGAAAGATGATTACAGAAAAACAGCCTTTCAATTGTTCGGGGAGTGTTAACTTATTTTCTCCACAATGCAAACAAAGTCCTAGCAACCAGAGCTACATGAAGGCTACTGGGTGGTTACTAGAATCCCTAAAAGCCTCAGTATTTAAGATTATACTAACTAATTTATAACACAGGCATCACTTATGGGAAGACACAACCATAATATGAGTAAGCAGTCTGTTCAAACACAACCATTGCACATGGCTGGGGGCTGGTGGGTCAGCTGCAGCCATTTTGACTCCCTGTTTCTCCTTGCCCTGCCCATGAGGCCTTTCTTCTCAGCTGCAAGAGATGCTATGAAACATTTTTGCTTCAGGTAGCTTCATGGGTGCAGAACACCTCTCCTTCCTTCTTTCTGTGGGACAGAGTAGGGTAATAGAAAAGACCACAGGAACTGTAAAAAAAAAATACACCTTCACAGCAGACTCTATAGCAGATATAGAGACATAAAGATATATAGATATCCCACCCAATCTGGTCTTTGGGAGAACATTTTTCTGTACCTTCAGTAGCACTGTTGGTACATATATATATGTGTATAGGCACTCACACAGCTGCACTCTCCAGATCACGTTTAGAGCTTAAATACACTCCCAGAGCAGCAGGAGGATTTAGTCCAACAACAACAAACTTTGCTATTTTATCATCACTCTATTTAAAATAAATCATGTTTGAAGGGCCCAGGCCTGCCTCACCTGCCTAAAGAGAAGGACCACTGCTTGTGCATGCGGAGGAGGAGGCCAATTAAAAGTATTTGGCTGTGAGCAAGCAGGGCTGAATTCAGGGAAACACCTAAATCAATAGGCATCAGCTTTCATCCTTTCTTTGGGAAGGCCAGATGACTCCTATCTGTGGGAAGGCAAATTCTAATGAACACTTACAATACAATGATAAAACTTCAATTCACTTAAAGGAAAGTACCTGACTATAAAAAGTAATTTATAAGATACTATAAAAGAGAAAAGGCAATTACAGACAGAGAATGCAAGAAGATGCTATTATATACAGGGTGAAAGTTTTTATACTGTAACTAAGATAAACTCTCATTTATGTCTTTATCTAGGGAAGTACTGATCTATTAAGGCTACCTTGGAAAACTATTGCTCTCTGTGCAGTTTTTGAGTAAGTAAAATGGAATTTACATCACCAGAATGGGCGAAGACAGTGTTATCAGTAGAAATGCTTTCTTTTTTCCATGGGAATAGTACTATTATTCCAAATTAAAAACATGATACTGCAAACATTATCTTTCCTGTCCATTAGAAAATTTACTGATATTTAATTCTAATTTGTGCTTGCTCTCAAATAGTCTGAGAGCTAAGTAACAGGACTTTTATCTGAACTTGAGGATTTACACAATAATCTGAGTAAAGCACTTTTTAATCTTTGTTTGGTTATCAAAAGTTTTTATTTGTACTCTATATTATTCATAGAGGTCACTGGACATCACAAACAGTACTATGTCTGATTCCTCCCTCCCTGAAACCTTTTAACTTGCAGACTGTGAAGTAAAAAACAGTGAATTATATTCTGTCCTTCTGACCTTTGGGTTAAGCCAAGTCTGCTCTGCAGTTTCATCAATGAAGCAGTCACAGCCTTCCAAAAGATTGTTAACTGCTGAAGCTACACAGTGGTACTGAAAGAGCAAATCTGAACTAATGATACTTATTTTAAAAGCACATTCTTACTGACCAGAGCAGACCTGATACAATGCCCACTGAATTCACTTGGGATGGCATTCATGTCTTTTAGCCTTAAACACTTAAAGCAGAGATCTCTACACTTCAGACAAATCTTTGTCATAGGTCCTTTAGGGTGTGTCTCATCTGAAGTTTTTGACTTTTACATGAGGATGGAATAAATTTCACTCCTGGAGCTTTTTTTCTTTCCACTGACTATCAAATGATTACCACATGACTTAGACGACTGCTTTGTGGGCATCTAAAGTTGAGTAAGAGGAACTGGAACTTCTGGTTTCTAAAGGGATTCTTTTTTTTCAGTCTCTACAAGGTAGCACCATGGTGCAACTGTGAATCATGACATGAAAATTTTCAGTCTCTGCAGTTGTGCTTGTGATGAGGAAAACTTCAGAATAAACTGGACAAGGAAAGGAGCCAACAGTTCCTTCCTCAGAAACCTTGAGTGCCTCAGTGTGCATCCTTTGGTTTGCACAGATCTCTGGAGATGGAGAGCAAAGTGGGTGTTTGTTTAAGGTAATTAAAATGCATTAAATGTTAAGCTCCAAGTTGCCAAACACTGCCAGAAAAGATATTCTTCTCATTTTAGACAGTAGAAGACACCTAATGCTCTCTGGTGCAAGTCCCACACTTCAAGTTCCACAGCCACAACCTGTTACAGAAGTTGGGGAAATCTCAAGGGATTGCAAAATTGTGTCCTAATCCTGTGCC
The DNA here is from genome assembly GCA_038090715.1 of Florisuga fusca. NCBI lineage: Eukaryota > Metazoa > Chordata > Aves > Apodiformes > Trochilidae > Florisuga > Florisuga fusca. The sequence goes on along the minus strand of JAAWXA010000011.1, from coordinate 6,096,169 downwards.
AAAAGGATGTCCCATTTGTCCCTACCTGTGGGCTGACAATGACACTTCTGAGTTTTCAGAGTTACCCCATGGTAATTCTTGACAGATAAGCATCAATGGGCAACAAACAGGGTGACCAGGGCCAGCACAGGGCAAAGAAGGGTGCTGCATGTACTAGCAGTCACTCAAGGACATGACAGTTCTTGGCCTTCCGTATAAACAAGGCTGAGTGTTTAAAACTCACTCTGGTGTAAATTTGTGGAGAAGTATCTGTTCTGTATAAACACTTACCACCAACCCTGCATTGTCTGCTTGCAGCATTTTATATGTAATTCTAATACGTAACATATCTCATTGTAATTCAGAGAGTGGGCACTGAGAGAAGGGCAAAAACCTTTCCCTTTTATTCTAACTCTGCTTCTGCTGAAGGTAACTGAAAAATCATTTTAAATTAATTGAGAGCAGAGTTAATCCTCTTCTGTTTTGTTCTGTGAACTGCAAGGGTAACTAAATACAAATCTAACACTGTAACATGAGGGACCCTTTCTCATACTTATTATTTAAAAAGTTGATTTGTTTTTATAGCAATGAATCGATTTCTTATTTTAATAATTGAAACTTACCTATGATGAAACCTGAGAGGGAAAGGTTCTAAGTCAGGAGTGGCACCTGAGTAAAAATTACAAGCTTTGTTCTGTGTACAGCTTCTGTAAATGAAAAGCTGTCTTGCTTTTTATAGACGAATGTAAAATTCTGTATGTAACAAAACCAGATTTTTTTAAAAGGAAATAACATGAGAAGGAAAAGAAAGAGCTTGAATTTCTAGTGATGTACTTTCAAGCATTTGCATGAATAGTTACTGCTTCCAGCTCTGCACTCGCAAGAATCCATAAACAAAATAACTGTTCTCTTTATGAAAGAATAACATGGGACCAAAAGACTGTATAATGAGATGCAGCTTTCTCTGCAAAAAAATGCTAAAAGTCTAATTACTGCATAGTGTCTACATTTAAGGAAGACACATATTTAAATGCATTAATTATAACATGTTGACTGTATAATCTAAGAAATTATTTTTTTTTTCCTTCAGAAGGTGCTAATCAGGTCCTGTGGCATATTTGTTTGAGAGTGCAAGTCCCAGACTTTTATGCCTTAATTTAAAATAAATTATGAGAAGCAAATTTCATCATCTTATTTTCTTTTTTTCCTTGTTATTATATCTCCTCCTGTGTTCCTCAATCCACTACAGAGAAGAACTTCCAATTTTTATAAGTCTTATTTGGAGAACTTATGCACCATATCCTCTCAAAGTAAACAAAATTACAACCTTTACATTATTTAGTTTTGTGATGCTATGATTCTCAATTAATTAACTCAAGTACACTGCTGAATTTTAACGTTGATAGTATTAACACATTTCCTTTTTATGCTTAGAAAAAACATTTCTTGACATAAAGCTTCATACAGCTCTGCACAACATCAAGTGCTCAGCTCTGAGTAATAATTTGTGTGAATATAAAGGTTTCATTAGTGTAGGAAAACAATAGTTCCAGTAATACACTTTTGTAATTTGCCTCCCCTCCCCTTTTTTTTTGATTGCAAAATATATGAATGAAATAGAACATAATCTCTTTTATTCACTGTGTTTGGATTGGCCTAATTAAAACTTCTCATCCTGTTTCTGATCTTCTGCATGGTTCTGGTCCTGTAGTCACCCCTGGCACATGGAGACAGATCAGAAGGGAGGTGAGGTACCTAAGTCACTAATGCATGGCTTGCATATATAAGATAGAGAACAAGTGAACTCATTAAGCCCATTAAATCTACAAGGATTGTATTCTGCTTTGGCTTCATTTCACATCACTATTCCCTGACTTCTGCCTCACATTGCTCTGGATTCTGCACCAAACCCCAGCATCGAAGAGCAAGCAGGAGTGATGCAAAAATCCACTGAACAGTAATGTTCATTTTTATTGGCTGTGTTAATTATCTGAAAGGCATGCTTTAAGTTCACACAGCAACTTCCCAGCTTTCTATTCCCAATGAAACTTGGCCTTGAGAGGATAGATATAGGCTGGATCCAAGGATAGATGAACTACAGGATTGGGTACCTCCTGCCTCACCTGGGGACAAATGGACAGCTCTTTTGCTCGCTCTCTCTTTTTATTATTTTTTTTTTCTTTTCCCTGTCTCTATGTTGTTAAACAAAAAATGACCTCTTGTTTTCAAGACAGACTAGAAAGATTATCACCTCCTTGCAGAAGAAAATTTGGCTTGGTTAAGGCACTGACACGTGGGGCAGCACCTTGGGGTTAGCTCTGCACAGAGTTGATTCAGGCCAATGTTTTCAGGGAAGACCAAGCGCACCAACTAGTTAAGTACACTCTGATACACCACCAGCTGGCTGCCATCCCACTGCCTTTCTGCAGGCAGCCTCACCCTCCACCTTGCATCCTTTTCTGCAGAGCAGCAGCATGGCCAAAATGGGATTGAATCAATGGAGCTGATTTCAAGTTCAAACTGCCATGTCTGAGCTGACAATAATCCAGCTCTCCTCTAAATGTCATGAAGCACTAGCCCTGATCACCCTGGGAGGCAGCATACAGCAGGGCTTTCTGCACAAGTGCACCACCAGCAGTGCCTGCTCCCCCCCAGCAGCAGCAACACTGCCCAATACCTGATTTTGGGGTAAAAATTCAGTGCTGTTTAGTGGGGAGAAAAAAATAAGGGGGGAAGAGGGAAGGCTGAAACTTTTCTCTGCCGGTCACATTGAGCACACCTAACTGAGAGAAAGAATGGGAGATTGCTAATGATTGTCAATTAAATTCAAGGTGCTCAGCACCCAACAAGAACATCACAGAATCCCAGAAAGTGACAGTGTGATATGACAAGGTTGTTTTGCTGTTGTTGTTGTTGTTACTCTTGGTTGGTTTTCCTCAAATTCTGAACTGAGATTTTTCTTCTAGAAATTAAAAAGAATTCCTGAGCTAATGTGATATTGAGTCACTGCAAAACAGTACATTCCCTTTACTTCCAGGGCACATTTTTTGTGTGTGTTTGGAATAAAACAGTAACTAAAATAAAAATACTTTTATCCTATTCAGAAGAGGGCTTTGTTAGGCAGCCAAGAATTTTCCCTCATTATTTCATGCTGTCATTGAGCCTGACTTTTGTAATAATAATATTTTTATTATTTTGCATTAATAGGAAACACGAGCCAATGCTAGCCAGATATCTCAGAGTGATCACAGCTCTCAGGACTGCTCATAGTTCCCAGAAGCAGGAACACACTCTTGTCTTCCTCAGCACAGAGTACATCACTACTGCCTGTACAGAAAACACACCAGCAGCCCATGGCAAGGCTTAGATGAGCCCTTGGGAAGCATACAGGAGCTCTCATCCCAGAAAAAAATGTAAGGGCTCTACACAAGAAGACCCAGGGCAAAGGAGTAGGTTTTGGAATATGGGGTACCCAGGAAATGTTCTAGGTGCCAACATCACTTGAGCGACTTTGGTCATTACTGTAGTGATTTCCTCATTTCTCAGTCCCTGAACCTCTCATATTTTTTTTCTCCCACTGGTCACTCTCTCTATCTGATGAGAAGTTCATACGTCCCTGTCTCAGCTATCTATTGTCTACAGACTTCAGAACATGTATACCCCAAGTAATTTCACAGTGTCTCTGAGAGCTGAGAGTAGAATTGATTTTCTGCATTTTATTTTTTATTACATCTAAACTAGGGATATACACATTCTGCGGCTGTGTTTCCTTCTTTTAAGAACAAATACAGTGTTTTTCTCTCTGATTGACAACAGCATGTTGCATGCATTGTGATCAGGTTCATATTCTCTCCACCTACACGTCTATTGCCATCCAAACCCCCAGTGATGGAAAGCAGTCCTTTATTTCTCTTGATAAGACAAAGATTCCTACAAATACTTTCCTCAGCTTTTAAACCTTTTTTAAACACAATTTATAAGCAGCAATTACCATCACACCTATTAATCAATCATTTTAGTATGAGAAAATCAGGAGAAATTGAACTTTCACTGGAAAACAAAGTAGCTCATTGATCCACAGTCCCTTTTCCAAACCATCACTTCATGGAAGAGGCTCATGGAGCCATTAGGAAAAGGAAAGTACTGCCCTCCAGGACTTCTCCAAGAATGGGGTTAGAGCTGTTTCAAATCAGTTTCAACAACATATGAGTGAGCTCTCACCACTTCTAATCTACTTTATGGTGATAGCACTTGATACTCTTCATCCCCTCATGACATTATCCTGTCCTCTGAAAACTCAGGCTGAAGGCTGCATTCCTGGAGTCCCAGGTCATGCTTCCAGAAAGCAAGCACTGCTCCCTAAAACTACCCCCTGCTACAGCATCTGCCAGTTCTGACCATCTCACATGCTGAAATTAATTAAACTGAGTCAATTATTTTCCATAAAAGAGATTATCAAAAAATGTCCATTGCCTCACTAACAGTGGGAAATCCCATCTCAACTACTTGAAATAATTATTCACTTTTTGGTATGGTTAATATCTTGTGGTTGCCTGACTTCCAGTCCTCTCTCAACAGTAAATAGATCACATAGCAAGAGCAAACAAATTCTTTGGATTTTTTTTCAGTATGAGCTCCTGAGCTGACACAGATGTCCTACTACCTAGCCAGAAAATGTGATTGCCCTGACTACTTCAGACAGAAGGAATCTGTCTCTTCATCTGGTGTTTTGAAGATATTTTGCAACCAAAATCTATCTCCAGCTGAAAGAAAAGACTGTGTTCAACCCAGAGGTGGCAAAGAGCAATTGCTTCAGTTCAGGTTACCCATAGGAAATAAGTACACTGCTGGATGAGCGCCCTATGCTCAATACTCTGTTATCTACCCAAATGGCATTATCAAAGTAGATCTTCCAGTACCATCTGATTAATTTTCTAGGCTACGTGTAAAGGTGTAGCTTTATCTGCAATTCAGTTTGTAGGTACAGGAACTTTATTGTCAGGACTTCTATAAAATAGCACCAAGCAAAGAGAGAGAGCTTTGTCACAAGCAGCTCAACCTCCTACAAAGATTATTGACCAAATCAATGGACCGGAAATCGAATGCTCCCTCTCTTGAACTTTGCCTGCCTGGCCCCTTTCCACACATAGGCAAGAATTCAGAATCTTACACCCATCCTTTTCCCAAAATAATTACAAATAAAGGATACGTAACCCCCGTTCTATTTTTTCTGTAACCTTTGGAAATGCTACAACTACCCATAGTTACCACTTGTTTCAGATGGCTACATTGATAGGAACTTTATGATAACTTCACAATTAAACAGAATTCTACACAGCGGTTAGTAATTATAGTTTTCCTAACTTATAATGCCGAAGCTTCTCAGGCTGTTCAGTTACCTTTGCCTACCAACAGGCTGAAAAAGCACTACAGTCAATAAAAACATACCTCCTCATATCAGATGCTTCCATAATAGCCAGACCATGCTGTAACTTTCACCACAAAGAAAATTAGATTCTTACTTGTATCAGTATAATATATTTTCCCAGATAAGTATACTTTTAACATATACAACCTTGATTTTTTTTTCTGCAGACAGTTCAATGGTCAAAGACAATACAAGTCCTAGTTGTCTGATTGATTGGGGGTTTTTCTTGTTTGTTTGAGAACTGTAGTCTTCAGCAATAAATTTATATTCTCTTCCGAGTTATACTGAGATAAAAACTTGCGTTTAGTTAACAAGAAAATCCCGCTACATCTTCACCTTGCACTCTTTGTCAGGCTTGGTGGCTGGAATACAACTCCTTGCCAGAGACCACTTCACCACATGCACAGTGTGTATGTGGTCTGATTTCTGCTCTCCCCTCAGGCACCACTCTGCCTGAAGACAGCAGTGACCGGAGAGGCGTCCACGTATCGGGCACCGGCAGGAGCTGGCGGTGGCAATGACAGGGAAGTTAGCAGCCCAGAAATCTCTTAAACACCAAAGTGCAAGAGAAGAATGAAATAAAAATAAAATAGTCTTGCAGGCAGTGGAAGCACAAAGACTGCTTTTAAAGGGATATGGATACTTTATTTCCATTGGCATGAAAATCGATGTTGCAGTCGTGCCGCGTGTTTGCAGACATGGAAGTAGCGAATTGATGAACTGGCACCGCTCAGTGTTCAACATCAACATTCCAAAATTTTGCAAACTAAAGAATTAAAAAATTTATACTGAAAAAAAAATACTTCAATTTATTTATTCCTGTCACTGTCTGGTAGGAGATTTTTCAGGAGTATGTAATGGCTCACAAAGTATTCAAATTTATATTAAAAATGCTATCTTGAAAAGTTCACTCTCAGCTGTGGTTTAAAAGAATATGCAAATGTACCTGTCTTCACTGTTCTGAATTGTGAGGGACTGGCCATCTATCCTGCCACTTAGTTAAAGTAAACTGAACAATGCCCTCTAAAAAAGAAGTAAATTAAATTTTCTACTGAAAATTCCAGTCTTTGATATTGGCAGAGATGGATGTAGAGCTTTTTAGAACCAGACCAAGAATGAAGACTACTCCCATATTATTTCAGAGTTATTCTGTTATTTAAAAAAAAAAAAAAAATCCCTTGCAGTTTTAAAAATACAAGGATTCTTTAAAGGTAAGTAAGTCACCAGAAAGCCACTAATAATCATATACTGAATCTCTGCTCATTGTCACAGGGCTCTAACTAAATTATCTGTCTTGTGATAGCAGAATATGCATTCAACAGAGAAAAGCTGTGCTATCCCCTCCAGGATAGGATGTTGATGAACAAACTAGACTGCACCCAGAGAGTCTGCACGTGCTGTTTCCCTGCAGAGAGGGGCAAGACATTTCCTGGGGGCCTTTGCAGCTGCAGATTTGCTTCCACCATAAGTTCAAGCCTACCTTCAACCCCTAACTCACCCAAGCCATGGTGCAGACCTTGCTTGAGGTGAGCTCTGGGGTGCCCAGCAAGGGGGAAACTGTGCACGAGTCCTGGGGAACCATCCTGTGCATACTGGGGCCTTGCAAATAGCAGATGGACTTGTCACTGCCACCACCACCTCTTCTTGGCTTTGCAGCACCATCTGGCCAAATTTACCCAAAGGTTTCCTTCCATTCTCCTCAGCCAAGACACAGCACACACTGAAGCAAGGTGCTACAGTAGAAGGCGGCAAGTGATGTGGAGGCAGAAGAGGGCTGACATGGTGCCAGCTCTTCATCCAGATCTGTGCTTGGCCAAGGGATGTCCTGTGCACTTGGGGTACCAACAGCTGCCTTCAGGACTTCTCCACACCATCCTGCTCTTCTCAGCTACCTGGGATGCTGTGGCTATTCTTCATGGGACTCCATATCTAGGAGCTGAGGAACTACAGGGCAAGATTTGTCCTTCCACGATCAGAAATAAAGCAGAACATCTTGCAGCCTTTTCATTTATTTTGTTCATCAAGGATTTTTATTAAATCCCTAAGCAGTGCTGGCCATGTAAAACTCCACAGTAGCATCTGCTATTAAATCTTCATCAATATGTGGGGAGGGACAAGTAAACTCCAAGTGAATTTTAAAGCATTTAACTTAGCTGAGAGTGGTTTAGTGCTGTTCTAATGTATTCATCTCATATGCTGAGCTATATGTCTGAATGACAAGCTAAACAGTTTCAGAAAACCATTTTTCAGTAATTCTCAGAAACAAGAAAACCTCAGCAATGGTCCAGCTAAGAAATGTTTTTTCACCTACCAAAGTATAATGCCTCTAAAATACGTGGTGACCATCAATGCAATCTGTAGATAAACAAAAAACCTTAGTATTTCATTATTTGCACTTGGCTATACTTGGTATTAACATAATGTAGAGTGAATGAGAACAGACAGTCAATTTGTTTTATACATAAACACTATTGCAATATATAGCTGCATTACCAACAATGCTTAGCTTATTATTCTAAATGGATTTTGTAAATTGGTCCCCTTAATATACTTTCACAATTTTTATAAATTGCTCTATAGCACAATTTATGAAAATTGTGTCATGCAGATTGTTAGTAAATTGGGTCTGTTTTTCCCTTTCGTTCCCATTCTTCTCTGCCAGTGCAAAATCCAGTAGAAATACAAGGATTAGATTCTTCTCTCAGCTACACCAGATATCTTCTGAATTACTCCATTGGACTGACTGTTAGGAAAGAGAACCTAAATCCTGATTTTCCCTACCATAAATCTCATGAAATAAAATAAAAAAAAATAAAAAAAAAATAAAAAATAAAAAATAAAAATAAAAAAAATAAAAAAAAAGATTCTTCAGAAAAATTTTCTGCAGCTGAGCTGAGATTAGGTTACCCATTGCTAACAGGATACTCAAACATTTTTTTTGTCTTATCACAATATGAGGCTAGACAGCAAATTCTAAGTTTCATTTAAACTAATGGTGTTAAATTGCCCATGCAATTATTGTAATTTGGCCAAGTTTTCAGCAAATTATCAATGCTAGGAAGAAAAAAAACCCACACACCTAAGAAATTAGCAAAGCGTGTAGAAAAGGCTAAGACAATTAACAAAAATGTGCAAATTATCTTCACTTCAGGTTGATTTCCAAAGGATTTGGTAGCAATACCTCATCGCACACAAACCTGACTGAAACTCACTTCATTTTTCTTTTTAATCTACTATGTACTATATGGGCCACATTTTTGTAGAATTGCATTCCAGAGGATACAGCACAGCATTGCAAACATCTTAATCCCAAAAATTTGGAAAATGTGAGCCTAGATCTTAAGTGTTTTCAAAGAACAAAAGGAATCCCATGGGCTCCTCATAAATCTAGTGCTATTTCCAGTCTTAGGACAATACCCTGGAATCTCCTAAGAAAAACTGCAAACCACTTTAATGTTTGGAGGATCTGAGGAATAAGGATCACATATAAACATATGAAAGGGAACTGGTAGCCCTGGCAGTGCTGTTGATGGGGATTATTCTGCCTCTCCAGCCTCCAAAGGCTGACAGACATAGTGACAGACTTGACAGCAAGAGGAAATAAATGTCTCCCTCCCTTCTCTTGTTAAGGGGCATTTCATGGAGGAAAGGCACAGGAAACCAATCTCATTGGAGATTGGAGGTGTCAGGGAGCTGGGGGTTACATGAGGAGACAGCACAGAGATGCTGCCAAAAGCTCAGTGTCCCACCAGTGGGGGGACAGAGGAAAGAGTAGCTGAGATGTAAGAGAGGAGACAACAGAGAAAAGCACAAAAAGTAGATTAATGCGTTAGACCAGGTGAGGTATGGAGGAAATACATCCAACTGCTGGCCCTGAGTAAGAAAGAAGATACAGTGGAGATAGATTGAAGGCAAGCTTCTGCTATCCTGAGGGGCTAAATGGCCTACAAGTGAGCCCACAAGGGTAGAAGCATCAATTGTGATGCAGACCCGCTCCCATTTCACCCACCCAGCTGCCTGCCTTTTGCCTCTCCTGCCTCTCCAAGGGGAAGGACTAATTCTTAAAATGTTTTTATGTGTTGCTTAACATTGGACTCAAAATCAGTGTTAGTCTTACTTTAATGAATATAACAATATAAAGTGTGTTCTTTCATCCAACAGAGAGTACTGGTAAGACAACTGGGAGCCTGTCTCAGAGCAATTTACTCTTATTATTACAACAGCAATTTGTAGATTCATTTTTTCTCTGATATTAATAAAAGCTTAGACAAGACAAAGAAATATAACCTGATCTGAATATGAACATATTTTAAAAAGGAAAAGAAGAATGTGCAAGGTAAAAAAAATCCTCAAGAATTGAAATACAAATGATAACATGGTTTTGGTTTTTAAAGATACATCCATTTAAAGATGTATTTTTAATAAGATTTATGACATGGTTAAGCATTCCAGAAGAATATATAGATGTGAAAGTTTTAAGAAGCCAGGAAACAAGTCCTTGAAGCAACAGTGAATTATTAGTGTGTCATGTCATTTTAATACAAATATGAATTGAAATCAAGCAGTGAATTACTTATTGCTTTGTATTTTTTTTAACTGTGAATTGTTGTGTGGGGTTTTTTTGGCTCAAACTTATAGTGATGTAAAAGTATTGCAAGACAGTCTCATAGAGTCTCTTAAAACCCTGGGTTTCTCACTAGTTTGGTTTTTCATTAATAATGTTTTCAAACCACTTCCTGACTCACATTTTGTGCTTAGGACTCAGTTTTCTTCTGTTTTGGAGCAACCTCCTGGTTATATAGCCCCGAACAAGTGAAACAACAGCTTCATAATATTTACTTCATCTTCTTATTTTAGCCAAGAGCAGCAACCAGATCACCAGTGGGTCATCAGGTAGCACTCTCCCTGCTCACTTTTCTCCCCTCTAGCTTTTTCCATTATTAATTTAGAAAGCTTTATTATTGCAGATAAGAATGACATGAATAGCACCATCATATCTGTAGAAATTAATGCATAACTGAATGCAGGTCCCCACAAACCATCTGTACTTTAGTTAAACACACATAAATTCATGCAATGAATGCACATAAATTCAAGCAATGAGACGTCTGACAGAGCAGGCCAGGGTGCAGTTAAAAGAAGCATTTGCCCTAAGTCAAATCACTGTTACATTTTCAGGGGGTGTGACTCATCTGATGAGCTTTTTGTTCCCCTACACACATTCAGTAGAATAGTGCTCAAGAAATAAATGACAGGGTTTTAACATGTGCTACCAGAAAGACATAATTAGAGGCTCTGAAGGCTTACAAAAGGGAGCTTCCATTGCAACACAACTTGAACTTGCTGAGAAGGTAAAAGAATAAGAAAGAGAAAAAACAATAAAGGGACCAGGTAAGGCATGTACAATCTTTTTTCCTTCTGCTACAGTTTATAAACATCCTATTTTTGCTCATTTCCAAAGTGGTCTTCGTAACCTTATAACCTCATAATTGGGACTTCTTATCATGCCTGTACTTTTCATACTCATCCTTAGTAATTCCACCTACTTTCCAATTTCTGTACAAATACTTCTTGGGCTTGATTCCACAAGGAGGTCATGATTCATGCAGTGGGTCTCTCACTGCCCTTCCTCACCTGCCTCACACAGAGGTTTGAAGCTGTGGAGGTTTGTCCTGTTTCTGCAACAGCCAAATCACCTCAATTCCTTTTCCCCAGATTTGCTTCCTGAGGAACCTCAGCAAGATAGACTCCAACATGGCTGAATCCATCTTTCTAACCATCTATGGGCTCTGTTCTGCTGCTTTTTCTCCTTCTCACCCCAAGAGGAAGGAACTCCATCCTTTCTTCCCACCCAGGCATTCTCAGCCCACTCTGCCCTGGATTAAACCAGGATTTTTAATTCAAAACCAGGAATACAGGAAATGCTAAAAGTAGGAATAGTTTTCAGGTATAAACCTCATATTTTTTTCAAACAATGAAGGACCACCAGAGTTACTCTAAAAAAGTCTTCTAAATCCGCTCTCTGGTTTTCCAGGTCTTCTGCAGTTTGATTAGAGAACCCTGCATGATTTTCTGTCATCTGCTGTTTTCAGTTTGTCACCTCCCTGCTCTCAGGAAGCACGGCCCTAAAAGAGAGAAAGCAGTGGGCCTTAGCAACTGATTTTCTCCATGAAAAGGTGGCAAAACCATTACTGAACTGGAGACCACTTTATCGTCTTCAAGTAGAAGTCTGTTTTATATGATTTCAATAGCTTTGCTCTTCATCCATGAATCATTATGGTTTTATGTGTTTTCTGTCTGTAAAGGGGTTCAGACAGCAAAGCTGTCATGGTCCAGCCCAGCCTGAGTCAAGACTCCTAACTGTCCAACAGATTTTCTGTATCATGCAAGTCTCCAGCTGTAAATTATACATTACAGTGACAATCTGTGTTGATTGTGGAACCTGTCCACAACTCAGAAGTGATCAAAACATGGGTAAAGACAGCCCCTGTGAGTAAGGCCAAGAATAGAGACTTCAGTCTGGCCTATGTGGCACACACCTGAGGTACAGATGAAATCTGCAAAGAAGAATCTTCAGTGGTGGTAAAGGGATAAAAGCACTTCCCCATGCACTGTAAAATGCTTGGTAAGGAAAATCCTTCCTGATTACCATCTTCTGCAATATATTTAATTAGTTCTGGAGTGTCATAAAATGCCTAGGAAGTAGCCATTTGATGATGTATTCACCTGGGAGCAATCTGAGGAGCAGTTCTTCAGTCCTGATGATATGCATTATAAAAGAGTAGCCAGATCATTAGCCAACAATGAAATTAAAAATACTAATACAGTGAGTGGAAAAAGTAATTATCACCTCCATTAAGTTTTACCCAATTCTCTATCAAGTGTGGATGGACAAAAGGACAAGAACTGGTGTCCCAACACTTTCCTGGGTGAACTACTGCATTCAGAACAAGAGGAGAGGAAAGGCAGCCCTCTGCACTGAGCGTTAGGTAGGATTTGGGCATATCAAATCCCTCACTTCGAGGATCACAAGACATTCACAGAGAGCTGGAGAAATAAAGATAGCATTGGTGAATAATTCAGACAGGACCTCAGTTTGGATTTGCTCAGACCTGAAATGAATAGCTGTTTTGCCCACAGAAGAGCTGTGGGGTTTCTATATAAAGCCATATTTTTCATTACATATACGAAACCACTGACAACAGTCTTTTCCTCTTCTTCACAGGCCATACTCCAGCAGGGCTGCCACTTCCTCTGCTGATTCTTTGTGATTGTGTGACTTAGTGAGCAGCCTCAAAATCTGCCTGGTCCCCACCTGACCAGGTCTCTGTAGAAAATCCTCTTGACCTGCCAGCTTCAGGCAGTGTGTCCTGTACCTGTCTGCACCTCATGGACTTCTGTCCCCCAGTCATGGTGCTGTGGTCCTCACCTATTATGGGAAAGTATTTAGACTTTTTAGGACTACAGCTACCTGTAGTCATCAAAATACTGCATTAAATTTTCAAGAAAGTGCATAGCAATTTCCTAGCTTATTCTATTAATTGTATCTGGGGCTATTAGTAAGTTATCATCTCCCAAGAATCTTTTGTCAAGTGAGAATCACCAAATCAAGTGGAAAAAGTTTATTTTGAATGATCTTCTTGTCAGTGACTACACATGTGTATTTCTTATTTCCATTTTTCAGGCTTGTTCTGAAGAACAGTTTATGTTTAATGCCCACCATATGGGGAACAGCCCACCAGGTGAAACACTACTTGGGATAATTCCATGACTATTCAGAAGAGAATAAAATTCATTAATTTTCCTTCTGATTCTCAAAACACACCTAGACCTTTTAAAAAATAGGAGTTTTAAAGATACTCATTCTTATTCTTTAGCCAAATACCATAAGAATATTTTTCTTGGTGTATTTTGCTATTTCTGATCCTTGTCCTGATCAGAAATGCAAAATTCAAAGGATGAGCAAATGTGAAAGGTTAGCCAAACATATTTGCACCTCAAAAATGTTACATTTGTGGTTTTGGATAAATCTAAAATGTCATTTCATACAAACAGATTTTCCCACAGCTCTCCTTAATTCTTAGATAACATGATAACAAGAATACAGCCAAGAGGTAAAACTAGGAATAATGAGACATAAGTAAGGCACTTAATAGTTGAATCTGTGGGATGATATGCACAGAAGGAGGATGAAATGGTCATGATGAATCATTTGAGAGTGAGCTCCACCAAAAAAACCCTAAAAATAAAAAAAAAAAAATCACAGGAAATATATATGAATTATAAGAGGAGAGAACTGAATAAGAGAGGAGGGCATTTCCATTTCTAATTATTTGCTACTATTATTCAGTGACTGGATCCTGGGTTTTGTTAAAATGTTCCTGTACACAGCACAATGGAGATCAAAAGTCATCCATTGTTATGCTAATGTAAAGGAGTGCATTCTCAACACAAGGTCTTCCTGCAGAGATCCTTACAGAAATACAACATCCAACTGAAAGCAGTCCATTACCCCTATTGACATAAAGCTCTAAAGAAGCATGCACATTTGTGGCATCCTAGATTACCTTAATCAGTTCTTTTTAATTAATTCACTGCTCAGGTGACAAACCTCTAAGTTTGGTTTGCTGGTAAACACAATCTGTATTTTCACATCACCAAACAAGATCCTGGAGCAAGGGTGCAGAGCTAGAAACTGCCTCACACTGAAGAATACATGAAAGAGGCTAAATTACTTGAAACAATTATCAGCAAATGTAGTTTAAAATACTGAAAGCCTCAAATGTCCATTTTGCAAAATAAGGGCCATTTGTCCCAATATTTGCCTTGGAGAATAATTTATTCTCTTAGTGCTGTCATTTTTTTCTTTAATGACAATGCTGAAGATTGTCTTTTCCCATTTTTGTCACACTGAAACACCAATCACAGTTTTGAAAACCTTTCTCTGGAAGGAAGGACATTTTATACACACTGATAACACTCTGGTATGATAGTCTTAGCTGATGATAAGCATAACAGGGTATTATCAAGATGCCATTATTTTTCAAAGAAAGTTCAGAGAACAAATGAGTCTAGGTTTTAGACTAGCATTAAAGTTGCTTTAATATAACATATATCATAGTTCCAGTTTAAAAAATCATTTATGAGGAACACAGCCTCTTTGTGTATTACAGGGTTCTACAATTCCACAGCAATTCTGAAAGGTGACTTCATTACTCTCTGAGCATAAAAGTCTTACTCAACAAACAGTTTTTTGGATTCTGAAAGATTCATTGTTGAAGGTTAATTTATTTTTTCTTTTGACAGGAAAAAAAAAAAAAAGCAATATCAAACAGCACTTGGAGGGCCTACTTTTGCCCTACTCCTCTATCAGGCTAACTACATCACCCTATCTGATGGTGGGACTCACCAGCTGATGGTGGGACAGTTCATTGCACCTTGTAAATGAAATAGGCATACTGTTTCTAGAAAGCTAGCTCACCCCCTCAAAGCCAGTACCTTCTGGGACAGGAGTATGACCCAAACCAGTCAGAGACAGGACAGATAGTAGTAAAAAAGAAGAAACAGTAGAAAGGCTGTTTTTGCCTTCCTTTGGATTCTACTGATATAGAAAAGTTTTACTAGAAGTAGAATCCAACACATATATGAAAGGGTCTGAAACCTGGCTGACTTCCTCTGTTTTGGCTTTGACTACAAAATAGAGCACCAGGAGAAGAGAAGGAGAAGTATTATGCATCCTCTGCTGTAAACTGTCCAAGATTGGGGGGAGAGAAGACTGGGGCTGCACCCACACCTGACTTAAGCTACTGCTTTTTAAAGTGGGGTTTGATATATTAATGAATACAGAATGGGATTTAGGAAAGGCAAAAAAATGGCATTATTACAGCAAACAGTCCCCTAGAGAGATACCTGCCATCCTAGAGCCCATGTTACTGTGCTGTAGAGCTTAAAAGCATCCATCCCAGCCACCACCTCCTTGCTCAGGGGCACACAGCCTTGCAGCTGTGCCAGTTGCAGAGCAGCAGACATCCCTACTCATCCTTTCCACCTTCCCCCTAGGGGAAGGCACAGCATGGGCAGAGCCTGGGGTCCCACACACAGACAAGCCCACAGGAAGCCAGTATATGTGACTTGCTCACATTGTCCCATAACTGCAGTTGCTGCAGATGTCAATATCATCTGGGAAAAGCAACTGGGAAGTGCATAATAGCCCTGGCTACTTTAATCCCTCATGCCTGAGGAAGGAACAAGCACAGATTTAGAGAACACTCATTTGTGCTTTCAAAACATGGAGTGAGGAGCCTAGCTAAGGATACATACACAATGCAAGACAAACAGAGCTCCTTAGACATCCTGTATGAGCACAATTGAGACTGAAAAGGATATTCAGAGCTGTGTCACAGATGTTAAGTGGCCCTAGGCCATGTATTCATCAGAATATTACACTATGCTCCCCGGCCACTGCCTGGATGGAGGACATCATCTGAGCACCCCTGGTGCCTCTAAAGGTCCCATAGTATTTCTGAGCCCATCAGGATGCACTCTTTGTCCTGACTCACTTCCAAATTGGGTTATTAAACTGTGACCTAAACCATCAGCTGGATCATATATTTATCCCTTCCCTCAACAGACTGGTACAGTGTGTGCCAATACACTATTAAACAGCTGTTGGCTTTCGAGCAAAGCTGGCTGTCATCCAGCCATGGGTAAAATAATTACGTGTAGCACTTCATTGTGTCTCACCATCCTGAGACAGCTGCTCAAGCAACAAAGAAACAGATTTCAGGGAATTTGGCCCTGGCCCCATGTTTGAGGTGTTGCATGACCACAACTCTCCAACACAAAGGCCTATGTAATAAGGTCTCTTTTTAACTCCATGCATGGCTTTATGCAATAAGGCTCATGATGAACTTCAGGTTGAGCTGGAGAATTTGATGCAGTTTTATAATGCTGTTTTTTTAATGAGATTTGCTTCTAATAGCTCCTTAATGTTCGTCTTCATTTTGTTCTTTAGGCTTGAAGTTTATTAATGCTACTGTGCAACACATGTTTTACAAATAAATCTTTTTCTATTTACTCTTGTCTGGTTACCTCTCGGACATTTTGTACTTTTTCTTCAAATTCGATCTCATTTGGAAACTGTTTCAGAACAATTTCTGAAACATCATTTGATAGAAGTATTTTTAATGGGTGTGTTCTGAAAAGGGCAACACCACCACAAATAACACTAATTAATAGCTTTATTTGATGTGAGGAGGAGGAAAAAGCAAAATGAAACTCAGAAATTGATTTTTCCAATAGGCGACCTATGGTAGAAAGTAACCCTATGTGCTCGTGGTGTTCAATTTTCATTTCTTATTTTTTACACTATTTTCAAGTACATCATCTGAGGAGAAATAAGAATGGGAAAATTCTGACGGTCTACAGTAAGTAACATGTTTCTCTTGACACTTGATCAGAAGTAACATTTTTTTAATACTGTTGAAAATGAAGATTGGAGAGGCACTTTTTTCTTACTTACCTATTTGCTCAATATCTACAAACTGATAAAGGGAAAAAGTTAAACTGGCTGGCTTAATAATTCCTGAAGAAGAAAACAAGCAAATTCTATTGAATTCCTTAAAGCTTTCACAGTTGTATTTCTTGATTTCCTGCATTTGTCAAAAGGTTAAAATTCCCATGAGGATCCTGATGAGTAAATGATGACATGGAGAGTAGACATTAGCAGGTATCACAGTCAAGGGCAGATAGGCCCTGCCCAGAAGTCTATACTTTCCACACTGCCACACAGAGCTCATCATTTTGCAGCACACTATTACTTTGCTCTACAATAGTTCAGGCTTCTCCAGGACTGATACTGAATGCACTCATGCACTGGTTCCTGAGTAACCCTACTAGCACAGCCCACATTACTCTAAATAATACAGCCTGCGTCCCAACAGGCAGTAGGATTTAGACAAATCTATACAAATCTGTTTTCAGTTCAGAGCAATGCAGCTTCCTCCATGGGCACCAGGATCAGGTACTCATCAGGACTGGAGAAGTTCACTCTGGCAAGGGATAAATCATTCCCCTCTACACTGCAAAACAAACTGGAAACTAAGAGTTGAGTGGGCAAATAATAAAAAAGATCAAGAGAAGTTACTACCCTGCTCTGCTCAGCACCAACTAGGCTGTACCGGGGGTCCAGGTCTGGCTGTGGGTCCCCATTTCCAGGGGGATGTGGAGAAGCTGACAACCCCAGAGCAAGCAACCCATCTGCAGATAGCAAATCTCAGTGGTGATGTTGCTGATTTTGTGCTACACATCTCAGCAATGTACTCTCTACATTTACTGTTTTAATGATAAGAGTTATTGGGGTGTTTGTCATGGTGCCCTAGTTTCTTCTCAGGGCCTCCTAAGAGTATCCTAGTTCTCCAGTGCTCCATTCTTGCACTTCCCATGAAACAGCAACAGACAGTCCTGGAGCATGATTTTCCCAGTGTGACAGCACACAATAAAAATTCCTCTAAACCTGTCCAGTAAAATTTTAAGCTGTTAATACAAATATAGAACACAAAGATTATAGAGATGCTTCTAAAATATATAAAATTAAAAAAAAAATCAGGGGCTTTGACTGCACCCATATTTATTTGGTACAAAAACCCCAGATGTAGAGAAATAGTTGTATCCATTAGGATATCTTCAGGATATCTAAGTGACTTCATCTGTAACTGCCACAAGGGAATACCATGACACTGAGACACCACAGGAATACAGAAAATTTTCCTGTCTTTGATTTCCTGTGCACAGGGCATCTGGTAAGGAGGAAGAACAGGGAAATCACCCTGAGCCTTGGGAGAGGCAGCAACACACCAGTATCAGAGGACCTGCTGCACCCTGGTCAGTGCCTTCTCCTCCTTCCCAGCTCCTAGTGTGCTGCTCCAAGGCTCTGCAGCCACCAGGACTGGCCCAGGATTTAAGGGAAGCAATTAAGGCATTTCAGATGGCAAGGGCAGAGCAGCTGAAGTGAAAGAGAGCAAAGTGGGGATTTGGTTTGCCACAAGACCACAAACTGCTTAAGAGAGATTTTTCCATGGAAACACTGATAATCAATAGAGGGGAATGCCTAACTGATTACTTACCAGCATGCTCTGCTTTGCAGAGCAAATTAATAACATTTCTTAGCTATACATATTTTAATACCAGTATGTGTTTGGGTTTCTTCCAGGTTTGATATTTACTGTGAATTTCCTAGATTTATGATTCTGGAATTTCCTTTGTAAAGCAAAGGAACAGAAAGATAAATACCCCTCTAGTAGAGACAAGCAGTATTGCTGTTGTCATTACACCATGGTACTCAAATGCATGCATGTCATAATACAAGTCAGTTAAATTTAACCTTCATGGACATGAACACCTGACAGAACTTACAAAATCCACTAGTTTTAACTCCACCAAGGGCTAAAACTCATTTAACATACTGAGAGCAAACACATAGTGTAGCCTGATTTCCCTCTAATATACTCACCAGGCACAGAGAGGAGGCAGCAACATCCTGAGGGTCAGACACAAGTCCAGAAAGGCAAGGACATCACCTGAGCTTCTGCTGGGAGAGAGTGTTTCTGCATCAGAGATAAGCAATATATTCTTTGTTCTCCAGATGATTAGTTTTCAAGGATGTTAGAGGTGCTTCACTGTATGTTAACCTCCAGTTATTGAAGCCAGTGATGCTGCCTTGCTCTGTAGCACCTGTGTGTGTCACCACCACTATATGGATGACCCCATCTTTCAGGGACCTTGCCTGTCCATCTCTGCTGCCCTGCAGAGCACAGGGTCCCTGCAGCAATTCTGAGCAGAGGGCAGTATCACTGGCTGGCTCTTCCCCCTCCTTGTCCCTCAGACATTTTAATGTCTATTGAAAGAGCAAAATTGGGCAACTGGTTTCCTGCTGGCTCTGCATTATTATAAGCAGGTAGTGCTGAGGCAGAGGGAGAAACACATTCAACTGAGCCTGCAGTTGAATGCACAGAAATACAGTGTTTCCTTTTAAATATTCATAGCCAATTTAAAAAGGGAAATACTACAATTGCTTCAGGACTGCCTTTGGCTCTGATTAGAAACAGCTGAGCAAAGTCAAATGCTCAGCTGTTTCTGCAAAGAGATTAACACCTGTTGAAGATGGAATAAAAAATGTGACAGTTTAATAGTAAGTATCAAAAGATCATTGCTGTAAAACTAACAGCAACACCAGCAACTGATCACATCCCCACTCTGTCACATTGCATTGCTCCTGGGAGGGAAGAGAGCACATTAACACATCGACAGTGCATTATCAATATACACACATATTTTCAGCTCTTTCTTTATCCACAGCTGGGAGAATGGCTCCTCAGCTTCTGTTATCTGAAGAAAACTTACAGATGGTCTCGGGTCAGCACAAAATAACCTCTACCCAGACATGCAGCGCATACTCAGGGCAAATAGCTGTATTATATATAGCACACATTGTTATAGGGCTTGCTAGTGTCCTGTATAGGGTAGGAGTGTCCTTAGTGTGTGATTTCCCAGATTTATTTTTACCTGTGCTGCAGGCACAGTAGCAGTGTGTTGTCTCTCCCCATCCATCAGCTGAAGGCAGCTGCCTGCCTCAGGGATCAGAGTTTCTCCTCCATCCCGTGACAGCAGCCTTGTCCCTGGGGCTGGGGGGAAGGCCTAGCGCCACCAGAGCTCCCACTTCACCCTGAACTCCTCTCCTGAGGGTGGCAGGAAAGCAGGAAAGCAGCCGTCGCCAAAGGCCTCCTTTCCCCATGTGCTGCCTGCCTGCCTGCTCACTGAGCTGCTCACAGGCCAAAGCTGAAATTGAAATAACGTCTTATTTTTGACCCCAAAACTGTTTTTTCACTGCCGAAGGCCAGCTGCAGGCTCACACCCGGCCACAGCATGCTCCCTGACCCACAGACCCGACCCAGGGGTCAGGCTTGCAGGCAGCTCACGGTTAGAGCACGAAACTGCAGGAAGCAGGGGATGCCAGGGACATCCCGGGCTCTGGGGTCACCCATTTGTCCAGGGAAGGCAGGAGGTCGGCCAGCCTTGCAGAGTCACACTTGCAGGCTGACTCTCTGGAAAGCTTCCTCACGAGTGCTGGTTAGCACAGACATAACAAACACACATCCACCCCATGACTGCTGAGTGCGTCACCCACCCGCTCCTTCCAGCGAGGAGCCCACAGCAGTGACAGTCCCCAGGTGGTGGGGACACAGCTTGGCCCCACACTCTCTCAGGCACAGATTAGACCTCCACACCCTCAGGCATGCGAATTGCCAGGAACTAACCTCAACAGCAAGCGTTGTGCTTGTATCTGAGCTATGTTTTGGTGTGTGCCTGTGGCAGTAAAGAGGGAGAGCCCATGTCAACTGGGCTGCCCACCTCATGCTGGCATCTTCCCACCAGAGACAACTCGAGACAACTGCCACCTCCAGTCATGTTAGAACTGGACAAGGTGAAGGCCACCCCTGGCTTTCCTCTTGCTGCAAACAGAAGAACTGTCTTGCTTCTCTCCTGTGGATGTGTCATCCTCCAGGCTGCGCCCCAATGAAAAGCTGTCAAAGCCACTGCTTCCATCGCACATCACTGCATGAGTCCCCTGATCCCCATGGAGGCAAATGAGGCAAAGATTTGCACCAGCTGAAAATTTTGATGCATGTCTCCTCAGAGACGATTTATTTTTATTCTAGAGGGTATAAAGAATAGACAAGACTGTTTTTTGGTTGTTTGGTTTTTGTTTTGTTTTGGGTTTTCTTTGTTACCTGATCTCTTATTTATTTTCTCTGAGTCATTTATTGTAACTCCATTTATTTCTCCCTCTGATTTCAATTTCTGCTCTGCATTCATTTTTATTCTGGTTTCCTCAAATACTATGCACATAAATTAAGTAGTAGTATTCAGAATAAAGCTTTCTGGGAGTCACCTGTGTAACCCAGAAGCTATGAAAGGCTGCAAAATGCAAAGAACACAGAGAATGAGAAAAAAAATATCGAGATTTTGTTTCTATTTCATTCTATTTCATTTTGTTGTATATGGAAACTGCACTTCTCATGTTATTAAAATAAATAAATAAATAAAGGAGATATAGGAAGGGTTCTGAAAACATACTTTGAAAGGATAAACAAACTGGAAGACTATCCATAAGAAGAGAGAATGTAAAGATTTAGAAAGAAAAATGAGTGAGAGAGTATATGCAATAGGTATATCTAATAGCAGACTTTGAGAGAAAGTAATGTAATACATCCTTTTTGATAACATAAAAGAAAGAAGATACTACTGTAGACAAGAATTTCTTATAAAATGTAGTGAAATTTTATTTAGATTGTAAAATTTCTCTAAATTCATTAGATATGTTTAAATGCCATTCAGAATTAAAATTCACTCACACTTAAAGAATTCTTTAAAGAATTGGTTGTTTTATATTGTTCATCTTGAAATGCCTTGCTAGTACCTCTGGAGCATCTAATAATATCAGCTTCACTGTTAAGTTACTGACTGGACTAGTCTGACTAGGATGGGAATGTCGGGTTTTCTCTGATTGCACAGCCTTACCCAGGTCCCAGTGAGCAGAAATAAAGTCATGTATTTAAGCTTAAATCCAGTAGTTTCTTACACGGACCACTTCATTTTAAAAAGCATAGTATTTTGCATGTCAAATACTCCAAACTGAAAAAGTAGAAAAAAAGTAAGACAAGGTTCATAAATCTCTTTAATGCTTGAATAACTAACAAGGAAGGGCATGCAAGGACAGACTTGGTGATATAATTATTACCAAAAAAGGATTTTGTGTCACCTACTAGAGAAGCGTAGAATTTAAAACATTTGGAATTGTTGCCTGAACATGAATTTCCTTGGGCCAAAATACCATATTTCTGGTTACTGCTTCATGCATTATCTGCAATCACAAATTGTTTCATTTTGCCATTCATGTGAAAATAATCCAAGGACTGTCCGTGCAAGTTTGAACCTATTTCTCCCTGGGCCATTGCTTTCAGGTGAATGCTGTAGAGCAGTGTTTTTTTGACAGCCAAGTCCCAGCAACAAAATCTGACTGTGGCATATATAATTAGAAAAGAAGCAGCAGAACCCTCTACTTACAGATTTTAGTGATTCCTTTACTCCTACAATTAGCACAACTTACAACTGAAGGCGATTTTTAAGTTCTCACATTTACACTCTAAAGGTTACCCAGTCTCACTGTTGGAAGAGAGAATCTTGATGTTGTCCTGAGTGAAAGCAAAAAATTTACTGTATCAGACAGAAGTTGCAATCTCCACTGATAAAACAGTGTTTTCCCTAAAATGAGTCTTTCATTAGAAAAGACACTTACCTCTCTGCCCAAGAGCACTAGGAACAAATCCTGGATTTTCCCTGGGCTGTTCTCAATGGAACACATACTGGCATGTGCAGCTATTGCTGGCCATATATGGTCTGAAGAACAGCTACAATCTGAGTACCAAGGGTTGGGGTTTTTCTTTGCTTCTTTCTTTTTTCCCAATTTGTTAAAAGCAGAAATTAGACAGGCTTGATAATTATAGGCAGTGTGCTTTTGGCAAGTGCAGTAGCTCCTTCCAAATAGTGGAAGCTGAATATAGTAGGCAATTCCCAACCTCCTACCCCAGAGTGGGTAATCTCCATCTTCCCTTGCTGTTACCTCAACCACCAAGTACTAAACAAATATAACAGAAGGGATGCTGTCAGGTCACACCAAGGCTTGTGAGTTTAGAATTCCTATAAAACAGCATGAACAAGACTCTGCAGACAATGAAAAACCTTCCTCATACCTTTATATCAAAAAAGACTTAACACATAACGTAGAAACCTCCACATTTCAGTACTGCACAGATTCACCAGGTGAAATTGAGTAGATACCAAAGAGAATGTAGATCTCTTATCATTTAAGTAATGAATTGAGGGAGGTGAGGGAATTGGAAAAATAAGAATACAGAAATGAAAACTAAATTGCATTTAAAAAAACAAAACAAAACCAGTGTTTCAACGTGGGAAGTTTGATTTAATGTGGTAGGTGTTCATGAAAGTGAGCATTCCAGATTTCATGTGCTTGTTGAGTTTTAATTAAATAATTTTCAAAAAAATACGATATATGTACTCACTTCTCAGGGGATAAGGGTGTGAATTTCCACCTTGATATTTGCAGGACCAATTCCAGCATGGAAGGAGGCTCAGTGTTTTTCCATTTCTTCCAAATAACTGCCTGAGCAATTCCCAGAGAAACCAAGTTGGCATCCAGTAATCTTTGTCACATTCTTCAAGGTTCAATTTCCGCAACATACAAGCTACTGCATTACTGAGAAATTTTCCCAGAAAGAAAACACACCTTTATGAGCACTTTTGTAATCCCGTAGTAATAATAAAAAAAACATTAAAGCATACATAATGCAGCAGTCAGTTCCTATTCTAGCTGTGCAGTGGTACAAAGAAAAAGGAGCTCAGAACAAAGGCAAGGCTGTGAGTAAGTGCTAACACAGGCACCAAGTGGAGGGACACAGCCATCCCTACCCCTCTGTCTGACTCACCTGCCTTGTTTTTATATACATTATACCCTGAGACAAACTCCACTGTTGTGTGCATCTTTGATAATACATAATTAGTTGGTGATTTAACAACCACTGGAAAAAATAGGACAGTAGTCATGGCAGGGGAAAAGAATGAAATGCCACAAAGAGTAGCTGAATTAGTCCCTGCAGCCAGCAATTTTTTGAACAATTCGGGTAGTTTGTCAGACTGTAACAATAGGAGTGATTTTGGAAATAAGAGCAGTTCATAAACTGGTAATGCTGTTGTTTGACATACATTCAGAGTAAAGAAAGGTTCACGAATCTGCAGTATAGAGCTTCATGGAAATACATGAAAACCTGAATAAGTACTACAAGTGTTGTTTTTCTGATCAGAGGGATGAAGTGAGCGACAGCTATGCAGGTGGGGATACAGGAAAGCAGGAGACACCCAGAGCAGAAGTTTAATTCCAGGAGAAACTCACAACTCTCTGAACAAAAAGAAAGCTCATCTCTATATTCCTTACATTGAACAGGATTAAAAAAGACAAGTCTTAAAAGGAACGAAAATCAGTCCTGGTCCTCATTGAAGCCAATGGGAAATTTGCCATTAGCTTTAACTGATGTAAATATTGGCTGAATTCTGATATTAAAATGGATGGAAAATATTTTGTGATCAGAAGAAAGCACTGAAATTAGCCTTTGTTATTCATTAGAGGCAGCTATTCTGGTGATGTTGCATTTATTAAAATAGATAACATGATTGCAGCTATAGGGAAAGGCTGATTGCTTTCAAATATGATCACAGTTTCTTAGTTTATGATTGCCAAGATCACAGACTGGGAGGAAAGCTTTTACCCAGTCACTTTATCATTCATCTCAGCCGCCTCTCTCTTCCACAGAGCAACTACAGTCCAAATTCCCTTATGAAAAATTATTTTTGAGCTATTCTTTTCTATGCAATTGTAATTTCCTATGCAAAACTTTGTGTAGGAGAAATAACAGCATCATGCTGGTAATATATAGACTTGTTTGGTGGTGTTTGGTGGGGGGTTTTTTCAGTTTATCTCAGCAAAGCAAGAGATCAACTCTGTAGTTTTCAGGTTTTATTAAAATATAAAACTGGTGCTCTGCAGTTAGAGGCAGGCTTAGATTTCCAATAATCTCAGATTTTTGTTCTTTTCTCTTCAAAGCAATTCCAGATTGCAGGGTTTCTGACTTGGAAATTATTTTATATCTGAGATTTCTTAACATTCCAGTACACTCTAATTTAAATTTGATTATAAGCTCAGTTTAAGAGCTTCAGTATGCCAAGTGAAAGTGTTGATAAAATTTATCTTAATT
Organism: Florisuga fusca; assembly: GCA_038090715.1. Lineage (NCBI taxonomy): Eukaryota > Metazoa > Chordata > Aves > Apodiformes > Trochilidae > Florisuga > Florisuga fusca. The sequence continues at coordinate 6,070,876 of JAAWXA010000011.1, read as the reverse complement.
AAAAGATTCTTCAAGGCAGGCTTCTCTTTTACTAGCTGACTTTAATCCTGAGTTTTCACTTAAGGCACTAAAGCCAATAAAGAAAAAACTTCACACTTTCCTAACCGTGAAGGAATTTTATCAGAATGAAGAGTACTGACCCAAAGGTTATTCCTCTTCAGCTGCTCTTGTTTAGATGCAGATTTTGGGTACTCTTCTCCAGTCATCCTCCCCTCTGTTTTGACAGTAATTTTTTTCTCAATAAAATTATATATACAGAATTCCTTGAATCTCAAATACTAAAGTAGTAGATCTGTTGATATAAATATGTATTATTACTCCCATTACACAGACAGGAGCTGTGAGTCTCTGGTGTAAGAGCTTGTTCAAGGGGAGAAGCAGCTCTGTGTGCAAATATAAATTCTGTAAGAATGGTACAAGCTGGAGTCCCGTATTTTCTCTCGCAGTGTTGATGCAATGGTGTCTACCATACCAAATGAAAAGAAAACAAATTAACAGAATTTTGTGTTTAAAAATTGGGCACACATGATGCCAAATTGCTGTCTTTCAGGCAAGAACCATACTGTCCTTTACAGCAGCATATGTTTTGGTCCCTCTGGCATTTTAAGATCTAGCAGTGAATCCAGCTATGTAAATCAGGAGGACTGACAATGAAAAAATCCAATAAAGGTATTGAGAAAATACAGGATTAAAATACAGTTTGGAAAGAAAAAATAGGTTATATGTAGGCTGCAGATAAAACATAAGATTTTACAGTAAATTTCATATTAATAAATATTGTTGCATTAAATATATGAAGATTCATGCTGAGGAGCTGTCTGACTTATAGTTAATTTCCAAAACAGAAAGCAAGTCCTTCTGAAAAGTAACTGAGGTGTTGAGACACAGAGTACATTTTTATTTCTTAATTTTGTTGACAGTGTCAACACCGCTTGTTGCCAACTTATTCGGTGGTTTACTTTTTCCAAACAGCTATTTTGAAAAAAACCCCAAAATTTTAAATGTTGAACATTCCATGAAATAATGGCACAATGGGTGACCTCTGTGGGACCTTGGTACCTCTGCCTCACTGAAAATAATGTCATCTGACTCAAAAACAGTCAGATGTGCTGCCCCTATCTCTTCTGATGAGTCTGTGTGATTGCATTGGAGCCCATTAAGGTATCCATTTCTGTGGCATTTAAAGCATGATGTGTTTGTGATTTTAATTTTTTTTTTTTTAATTATACTTGCTGTGTAAGAGTGAATTGGAGTCCTGCTGGACCAACCTTCAAGGACAGAACAGACTCATGGCTCATCCTTGGAGGAAAGCCCTGGAAATCTGAGTGAGGAACATCTGAAAATTCCAATGGGCTTTGACTACAGGACAGCAGCCTATATGGCTGGGAAAGAACTGAACTTTGAAATCCAGATAATAGGAATTACTGCACTAGACAGCGGCATCAGGATTTCATGAGTTTTTCCCTCTTCCAGGAAAGCCCTGATCTCAACAAGGGCTGTGAACACTGCCATTTCACTCGTCAGCTGTAGTCCATGGATCTATCCTGTAAGTGTGAAGGAGTGATAGAGCTCAAGAGGTTATGTGTATCTTAGACATCAAGTTTCCCCTTTGCTATTTTGTTAAGGTAGAAGACTCACAGGCCTTTTTATACTCTTCATTTTCCTCCTGTTAAAGTGTGGCTTAGTATTTCCAAATGTGCACAAATTTATCTCAAAAAAAGAGAAGTGGGAAGGAAAGTTCCCGAGGCTTAGAAGTTATATATAACATTGCATAAAATTTTTCTTTAATGTATCTTTTGCGGCTTGGCTTGAAATAGTAATCTTGAATTTCTGGTAAATAACTTCTGTCAGGCTTCTGTTATCAGGACTGTCCTCTTCCGAGCCTGTGATACATACGATGGCACTCATGCAAGTGGGGGTAGGAATTTCTCATTGCTGAGGAACAGGATCTGAAGAAGGAATCTAGATAATTGGCTCTGAAACAGTGTTTTTACCATTGCATAACCCAGCTCAGTGCTATATTTGTGTCCAGTGCTGAGAAAATGTGCCTTTTGAAATTCTTAGCTAAACAGACATGTGCTTTCATAGATCATCAGAGTTCATAAACACTATGGGTTTTCATTGAGTTGGCAATGTGCTTGCATTTTGATCCCGTGCCACAGTCAATTTGTTGACTTGATTTTGATTTGATGTTTGTAATGCTCCATTTTTAGTTTTGTGGAATATTAATGTTAGATTGGCTTTGATTTCATGGTTCTAATTTAGTCCAAGTTTCTTAACAAAATGTATTGAACTGATACTTCTAATGTGATTTTTTAAAAGTGCCTAATCTGCACAGTGTTTTCAGTATGCAGCACCGGTAGTCTGAATACATGGGTAAATATCTCCTAGTCAACCCAAAACTCCAAACACCTCTCAGTGAGGTGACAAGTTTGTTCAATACAGGAGTAAGCATAATAAAAACATCCAGTGGAATAGGTACCTGTGTGGAGTATGAACCAACACAGAATTATAGAATAATTTGGGTTGGAAGGGAGCATAAAGATCATCTAGTTCCAACCTTCCTGCAGGGACAGCTAGACCAGGTTGCTCAAAGCCCCACACAAACTTGAACACTTCCAGGAACAGGGCATCCACAACTTCCCTGGGCAACCTGTTCGAGTGTTTCACCCTCACACTAAACATTTTACTCCTACTGTCTAACCTGAATCTACCCCTCTTCCAGTTTAAACCCACTACCCCTTGTCCTATCACTACATGCCCTTGTAAAAAGTCCCTCCCCAGCTTTCCTGTAGGAACCTTTCACTTATTTTTATATTTACTTAAGAGCAGTCCTTTTCAACAATTTTTAGGACAGAACAGAACCTCCATCCTTGAATACTGTGAGAGCCATCCGAGGATGCTTCTATACAGAGAAAAAAGGGTATTTGCACACCCAAATGCAGCTATCTGAAGTGGCCAGCCAGTCCCTGTGTGCCACCTGCAGTGCAAGAGGGCCCAGATGCCTTTGCTCTCATTTGCCATCTGCAAGAATTTTTTTCCTCTGCTCGTTAGTGCCCTGCCCATAAAGTTATATGCCTAATGCTGGGCAGTGCAAGTGGTCCAGAGAGCATGCAGAAATGCAAATGCAATTTCTCCATTCAGCCAAGGGTTTTCTGGTGTGAGCCAGGGGTTGCTCAACCATGAGGAAAACACATCATGTAGAGCTTTGTGCCATTTTTTTGTTCCACAGTGAAGAGTCATCAAGGTCTACATGCGTAGCTCCCCACATTCACCTATAAAAATGTTCACACCAAGTATACTCATCCTTCTGTCACTGGCTGAGCTGGCAACAGGACTGCAATTTCCTAAATCTTCGCCCTGTGCTTGAACTGTGAGGCAGCCTTGTCTCCACTTCTGCATTGCATTTGGAAGTTTCCCACAGCTGAAGCAAGGTTAATTCACACCTAGGGCCTGACACAGCTCTCAGCACCCTAATCCACTCCTGGCTTGACATGATAATTTAAAAGATGGAAACTGCAAAATATAAATATTCACTGCCTTACGACTATTTCACCTTTTCAGTCCAGATGCTCTCTGGCTTTCTCCAGGCTTGAAAGATTTTTATTCTTTTACTATAGTGAACTGATAAATAAGGGCCACACATTACCTTCTTACCAGTTAGTTTTAATCTGGACATATATTTACCATTCTCATCTCACACTGCTCAGGCCAAGCACCATCTTCTCCAGGTAACAATTCTTAGGTGAGTAACTATTCTTACGCTGCAATATGCTGTCTGTAAATCAACCATGCAACCTCAGACCCTGCAGAAAACCAAATTCAACTGGTAAGCAATTCGTTTTGTTGTACCAAGGATTTTCAGGAGTTAGTAGAGGTTGTTGTAGCTAACATTTTCCCATTTCTTGGAAGTTGGAGCTGCCATGCCCTCACAGGCAAAAGCCCCAGTCAGAGTCTTCATGTCCTTACCACTGCTGCATCACCCTAGACTTTTACTGTGACCTCAAAAGCCCATCCTCTTCTCCGGCCTGCCTCTCAAGACTCCTCCCCACTGACTTCCCAGCCTTCTTTGCTGCCCCCCTTTCCCAGGCTGCTTCTCCTCTGTCTCCATGAGGCCTTTTCCAAGTCCTTGCCATGTGCCCGGCCTCACCAGTAAGCACCGCACCTCTCATGATTTTGTATTTTTCAGATCCCACAGTCAAATGATTAGGTGAGAATCTTGGCTTATGGTTTTAAGTAAGTTTCCTAGACCTCGTGGTAGCAAAGAGAGACTTAAAACATGACTCAAGTGCACCCTAAAGGCTAAGAAACCTGAAGGCAATAAACCACACCCAAATTTATTTTCTTTTTTAAAATCTTGGTTTTAAGTTTTTCACCAATCTCATGTCCTTCTCAGACTTTCCTCATGATTTCTGAACATCTGGGAAGGGCAATGCTGCAATCTGACCAAGCAGGTTGGAAAACATCATCCTACAATCCAGCTGCTCCCTGGGGTCCAATTTGCACCAGCCCCACCAGACTGCATCTCCTGAAACGCCCTTCTGATATGCCCCAGGGACTCCTGCTTGACCCAGAGGGTCACATAATGAGCCACTGCAGTGCCTGAGCTGCTGCTACCCTATCTTTGGAAAAGTTAATGACCACATTGGTTTTCTTAGGTGTCCCAGGGAGAGTGTTGTTCTTCAGGCAAGCCTAGCTATCTGGAATGCAGGAGAAAGAGGTGTGATCAAATCCATGTGTTTTCTGTTCCCAAAGGAGAACACATTAAGTTCTCACCAGCAAAAGCCATCTCACTTGTTTTTCCTCCACAAAAGAACAATTCCAGGCACTCCTTCAGCTTAGTAAACATACGTAACCTGAGGTTGGATTTTTCCAAGCAACAAGATTTTGTTTCTTTTGTTGTAATTTCCAAACATAGCAGGCCCAGAATAAAGGTTTGTAAAAGATTAGCCCAACAAAGATTATTGATTCCCTGCCTAACACAGCATTTCACTCCAGTTGCTTACCCTGTTTTTCCTCTGTATCTTATTCTGCTTTCAGTTCCCACTGTCATGCTAAGCAGAAGAGCCTGCCTCCATTATTTCCACTCTAGTCTCAGGAAGTGCTTATATTTTAAAGTTACATCGATTTTCCACTCTGTTCTGTAGCACTGTGACTTGTTCTTCTGACCACACCAGTCCCCTCACAAAAGCCAAAAAAATTTGCAAAATACAAAGTATGTTTTTTAAGTAGAGTGAAGAATACTGGACTCTAATGAAACAAGGGCAGCATAATAAAAAACACTGACATTAACTGCTAATGTTAAGAACATCATTGTTAGAGTTATCCCTGTTAAAATGAGAAATGCAGGAGATATTAAATGTTGTTTCCCTCTTAATAGATCAATTGATGGTTTCAGTAGATGGTAGTAGTGGTTTCAGCACAAGATGCTTCCAGATGTTAGATAAAAATAAGTAAATAAAGTACTGTCACAGCTGTGCTGATCAATCTGGGTCATGACAAACAGTCTTTTAAAGAATAAAAACATTTCCTATCTTTGGTCTGCTACGGGTTAGCTGATTCATGAACCTTACTTGAAACGGGAAGTAACATTTTTTAATCTGCAGTCTTGCTTGTCATGATACGTTGCTGAAGGACAATATCAATTCATGTATTTGTTGAAAGAAAATAGTTGTATAGAAATATATCAGGGAAAACCAAAGCCCTGTTATTTCAAGGTAAAAGTTGGAGCATAAAATCGTTGAAGCCTATGGCTTTTGCTGTTGTTGGGTGAAAAAACAAACTAGTGGAGAACCTGAGGTGGTTCCAGTGAGATAAACCTGGAGCCTGGGGGGCTAAAGGCCCAGTCAATGGGAGATGATTTGGGGTATTTCACCTTAAAAGAGTAACTTGTTTCTTGGTGTCCAGGCTGAAATATATCAAACAAAATCAGGCACTAGTGCACATCAGAAAATCTGCAGGTCCTCTGCAAATGGCTAACACATACCATGCACAAACCACATCAAATAATTAATGAAAGCCTTGATTATCCTACTGACCTTGTGAAGAATATATTTTCTGTCTCTGAAAAAATTATCTTCATGATGATTAGCTGCCCTCTCCTTCTACATGTGAACTGCAGTGACCCACTCCTTAAATTTGTGCTTCACTGGATGTAAGTGGGGACATAAGAAAATCACCATGCTGATGTGGGTTGACAGCTACTGAGAAGAGCTTCAGTGGGACCTAGACAGAGGCGTTAAGAGCTCTGCTGAACGGAGGCAGCCAGCTGAAGGAGGAATGAGCTAAGAAGGAAAGTACGGAGAGAAATGAAACTGCAGTCTGCTCCAGTTGCTGCTTATCTGTGAAGATAGCAGAGCCTTTTCCTAATATATGCTTTTAGACTAGGATTGAAACACTCAATAAAAATATACCTGGAGCTAACAGACAATTAGCTTTTATTGCTACTGCTTTCTGTCTGTCAGTACCCCTTATATTAACTGCTTTACTTTTATGCCAGTATTTGAACAAATGGTGCTATTACGAGCCTCTCCTCAGAACTAGTGAAGTGGTTTGTTTTGCTAGCTAAGAGTACATTATACCCCACAGACTATCCTCTAAGTCCTGAAAAGTATAAAAACCTTTGTACTGTGCTAGATATTATATTAAGTGAAAACTGAAAATTTCATAAGCAAAATACCTCCTGCAAGACATGACTTCTGCAAGTGGCATTGTCCAACTTCATCAGAAGCTGGGTTTCCCACGCAGTGAGCTTCCTGTTAACTGAAATCAGTTCAAAAAATGCACACTGGGAGCTTTTGCAGACTTTACAGAGACATAAAGCAGTGGATGCCATTACAGTGGTGAACTCGCAGACTGAAATGGATGTTAAGATAAACAAACTCTTCTTTTGCTGAGATTTGCCCCCTCCTCCAGAGTAGTGCTTTCACCTAGTGAAGAAGCAGAGCAGCATCTTGCCTGCTCTCTCATGGGGACCAGAAGGACCAAGGGGAACTGGCTCTCCAGGGAGCACAGACAGCTTCCCCAAGGTCTGACAGCATCAAGATATGCTTACATCTTCTCTTTTTTAAATTATATCTCTTATTCTTGTACCTCCAAGAGAAAGTGGAAGGTCTGATCTCTCTCTTGCTTTTAAGCTAAAATGCAATAGCCACTTTTGCTTTCTGCAGGTGACTGGAAGCTATGATCCTTTTCCTGCTCAAACAGCCACCTTAGAGGAAAGCCAGGTGGGTGCTTCTGTTTATATGTCTGAGTAGTGACTTTGTCAAGATCAAGGCCAAAACTGTGCCCACTTTTTCCTCTGCTAAAAGTTGAGAGAGTCATTAAGAACTCTGTGATGAGCTGTGTCCATTTAGCCACATAGCAAGAAGTAAAGCAACAGCCTACCTTGAGATCATTATTGAACAGAGAGATGACACAAATCCCTGGGGAACTGAAATGACTCACTGGCTTTGCATTCAGCTCCACACCAACAGCCTCACTCCTATTATCTTAGAAATAATTTTTAAAATTTTAAATTATCTGCTTCAACACTGAGGTATTATTAGTGCCAGATAGCAAGGTGCTGTGTTGCTGTAAAAGTTGCACTTCTCACATATTAAGCTGCATAATTATTTATAAACATTAAAGTTTTATAAAACAATAGAAATATGGTAAATGCAACTTAAACCATGCATTTAAGTTCAACAATAGATAAATAACAAATGAAGATGTCATCCTGTCATGAAGGCTGAGTGACAGATTAATAAAATTTTCCACATTTTCCAATATATTTATCATACACCTTCACTGAGCAATTCTAACTGTGGCACGCTTGCATAAAATTCTTTTTTTTCAAACTGAGTTCTAGCAAATGCTTACTTTCCCAGAAAAATAATAATGCTGGACTGGACCAGTGGTCCACCAGGTGAAATTCTTAACAACCACAGTGTTAATGCAGCTGCATGCTGAATTTGGCCTTCATCTTTAATATCCTTGTGATTAAAGCATGACTACAAGTGAAAACAAGTGAATTCCTCACACCACAGTTGTCAGCAGGCTATTTTCTTTCATTTACTTCTCCAGCACTAAAATTTCACCCATAAGCAAGGCTGAGAGTTGTTCTTAATTTGTTGAATTATTCCATCCTAGGTTTTTTTCCCTCAGGAATTCTAACATTTTGGGTTTTAGTTTGGCGTCCACTTAAAATAAATGGCAATAACACCTTGTTTTTCTTCTTTCCTGAGTAGCTGAGGTTATTTTTTTCCAATTATTCTTCCCATGTGCCTTGCCTGACATTATTCAGTAATATTTTTCAGCTTCCATTGTACCATGCTTTAGCTTGCTTTCATCCTCTGAGTTCCGCAGCCATCCCTCATCCAAGCATCCAAGCTAGCCTGGATAAATTTGTCTAGTGCATATTTTTCATCTCAGTGTTCACCTGCTTTTCAAGAAAAATATGCATGTAAACATGTGTGTATTGAAAGAGGGAGTCTCAGCCACTTCAGTATTAACCTTTGCCCATAACAAAAATTAACCACTTAATCCCATTCTAGTGAGGTTTTCTGTCTTTCAGTCAGGATGGTGCAGCACTTCAGCTCTCATTCCATGAACATCTATTCTCCTCAGCCTGCTCTCCTGGGGGATGAAGCATTTTCCAAAAAGAAAATTCAATTAAAATGTCATCCCATTCTTCACTATTTTTTTGTTAACTTGTTCAGGGATATTTTTTTAAAGATAGAGAGAAGATATGATGTAGCAAATGAAACACAATGTGGCTTAAAAATATCTGAATGTTATTTCAATGTCTCCAGGTGTCAGCACCCTGACCCTGTTACATCCTTTGGTTTTATTCCTCAGAAATAATAGCTTTCTGAAAAATGTATTCCTCAATAATCCATGTGATGAAGCTTGAGAAAAATCACCATACCACAATACTCATCCTCTTTAACCACAGTCCAGCAAACTTACAGGTTTTCACGCATTTTTCTTTTCAGGTTTTCTGCTTTCACTTCACTGAAGACTTAGTTTCATTTGGTCTTTCTTTACTCTGGTTATCTGTGTTTCACGTTTCCTACATCTCTCAATTCTCTTTTGTCCTCTTTATTTCATCCCATTGGGCAGTATTCCCATTTTCTGAAGAACTCCTCTTTGCTTAGGAAAAAACACTTGAGCCTTGCCACTAAATTTGGGGTGTTTTCCCATCCTGCTTTTTCTTGTATCTGTCTCTGTTAAGAAATGCTTACAGGTGGCCTTTCCACTGGTTTCTAATAACTTACACACTTTAAAGTACCTTTATCTGTAGGATTTTTTTACCATATTTCTCATTACACAAAATATTTCTTTCTAAATCAAAATGTTAGGGTGATAATTAATTTCTATCAACTTTTTTCCTTTGGAACATTCTTCAGATTTTTTTTAATGGCAGTGTCTAAATATAGGTTGAAAAATAAGTAAATTGATTTTTCTAAAGCATTGAGTTCTCTGGCATAAAAGAGAACCACTCAGCATTTTTAAATCATGATATTTGAAAATAAAACTTTGCATACCTGCTATTTTTAAAGTCTTGAACCGTGTCATTTCAGAGGAAGAAAGCAAACTTTACATGGCACTCCAAATGTCCAAAACAAGCAAATAACATCCAAGAAACGAGGCCTGTAACAACATTTTAGAAACATCATAGAAAGCAGTTCTGGTCTGTACATGCTTTGGGACCTACTCACAGGCAAAACCTTTAGGAGCAGAAGTCTGAGGACACTAATGAATTCCTAGAGATAACAGAGCAATTTAAACCTGTTCCTCTGGAAATAATATTAATTACCAACATTTTTACAGCACTGCCATCAATACAACATACACAAAGCCCCCAGGAATGAATTGGTGACCTCAGCCTTTCTTTCCAGTAGGTATGTACAGATTGACATACTTGCCTAAGAAACATTTAACTTCAGTTAATGAAACTGTCATTGAGTAAAAGAGAAATGCTTGAAAAAAGCTTCTGTTATTTATCAGGTAAGTGTAGTGCAGTTATGAACCACTTGCTCTGATTGACACTCAGCATGACAAATTTTAAAGATGGAAAAATTCAGTTAAGGTTTAATTCGCAAAAAGAATCTGTATCCCTTTTTTGTTGTTCTGCTGTTTTTCCAGAACCTCCCATAATGTGGGTGATCGCAAGATGAAGCATTTGCAAAGTAATTGTAAAGGGCATTTTTCTGCCATATCAAATTAGTCAATCTGGAGGCCTCCTTGCCTTTATGTCAGTAGCTACACCAAGGAATCATAAGACATAAAAAAACATAGCATCAAAGTAAAACAGATACCCACAATGAAAGCAAACCTGTCTTTTTAGATTTGATTAAACCAGTAGGAATATCTGAATTCAGTTCTGAGTCACTTCAGCCTACTTGTCACTATTTCACAAATTTCACAAATGAGCTTCTTTACACTTAAACTTTAAATTCTCCAAGAAATTCAGAGCAAGTCAAAGAAAAATATCCTATGAAACTGCTTCAGTTTGTCACATGATTTAGTCCATACAATTAATCTACAGTCTCTTCCCCTAATAAATCACTTGGTTAATTAAGACTCGACCATGAGTCAACACAAAGTGCAGTTATATTTCAGTACTAAAGCTGTAGATTCTCTCTGTTATTCCAAGTAACATTAGATAGTAGTCTAATGCATCTATTAGTTATTTCAAATAGGGGAAAAATAATATGCAATTTATTTCAACAATAACATGTTAATCTTCATCATTGTTATTTTTGCTAGTTTTGTTGGCCTCCTTCTCCAAGAGGCTCTCACCTTCTTCAGACACTTAGTTTCTGCTGCTAAAAGATGAAATATGCAGTGAGATGTCATTTTTTAAAGCATTGCTACATAAAAATAAATCTAATTTTTCAAAATATTAGTTCAAATGCCAAACTTTCTAACAAGTACATAAAATGCTTCAGGTATACTTTGGTACCAATTGCACAGACAGGATCAAGTTCTCAGGGAGGGTAAATACCATGCCTTCATTTACTCCTATGTTATTTTTTTTGCCTCTGATGACTTTCCCCTTCAAGTGACCATTTCTTGGTTTCTTAGTTACTACCTACAGACGCAAATGATGGTTGCTGCAGCAGCAGTCCTTAATCACAACAGTGAGTAAAGTGACAAATGGAAGGAAGTGAATGAACTGATTTTAAAGATAACACAAAATAGAAATTCCTACCAGAGTAGAGCTTGAAGACATGTTATCAATAACTTCCTCAGTCATTAACAGTGCAGTGCATTCAGTGCTGGCAAATCTTTTGAGAAGGGATATAGAACTTTTCTCAAAAGAATTCCCACAGGCTCTTCTCTGATAAGTCCATCCAGGACAGACAGGCATTTCACCTACTTCCTTGAGCTATCTGAGCCTATTTATAACCCCATCTTTCTATGTGTCAAGCCACAACAAGATCTGCACCTATACCCCAAGTCTATAATGTTAATAACTGGCCTTTGAAAAGAAAACCCAAACATACAGTATGCAATCTCCTACCACAAGATGTGGCAGGTTCCACAGCTGGCATGTCACACAGGTTTCTTTGCCCTCGCGTCCCTGATAGGCTTGCTGGTTTGTCAATTTTTGTTCCATCTGGGAGTAGTAGACTTCAATTGAACACGAAGTAGAGAATCTCATCTTAATTTTACTAGGAATTTAGAGACTTAGAAATTGGAGAGATGAGATCTGGCACCAGAAGCCACTTGGCAATAGCCAGTATTATAAGGTTGCCTCATATTCATCATTTTCAATGTAAAATTCCCTCCAACTGTGAAGTTAAATGACAACAGAAAGAAGGTGAATGCAGAGGAGAAATAAAAATCTTCTTGCTCCTTTTTAGCCTGTTTGCATTGCACAGAGCCAGATCGTTGTCTTTTAGGTCAAACAGTCCCAGGTATAGACGTTGCCAAGCAACAATGACACCACTATGAAGAGCTGGCTGCCCTATCCAAATTTAGTGAATACAGCCGACAGATTCTGTTGGGTTGATATAAAATTGTATCCATAAATTAAAAAGGTTTGGGTTTATTTTTCACAAATATTGCGAGTGTGGATTGTCCATCACTTTGCATCTTCTGCTTTACGGAATCTTAAGGTAAAAATAGGAGCTCCCTTCCGCAAAAGCAAAGGCAGGAGAACTTACAGCCAGCCCAAGCTTATTTTCCACAGGTGTGGGTGCCAGGTGAGCCACATTGCAAGGGAATTGTGAAGGCCCAGGTGCTATTTTGCTTTCCTTGCCATGCCATGCCAAGAGGCTGCCATGTTGGGGACCCGCTCCCCTCGGCCCTGGGAGCCGCTCCGTGCTGCCAGCACTAGAGGGCACTCCGGGATCAGCAGAGCGCCCTGCTGCTCAGTGTCTCCAGAGGGGCCACGGGTCTGGCCGAGAGCTCCAGCACCTAATTCCCAACAGGATACTCTTGGCATGGTGAAAGCAATGCCCTCCCTATGCTCAGCCCACTAAAGGAGGAGTTTTTCCTCCTAGAGATGCCACCTGACCAAGTGGTATCACAACTTTGTCAGCGCAGATGAAGAAGAGTCACCTTAGGCATGAAGTTGAAAGCTTGGGAAACAGCAATGTGGCTCTTCCCAAAGGAATGGGAAGCATAGCACCTCCCAGCCACCATGCTGGATTTCTTTCCTCATGGGGTAATAAGTATTCCTTTGGCTTCACCTGCAAAAGCCCCACTCCTGATGAAGTTCAGTTTGCGACTACTCACACATCCTGCAGAAAATACCAGGCCTTAGTGAACAAATATCTCCACCTCCTCCTCAGCAAAGGAAGAAGAACAGCAGATTTCCAGACATCTGCTTTTCCTTGGGTGCTAATGAGAAAACAGTTTAAGAATTTTACAGCTAATAGGCTAAGACATGAAGGAGGGGAGAGGGCTACTCTCCTAACCTGTCACTTTCCAGAAGGCAGAAGAAAATCCTCACTGATGTTCAAAGACTGCCTGTGGCTGGAACGTGAGAGAAGCCCATTCCCAATGAACTCCACTGCCTTTTCTGTGATGGGAGGCTTAAATTGACCTTAAACCATCTCCAGCTGTGCTCTAGGAAGTCTAGCTTTAAATAGTCTCAATTATGTTGATTCTACAATACTCCTTTCATGACTAATATTTTTCCTTGATATTTAATCTAATTTGCTGCAGGCTAAGCCCTTTAGTTTTTGCCGTGTTGACAAACGAAAATGACTACTCCCTCTGCTCCTCTTCATTCTCTCTGTGGATCTATGGATACTTACCATCTATTCCTGGTCTTTTTCCTCTCTCTTCTGTGACTCCTAGAGCATAAACACATCTGCTACACTTCTCCCTCCTAGTTAACAGAGAAGCAGATTCCGGGTGTTCAGAGATGGCTGAAACAGATGCTATTAGCAAGTTTTAGGTAAATGCCATGTTCTACATGCATCTATCTGGACCAAATGCTTTTGTGCCTAAATGCCTTTAATTACCACCTATAGGCTCTTACTGAAATACTTAACCCTGTGGTGTTTTTCTCCCTGCTCTTGTAGGTAATACAGGAGGCTATCTTCACCACTCCTGTTTGCTAGTTTAACAACTATTACATGCTTCATTAATATATTAAGGAATGCATAAAATACACCTCATGCTTAATACAACCCTTTTAAATGGCAGTAGGATTCAGTGTGACCCTGAACTATACATTTCACAGATCCTATACAGAGAGTTTCTCAGTGATAAATATATATACATAAATACATTTATCTGGAAATCCGCCCAACAAAGACTGGCATTCTATGGCCATTGAGTTTCTGGTGCATAAGTAGCCAGTGCTTCTTTGTCATCATGGAGGAAGGCTTGTCTTTTTCTTTTTTTAAAAAAATGATCTAAACATTACTAGTTGCTTGTGCAGCAACTGAGATGGCAGTCCAAATTCCAGCCTATGTTTTCATAGGCAGCCTTGGGCAGCTATTTTACCCTGAATCTCTCAATTTCACTGCTATAAACTGGAGATAACATTTCTTTTCCACCTGGGAAATGCATTGTTAATAGTGAGATATTTGGATGCTGTAAAAGGACAGCTAGGCAAAACTCATGTGCAGTCAAATTATAAATCTCCTAAAAGATAAACAAAATAGAAGTAAATCAGATATTATATTCTTCAGCTTTTGTTTACCTACCTCTAACACTAGAAATTCCCTGGACTCACTGCTATTTTCTCCTATTGCCTTCATTGATCTGGACAGATCCCTTAAAGTCAAGAAAAGGTTTTTCCACGAGCTGCCTCCCTGTGGTGGCTGGTTTAGGCACCCCAGCCAAGGCAGGGACTGGGACAAGCAAATGGGTTCCTCGGGACATAGATGTCTTTGGAGTATCCTGCACTGAGCAAAATATAATCAATACAACAAAACCTGTAACCTGTTTTGGCTACATTTTAAAAAGAAATCATTTGGGGATGCAATGGAGCATGAGAAATTCAATCTCAAAAAGCCATTTTTCATAAAGTATACGTTAGGCCTTACAGGAGGAGAAAAGGAGAGGCATTCCCACCTACTGCCTGTTCTCCATGTCCTTCAAAGCAATGATCTGTCCTACAAACCAAACTCTTCCAATCTTGGTGACATAGACATCAGCTATGAAAAAGCACCCAGTGCTGGAGCACACCTTTTTTAAACAAAATGTTAACTGAGGATTATTGCTATGGAGATGTATGTAAAGCCATCAGAGAAAATACCACGTAATGCAAGCTGAGATTAATTTCGAAATCCTTGTCCCACAGAAATACTTCAATATGTGAATCCAAGACTTTTCAGGTTAACTGTGGAGCATTTCGACAACCAAATGCATGTTAAGAAAGTCTGGCCCTTTAAAAAGTAATGGGCACACTGCTCATGTCCTGCACAGTCTGCATGAGTGTGCAGAGTCAACGTGAGGGCTCCCCGGGAGTGTGCACACAGGGAACGTACGGGGCTGCCAGGGAGAATAATGAACACTTGCAAAATTGTGCTCATGTACACCAAAGCATATCACAGGGATGAAAATCCCAGATAAAATGGGCAAATTCTTCTCAATTTTTCCCAAATTTTCTATGTGAGAGAAGATATCCTATTCAGGAAAAAAAAAAGCACAGGTATGAGCCCTGTTACCAAGTTTTTTATTTTTATTTCTTCAACACCCTGGGTAACAAACACAGATTAATGTAAGTTACCACCACACTGAAATGGATGGAATTAATTGCATATTGTCAGGTAAATAGGTGTATGAAGGATTCTGTTCCTGCTTTCTGATTGAACATTAGTGCCAATGGCACAAGATATAATTAGCATTATTGTAACAATGGCATAATATTTTGTCTTTTTTTTCAGTCAGGAATTAGAAATAGAAAATACAATTATGTCTGTATGCATGAGAAGAGTGCTGGACCTGCAGAGATTTACAGAACTTTGCAAGCATCTTGCCAGTGAAAAGAACAAGAGCAACTCACCGTAAAATTAGGGGAGCAAACACTATCCACTCACCAGCACAGAACAGAATGTTGTTCTTTATTATATTATTTAAAAGGACAGATTTACCCTGTCATAAATTAATAATTCAGAAGGTGTATGAAGGCACAGCCAATTAGCTGCAGTAATTTGCATTTTATGCTCCTTCATTAGTTTGCTAAGTTTCTTCTCTTCTATTACAGCAATGCAAGAGCCATCTTCCAAAAAGCAAATCGCCAGCCTGGTTTCTGTTTGCATGGTAATGAAACCTCTTCTATTATTGAAAGGCTAAATAATTCAATAATTTTTAAGAGAAAGCTTTCTTTCTACAATATTGGTCCTTTATGTTGATCATCACGAAACCTACTTTCTGACTGTAATTTATTTTAACCTAAATCAGAGTTTATCAGGTGGCTGATTTTCCAATGTTCCTAAAATCCCGCCTAACTTTAATCACATGACTGATCCCTTGAAGTGAGGTATTAAAATAATTTCTTAACTTTAAGGCTGACAAATAGCTCAGCGTACAGTGGCTTTGTTTCCAGTCTAGGGTCTCTTTATCCTTGGGCAGGAAGAAAGTGACAAGGGTTTTAATATATGAATTTGACCATTAGCAGAACTCGAGTTTCTTACTAAGGAAGGCAGGGACACTCTCCCATGCCCCTGATACCTGCTGGCACCTGCACCTTCAAAAGCTTCCTGCCATATGCCCCAGGGATCTCCAGTTTGGTCATTACTATCTATGGGCATAGTCTTGCTAAAGCTGACATCTTTCGCTTCTGAGAAATCCTCGTGATGCCAGCAAGGTTAAAGCCAAAAACCCTCCTGTGAGCATGACTAAAAGGCTTGGTCACCAGGGTGCTATGGGCCAGCTGTACTTGCTTTGTCTCTGCATTCCCATGCAGGGCACCAGCAAATGCCACGGACTTCTTGGAGAGCTGTTCCTAACCTGCAGCTGGCCTAACACGTACTTATTTTTCCATTTTTACTCTGGTATTTTCCTTTCCAAATGCTTTCCATGTGAGGCCATTTCATTTTATTTTTATAATTATTTTATTTTTAATACAGCCCCTCATTCCAGATGTAGATAGTACATACACACACTCAAGCATACATATAAGCAAAGTAATGCTGAGGCTGCACCTTTATATAAATGCCTCTGAGTCAGAGTGCAAACCAAGAGACCTCTATAGATATTTCAGAGGACTAGTGGGGATTAATCTCAAAAAGGGGAAAAAAAAACATAAAAGAGGAAAATAATTAAAAACACGATATGTTTTCTGAAGCAATCCCTGAAGGGCCATGGCTCTTCTGGTTGTCATGAATGCTAGCAGATGGCTGAAGAAGCCATAGGAAACCTGCACTTCTCTGTTGATGCTCATCTTTTGGTACATTTGTTCTTTCTAGGGGCAACCTGAACTGGTGCCCCCTCTCAAGGGTCTGGCACCACTCCCCAGCTCACTGAAATCTAATCTGTGCTTTCCCTGGTTGCTTCAGCTTTTTTTTTTTCTTTTTGCAGAGCTGAAGTTCCCAAACTGTACAGATCATCTGGGAATTTTCATTGACAAATGATGTAAAAGAAGGCACAGTTTCTGCCGTTTCACTGATGGTGCAGATAACATGCTGATAACACAGCCCAAGTGATGGACCTGTAGAGCAGAACTGTGTGTTTGTGCATTTTTGGTGGCTTCTTCTCGTTTTTGTAAACTACTTGGTGAAGGCTGCATGAGAAGGTTGGGCTCTCAATCACTCCAACTAGGAAGGGGAGGGTGACAGAGGAAAGACTGAATCAGCTAGAGGAGCTCAGACTCAACAGCAAGCCTCATTATGCCAGCAGGTATAACAAGGTGAAAAAGGTGCCAGCAGGTGCAATGAAAAAGTAGAAACAGAATGGCTTGTGTTAATGTGTACTTTCATGAGAAACTAGCCAAAATTAAAAGCTTAGAGCAAATAAAGGGCAATGTTTTCTAAAAACACAGTAGTGGCAGTAGTTTCCATCTATGCCCTTACTCAAGCTCCTCAGTTATCTCCTCCCTTGTCCCTAAGCCCAGCCCTAACACAGTCACAGAATCATAAAATGGTTTGCGTTGGAAGGGACCTTAAAGACCATATAGCTCAAACTTCCCTGCATGGGCAAGGGTACCTTCCACTAGAACAGGTTGCTCACAGCCCCATCCAGCCTGGCCTTGAACACTTCCAGGGATGAGGTATCCACAATCTTCCTGGGCAACCTGTTCCAGTGTCTCACCACCCTCACACTGAAGAATTTCTTCCTAATATCCAACCTAAATCTACTGTCTTCCAGTTTACAGCCATTACTTCTTGCCTATCACTATCCAACCTTGTTAAAAGTCCCTTTCCACCTTTCCTGCAGGCCTTGCAAGTACTGGAAGGCTGCTATAAGGTCTCCCTGCAGCCTTATTTTCCCCAGACTGAACAACCCCAACTCCCTCGGTCCTCTCCTCATAGGAGAGGTGCTCCATCCCTCTGATGATATTTGTGACCCTGCCCTGGACTCACTCCAAAGCTCCATGTCCTCCCTGTTTTGGGGGCCCCAGAACTGGACACGGTACTCCAGGTGGGGTCTCACAAGAGAAGAGGAGAGGGGAAGAGTTACCTCCCTCAGACCTGCTGGCCAAGATTCTTTTGATGAAGCCCATTCAGTCTCCTGCATGGCTCCGTGGTATTGGGATAATAGTGGCCAACAGGCAGGCTGGGGCTGTCATTTGTATTCCCTCAGCAGGACTGACCCTCCCAACTTCCAGAGTTAATATCTAGAGCTACAGTGCATTACTCTTTCTTCTTCCTACATGATAGAAATTAGGATCTCTAAACGTGATTCTCTGGAGATCAAAGACCAGCTTTTGTAATGTTTGTGAATTTCTGTTCTTTATGTCACAGAAAAATCTTTAAAAATCTCTTCTTTATGTCAATCAGAAAAATCAATATTTTATTTTGTACTGAAGAATTAGAACTTTTCATACTTTATATGCATGATATTTAGCTTAGAAATCAAATACTGCTCAAAACACATTTTTTAAGAACACCATTAGGTCCTTGTCCCAGATCATCTCAGCAGACTAATATACCCATTTCACATTTTTTTAACTGAAAGACATCACTATTAGAAAGGATCTCTTGATCATCTAATGTGACTCCTTTAACCACAGAGCTA
The DNA here is from genome assembly GCA_038090715.1 of Florisuga fusca. Taxonomy (NCBI): domain Eukaryota; kingdom Metazoa; phylum Chordata; class Aves; order Apodiformes; family Trochilidae; genus Florisuga; species Florisuga fusca. Next base: position 6,052,246 of record JAAWXA010000011.1, on the reverse strand, counting down.
CCTGAATCCCCCAGACCTATTTCTTTATCAGACCAATGGTGAAGCTAAGCCAGACTGGAAACTGATCATGATTTTCAATTTTCCATTCAGAAAAAGTCCACTGCAGTCTGGAGTAATTTTCCACAGGAGTAACTTTTCTGTGGTAAGTTACTTCAAGCCTAAATTTTTCTGCTTCCAGGCAGTGGATTTTTCTGATCTTTGACAGAGAAATTAAAAATGCCTTTATATCAATTTTCTGTTCTTCAGTAAATCAAGGAGTTTGAATTTCAGTCCTTCATCTTCAGCGTAATTTCTAACCCTTTAGGTCATGCAGAGTTTCTATTAGACCCTTTTTAAAAATAAATAAAACAACTAAATATTAATATGAAAAAAACCACCACACTCAAATCCTTTAGAGCAGAGTACCAGTAGCAGTGATGAAAGTGGTGGCAGGCTGCTGGATCAGAGCACAGACTGTGATGCCACAATTTCTCCTCTATAAGATGCACAAACCCCAAGCCAGACCCCACCAAGGAGCTGCAGTATCTGTAGCACCTTCTCTTTTCCCTCACAGTAAATCTCCTTGCTTTTACTCATATTCTCCTGATTATAGACCAATGATCATTTCAGCACTTTGGCCATGGCACACCACGGGAGCACCATGTGTATCTGATTATCCATCATAACATCAAATCCTTTTCTGTCCCTGTTCTCAGCATGAAGCATCTTCCATCCTACAAGCATGGTTCTTGCTGTTCCTCACTGCACAGGCTTCAAAAAAACCATCTTGTTCCATTTTGTAAAGAGATTCAGATTTCCCTGTGTCACTCACCAAACTTATTCATCATTTAATTCCCCACCAGTTATAGTGGCATAAGAAAACTTCATTAACAAAGTGTCATGGCTTTTTAATTAAATTTATAGATGTCAAGTGGATTTTCTATTGCTTTATTTTCTTTAAAAAATATCTTCTGATGTGCATGTCCTTCCAAAAAGTTTATTACATCAAAAATATTATCTTGATTGAATAGAACTTGTAATCTTATGAAAGGATGGTATCAAGCTAGTGTGACAAAATTTATTTTTGCAAAGCTTGTGTTGATGGACATTAATTGTGTTTGAGCATTCTCAGCTTGATAGGCCTTTAATTTCCTGAGCTAGTTCTGTTGTCATTTTGAAATGCTGGCACAACATTAGACTTTTTGCAACATGAAAATTCCTCCATTTCAAGACTGCAATGATCAACATGAAATGTCCATGGGGGGCATGTAAAACTATGGGATGCAAGTTAATTAGAGATGAAGACTTTAAAATGTCTAACATTAATAACCTGCTATGTATCTGTTTAAATTAAAAGTGCTACAATGTCATGTCATATGATTCTGGCTTTGCCCAAATGAAGACACAAAGCGCCTGAGATTCTGTTTTTCATGAATTCTTGTCAAGTCTGCTATTCAGTCACAGCAGAACAATATTATCGGGATTCCCATCGTCACTGAACACCTTTGATGACCTTTTCATTCTTAAATCTGACAGCCATAGGTTTTGTCATTAATATTTCACTTCCACTATCTACTTCCTACCCAAGGCAGTTGTTGTTATGACTGCTCCACCTCTTTTTTCACCGTGATTTATATAGGCTTCTCATTTTACTTTGATCAGTACTGGTTTTAAGTCACTGTGACAATATCATTCTGAAATGTGTAATCTGGGCATGCAGTAAAATGTTATTCAACAATGGACAATTACCTCTCTCATTTTTCTGTTTATGTTTTCTCCAGTTGGTTGTCTCAAAATTTTCAGCTTTATTAAATTGTCCTTTTCAAACCCCTGAGAATATGTATTCTTGGCAAAACTCATAATAAAACTGTAATCAAGATAAAATCAGTTTCATCTGGTTTTTTAGTTCTGTAATAAACGCTTCACTTCATAAGGTCCCATCTAGAAATCTGTCTCATTACATACAATTTTTGTATATATAGGAAGTTGTTATGTATAATTTTAAAAATTCAAAGGGTGTCTTAAAACCAGCAGCCTGTGTCACGTCTTTCAAACTGATTTCAACCCATAAAAATATTTGTTCTTGCTATATACTGTAGCTCAATTGCTGTCCAGCCATATATGCCTTATTCTGTGGGGTGTTTGGACATTTCTAGCAGGGCAAAGCTAGTGATCCATCTCGTGCTTTATCAATATGGTTTTGATCCTACTGAATCCTCTCTTTTTTTACCAGTGGTCAGTAATTTGGACTTGAGCAAGTCCATATTAAAACATATCCTACTGCTGCATTTTTCATTCAGTCTCTTCAACATTGACAATTTTAATACAATGAGCATGGGACTCTTCCTATTTGTTTTCAGAAGACCTAGGTTTATGCTTATAAATAAGAAATTTCCACTACAGAACAAATGGACTTATGTGCATATTAGACTAAACTAAGTTGTAAGTCAATAATCATGTTTAATTTATGTTTCATAAATTAATTCATTAAACATGTTAACATTCAACTGTGTATTAGCCATAGAAAAAGCCAGATCATTTATCAGAAATTAGCATGAAATGACACAAAAAGCAGATATTCCATATGTATTGCCCTACACTTCATTTTCTTACAATCATTCTACTGGTTATAATGAGTATGAAGTACAACTGAGTCTAGACAAATGTGTTAAGGACTTCTATTAGCAAATTTCTTGGTACAGCTGTCATTATTTTTTTAAGTTGCTATGGAGACTTCCTAGTTTGAGGCATCGTGGTTTTGATGATTTTCCATAGCAATATTTTGTTGGCTTAAGTGAAGACCCCAAAACAACTATGAATGTCCTTCAGACAAATTTATCTCCAGTTGAACATACTAAAATATCCACACAATTGCCTATAATATGGTAGTAAAAAATAAGACTTGCTAAAGAACTGAACTGATGAGGTACTTGCTGAAAATACTGTTAGATAGAAGGAGTTTCATAATTAAGATTTCAGTAAAAAAATATAAGTGAAAATATATAGCTGGGGAAAAGTAGTAAAAGGCAGAGTATATTGTCCAAAGAAATTTTTTATGTCTTCCCAATAATTTGGATTTTAAAGCTCAAGACCAGGACAGCACTGGTAAATCTCAGACTTCTCAGAAGTTAAAATGTTTGGGTTCTTTCTTTTCCTCTTGATACTAAAAATAGATATAACTGTTTTCTTTTTCCTTTTTAGATAATTGTTGCTTTGTGGAACTGTGGAAGAAATACATTTTAAGAATTGCATAGCCCCATGACAATAGTGTCAAATGACAAAAATCATAAACCACCTTTGTAAGGACAAAACATAGAGCTATTATACAGAGAAGTGAAAATCTCACCGTGCAGCCAGGTAAAATATTCTGCTCTGAATTTAAAATACTCAGGACTTGGTCTGCCTTTCACCTGCTGAGCAGAGAGAACAACAGACCAAGCAAGAGAGGGCAAGAACTCAGCACAGGCTGGGAGTGGTGTGGCCCTCACTTCGCAGAAGTGTGAGGAGAGGGGAGGGGCAGTGGGAAATGCACTGAAAAATTTGTTTGTTGCTATTTATTTTCCCTGATGTTCCTCAGCCTTTTGTTGCGGCCTTCATCTCTGTCTCCTCTTTTTAGACAGGACCTTCAGTGACATCTTATTAAAAAACCCTCTACTGGCCAGCATTTGCAGAACGGACAGCCACCAAATACAGCCTTCTAGAGACAAAAAAGACTAGGAGAGCAAGGGAAGATAATTAAAGCCTTTTTTGCCAATCCAGTGATACTTTGACTGTTTAGATTAGTGATTCAAAGATCTGCTTCACCTTACTAAATGGCGACAGAATAATTTCTTCTGTCAAGACAGAGAGGACAAGGTTCTCCTACAACCACCCAGCCCCATGACTTCCACTCTCTTGGTCAGCAGGAGTGGAGCAGATCCCTTTACACCCACCTGCAGCCCTTGAGGGGGAGTCTGAAGGAGAAACAACCAGCACTTTCTTTCTTCTTTCTCCTTGCCACTAATATCTACGTGCCTGGCTTGCTTTCCTGTAGCTCTCAGGTACCTCAGGGCTACAGCTGGATATTTTTTATTAGGGAACCTTTTCTTTGCTTGTTTAGTCAAGTCTTTAGATGAAGAAAAATTAAACTAACAAACCCCTCACCTTTCTGGTTTTCTCTTAACAATTTTATTTTGCTACTTGGAAGTAGCACCAAGAGGTATCATCAATTTTTTCAGATGTGCCCTCCTTTTTATTTTCCTGATGTTTCATATTGAGTTGTGTTTGCAGGTGTTTTGCTTGCATTGCATATATATTTTCCACTAACATGCCCCTTTGTAAACACACACAGACCACATGATGCTCATCATTTTTGCTATTAAATTATTCCCAGTGTGTATATCTTCAAATTTTCAGCTCAACAGCTCTTTTTGCTGAAAGAAGGAAAAACTAAAAAAAAAAAATAAGAGAGTATTTCTCTTCAAACAACCTGGACTCTGCATGCTAGAAATACCTGCCTATGGCAAGCCTACACTGGGTTGCAAGCCTTTGAGTAGGTTATAGACAAGTAACTAACAAACTGAGTGGCCAGACTGGTGCTTTGGACACAGTTGTGTGAGTTAATGAAATTCTCTGCCAAGGAAGCAGAATAGCACTTGCATTTATAACCACATGGGAAAGTCTTATCAGCATGTGACATATGGCTTAATTTTTTTTTCAAAAATATGCTTTCATGGAGCATGTCTTTTGCCATTAAAGAAGGTAAGATGTAAGATTGTGGCACCCAGTGTAAATAGGCACTGTATAGAATATGTGGACTGCATTTTTCCTAATACAGAGCTTGTTTACACCATACAGTGGAGCATGGAATTTGGGTTGATACAATAGATCTGCTGCTTTTTGGTCCAGAGTAGAAAAACAGTCTGTATTTTAAGGTTAGGAGTAGACTTGTGCCTCAAATAATTTTAGTTGTTTATTTACATGTTTACCAAATGAACTGAATGGTCAGACCAAGGGTACATCTGGTCTAGTAGCCTGAAACAGCCCCTTTTAGTGCATAAAATCTCCCTCTACACCTGTGATAATGTGGGAAAACTGCTTACAAAACTAATGTTTAACTTTGAACAAAAATAGTCTGTGATACATGATAATAACAGCACAGCTAAAGTCTGAAGTATCTATCCATTCAAACACTATTGAAAAGTGGGCTTTTTCGTTTTATTTTAACCTCTGAAAAGAAAAGCAAAATCAACAGTTGCAGTGTATAAGATGGTAATAACTAAGAATAGGGAAAAATCTAGCTTTCTGATTAATTTGTTCCTAGCCAAGGAACAGAAATGCATTTGTACTTACAAAAGGACTCCATTCACAGTTGATAGAAAGTGTACCTGCAATCTCACAAACCTTTCAGGAGAAATACCCCAGAATTTGAGATATGAATATTTGTTTCTGTCCAGCTGTTAAAAGCTACATTTTACAAGGACATTTTAATAACTCATGTGACTGGGAATTCATACCAACAAGTAGAGGCAGTCAAGAAAAGCATTTGTGTACAGAACCTCTCTGAGGATACAAATTATTATAGACTAATTGCACCCAAATGACTGAGTCCTATAGGCACAGATGGCCTCTCTGCTCTCAGAGACTGTTGTGTGTCCCAAAATGAAACAGGCATTAATTGAATGAGATTAGCAGCATGAAACAGAACGCTCAATGAGGCTTCCATGCAAAGGGAAACGTGCCCTTAAGGCTCTAATCAATCAGAGACGAGTATGATTAAGAACCATGAAGAAATTACTAAAACTCAGTGGAAATGGTATTTGAGTGAGGGCATAGCTCTGCTTCCACATCCCGACTTTGACTACTTAGCTGTGTAATTTTATGTTTGCGTAGTATGCTGCAGAAGCACATGCATTGACACTGTGGAATCATCAGCAAAGAATAAAAACAGGACCAATGAACGAGTACAACGAACTAGCTGCTAGAGTTCATTTTAAAGGACTCCATCTGCTGAATTTGTGGGACCAGATTTCATTACAGTCACCCCAGAAGGTACTGGAGTGACTGGGGGTGAGGAATGCTGGCCAAGCTCTGCCTTGCTGGTGCCTGGGATGGGGGCAGAGCTGTGGTCACTCTGCCTTCTCACAACTGACCTGCACTGGGAACAAAAGCCCCCAGCCAGCTGACTGCCCAAAGGAGACATCAAAAACAATAGCTGTGCAGATCTTCAACCCTCCCCTCTCTTTAAAGGCAAAAAAAAAAAGAACAAAATTCACATAAAATTACTAAAACTCCACTGAGATGGACAGAATAGTTCCAGTCTCATTAAAACTGTTCAATGAGTGGCTTGGTTTCTTTTTTTTTTCCATCTGACAAATTCATACTAAAAGACTGACATCCTCACATCAATCTTTTTTTCTATTTTGGTTTTTCATAGACTGCCTTAAGAAAATCCACACAAAGATCAGTATAAATGAAAAATGTTTGCCAAAACAAAAATTGGTTTTGTTTTTTGAAAACAGGTCTTATTTTCATATTTTTTTATCAAAAGAGACATCACCCTCTAAAATTGCTGTCATAAAAATGTTTTAACCAAATTTTCTTCTTTTTCAGGATCTGTACCAAAGTACCAAATACTTTCTGTAGTGGTTACACTTGGTTTACCTTTATTTTGACAGGCAAAAGAGATTATGAAATATAGATTTCTTTAAAGTAAAAGGTGTTGGAAAATGCAGGTAGGCATTTTAAACTACAACTATACCTATATAACTATACTAAACTACAACTAACTATACCTCAGACTACAATGATCTACATAATTTCTATGTCTATGAGAAAGACCTCTTTACTCCATATTTCAGGTTCAGACAGCATTTGGTACTGGACCTGACACAGGCGATCCTGAGTCATTTGAGGCAGTCCATCTCCTTGGGATGTCCCCAAGTACTTGGGATGTACTCCTGAAGCCATGAGAAAATCTCTGCCAAACGTAACCATGAAGAGATTCCTAGGTTTGCCGCTCACTCTTTCAGGGTGTTAGCTCTTTTTTCTCAAGTAGATGATCTTCAGACTATAAAAACCTCCTGTTTCTGCTAGCTAATGTAGGAAATCCTTTCGTTCAAGTCGCAGGTGTCTACACAGTAAAACTGGAAGTCGGGATCCAAACACAGCTGGTGACTCACTTGGAAAGCTGCTACAGCCACACAGAACAGCACTTGTAATAGCAGTCTTCTTTTTTCTTTTATTTTCTCTTAAAAAAAAAAAAGGAAAAAAAAAGAAAAAAAGAAAAAAGAAAAAAAAAGGAAAAAAAAAAAGAAAAAAAGAAAAAAAGAAAAAAAAAGAAAAAAAAAAAAAAAGAAAAAAAAGAAAAAAAGAAAAAAGAAAAAAAAAAAAAAAAAAACCTAAAAATTTACGTGCAAAAATGGAAGCAAATTCTCCTTCACTTGAGTTACTGAGCTCTATATTCACAGTTGTGTTTTTCCTGCTCAGTGAATTTTATGGCTTTAAACTCCGAAGGTGAAAGAGTAAGAAGTCATCCCCTCACTCTTGCTACGAATACATATTAAATTAAGTGCAAATATAATCCTTACAGTAGAGTTACATTTGGCCTGTACTATGTTAATTATACCTCTGTATATCTGCCACCCAGTTAGCTCCCAATATAGCCACACAGCTTCAGTGGCTTTGCACAACTGAAAGGAGAAAATAAATCATAGTTCTAATGAGAGTTCAAAACTCCGTAGCAGAATTTGCTGGAAGAAATATGAAAATAATTCAGACTGGAACAACTCTGGAGTAAAAGAGAATATTTCAGTATGTATTGAAACATGACCTAAAAATGCCAGTAAAGCATTCTGCTTTTTCCATTATTTGAACTGCAAGAAGTCTCTATACTCTCTAGAGTAAAAGTAAGTTTTTGCTCCTGGTAAAATTGCACCATGTGGATTTTTCAGTGTATATTTTATGTTACTGAACCTCAGGGTTTTTTTGCAGTTGACAATTGTGTTTATAAAACAGCAGAACTGAATTAGAAATGTTTAAAATGTAAACTTTTGTCCTTCAAAGAGGAGACCTCCAGAGAATTAATTAATCAATATTCAAAACTCTCCCAGCAATAACTTAACCACTTTGTGTGTGTGTGTGTGTGTGTGTGTATTCTACCACATTAGCACAGCGTGTTTGTTAATTAACTTGCTTCAGAAGGATACAGAGATGGGGAAATATATATATGTAAATATATATGTTTGAATATATAAATAAAGTCAGAAACAAAAATTGGTAATGCACATCATAGATTGACACTTTTGCTGTATTTGTTCACTATTGGACTTGTTCTGAGTTTCTGGGTTAATACTGACTGGTTATAAATAAGCACATAGCAACTGCAGAAGCTCCAGTTTTCTGATTGCTATTGTAAGGGAGACAATTGTCCTATATATGCAGAATAACCCTGGAAGTGAGAGCTATATTAACATCTCTGCTCATGCCCCTCTGAACACTCACTGCATGAGGAATGACTGTTTGAGGAATCACTCCCAGCTACTTGTTTGTTTTCTCTCTGAGATAGAAAGCATGTTTGATACTGTTATGTTATCTGCCCAGCATAACTGCACAAGAATTCCAAGAAGCAAGATAAATTAATTTTTAATAAGTAGCTCATTCGTCTATGTGACACATACAAGACAGGACACATTTTAGCTTCGAGATAGCTTATGAAAGCTACCTTTCAGTTATAATATGTAATATTTTAACGGCAGAAACACAACAAATAAGCAGAGGAGGCCACAATGACCTCTGAAGAGATTACAAAATGAGAAATATGAGCTTTGTAGTATTTTCTTGGGTTTTGGTAGTTTTGTGACATGTAACACACACGAGGGGTCATTTATGGCCATGCAAAGCTAGCACGATGTGCAAAAAACTAACAATGACCTCAAGGAAAGAAAGAGCTGAAGAAAGTACATGTGCCTGCTAATGTCCCTACAGCAAACCAAATAATCATAACAAAAGTTATCACAGAATGGCACAGTCCTCATTCTGCCTAAAATAAGTACTATTGGTTCACCGGTAACTTCAAATTAATGATGTGATGTAAATTTGATAACAATAAAAAACCCAAAACATAGTGTTCTGTACAAGGTATCCAATTAACTTTATGTTTTCTGTCACTCATTTAAATAGAGTTGCTTACTTTTGTGCAGATAAGCAACAGTTCAGGTGCACAAACAGCAACATATCTGAAAGGAGCCTTATTCCCAAAGGGCTAACAGCCAATATGCTTTGGACTAGGTCAATATATCCTTTCCAAGGTATTTTCCTTTTCAAAAGAGTTTTGGTTAAGTCTTGAGATTACCACAAAGAACTGTGGGACAGGTTCCAAATGCTCTCAGAAACTGTGAATTTAAGAAATGTAATCAACGCATACATTGTTTGATGTTCATACAATAAAAACTCGGAGTGCACAACAGCAACTCACCCTCCAAAAATCAACAAGAGCTCTTCAAATATAACGAGAAGAATGGGAAATTCATCCTTTGCTTAGGTAGTGTTACAGCAAGTGAGTGGTTTAGAGACCAGAAGCAAGCACCCAGAAACCAGCTGTGTACATGTTTTTATCTTCAAAACAGCTGCTGCATTTGACTGTGGCACTACAGGAGAAGGAGTCTCCTCCTCTCCCACTGGCCACTATATTAAGTAGCTTGCTGTAATTGCTGCACAGCACTTGGCAGTTACAAGCATGGTAACCATTTGCATTAATAAAAGTAGAAGCTGTTCTCACAGCTGCGTGTCTCACAGTCCTGTGTGTGAAACGTATCACATTGAGTGTAGACAAACTGGACATCCACAGGACAGATGACTACAGAGGGACAGAATAAATGGTGTCAGCTCAGTGTGTAACCAGATGAACACATACAGCATCAGAAATTAGGTGCTTATGTAGTAAGAAAATATACCGGTATAACGGTTACTAAAATCACTGCCTATTTTGTCTTGTTTCAGAGCTCAGTGTTGCATGAATAAGAATTAAAAACTTGGAGGGACTGTTTTAATTTAAACATGAATGCCTTACTGCATGAAAAATAATGTGTCTGTATGCATGTTTAGACATATTTTTCCTCATACCTTCATCTGTGGGGACAGAATGAGTCAGAGAAGCCAGCATACAGCTCTATCTGTACCTGCCTATTCCCAAAATATCACAACAAATATTTAAGGATCTTTTCAAGTGACAGAAGTAAAGGTCAGGGTCATAGCAAAGGGCAGTTTGTGGAGGAGGGGATTAGCATTTCTCTAAGTGATTCCTTCTTCCATCTATTTTTTTATATCCTCCATAAACAGACCTCTCTAATTTCAAACACATTTTTTGAATACTGCAGAGAAGTCAGTTCTTAAAAGGTATCGTCCAAAATAAATGTTTTTCTTGGCTCCTACATCAGCTATCCTATCTTTCCTTCTCTAGTATACATATCAGCTATCCTATCTTTTCTTTTCTAGTATAGATATGGGTGGGAGAAGGCATATGTGTGTGTATATTCCATATATAGAAAAATGTCAGTGTAGCCTCTATTTAACATTCTGTACTCAGACACTACTTACGCAAAGATATTGACTGGAGAACAAAGATTTGTGTGTGTGTGTCTATCTCTTTGAAATATAACTATTTAATAGATTTATTAGATTAGCATTTATCTGTTTTACCTGGCTATCAAGCTAATGCCAGAAGAAAGTTCCAGGTCCTCAGCTCCCTGACAAAATAGATCTTTATTTTGCATATTCAAATAGAGGGCAGTTTTCCAGCATCCTACACACACACTGAATATTCCTCTTTTAAGCAGCTGTAAACTGTGTGCTAGTATGAATTCATCCCTGAATTCATACAGACAGCATTCACTTCTCATTTATTTTTAAAGATTGCTTTTAGATTAGAAATTGGTGAATGGTTTTGTTGGAAGGGCGACCCCTCCACTGCCACCCTTTGCCTTGTCACCACCCAGCAAGAAATAGCTGCTTCTATAAGCAAACTAAATGCCATGATTCCTAAAGATCATAATATAAAGTGCTCGTTTCAGTTTTTCACCCCACTTGTGTTTTGGCAAGGAGTTTTCCAGGTTTCAGATTAAATTTCTCAGTAAATAGTTTTCTCTCTCTCAAAATGTGTGGCCAAAAAAGCATAAAGTACCTGATTCTCAATAGCTTTTCAGTTCAGGTGCTCACCTACCCTTTTGCAAAATGAAGATAGACAAGAAAAACAGAACCACTGATCTGACAGCAAACTCACAGCCATCTCATAAAGGTATCATTTATTCCCATTAAAGCTGCTGCAGATGGCACCACATTCTTCTCTCCCTACATAGCTCAGTAAGGGCACTTGACCTCTCTCCAGCCCACAGAATCTGAGAAAGGAATATGCCAACCCCAAATATGTGAGAGGTCGAAGACTGTTTTTCATGCTCCTAAGCTAGCCAGGTAAACTGGAACGGGAAGGAAGGGAGAACACTACTTAGGGATAAAGGCCGAGGGAAAAGCATGTTTTTAACACTTTCTTTCAGTGTTTTTTTTTGCACAAGCTGTCAGAAGACATGTATGAATTTTACTATTGGTCTCACTGCTTCTGTCCTTCTGCTAGCCATTCGCCTAATGACGAACTTTCTCTGCTCTAGAATTCTTTGCTTGGGCCTAGTAGTACATAGTATTTTTTAAAATTACATTAAGATTAAATAGCTTATTAAATGGGATGGTAAAATAGAAAACTAAGGATAGAATTTCAAGAAAATTATGAAAGAAGAAAAATGTTTCTGGTTTTTGTGAGAGGCACAGAGGGAATGGCAAGCATGTATTCATGCATGGGGATGTGGTAGATTTAGTGAGAGGTTCATTGAGGGGAAGCCAATATGTCCTTATTTCAGACCTTGAAGCATAAAGAGGGACATTGAGCCCATGGGACTGTTGGTGTTACCACTACCATTAGTTTAGTATTACTGTGTTGGTTTTAATTCAGATTCACCCAACTCTACCTTTCAGTAAGATAAAAAAATGGATGAACCTATGACTCCCACACTTATTTTTTCCCCTACTAGACCATTCCCAGTTCTGCTTCAGATTATCAGATTTTACATTTCACAAGCAGTGAAACAAATTGAAAGTAGTTTTGGGAGGGTGCACAGGGGGAGGCTGCCAAGGTGGTAGGGAGGTAAAAGTACACAAGGTGGGACCAGCTGCAACAGCCTGAGGCAGCTGCGTGATGCAGCATGGACCACGACTGCTCAGAAGGCCACCTCTTACATGGCAACAACTGCAACACAGAGAATGAATGAAGACCCCATCCCAGCCTGGTGCTCCTCAGATGGCTCCATGCAAGCTGGCACTGCTGCTGACAGCCCCTGTGGCTGTGTCACTCTGTGCCTGGAGCAGGACTCAAGAGATACAGGAGAGGCATCTCCAGAAGCCCTGGCCCAGCCCTGGCTGCCAGCACCCTCAGGGTAGCAATAACCCATCCACACTATTGGCACACCTAATGGCAGGGTCACTCCCCAAAGCCATCCCAGACAAGTACCATGCTTCTCCCTTGCTGCAGGGATGCAGGCTATGCCCTGCCTGCTCATCATTATGAATGCTCCTGGGGGGATTTTCACCCCACGCCTCTCCCAGGTGTTCCCCTCCTCTTTGGTTTTCTCCTATGTTTTGATTACCCAGAGCACAGTTTTGCAACACTGTGATGATCAGTGCTCAGCCCTAGGAGAGCTCAGAACAGAGCAAAAGAGACATAGCCCAAGGGTGCAACTCTGTTTTCCTCCACACTTTGGATTGCTCCTGTGACAAAGTGTATAACTGTGAATAAACAATGCCTAGACTAGAGAAAAAAGCAGATTGCATCAGCTTAAAATTAAGACTTGTGAAATAATTTGTGAATTTTCTCCCAAATTCATGCAAAAAGGTAAGGATTCAGAACTTTCTGTCACCATATAGCAAATAGGTAGAAGGTTTTGGAGAGGACTAGGAGGATAAAAAGTTAGAAGTCAGTTTTGGCAATTAGTTTCTGTGTTGTTTGGCTGGCATTCAAAGGAGGTATTAAACTGTCCTGTTAACGATGTGTTAAGGCTCTCATACATTTACCAGAGGTTCTAGGCAGATCAAGGCTACATTGTCTCCACTGGCACACAAAGTCTTGGATAGAAACCATTTAATTATGATTGAAATCAAAGAAAATATAGTAACTGATTTCTAGAGCTGGATGAGTTATTAACTTCAATTGTCCTTCTCTTGCACAGGATTTTTTCCAGAAGGATGTCTGCAGGAATGTTTCATCATAAATCTTACACAGCTTTTCATCTTTGGTTGCCTTGGTACATGGGCCTATATTGACTCAGATTATACCATTCTCTGTGGCCAGAAGATACAGCTAGTGACACTCTGACTTGCTTCTTCAGATGGAGTGACCTTTGGGAATGTGGTTTTAGACAGCTGTAAAAAATAAACTCTAAAGCCTACTTGTTAGTGACAAATTTTTCTGTTCCACTGAAAGATAGGATGGGTTTGAAACCAACATCACCAGCAATAACTTATTGAAGGCAACAATCCTGTATTGCTCCTCAAACACTTTAGGAAAAAAAGAAAAACAGTAAATTATCTGCAAAGGTGAAATGACAGGTCACAGGCTATCACTGATCTTCTCCAGATATTGTTAGAGATCATACAGACAGAAAGAATGAAAAAGCAGGATGCGTTTATCTTTATTGTTCAGGTAACTGCAGATGCTTGGTCGAACTGTATGCTCAAGCATGAAATCTGCCTATGGTAGTTCTCAGGTTATAAATTTTTTTATTTATTATTTACCTGGCCATTTAAGAGACAGACTCTAAAGAACTAATCTGCACTCCTATTTAAAGAACAGGTCACCAGCACATACATAAAGGCAGAGTTTCTCGTGTGCATGGCTGCAGATTGACACTTGGAAGGGCTGTGCCCTTGTCCCACTGCTTCACTGGGTAACTATGGAGAAGTCATTCCCTTGTCTTCCACCACAGCTTCTCCCTCCAAAAAATATAGATAATAATGTCAGGCTTCTTTGGGAAGAACTTTGAAATCTGTGAGTGGAGAACATTGTGAAAGAACAGAGTATTAGTGGTAATTTCATAGAATCATAGAATTAGCCGGGTTGGAAGGGACCTCAGCAATCATCTAGTCCAACCCTTGACCCACCGGAGCAGTTGCTAGACCATGGCACTGAGTGCCACATCCAGTCTTTTTTTAAATGTCTCCAGGGACGGAGAATCCACCACCTCACCGGGCAGTCCATTCCATAGCCTGATCACCCTCTCCGTGAAGAAATTCGTTCTAATATCTAACCTAAATCTCCCCTGGCACAACTTAAGACTGTGTCCTCTTGTCTTGTTGAAGGTCGTCTGTGAAAAGAGTCCAGTTCCCACCTCGCTACAGCCTCCTTTCAGGTAGTTGTAGACAGCAATGAGGTCTCCCCTGAGCCTCCTCTTCTTCAGGCTGAACAGCCCCAGCTCTCTCAGCCTCTCCTCATAGGGCCTGTGCTCGAGTCCCTTCGCCAGCTTGGTTGCCTTGGTTTATTTACTGTTGTTTGTATACTAAGTCTCCTTCTACCCACTGCTGCATCAGAGCAGTGATCAAAATAAACATTACACTGCTGGCATCTGCCCAAACTCTTGTTTCAAGTCCCTTGTCTCCTGTGGAAGAGCCATCACATACTCCTGACAATTCTAGAGCTACACTTGCCTGCCTACGTCCTGTGGACCCCAGTCTCTCACCCCCTCTGGCTTGGGTGTTTTCTTCCCCCTTCCCAGACTCCATTATGTGACATGAGCATCTCACAGGAAGATCCACTGCCCTATAGCGCCACCTGATAAGGAGGGCAATGATCTCCAGTGCATCACCTTTACCATCCTGACTGAGAAAACAGCCTCTTCCTCCTTCTTCCTCACTCTCTATATGTAGGGTTGCCACAGAGATTGGGGAAAAAAAAAAACAAAACACACACAGCCAAAAAAAAAAACCCCGAAACAAAACAAAACAAAAAACCACAAAAACAAAGAAATGAAAAACAAACAAATAAACAAAAAAACCCTACAACAAAACAATAGCAAAGCATTGATTCATTTTCTCATCTGGAATTACAGCATCTTGTAAGAATGTGCATGACTTCAAACCTTTGACAGCAAAATGGATGACTGCTGGTTTGCCCAGGTGTCCAAGCAAGCAGTCACTGTACAAGACTTGATTTCCCACCCCATGGGGAAAGATTTTCAAAATATTTTCTCCAGCCCAATAAAATTCACAAGCATCACTGAACTAAAGAGCACGGTTTGTATGTCTGTCTAAAGTTCTGTGTGTGTGATTGTGCACAGGGCAGCTATCCCAAAGAAACTGATCCATTAACTTTGTGAGAAACCTTATAATTTTAGGATAAAGTTATCTGTTTTACCTGAAAATCAGATTTCAATAATACACAGGCCTTGAGGCCTTGAAATTGCCACAACTTTATGGGCTCAATACCTGTGTAGGTTTTACCTAAAAATTTGTTCATTCTTAGAGGTCCTACCATTCATATGATAAAATTCCCCTACCAATGGAAGATTAGTAAAAGTTCTGATCTAAAAATGAAGACTTTCATTATGTTTTTATTAATTTCCAAGCCACTTCCTTTCACTTCTTTTCACCTTAATCACTCCCACCCCCATACCCCCCCATCACCACTGCCTTAAGAACTGACAGTCTACTCACCCAGTAGAGTACTCTACTGCTAGTACTGCTAGTAGCACTCTACTACTCACCATTTCTTTTATTCATAATACACCATCATAACAGAGTTGTTCTTGGTGGTAGGTCTGTGCTACCCTCCTCCCCCCCCCCCCCCCCCCCCCCC